>OY292531.1:12270043-12998043 GCA_958496365.1 Subacronicta megacephala | reverse complement strand
GTCCCCGGGCGAGGCGCTGCGCCGGGTCATGGAGGCCGCGGCCGGCGGCCTGCTGCTGGAGCTCGGGCCCGGCCTGCGGGACCCCTGCGAGAAGGACCTCGTCGTACGTCATACGTCATACTATTATACATCACTATCGTACCTCCGTCCGATACCAATATCACTCTTTATTAATTGCACGAGTGGCCACAGTTAACAGCCCAGCCAGCGTGATTAAGTTGACAGCTTTTCGAAACGATCCACAACACGAGGCAGGCGTTATGTTCGAATAAAAAAACTATAAATTAATTTCGAATAATAAAATTAATTACTAAAGAAAACATTGTGAGGAAACCGGCATGCCCGAAAGATTTTATCGACGGTGTGTGAAGTCTGCCAACCCACATTAGGCCAGCGTAGTGGACTATAACTGAAAGGAGTCCCTTGCCTAGCAGTGGGGTCAAATAAGGGATTGATGGTGATGAAACTCGGACCAGTTGAACACAGCATAATAAAGTTTTAAAATGTTTGCAGGACGCTCTGGGTAACCTGCCACCCCAGAAACGTGAAGATATGACTGCCTCTGCGCAGCAATTCCTTAGACAAATTGCGTTTAGACAGATTCATAAGGTAAGCGTTCTTTTATTCAAATATGTACATACGGTGGCCAGCACATCAAGTAACCACGAAATGTCAAATTTTCTTGCGATCAGATTCGGGCGATTCAAACGCCTTAATTTTTTCCAGATAAGGATAACATTACACTACTATGTTGTCTCGATAGCCTAAAACATAAAAGCAGGTGTCCCGTTTTCAATCAGAATAGCAGGTGTAATCTCAAAAATTAAGACCGACAAATAGTATCGTATGGTATAGTAGCTGGCTATATTCCGCAACTCCACGACATGAACTTCGACGAAACAATAACAGTATGTGTTTTTGTTACCCAGGTGCTGGACATGGAGCCGCTGCCCAAGCTGAAGCACTCGACGGGCGCCTGGAAGTTCCCGCGCAAGCGCAGGCGCTCCAACACCGATACAGAGACAGACACGCCCAACGGTCAGAATACACTTATTATTTATTATTGTGAAATACTAAACATGACATAGTAAGGATTCTATAATGCAGGTTTTAAAAGAGTCATTCTGAATTTGAAATCTTTGTTTTTGAACTGTGAAATCAATAACAAGACCAATAAGTATTTTTATATTGGATACTCTGAACTCTGACTGACTGCCTCATTAGTCTAGTGGTCCTTAGCGCGACTGCTAGGCTAGAGGTTCTGGGTTCGATCCCCAGATCGAGCAGTGTTATTGGGTTTTCTATGAAATTCCCAGTAGCAGCTCGAGTCTGGATTTGTGCCCGGTTGGCATTAGTCTCGCCCCCTATTACATGGGACCTAAACATACCGGCGAAATGTGGGTGTACAGTAGTACACCTCTGCCTTACTCTTCGGGGAATACAGGCGTGATGGTATGGATACTCTGAAACAAGTGGATTTTATTACATTGGATATGATGAGACCTGATGACGAGTCGTAGACTGCTCTGTGTGCGGTGAGCTAGCGATAGTGTCGAGTTATTCGACGCTTCGCAATGTTTATTGCATATAGAGCCCTCGCTGACGACATGGCACTCTGATCTATAATACAAAATAAAACTTTTGCGCTACTAATAAAATCAAAACAGCCAGTTTTATTTAATAATATGTTGATTGCTTTTCAGGCGAAGGCAAAGTGGTTAAAACGGAAGAGAAGATGGACGCGTCGGAAAATCCAGCTAAGAAGTAACGCTCGAGCGCGCCGGCTCGCCTGCCGCGGTTACCTGTGTGATGTGCGTCACCAGCCATCCACTGCTCCGCTTCTAACTTGTCCCTTCCACTCGGTTCTGTCAAGTTACCTCACAGTAACTTCCCGCCGACCTTTTCATCATCAGCCTCATTCCAGTTGTCATACATTTTCGCCGCGGAATCTGTGTTTCCGTTATCTTAAGCCGGACCGAAAATATTGATAACGCATTATCTAAACAAGATAACGCCTGTCTACTTTCGCGTTGTTCAATCAGCTCTCGACTGTCCCGAGGCGGGGCATTATCAGCTGTCAGCCCAAACGATGGAAATACTTGATTTAATATGACAAATTCTTAATATTATCAACGGAAGCGGAGTGGCGACACAGACCCCTTAACATTATTAGACGTTGAACACTTATTTGACATAGCCGATCCGTGCAAATTATAGATCTATTTTGAAAGAACTGTTTATAAAGAATTTTTTGGTCACACAATCAGCCGTGGTGATCTGTCCATTCTAGTACACATAAATACCGCGGTTTAAAGTAGTTTTTAAATAATAAGTTAGGTTTAGAATATTCTATATAATGTAAGTAGTATTAGCGTACGCCAAGAGACAGGGATAGTCGGTTGACGAGATAATGATCGCTGTGAAGGAATTGTCATTGAGATGATTGCGATTAGAGTAAATGGATCTGTCTCGAACTAGCAATAACTGAAGGACAAGTAACTAAGGGCAAGTAACATTACTCATGCGTTGTTTTAACTAAAAAAATAACAAAGTTCTAGCACCTTCTGTAAACGCTAGTCCGCGGGCAGTTGTATCGAGTGTAGGGTTACAGTATTTGACTTTTTTCACACTTAGTTCCTTACCCGTCCAGCCTCGCTGGGCAAGGGTTCATTATCCTGCAACGACGCAGTTTATTTTAATATACGATTACCCTATATTTATTAGTTTATTAAGGTGTATAGTTTTCGTATATGTATTTATATGCCTCCTCTAAAGATGGCAATATGTGAAAGTATATAATAGTAACCAAGAATTGGTGTTAAAAAATCTGCTTTCCTCGTCTTTATTGGAATCAAAAATAATGTTGAAAAATCAACATTTTCTACTGTGACCAGTAGTAATATTTAGTACCGCGTGGTACTAGAGGCTTACGTTTTACATTTAACATCATGTAGGAAACAATCTCTGTGTAGACACTTAGGACAGGTATAATTATCGTAAGCTCTACATCTGATGATACCTAAATGTAGTCATATAATTTATACATTTGTAAACGTTCACGTTGCAATAACTCTGCCTTATTTACTCATGATTGATCTTATTTAACGTTAATACACTTGGTTAGTGTTTTGGCAAGGCACGATTATTTTGTGACGTACTTCGTCTATTAAAATCTCACCATGTAATCTAAAACTCAAATTGGGTGAGATGTACCCAAAATATAGTTTATTCAAAAATTGTATACATAACCATTATAGATAGATTTTCTAAAAATATTATTATTTCTGACTAGATTCTGTAAACCTTTTTTATTTTTATTTCTTAACTGTTCTTTGCGAGATTAATGTCAATAAAGAAAATGAAAGTTATTAACGTTTTATTTGGTTGCCTCTAGAATTTAATAAAACAAAGTCCTCGTTTGTCCGTCTGTTCGCGATAAACTCAAAAACTACTGCACCGATTTTCATGCAGTTTTCACCAATGGATAGCGTGGTTCTCAAGTTTTTGTATACTAATAGATATTTGTCGAAGCCGTCCTACACAGAAAAAATAATAAGGGAACGTCAGGAAGACATATCGAAAATCGCGTGTGCATGTGGATTGAGTGCTCCTCTCTTCAATCTTAACAAAAATCGAGGAAGATTTAGTAAATAATTGTTAAAACATTATAGCGAAGTAAAAAATTTGTTAAACCTGAGATAAAAATGATATGGTCAATAAAGTGGATCACTCAAACCGCACGCTTATAGAAAACGTCGTAATGTATATCTCAAAACATAAAGCCTTTTCACTTCTTATTTCTTTATTGAAAAATAGTTAAAAACTTTTAACAATTTGCGAATTCACTTGCACAGTCCGTTTCAAAATTTATTACGATTAATTTGGATCACTCATTCCGCACACGGGCCGTATGAGTAAAAGTTAAAAATTATTACTATATACTGAATGAATACGTATTATTTATGTTGTGTAATATGGCTAAACATAACGAGTGAATTTGTTAAAGAATGAGTGTGACGAAACTTATAAGCTGAAGGAAGAAATTCAACTTTATTTTTTCCTCCAATATGCCGTCTGAGTGTTCCATACTTCGACCTATAACTACTTACCTATCTATACTTGGTAGGCAGACTGAGATTGTATCCAAAATTGTTAATTATTTTTTACTAAAACTTGATATATCTGATGTTTTTTTAACTGTAACTATTCATTAGATAAGTGATTTTTAACTTCATAAAGAAAAACATCGTGTAGGGTGACCATATTTAAATAACAATAAAATACTTTTTTTTACACAATTTATTAAGAAAAACTAATAACTAATATAACATACTAAATTTACTTTTCTTTTAGACTGCCTCATTGCCTACACCTACACTGCCCATGCTGGGCAACAGGTAATAATACTATATTTATTTTTCATTGGTTTAATCAATTCATTGGTCTAGTGGTCCCAAGTTTGACTGCTACGCTAGAGGTCCTGGATTCGTTCCCCAGGCAGAGCAAAGTTTTATTGGGTTTTTCTATGAAATTCTCAGTAGCGGCTCGGAGTCTTGATTTATGCCCGGTTAGTGGCAATAGGCTCACCCTCTATTACATGGGACCTAAACATACCGGCGAAGTGTGAGTGTACATCAGTACACGTCTATCTACAAAAAAATGTTTATTTCACACCAGCATAGCAACAAGGATGACATAGTAAAAGTACTTATTACTAGGTAAGTATTATACTAATGTCTTGTACATTATGTAATAAGAATCCAGCAGTATTCGTAGTGGTAAAGAGAGGTTTCTAGGGTATTAACTCTATCTTCTGAACTAGGCAAGCCGTTTCGGCCAATTGACATCTAAACTACTTTTTACGGATTTTGTCTCGTTTTTATTGATATTATTTAATTCCCGACGTTTGGGATCCTTTATAACATCCATGGGCACGGGTGGACTCAGGTGTTGGTCGTGCTAATGTCAAAATTATCAACAGCTACCCTATATTTTGTTAATTGTTATTTGATCCGGTCACGCAGAATGAGCTCACCGCATCCTTAGGTCTCGGAAGCTTGTGCTTGGATTTAGATTTAATGGGATCTATGATGCGGTTCCAAGCAGATGGTAAGACCCAGCAATCTTATCTAATGAAATGATGTTTTTTTTATTTCAATAGCCTCGCGAATCATCGGTTTTCTTTTGCAAGGACTTGTGGTTTATCAAATCTGATGTACCTATGTTCACAAACTGCTGACTTCTTGGAACGGCGGTATTTGACATCGGCGATGTGTTCTTTACGCGGGTCACTATGCTTCTTTAGTTTAATAGATAGATAGATAGGCCTATCTATGAATTTCGTTATTTTATAACCTAAGACTTTGTATTACTGTTTTAATTTATTGATATAGAATGTACGTGGAGAATATAGGTGCGTGCATGTGTGTGTGTGCGCGTGCGTGTGAGTGTGTGCGTGAGTGTGTGCGTGCGTGCGTACGTGCGGGCGTGCGTGCGTGTGCGTGTATGGTGGGTGTTTGTTTGCGTGTGATGTGTGAATTTAGTTAATATGTTATTAAACTTTTCAATCATCAGTGAGACCATAAGACAAAGTATGCAAATATACACAGGTTTCTTTACTTCTATAAAAACTGGTTGTAAGGTCATCGTAACACACCATTTGGCCGTTAAAATAAGCATGTGCCTTATAGTGGCCGAGACCCTAACAAGTTGTAACATCTGTTTTTTACGGAAATAGTTTTAGGTACATCTTTTAAAGTAACCTTTTCAATTCCATTCAGATCGAATGATATCAAATTCGAAAATTGATATGTAACGGTAGCCTGACCTCCACACAGAACACACGTTTTCGTCTCATTATCAACACTGATTGCATCTTCGAGACAAAAGATGCCAAAAACTGAAATAATATCAATATTTATTGTCAGAAATGAAATTTTTCTACATAATTTGGACGACATGCAAGACTCATTCAAGCACTGTTTAGTGAAAGTGGCACTAAAGACGATCAATTATCAAATAGTAAATGTTCAAATATATACGTGACGTTGCAGGCACAGTCAACATAAATATATTTACCACCGTCTTGTTCTTTATTGAAATGTTCAAGTGCCATTCGACACCGCATTTCTAAAACATTTTGTTGTGTAGGTACATTAGACAAACTTTTAATGTATTCTAAAATTTTGATATCTTTAAAGTGGTTCAAAGTCTCTTTAATGTTTTTGTTAGTATTATATCCCACAGCCAATAAGAAGATTGCCGAGTCTAAACCGCAAGTATTAGATAACAAAATACTTTTATCATCGTTGTCCGGGATAGAGCTACATAGGTTGCCATTTTTTATGAATTTTATACCCAATTTCAGTGGATTTGGCTGAACTTCTTGGACTTCTCCACCCCAATTTTCACAAAAAGATGGTATATCAGAAAATATTGAATCTTTGGGAAACTGTTGATCATTGATAGTTTTGGAAAATTTTGTTCGCATTTTCTTTATGTTTTTTAAATTTTCAGAAATTTTACGTTTTCTTGTACGTTTATTAACTGGTCTTTTGTTAATTATACCTTGATACATATCACTAAGCGCGATTTTAACTTCCCCATCAAATTTTCTAAATGTATTTTCAAAAACTGGTCGACCCTATGTTTTGAAATTTTTGTTTTAAATATTAATGTTTTTAAAGTTTTAAAGTTACTTTCAGCAGCGGAAGATGATGGAGATTTATTTTCAGATTTGAAAATTGAACATAATAAGTTGGACCAGAGCGGTAATTTATACAACAACCTTTTCAGCGTTGAAATGAATGGCGAATAGTAAAATTTATTTACATTGTCCACAATCATATTTATTTTGTTCGCTTCAACTGTTCTATCAAACCACAAAGCAAAGTCTGTATTTTCCAGTTTATCAAACTCGTCTATATTTTCCTCATCCAAAATTTCTTCTTCGATGTCATCTGTATTTAAACTTAAGTCAACAGTATCATCCAATAACTTATCAAGCCTTTTCTTAGCCTCATTTATACTGAATTTAGCCAATTTATCATCATAACTCCACTGACCTAGACAATTTTTTACGATATCTTGAATAATTTGTTTGGCTTTGTCATACTTCTCGCATTTTTTCAATAGCAGAATACAATGTATATAGAAATATTTTACATGGGTGTCAACATTATTTTTAAAACATGATAAATTATGAAGTGTTTTAATAAAATGGCTAGTATCGAGTCTTATAAAAGTGCGTGGTATACTGGTAGCTTTTCCTTCCAAAATTGAAAATAAGTGCTGGATGTATTCTTTCGTGCTATTTATTATACGATGTGAAAGCCTTGATACTAGCAGACAGCAAAGCTGAAGGATCGTCAGTTATTATTTCATGGGGTACATTGATTGTGTAATTCAGCCATTCCTTTAACCAATTTGTTAGTGATATTTGAGTATGACAGTCCGTGACCAATTGACAAATAGGAACAGATTTTAAATTATGATTTGCTGTTATGAGCCCAACGTACAAAAACAATGTTTTGGTTACTAGCGTACCATCAGGCAGACGATTAGTTTCAAAGAAAGAGCCTGTTGCATCAATAGTAATAGTAATTCTATCGAATTTATCGTAATACGTCTTAAAGTATTCGATTTGTTTAGGGGTCCAATAATAAACGTGGAAATTGGGGTGTAAACGAATCTCACGGATAGAATTCATAAAATCAGCACTTTTGGCTAAAATCATTAATGATGTCAAAGGATTGCCATCATATAGCTCTCCAAGTTTTGCATCTGATTTTATCTTTCGCAAAGTATTAATAGACGGCAACACAGGCGGTTCAGTATTCGTATCATCTGAAATTAACTTTGAAGCCATTTCATGACGAACCAATATAGCAGGCTTATATTTTAAATGTTTGGCCAACTGTCGCCGTTTGTAAGCTGTTAGTTTTAATTTTTTTAATGGATTATGTTTATACGACTTTAATATGTTCCGAACACTGCAAATATACGATTCTACTTTTTCTGTTTTTTTCAAAGTTGATATGTCTATAATTGCGGAACACTGGGTGCAATGGCCTTTAATTTTCAATATATCATTAATTACACTACTTTTCTTCAGAGTCCATGTACAAATTAATTTTGAGTTAAGCCAAATTTGTTCTTTGACCATATTAGACCATTTGTATTTTGGTAAAGTTTTATATATTTGCCATTACCCATTTTGTTTTTTTTCTCCGTGAATACAAAGGCTTAATTCTTTTTAAATCATATGTATCTAAATCAAAGGTAAACATTCTACATTGCCCACCCAAATCTAAATCTTTAGCTACCGGAGTGAGACTATCCGTGCTTCGCGTAGATGAAGGTGCACATGTTCTATCGTTTGATTCAGGTGTTTGGTCAGTTTTTAAATCTGTACTAAAGTAATTTCTTTTAAATGACATAAACAAAGCTATTGGAGACATTTTCGCATTTAACTCTTGCGACATAACTGAGAAAATGGGGTCATTGTACTTAATGTTAGGTTTCTGCAAATGTTGATCATATTTATTAAAAAGATCCATTTGCTTTTTTAAATTAATAACTGGTTTCCGTCCTCTGTTCATAGCGCTGCTGAAAAAAAAAATACTGGACATTTTTGATTTGTATTTTCCTACGTAAACATACCAACATGCCTGTATTCCCCCGAAAGGTTCAGGCAGAGGCGTAGTACCTATATTTACACCCACTTTATTGACGTTTTATTAGACGTTTAACAATTTTTTTACTTCGCTATAATGTTTTAACAATTATTTACTAAATCTTCCTCGATTTTTGTTAAGATTGAAGAGAGGAGCACTCAATCCACATGCACACGAAAATCACACCACTAAATAAACTCGCTCGGTCGCTAAAATAAACACAAATTTGTCTATAGTACACATACAACAAGGCTACACATCAAGCTATACAAAACCAGTTTAGACTGACCTCCCATTGTAAAGGTTTTTCGCACAATTCAAGGCCAGCGTATACTGGTTTTGTATAGCTTGATGTGTAGCCGTCCGTACAACGAAAGTTATATTCTCTATAATCTATGCGTTATTTAGAAAGGAAGAAAGAAAAACTATTTATTTCCTGCAAAACAAGATGAGACTTAATTACAAGACTATTACAAAATGAAAAAATATTTAAACACGATTAAAAATAAAATAAAAATTATGTGCACATAGTGTGTCCCATCCCCGCAAGGAAAAAGGGTGGCGTTCAGTTTTAAGCTGTTCTGCGTTACCAAATGCTTGCAACACAGCGCAGCGCTGATTTTCAGTGCCAACCTATGCTATATAGTATATACAGGTACAATGATAAAATGAGACGCAATAATTTGGCAGTTGTATATATTTAACTATTACAGAATATTTCTTTACAATAATTTCTTTGTACAATATGGAGATAAAAATCTGCTTGTGTTCAATAAAAATAAAATGCAACACAAGACTAAAGTTGTCAAAAACGTGACAAAATATATATCTTTATAAAAAAGAGGCCGTTTAGAGGCAAAAATATATTACATGGTCACACTATACATCTAATTACAATAGTATACAAATTTAAATACATTGGTATTCGATATTTTTCCATAATTTAACCAACGATCAAACAAGCAAGGCTCAATGTAAAAATTAGTTTTTTTTTACTTGGGACGAACAATTTGCATTTTATTCCTTTGAACCACAAATTATAGCAATACGGAAAAAAATTAAGTACGTATCTATAATAAGATATACAGTAACTTTTAATTTCAACAGATTTTTATGATAGATATACTAGGGCGAAGCGTAAATTTGGATTTGAATACTGCCAAGGAGATCGGATACCATCATGAAACTGAAAATTTACATTAAATACACATAACATTAAACTGCCAATCTTTACAATATAGGACGTTAACAAGGCAGTGATGGTTTTACAACGGCCCAAATATAGCCCGTAAGTATAACAATATTGTGTTTTGTGTCGACATTGCTGAATCCGAAACGTTATGCTTCCAGCGAAGCAGTGAATATTGAAATCAACGCGGTTCGGTACCAAGTACGTTCTTCGTGTTGATTACAATTCTTTCACATATATCGAATGTACGACGCTTTTGTTGTTGTTTTATACATAATTCCAATACTTTATAGCCAATTTACACGGAGCGATTATTTTGTTATCCAGCAATAATAAAGTTGGCAACTTAAAAATGCTTCGGCGGTATAACTCAATGTTGTTTCTATAAGACGCATTCAAATATTATAGCTCCGTCTAAATGGGCCTCTCAGTAACTCTGAGGAGACTGATAAACTGAAAATACCACGCTCTCCAGAGCTGATGATTTTCAATGGCTTTTGCATTTATATTTGCAAGGGCCGGCCAGGTAATAAGGTCTCACATTCTCTTCAACTAAAACTTTTTACACAAGAGTAGCCTGGCGTTTAGGGCACCAATAGGGCGGTACTCTACCTCAAGTACTGAAATTATGTGTGTGTGGTGTTTTTATAAGTACATTATTTACATATTACATGAGATTTATTGGCCAAATTATTAATACATTTATATTTTTCTTCTTTCAGTCACTTTTTTATAATATAACTAACGGCTATCATCGAAATAATTATTTTCAAAACAACCTAAGATATTGTATTTTTTTTGGTAAATTTTATATTTGGTTAAAATGCATAAATATAACAGATACATAAACATTGATTTGAATAATCTGTTTAGAAAACAGTTTATATTTACGAGGCAGGTGGAAGCCAACCAAAACATGCGATAGAAATTTTAAATCGTCAAATAAAAAGAAATTTTTTCTCTAAATTTTACACTTTTTTGTATTTTTTTTTGTACTTTTTTTCACGTTTTTATGTTTTTTTTTGGGTTTTATGGTTTTATTTTTTTGGAAGTTCAATTTTATATTTTTTTTTGTTCTTTCAAGTGTGTCGAAATTTTTTTATAACTTTTCAAAAATTAAACTGTTTTGAGAGACACTTTTATTTATAACTCTAATCAGTTTTCTTACATATAACTTGTTTTTAAAAATTATTTATTGTACTTTAATTATTCAGCGCGGCCAAGTGCCTCTTATGTAAAATCTTTATAAAACTTATACATAACGCGATATAAAATGCCAGGCGTTTCAATATTACATCAAATAGTGTCAGTGCTTCGGGCTATGAGGGACAACGTCCTGATGGTGAAATATTACAAATAAAATTACAAAACAAAACTTAACAATTTCTAGTCTAGATTTTTTTATACTAGTGGCTAGTTATTGTAAACTTAACGAAACAATAATTGCGAGGCATCGATTTAAACATATCGGTAGATGCCGACTCTTAACCAGAAATATAAACTACCTACATTATCGATCTAACGGCTAATTTATTCGACTAAAATTATTCTCGACAAAAACTGCAGCAATATATTATGAACTTGATAAACAACAGTCTCGATTCGAGTTCATGCGTAAAAAGGTGTAAAACTGCGGCCAAGTAAAATTACAAGTTAACTGAATTTCATAATTATTATCAGTTCATCATCAAGTTAGACGACTAGCTAACGTCATACTTTATAAAGTACAGAATTCCTAGCTGGTGTAAGCAATATTTTATACAATCTTTGGGTTACTATTAAAGATATGCATTGTTATTATCCTCAGATTAATTATAGGAATTCTGCTTATCACATACAACGTAGGAGCACAAGAGCGTGTCAAAATTATTTTACGCATTTCTACTCATCTTACGCGCGATTAATGATTAGTAAACGGTAAAACCAATTCTAACGCAGTCTTGTAACTTAAGCTATTTGCTCAATATGATATTATTATATTAACATATTAATTTAAGCTTTTCTCAATTTGAGAAAACTGATAAATTAACATGTCGTTAAACATGTAAATTATTTAATAGGATATCTAGCGAGGAAAGATTAAAGAAGGCGTGTTGTATTTAATTTGACAAGAATTGGAAATATTCGTTGGACGTATATTTTGTTCATTATTTCAGCCAAATGTTGAAACTTTGACATTCAGAGAAAATAATGTGTAAATATATCATATAAAACTTATCACCTGTGCTAGTAGGAAGCCTTCAATAATCTTATGGTACCTAACAACTGTTACATTAAATTGTATAACTATAAAGCGTAACTCAGCGCCAAATGTAAGGCAACACAATCATAGCACCATTATTTTTAAGTTTTACGCATTCATCTGTCCTCGCAAACGTATCGATCATCTTACGCTTGCCCGTCGTTGATTATTTGAAGTTCAAGATCGAATAATGATTCAAATGATATCTAGGAGAAAATGGCCAGGCACTTGCAACTTTTACCTCTAATTAGTGGAGACATTTCACGCCGACATATTTTCTCGTAAATATCATAGGAATTCACATCACGTGAGTGCGGGCCAACGGCTCGCACTTCAAGCGTAAGTAACATTATGGTTATTGAGCTGCAACCGTTGCATTCGGAGCATAGACATCTAACAGTAGGTAGCACCTTTAAACTGTTACTTAAACAACAAACACTGTACACATACACAATATAATTTTCTTTCATATATTATCACAGGGAATTTATCATGTCCCATCAAACGCTCTCCCACATATAACGTGACGTGTGCGGTACCTAGCTACCTCCACGTAAAGCATGCATATCATTATATTATTCTATGTAATATATATTTTTTTGTCATTTACCCTTTCCTCATCACAAAAATACTATGTACATAAAAACCATACACGACCCTAAAATGAATATTTATGTATTTTTTTATTTCTTACTATTTACATTTATTAAATAACTTATAAATAAACAATAATAAATATTTAAAAACGAATAGGACGCCTTTTTGTCGAGGCAGCGTGGCGACTTGTATTGCGACGGTCGCTATAGTCACAGAATTGAAACCGACTTTATCGACTAGTGAACGACGTGATGACTACGGGGCACTGGCTACGAGAGCCTTAGTTTCAGTCTTGTTGACATTGTGTTAGAACATGCGCTTTGGCAACTGCTAATTTAGGTACAGCTCTTTTTCAACATACTCGATTATCAAACGCCTTAATGCGCCACTGGAGCATAACTGCGTTTTAGTTTACGACTCAGAAAGCCATTCTAAATACAGTCTCCACCAAAGAAAATGTTTAAATTTCTGGCTATAACATAATTATTTTAGTCGTCTATATTGCAGTTTCTTTTGTTGAAAACTGTATAAAATATTATTTCAGGCAATTACAATCTTAATATTATGAACTAAATAAGTTATCAATGTTCTCAAATTATAATTACCTTTCGATATCTATCCACAATCGAATATGTTGAACGCATGTTGAACATTCGAACATAAGTTTTGAGGTATAATTTTTATTGTAACGACCAACATTTATAAAAAAACAGTATCAGTATATATATTTTCACTTCGGCTAGATTAGTGCATTGGTTGTGTAGAGAACTATTGAAGTCATAACACTGGTTTATAATAATTATTGTACTAACTATAACTAATAATAACAAGAGGGTAGGTTTACTATTTCTCAGAAGGCAAACGGGAATGACAAGAGCCGCATGCTCGCTTTTGTCAAATCTCGAAGGAAACTGCCTTCCGATTCTGTTTAGTGCAAGTTTTTTTTTGCCAGAATATGGTAGTACATCTAACTATACACTACATTTCCTCGGCGGGATGTACTCATCTGGCAAAATGGCACTCGAAACTGAAATACGTCGTTTCAATAAAAACTCCACCTCAAAACGTAGCGAACGTAACTAGTAACATACAAATGGCACTATGGAATGTAAACATATAATTTTCATAGTGGCACATTCACAGTATAATCTAAATACTCAACTATAGTTAAATTTCCAAATGATCAACATAGATAAATGTGCGTAGATTATGTGAATGGGTCCCGACTCACCGCCACCGTCCGGTCAGCCGTCGCTCGGCAGTACAACACTAGTGCGGGCAGGGCCAGGCCGGCCCGCCATCATCGCTGAGGCCAGGCGTCGGCCAGGCGCAGGCCGGCCGCGAGCCGGGCGTGGCTGTCCCTGAAGGTGGCCACGATCTTCTCGAAGGTCTCGGGGTCGTACACCGACCGCGCCGTGTTCGTCAGGTCGAACGGCTCTGTGCGACATAACAACACACGTCACGTTACCATGTAGCGACATCTAGCTAGCTACGCACGAACTTGTTGAAACAAATCCTGCATCGCGCAAGCAACATTTTGCTACTCATATGGGATGTAAAGTAAAATGCTGCTTAGTTGTAAAAGGCTAAAATCTCGTATCTTTGTAGCCCGTAAATTTATTTGCTATTTTTTTTCAGAATTATATTTGGTAAATTTTTTGTATTCTATAAATAAATTTTAAATTAAGTTACTCGGTAATTGTTGAAAATGCGTCTTTAAATGTTTTGAGAAGTCGATTTTAAACGGCGGTAATCTAATGGTTAGGGCGTCGAACTTGCGATTATGTGGTTGCCGGTTAGAAACCCACCCATTGCACTACTGACGTGAACCTATTTGTAGCACAAGCATTTAGTTTAGCACGAGGGGTTAACAAGAATACTAGTCGTGAGCAACTCGAATAGGCAATATGCACACGAAACAGGTGAGGGTAATATTTTGAATCCTTATTACGTCTCTATCAATATTTCCTATTTTTATTTCTTTTTTGATGTGAAAATAATTATTGAAAAGTGCAAAAATAATTGGGAAATTCAAAACGGTTGAAACGGAGCGTTATTGGTCAGACGATTTGACCAATGGCGTCAGTCAAGTGTGACGTCAAAGTCTATGTGTATATCACTGTCAAAAGCGCTTATTCTATTCGTCTTTGACGTCACGCGCCAAGCACGCCATAATGGCAGGCGTTTAAAACGCCTGAAAAAGATTGAAAAAAAAAAACTAAAATACATTTAACATTTTTGGTGCCGATTATTATTAAACAGTAATAAAACGATATAAGCTATCATAAAAAAAAAACTGTGCATATTCCCTATTGCTAATAAGTTTTTTTTTATAAGTGTATGTAAGTATGGTACCTTCAACACAGAGCAGTTTCCACTGGTGCGGGTCGTTCTTGTGCGCCCGCGCCGCGCGGCACTCGGCCACCGGCACCCGCGCGCCCGCACGCACCGACACCGCCATCTTGTCGTACCTGTACACACACACACACACACATCACTCGACACGACTGTACCGGCGGCACTCGGCCACCGGCACCCGCGCGCCCGCACGCACCGACACCGCCATCTTGTCGTACCTGTACACACACACACACACACACACACATCACTCGACACGACTGTACCGGCGGCACTCGGCCACCGGCACCCGCGCGCCCGCACGCACCGACACCGCCATCTTGTCGTACCTGTACACACACACACACACACACACACATCACTCGACACGACTGTACCGGCGGCACTCGGCCACCGGCACCCGCGCGCCCGCACGCACCGACACCGCCATCTTGTCGTACCTGTACACACACACACACACACACACACATCACTCGACACGACTGTACCGGCGGCACTCGGCCACCGGCACCCGCGCGCCCGCACGCACCGACACCGCCATCTTGTCGTACCTGTACACACACACACACACACACACACATCACTCGACACGACTGTACCGGCGGCACTCGGCCACCGGCACCCGCGCGCCCGCACGCACCGACACCGCCATCTTGTCGTACCTGTACACACACACACACACACACACACATCACTCGACACGACTGTACCGGCGGCACTCGGCCACCGGCACCCGCGCGCCCGCACGCACCGACACCGCCATCTTGTCGTACCTGTACACACACACACACACACACACACATCACTCGACACGACTGTACCGGCGGCACTCGGCCACCGGCACCCGCGCGCCCGCACGCACCGACACCGCCATCTTGTCGTACCTGTACACACACACACACACACACACACATCACTCGACACGACTGTACCGGCGGCACTCGGCCACCGGCACCCGCGCGCCCGCACGCACCGACACCGCCATCTTGTCGTACCTGTACACACACACACACACACACACACATCACTCGACACGACTGTACCGGCGGCACTCGGCCACCGGCACCCGCGCGCCCGCACGCACCGACACCGCCATCTTGTCGTACCTGTACACACACACACACACACACACACATCACTCGACACGACTGTACCGGCGGCACTCGGCCACCGGCACCCGCGCGCCCGCACGCACCGACACCGCCATCTTGTCGTACCTGTACACACACACACACACACACACACATCACTCGACACGACTGTACCGGCGGCACTCGGCCACCGGCACCCGCGCGCCCGCACGCACCGACACCGCCATCTTGTCGTACCTGTACACACACACACACACACACACACATCACTCGACACGACTGTACCGGCGGCACTCGGCCACCGGCACCCGCGCGCCCGCACGCACCGACACCGCCATCTTGTCGTACCTGTACACACACACACACACACACACACATCACTCGACACGACTGTACCGGCGGCACTCGGCCACCGGCACCCGCGCGCCCGCACGCACCGACACCGCCATCTTGTCGTACCTGTACACACACACACACACACACACACATCACTCGACACGACTGTACCGGCGGCACTCGGCCACCGGCACCCGCGCGCCCGCACGCACCGACACCGCCATCTTGTCGTACCTGTACACACACACACACACACACACACATCACTCGACACGACTGTACCGGCGGCACTCGGCCACCGGCACCCGCGCGCCCGCACGCACCGACACCGCCATCTTGTCGTACCTGTACACACACACACACACACACACACATCACTCGACACGACTGTACCGGCGGCACTCGGCCACCGGCACCCGCGCGCCCGCACGCACCGACACCGCCATCTTGTCG
Organism: Subacronicta megacephala; assembly: GCA_958496365.1. Taxonomy (NCBI): domain Eukaryota; kingdom Metazoa; phylum Arthropoda; class Insecta; order Lepidoptera; family Noctuidae; genus Subacronicta; species Subacronicta megacephala. The sequence continues at coordinate 12,981,102 of OY292531.1, read as the reverse complement.
TACCTGTACACACACACACACACACACACACATCACTCGACACGACTGTACCGGCGGCACTCGGCCACCGGCACCCGCGCGCCCGCACGCACCGACACCGCCATCTTGTCGTACCTGTACACACACACACACACACACATCACTCGACACGACTGTACCGGCGGCACTCGGCCACCGGCCTCGCGCGCCCGCACGCTCCGTGTAGACATGTCACTCGTCATGAATGTACTCGTCAGTACAGCCAAGCCTGTCTCACTCTCAGTGTACTTATTAAAAACGTAAGTTCCACGGTGGCCACGACAGCGTGGCTAATACAGTAGAGACGAGCGAGCGACCAGTGAGTTAGTAGTAGTAATAGTGCCTTGCTGGCACTACATGCTGGTCTACATGCTATGCCCGGGGAAGTACTATATACTTCAGCGATCCGACCGATTTTTAAAGAATGTAGTAAGATTCGATTTATTATACACTAGCTTTCCGCCCACGGCTTCGCCCGCGTGGTTTATTGGCTTTTCTAAACTAAAATATGTATGTATTATACATATAAACGTTCCTCTTGAATCACTCTATCTATTAAAAAAAAACCGCATCAAAATCCGTTGCGTAGTTTCAAAGATTTAAGCATACAAAGGGACAGAGAAAGCGACTTTGTTTTATACTATGTAGTGATGTCACCTGTCATCAGAAGAGGTAAGAGTTATGCGATAGAAAGAGAGAAATTCAAAGTTAATATAGCTGTGGGTAATTTAGCGTTGTGTAATCTGAATTGCACTTAATAGTATCGTAGCAAGAGTCCCTATTTCTTTAATTAATTTTGTGGAGTGAATCTTCTGTGTCTTATACCATAGCCAGTATAGGCTGGTCTTGACTTCTACGGAAAACCTTTACAATGAAAGGTCAGTCTAAACTGGTTTTGTATAGCTAGATGTATAGCCGTGTGTAATATTATATTGTGCCAGTCGTGTACAGGGGCCGTATTACCACGTATGAATGCCATCATTTTTACGTTGTGACGCCACTATTTAACCTGTAGAGCGGCATCCCTCTCTCACACCCTAAAAAAGATGGCATTAATACGTGGTAATACGGCCCCAGTTGTATACACAAGTGTCGTACTCACGGGAAGTCCGCGTAGTAGCGCAGCATGTGCAGGAAGAGCTCGGCCAGCGTGGTGCGGTTGTGTGCGCGGCGGGAGTCGGCCGCCGCCTCGCACGCGCGCGGCAGGATGGCCGGGCTCGTGCCGCCTGCGACACACACGTCACTCGTCACTCGTCACGTCACACGTTACGTCACCACACACACACACACACACACACTCACACTGCAGGAAGTGTATGACCATGAGCGTGAGGGAGTAGGAGGAGAGCGTGCGATGCCTCGCGTCGTTGATGTCGTGCGCCTGCGCCCAGAGCTTGGTGAGCGCCACCAGCGGCCTCACGCGCCAGTCCACTGTCAACACAACACACAAATATCTGTTACACGATATCAAATGATAAACTAGTTATACTATTAACAACTCCTATATCTGTTGTAGCCACAGAAAAATTACAAGAACCCTCCGGAATAAGCATTAAATAAAATCATGATCAAACATAGCAGTATAATCTATGAATGAGTGAATCTAGACTAGAAATATAGAACAGAGAATTTTAGGAAAATTCTTATAGAATTGAAATAACCGATCACGATAGTTACATACAACTTCTGAACATATTTCTGTATAGTTAAAAAATAACGATTCGCAAAATTTACCTAACAATATATTTTTTTTTGTAAACTTGCAGATGCAACAATAAAATCAAAATTAAAGACTTATAAAGATCGATCAAAAAAGAGAAGTATTGACACTTACGTCTTGAATAACAGTGTAGTAGGTTAGTATTTCGAATACCGACGACGTTGTTACAGTTGAGGTCCACTTGAAGTCCGTTGCGGGAGTCGCGGAACTTTAGGATCGGCACCTTTGCCTGAATTAACTCTGCATCTGGAAACAAACAAATAGTTTAATAATTAAAAGGCATAAATACTTCTTCTCAATAAACTTAATATCAAACCTTATTACTTACTCATTAGTCACAAAAGATATAATTCTAAGTTTTTAATTAAAGCCACTATTGCTAGTAATAAAATTTATAGACAGTTTTGATAGGTGCAGCAATGAAAGATTGATAAACTTTCTATTGGAAAATTTTATGTATCTGTATACATATAATTCGACTGTACGTGTGTATGTCAGTGAACCCCTTCTAAACGGCTGGACCGATTTGATTCATTTTTTTTATGTGTTTTGGTGGCGCCCTGGATTGTTTAGATTCACAAATCAGCCCGGCAGATGGCGCTGCAGTCGTTTTTTTTTAATATCATGCAGGACAACGTTTGCGGGGCTGCTAGTATTATCCTACTAATATCCTACTATCCTACTTCCTACTAATATTATAAATGTGAAAGTTTGTGAGGATGGATGGATGTTTGTTACTCTTTCACGCAAAAACTACTGAACGGATTTTGGTGAAACTTTATAGTATTATTGTTTATACATCAGAATAACATATAGGCTTTAAATTATAACGATATTTTGGGAAATTCCCACGGGATTGGGGAAAAACTATTCCACAAAGTCGCGGGCAAAAGCTAGTGTATAATAAATCTATGTACATTTGTAATGTACATATTTAATCCTCTGTTTGCTAGGGGACCCGACAGATGTTCTTTCCTGAACGTGAAGCAGCGCAACCTACTGGGTCCAATTTTGAAGTTGTTCAGTGACACATTCAGAAGAATCGATATACAAAGACATATTGCTGGACATGTTTTAATTATTAGTATAATTGCTTACTAGGGTCGAAGCTCCGGATGTAGCTGAGTATGTAGTTGAGGTGCAGCAGCGCATGCGCGCGGGGGTCAAGCTCGTCCACCGGGCGCACGTACAGGCACAGGTCCATGTCGGACGAGTCCAGCCCGAACCCCGACATCGTCGACCCCACCACGTACAGGCCGTACCGGGGGAATATTGTCTGACTCACAAAAATATATTGATATTGATGAGACACAATAGACCTTGGATTGGAGAATAATTAAAATCATATTACAGTTTGTTCGAAATAAGCTTGTTCTGAAGTTAGCCATTCCGGATTACCATGCTGATAAAATCGCTTTTTTTCATGGTATAACTCGGAAAACAAGCAGGCGAGTCACCTGATGGTAAGTAGGCATCGTCGCCCATGGACATCTGCAACTCCAAAAAGGGAGGGGAAGGATAAAAGGATAAGGTATGGGACTGAGGGAGGAATTGAGCCTCCGGCACTCCACAGTACGAAGCGCAACATAGTGCTACTTCACGGTGCTATTCTGTAGGAGGGTAGTACTTCTCCGGTCGTGCTGACCGATTTACTATCGAGACACTACTACTGCTATACTACTCGCTTAATTAAGTGTTTTTATACCTACACAAATATCGGAATCAATAAAGAAAATAATCACAAATGCGAATCGTATATGACCATATTTGTCTTTACACAGACTCTTTATATTTAAATTTACGACTGCTAAAGCACTTGCGACTTCAGACAGGCTTAGTTATTTCGAACAAACTCTACAAAAATCGTGTAAAATTAAAATTTATAAAAATAACAGGGTACGAGAGGTTTCATTATGAACATTTGAGTTTCAAGTCGTGAGAAGCACTAGCTTATATAGGCGTTTGGGTTCACCCATAGTTTCATGACCATGTAAATTGCAGCCTTACTGTGATAAAGATTTTGAAATGATTTATTTTACATAGATATATCTCCAACGAACCTTTATTGTGATGAAAAGATATCTCCAAAGGTTCATTTTCTTTCTGAAGGTCTCCTCTGTTTGCTGTGACTTTATGAACTTGTCCCATATCTCTTGAGACAATGTGTCCCATTTTGAACCTAGAAATGTTTCATGGTATTACAAATGCTTTCTTTTTTTTATAACTTGATTTTCCCTGTATGGTGAATGCGTTAACAAGGATATGACACATTTACAAAACCCAGATTCTGAACAATTTTACTCACAGGCATACAAATATTTGTTCCGTGTGGGAATCAAACACGCGACCTCCATTGCTCCAATCGGCTGTCAAATGGTGGGAGTATGATAATGAAGATTTATTTAAGCATGATGTTTTACAAGTCCCTATTTGAAATGGGGTGATTTGGCTAAGAAGACTTTAAAATTACATTGAATTGAGAATAACAATCCAGAACAGTTACTTACGTGATAATCAATAAATCTGCTTACAATAGCGATTTATACTGTTTTACGTCATAATAAATAACGATTTTAATGTGGAAGAGACTTAATCCCACGTCAAGCTGTAGATAGGTAGGTACAACGCTTCGACGTTTGTGAAAACCGGAGCCTAATTGTTATTTCAATGTTCAATATTATAATTATAAAAACTCTGTATTAAATTGTATAGAACTAAAATTATTATGGAATGTTGAGAATACATTAGACTTAACATTAGTCTTACATTGACTGGGACACACGCATCTTTAGGGGCAAGAATATGAAATTTGAAACTAGATTATTATAATAAAAAGGGTAAATCAGCAGGTACGGTCGCCTGCACATCAGGTTACCACGAAATGACAAATTTACTCAGTCGATTCTGAAATTAATCACAAACATTTTAAGGCTTAAAATCATTTGGAGGAATTTGACAGTTTTGTATAACCTGCATGTGCTGACGACTGTACAACTATCGACTTCATAAAATGGTAACCTTGAACCTGTAAAGTTGACAGATCTTTTTTTGAATTTATATTTACACACTGGTTTTATGTAAATTTTTCGTTTTACATTGTGTTGTTATCTTTTGTACATTTGTCACTATGTATTTACATTTGAAGTGTCAACAACATTTGGCACATTTGTTCAAACTAAACTGGCGTACATTCTATAGTGATAGCGAAAATAAAGTTTAATGCAATTTGTTTAATTAGCGTCGGTATGTTTGCAGATAATTATGTATAATTGTGTAATATGATGGATGATATAAAGTCAGATTCTCTGCTGGTGTATTGTTTCACAGCTCGCATAATACAAAGTATACAAACAGATTATATTCAATCGTATTTTTATTAATTTAAAAACGAGATCATGGTAAACACGGCTACAGGTCAACCTATACAAATCCAATTTTTGCTGATCTCGCATTGTATAGGCTTCCCAAACAATAAGAGGCCAGCGTAAACTGGTTTATTATAGCTTGATGTGTAGTCGTGCGTACATAAGCATTTTCAAAACTACGATGTTACGTTGTTGCAAATTTTGCTTATATCCTTTTTTTTCACAAATTATGACTTGCAACACTTTGTCACACTTGTCTACAAATCGTAAAAATATATATGTGTCACTGACAGTAACAGGTACTGAAGTGACTGTGTCACATAAATACCCATTCTTTTACTGCTGTTATGTATATCTAACACTTACTCTACTAACTGCTACACTTATATATGTGTCTTATGTATGACATATGTTTTTCACATCTGCGACACACCGACACACTTAAATATTATATAAATTATAAATCGACTTATTTGAAACAGAAGCGATGGCAGTTTTGAATGAGTAAAAACCCGAAAACAACCCAACATCAACCAGTGGAAATCACGTGCTTTAATCCCCATATTCCAAACATCTAAATCTAAATATCTGTCTTCGTCTCACTTTATTGGTAGCAAAATAAGTGTCATGGAGGTTCACACCGCTTTGAAATAAGACCTAAATTGTCCCACAGAACTAGCGATTGCCTTCCATTGATTGGAGGGAGTATCACTCCAAGTCCGTCAGTTACTAACCGTTTAACAAGTCGTCGGGCGTGAACTTGACCTGGAACGGGTAGGAGCCGTTCAGGTACCGCTCGGGAGCGACGCGGCGCTGCGGGCGCGGGTCCCGGCCGCGGCGGCCGCGCCACTCTCGCACCTGCCCGTACCCGCCCACGTAGTGCGCGCTCGACCCGCGCTCCGTGTTGCGCGATGCCTCTTCACCTGACAATGTTACAAACACTCATCATCATATAAGCCAAATAAAGTCCACTGCTGAACGAGGGCAATAGGAATTGATATTATAAAGAATCCAAACATCCAAATAAGCGGCTGAGGAATCATAAATACTTTTGTTCAGGTCAGCTTCTGAAAAGTAGTTTCAAAAGTAGCTTCTGAAGCATTTTAAAACGGACTATGCTTCGAGGTATTTTAAGAATAGTCGTAAGTATAAGAATTATCGTAGTTTTAAAAGCGGTGTTCGAACCATCACATTAAGTTGTTGTGTATGCATGTATCTATGTGTGTGTAAGAATCCTTTCTTTAATATGACTGTATTACTTTGTAGCGAGTTAGTATGAAAATTAAACCGTACCAAGCAACACCTCTTTAAAACTATCAAATCCTTGCAAACAAATCTGAACCCTATTACCACAACATATGGTCGAATTTCAAGCCGGATTAAAAATCTACTTGGGTGGTCAATTAGCGACCGGCGCGAGAACAAAAAACTGCATTCCTTAGATAAGGAACTTGTTTGTGATGAGTGATTTGTGCAAATATTAAGTGAAACTAATTTATAACTGCATAACAAACATAACGATTTGGTTTATCTCGGTAACTACGTGACCTATATTTCATCTTTTTTTGGAATTATGTCTATCCCAGTGGAGCAATTGATCTCGGAGTTAGAAAATGTTGCGTTATTACTGCAAAAAGCGCAAACCAACTTAAAGAAATGTTCTAAACAAAGACTTACCAAAGGATACATAGAAGCGCGCTTACAATCTATTGAAGAATATTGGCAGAAGTTTACTACGGCGCATCTTAATCTTGTGAAGGTGGTACCAAAAGAAAAGAAGAATGAAATTTCGTATTTTGCAAATGAAGACTACTTTGTTATTGAAGATTTATATTTATGCCTACAAGGGGACTTAAAGGATCTTTTATCGAGAATGAGTAACCCGAGATTAAGTGATATTAACACATATTCGAGTACAACTTTTGAAGGAAATGTCAAGTTACCTAGAATTCAGTTACCTATTTTTTCTGGCGTCTATGAAGATTGGACCACATTCAAGGACCTTTTCACATCGCTAGTCCACAACAATTCCACGTTGTCTAAAGTACAAAAACTTCACTATTTAAAAAGTAGCATTACCGGAGAAGCAGAAACTTTATTAAAACACATACAAGTAACAGAAACTAATTACGATCAAGCTTGGGATTTGTTGAGAGAACGGTTCGGTAATAAGCGGCTCATTGTGAATTCTCTCTTACGAAAATTATTTACACAAAGGAAGATTCCTGTTCAAACTGCCAATCATATCAAGACATTGTTAGATACAACTAGTGAATGCCTTAACAGTTTAAATAATGTTCAAGTGTCAACTGATTCTTGGGATCCACTCATCATATTTCTGACTGTGCAGAAACTGGACCAAGAGTCACACCGCGACTGGGAAGAGTTTGCGTACAAAGATAATTTAGAGGAATTACCTAAATGGGAAGATCTAGTGAAGTTCTTACAAACTAAATTTCGCACTCTAGAACTAATCGCTCCACCGTCAAGAGAGAAATCATCAAGAAGTAAAGAATATACAGTCCACGTTTCTACAACACCACCTACCGCGACCAAACCGAGAAGTTGTGTGATGTGTAAGGATAATCATACGTTATGTCACTGTAAGGAATTTACTAAAATGGAACCAATAGAGAGGTGTGAATATGTGAAGAACAACCAGCTGTGTTTTAATTGTCTGGCACCAGGACACTCAGCTAAGAAATGTCGGTTAAACATGTCCTGCCGCATATGTCAAAAACGTCACCATTCACTTGTTCACCAACATATGCAAAGGACTACCACCAATCAAGCAGACAATATGCAAGCCAAGCATCATCAAATCGAAGACCAAAATCAACTACAAGAAGATAGTGAACCAATTGAGCTTTCGTCACATTTCTCCACTAGTACATTTACAGCACTGCTGGCTACAGCATTAGTACCAGTAAGCAATGAATCGGGACGAGTGACTTTATTACGTGCATTAGTCGACCAAGGCTCACAGGCCACTTTCATAAGTGAGAGAGCTGCCCAGCTGTTAAGACTCAAGAGAATACCCGCTCATGCAACAGTAACTGGGGTTGGCTCAACCACAACTGCCGTTAAACACGCTGCTCACATCGAGCTCCGATCAAGACATGACGACAGTTTCAAGTTAAGAGTGAAGGCTTATATCATGTCCACGCGACTTACCACGCAATTACCATCACAGACCATTCCAATCACCACCTGGTCTCATTTAGAAGGTCTGATCTTAGCTGACCCAGACTTTAATAAACGAGGACGAGTTGATTTACTCCTGGGTGTCGAAGTATGTGCCCAAATATTGAAAAGTGATATAATCAAGGGCCTCCCAGGTTCTCCATGCGCTCAGAATACCAGCCTAGGGTGGATCCTTTTTGGAAACATACACAAGGAAGGAAATAACAATGATTTTACTGTGATGCATCATAGTTTGGACTTAGACAAGATGTTGAAAGCAATGTGGGAGTTAGATAATGAAGATAAACCAATACTTACACCTGAAGAAAGAAAATGTGAAGAAATCTACCAATCTACTCACTCAAGAACAGAAGAAGGACGTTACATCGTCAAACTACCAACAAAAACTAACAAACTATTATCAATACATGGAGGGACTAGAGAAATAGCAATGCAAAGATTTTACCAATTAGAAAAGAGACTAGAGAAGAATTCAACATTGAAAACAGAATACACAAAGGTTATGGACGAATATATAAACATGAATCATATGGAGGAGATACCAGAAGAAGAAATAAATAACGATAGTGTCTACTTACCACATCATGCAGTAGTAAAAGATGATAAAGAAACTACGAAGGTCAGAATAGTTTTCAATGCATCACAAAAGGGCAATAATGATGTTTCATTGAATGACGAACTTCTCGTTGGACCTCAGCTACAAACTGACATGAGAAGTCTCATCATGAAATGGCGTATGAAAAGTATTTGTTTTGTGGCTGACATACAACGCATGTACCGTATGGTCTTAGTGACGAAGGAAGACAAAGATCTACAGAGAGTATTGTGGAGGAGCGATCCTAGCAAACCAGTAAAAGATTACCGACTCACACGAGTCACTTTTGGGACAGCATCTGCTCCGTTCTTAGCAGTCCGTACCTTACATCAAATTGCTGATGACGAAGGAGCTGTATGCCCTGATGCTGCCCGAACCATTAAGGAAAACTTTTACGTTGACGATCTTATGTCCTCGTATGATAACCTTGAAGATGCAATTCGTACAGCGAAAAACGTAGAAGCCATACTACAGAAGGGTGGGTTTACTCTACAAAAATGGTGTTCAAACGATGCATGGTTTCTGAGACATTTTGAACCTGCAAAACGGACTTCACATGCTGTTCTAGATATCACCATCCATGGCACCATCACAGCTTTAGGCCTTCGTTGGAATATGGGCAAGGATGTGTTTCAGTACAGTCTCAACTTACCTCCTATGAGCAAAAATATTACCAAACGGACGATACTAGCCGACGTTCAACGACTATTTGATCCACTGGGTTGGTTAGCACCAGCTATGCTACCTACAAAGCTGCTGATACAGAAACTATGGTTGCATGGAGTCAGTTGGGATGAAGACATAGACATAAACATGAGACAAGACTGGACTGCACTAAGAGATAGTTTTCAACATCTTCATGAAATTGAAGTGCAGAGATGGCTAGGAATCACAGATCACAAGACAACAAACGTAGAAGTTCACGGATTTTGTGATGCTTCTACTAAAGCCTACGCCGCTGTTGCTTACATTAGAGTGAAACTAGAAAATGAGGACCCACAAACACAAATAATAGCTGCGAAGACTCGAGTAGCACCAGTAAAACCAGTATCTCTGCCTCGGTTAGAGTTGTGCGGTGCCCTTCTCTTATCTCGATTGCTTAAACAAATTAAGGCGGCAATGAAAATACCTGATGACAAAATATTCGCATGGAGTGATTCTACAATCGTACTTTCATGGCTGCTTGGTGATCCAACAAGATGGCAGGTATTTGTAAGAAACCGAGTTGTCGAAATATTGGACAACATAGGAACCAACTGGTTTCATGTACAAACAGACGACAATCCTGCTGATGTTGCATCACGAGGAGAACATATTCTGGATTTAAAAGAAGACGAAAAATGGTGGAAGGGCCCAAAATGGCTAAGAAATAAAACAATCATATTCAACAGACCTAACAACCTAACTACAAGTTTAGAAAGCAAAGAAGTCATACAAAATTATTTAATAACAGAAGATAAAAGTCTAGACAATAAATTTCAGCAATTTGATAGCTTAGAAAAACTTTTAAAATCAATAACTTATTGCAAAAGATTCTTAAAAGGGAAGAAAACGGAAAACAAAGATGCAGTTATAACTACTCAAGAGATAGATGAAGCACTTACACAAGGCTTGTGTAAGAATAGCACAAAAGGAAAGGTTTAGTGAAGAAATTAGAAATTTGAATAAAAGAAAAGAAGTTAAAAACGACAGCAAATTAAAATCACTGCAACCTTACCTAGACGATGAAAAAATTATCAGGGTGGGCGGTAGATTGCGCCACGCAGACATAGCGGAAGACACAAAAAATCCAATAATATTAGACAATCACAATAATTTATCCAAGCTGTTGGTAAAGGATGCTCATCTAAAAACACTTCATGGCGGAATTCAAATGATGATGGCCTACCTAAGAACCAAATTTTGGATAATCAAGGCGAAAAATTTGATTAAAAATAGAATCCGCACATGTTTAATATGCTCCAAACATAGTGCTGCAGCTAAAAACCAAGTCATGGGTGATTTACCCAAAGTCAGAGTCACTCCAGCCAAACCATTTCTCAACAGTGGAGTTGACTTCGCTGGACCATACCAAGTTTTGGCATCAAAAGGCAGAGGAGTCAAAACTAATAAGGCTTATATCGCCGTATTTGTTTGTATGGCCACCAAGGCCATTCACCTGGAATTGGTCGGCGATCTCACAACTGAGTCTTTCATAGGAGCTTTTAAGAGGTTCATCGCCAGACGTGGAAGATGCTCACACATTTGGAGTGACCAAGGCAGAAATTTTGTAGGAGCCAGTAAGGAGCTGGTTGCAGCATGGAAGGAAGCAAAATTTGAACTTGAAGGTCCAATAGCAGAATCTGTTGCACTAGAAGGTACACAATGGCACTTCATACCCGCCTATAGCCCTCATATCGGTGGTTTATGGGAAGCCGGGGTGAAATCTATGAAACACCACATGAAAAGAATTTTAACCAATCATTTAACATTCGAAGAAATGAGCACCCTGCTTTGCCAAATAGAGGCGTGCCTAAACTCCCGGCCGCTTAGTTCAATAGATGACGTCGACACTGATAACCTGACACCCCTAACACCTGGCCACTTCTTGATTGGCGAAGCTCCGATTACTGTACCACAATCAAATCTTCAAGACGTTCCAATTAGTCACCTATCACGCTGGAAGCACATGCAGAAGTTACTTGGAGATTTCTGGCATAAATGGCAAGCAGAATACCTAACTAGCCTGCAACAGAGACCAAAATGGCTGAAGCGATGTAAAGAGTTTGACATTGGCAACATTGTACTCATTAAAAATGAACAGCTTCCTCCAGGCAAATGGGCTTTAGGTCGGATTGTTGCCAAACATCCAGGCGACGATGGCATTACAAGAGTATACAGCGTTAAAAGTGGTGACAGTGTAGTTAAGAGAAGTTTTAATAAATTGTGTCCTTTGCCTATAGACATTCATGATGATTGATATTATGTTCCATTTGTAATTTAAGTAATCAATTTATATTGCAATGCATGTTACATATTTTTCATATTGTATATTTACATTACAGTATCTATGACATGTGCATATATAAATGTAAATGAAATTTAAATTTGTAAGATAATTATTTAGTTCTATTCAAGTAATAATTTAATTAAAGGTCTTTATAAGCCCTTTGGTCGGCGGCATGTTCGAACCATCACATTAAGTTGTTGTGTATGCATGTATCTATGTGTGTGTAAGAATCCTTTCTTTAATATGACTGTATTACTTTGTAGCGAGTTAGTATGAAAATTAAACCGTACCAAGCAACACCTCTTTAAAACTATCAAATCCTTGCAAACAAATCTGAACCCTATTACCACAACAAGCGGAGTTATGTAGGAAGGTAGTTGTCATTCACACCTGCTAATAATAAGTATAGGTACATTATATTTATCCTGTTTTTATATTCGTTGGAAGGTGAATGTAATTTATGCTGTTGCGTTAAAGACTCCACAAAAATAAGTATTAGTAAGTAAGAAGATATGATTAAATAATTAATAATTAAGTGTTCGTAATAGTACCTGAGAACTCTTAGTTTTATTGTATAATATTCGTTAAATACTTTTTTCTCTCTAAATGCTGCTGCTCTGATAACAGTCGTATGTGAGTCAACTCGTAGTTGAGTTAAAAAAATAGGATAACCTAATTAGGACTTTATGAGGTGACTGACTGGTACAATCTGGTTGAACCCTGACTAAGAGTTTGCTTTGTTTACGATAGTAGCAGGGCTATGCAAGCGTCGCGAAGTGTGACGACGCGACGACGACGACGACGCGTAAACGTCGTCTACTAGACAATCAAACACTTTAAAAGGTAGGACAAAAAGGTATGTCCAGTGTGCCGGTAGGATATAAAAAGTAAAAAATGAGGCCATCGCCGCAAGTTTTTTTCCTGATAAGATAGAATTAGGAACCTAACTACCTACCAAATGTTTGGTAAATATTATTAAGAAATACAGCTGCACAAATCATAAAAAAAATATTTAGCTTCTTCGTTGAAAAAACGAAAGTAAGTTACTTACGGCTACAGGTCAACCTATACAAATCCAGTTTAAGCTAATCTCTCATATGTATAGGTTCTAGAAGTCTAGACAATAAGAGGTCAGCGTAAACTGGTTTTGTATAGCTTGATGTGTAGCCTACCTATGAATAGATAGATGTAAAAAGTACTAGTTTTCACTCGGGGGAAAGTACACATTAAGTACATACCGTGTGGTATGCGGCCCTCGCAAGCTCGAGCCTCAAATGCACACTCATTACTAATGTCACTTTCTCCACTTGAGATTAATCTACTATTTATTTTAATTTTAAGACATTGGGGATAACACAGCTAAAATTTATATAATAATTAAAAGTGTTTGGACACGAAACCGCGTGTAGGTTAGGCGCGGCTTCACGCATAACATTGCGACCGCAGCAAATCTGTTGATTTGCCGCGCGAGACAAAGTTCTAGGGTTTGCCGCGCATAATCAAGACGCGGCTTAGGAATAACTTGCGAAGTGTAAACTATACACGTCTTGATTTCGATATGCATGGGGTACAAGACGGTTTCCATCGCAATATCTGTTATTGTAAATAGATTTTGGCTGTCGAAAAGCTCTTTTCCCCAATAATTTATATTGAAGCCAATATCTATCAGATAGCTGTTTTAGTCCAGCTGTTTCACCAAATTGCTGAAACTAATAACTTGCCAGACAGCAATCAGTGCACTTTACTGATCTTAGAAAATAATTATATTGGAATATATAAAAGAGAGCATAATTAAATACACAAATGTTCTAGTATGCAAAGCTGGGGAAAGCCTGGGAAGTCTGCATGAAGCGAACAAATTCTTGCTAATAATGTTAATGAACGTTCGATAAAAGTTGGCTTAGCAACTGTATTAACTGAATATTAAACTAAGTTAACTGGCAATAATTGTATTTGTTACGGAATTTTACCAGGCGTTACAAGAAAATTGAAATTATATAAATTCGTCACGCGAAATAGGGTAATATATGGTTAAATTTATTCTGCAACGCTTTGAGAATTTAGAGAAAACAATTTTTTTTTTTAAAGAAATCAAATAAAAAAAATTTTTCATATTCAAAAACGTATCTTAAAATTCTAGTAATCAGTCAAAAATCATAATTCATTAATCGATACTTTCCCGCGAAACGCCTAGTACCTATATTGAATTGAATTGAATTGAATTTACGCTATTATTTTCTAATTAGAGTTACATTGTTTACAAATGATGAGCATAAGACTTGTCTAATCAAAGCATACGGTATTTTACTTCGATGTGCAAGTTTGATGATTGAACTAGCACTTCGGTTGATTCGCGTGCGTGATAAGACCGCGAACGCTGGTCGTCAACTTCACACGCCATTGCAGCATACTCTAGCTTACTGAGATATACACCACTGTGGATTGTATGAACGCATTTTTAAATGCAACCATTCGAGAATAATTTAAGTTGCAACATAATTTCAGATATCGCGTAATCCATGTATCCTTGCCACTTAGGAGTAATAGTTTTAAAATAATCAAGATACTTATGTACCTACTATAGAATGAATATGTAGAATCTTATGACTACATTATTTGAAAATGAACAAATGAGTAAGACTGCTTTATTAGTCTAGCTAGCAATGGCATATGCGGTGTCGAGGCTCGTTGTCGGGTGTGTCTTTTTTAATGTTTTGAAATTCTCAATATAGGATCTGTGTGGGTATCTCGTACATTAATGCACCGTATTTTAACGTAATAGATGTAATAATAATGAAGCGGCGGTAGCCTAATGGCTAGGGCGTCGGACTTGCGATCATGTGGTTGCCGGTTCGAAACTCACCCATTGCACTACCGACGTGAACCCACTCGTAATACAAGCATTTAGCTTAGCACGAGGGGTTAACAAGAATACTAGTAATGTGTGACCCACATTGCTAGTAAGCTTTTTTTTTTAAAAAAAAAAAATAGCTTTAGTTGTTGTTATATGTAAAATATGAATCTGCGAAAGCTGTTTCTTTTAAACACCATTTGTACTTATAGAATTATTATTCTGGCTTTGCTTGACGCAGTCGGGTAAAGCTTCAATGAATTCATAGTAAATCTTCTTTGAAACGTAATTATGTCTAACCTTGACCGAAAGAATTGTGTCAAAGCCACTTTAAAATTTCGCGAATGTTATTCGTCTATTTGCCAAAATGACAAGCGTTTACAGCCACCAAATTACTTCTAAAACAATCGAACTTTAGAAGATTAAAGGTATCAGAGACTACATACATTATATCTTAGCTCCTATTTCGAAGCATGAAAATGGAGCTAATTATGGAGCAAGATTAGAAAATACATTGAAATGATGTGGATAATAGTGTCGACGCTCGCTGCAACATCTGGGGGAGGCCTATTCTTAGTTGCGAATCACACGGCATAACGAACAACTGTCTAGATTTTTATGCTAATTTGGAAATTCAACGAGCGATTTGTTCTCTGAAAGCGGATACTTCGCTCTTGTTATTTAGGTCGTAAGTAATGATTATTTCTCGTTCTATTTATTACGCGCCCGACAAAATTCTAGATGTAGAAAAGCGTCTAGATTTGAACATCTCGTTCAATCCAACGTAAAAAATATAGATTACGCAGTTGTTTTCTTTGAAATCTAAGAAATACTGCGTAACTGATACAATTTTTTCATATACCTACCTACCAATGTATAACTTTTTAAATAAAATACCTAACTCTTGTTTTCATAATAAAACCTGCGTTTTTTGTATCGCTTTTAAAATATTACAACCCGTACATAATAGGTTATGTAGTCATTCTGTTACAGCGATATTGTAAATATTAGAAAACGTCATAGGAATGCAAAGTAAGGCGGTGTGCTAAACTCGTGCGTCTTAAGAATTTGCGCGTCACTGCCCGAGTCGGTCTTGAGAGCAATCGAGGCGGGCTCAAACTGACAATGAGCAATTTTTCGTTTTTCTCGAGCTTCATATCAAAGTAAACACGTTTCACGAGAGAAACCAACCGATCTATTTACTTATCTCTGGCTTCTCAAGGCTAAATCATTTAGATATTATTTACAATGTTATCTAATATTGAAAGTTAACGTTACGTTAAACATGGACGCCACGCATTATATTGTCACCTTTATGTTAATGAGATAAAGCATAAAATGATGTGTCGAGTTAATGTATTCCAAACATCTAAATATAACTCAGCAGAAAATGTGTCTACGATGGGATTTTATTCTGGGTTTACGTGTATAAGTTTACACGTGCGAACATGTAAACAGGAACGCCAAACAATTATGACATTATTGTTTTATGAAATGTAATTTAGGCGACAGTAAACTTGTTTACCGTACATATTTTTCCTTGAAGCGGCGTGTTTTACCTACCTACCTCCAAGATGGGAGAGGTTTGTGATGACACACAGGATACAAAATAATAGGTACGTCAGTTACCAATAGGCGCAGTTTTTTTTATACACACTACACAAACGTGAGCTTCGGAGTGTTATCGTTCCTATCACGTTTTTAGTTTGTAACAAAACTGCGCAATAATGGCACCAGGGAATTGAGATACGAATAAAAATAAAATGATAACCATGTAAAAATTCGCGTGTTGACTAACTAGCAATTATTAGCCCATTTTTGTGGATGATCTAGACTATTGATCTTGGTGAATGTCACACGGGTACACATCTAGCTATTATTCCAGGATAAGCTGACATCTAATTGTACAAAAAACTTACTCAATGAGAGATCAGTTTGTATTGACATTGTGTAGTTGTGTGCTCTCAAGCATAAGGACCTAGATAAATACATCAAACAGAATAATAGGTGTGCATGTGGATATAAGTACTCTTATGAAACTATAATGGGGTTCAATTTGCATAAGCCAAGAAGACCAATAAGTGGTGTGCATTTTGGCATATATTTGTTTAATTGGGTATTTACATAATTTAGATATAACGAAGTGACAGAAAGATAAAAATTCTGATCAGCTGAGGCCAAGATAAACACTCTCTTTATGCAGTTCTCTAGTGATGTTTTAAACACAATATAAAATAAAAAAGGGGTATTTTAAGTAGCAGTGCCTCTACTCCAGACAATTATTTTATCACATCTAAAACATTGTTAGTAATGATGGTACATAGAATGTCAAGGTTAAAACCATACCTATGATAACATAGTAACTATAATTAATTAACTGTTACAAATAAACAATTTATCAACAAGCTAGAAGAAAAAAAAATGGTACAGCAAAAAATCATGAAACATAGTGATATCTTTAGATAAACATGAATTATCAATGTTTTTTAAAACACTTTGTTGCTAAACTGAAGGCAAAATTCAATGACTGGGAACATCATGTAGGTAGGTAGTTTAACAGAGTAGATACATGATCTACTTTCTTGAAACAATTATTAAAAACAAAGTTGATACTTGTTGTTGTTATAGTATAGGGACAACGAACCTAGTGATATTTTTTTCAAGATTTGTGGTTGCTTTTACCCACTTTTATTAAAATAAACAAATCATGTAATACTTTTTTTAATGAGTAACATTTTCTATTTATGGATACTTTTACCTTGAGTAGTATCTACCTACAGTAAATAGTAAAAAAATATTTTGAACAATTTTTTTCTATGATAGTCTGAAATACTAAATGAGATAAAACTATTGGACAATGATTGCGAGGGTGATATTAAAATTATGACACTGAATGGAGTAACAGTTTGCGACTAGTAGTCTAAGGCTTCTGTCTGACCGTAATTTGAACATAATATTTCTTAAAGCAACAAGAACATTATGATTAAGATTAATTTACACAATCTTACCTTTTTCTCCTGACTTGTTGGAGCCAGAGGCGTTGCTTGACAGACTGGAGTCATCAGAGTCATAGCCAAAGGCTGTGTTGTCCCCTGCAGCCTTGGGGTTGGGGTGGCGGTCGCGGCGCGGCTGCCAGCGGCGCGGCGTGCCGTGGCCAGCCGGTGGGCCTCCGCCCAGGCTCTGTAGAGCGTCCAGCGGGTAATGCCGGGCCGCTCGCTCCTGGCCACCCATCATGTACATCTGCCCCGGCCCACCGAAGGCCCCGCTCCCGTGGTACATCATCGGCGCACCCTCGTTCATGCCCGCTTTGATACCCTGCCGGCGGTTCAGGTTATGAGCGAGGTTCACCGGCAAATATAGACATTAGTTTTTAGCATACCGACCTGTATTTTGACCGTTAATTCCGATGGCGTCCGGCGTGGCGGGCGACTATTGCGTCATAGTAGGCGTAGTAAATTAATTAGAGTATGGTGCGACGTCGAAATCGAGTGATTCTATTTATCTTGAGTACGCCGAAATTCGAGACGATCGTCGAGTGGGAAGTTCTTTTCAATACGATAGCTTCCGGCCTTCAATTGTGTCGATAATAACGTGTCGCTGGCCTCCCACTATGTGAACAAAACTAGCTATAATTATTTCGACGCCGGTAATAATAAATCTACCCACGAATTATGGCAAATCTGTAAAATCTAATGAGGAAGATCCGCCATGACTTTAGGGAGCAACACTAGCGACATCTGACGGCTTTGAGTGAAGTAGTACACGTGATTTTACTTTTTTTTACTTCAAATTCTGATGTTCCATTTTATGCCAGTGATAAATAATTATTATGTTGGCCTCCGATCTTAGCAATATGTTGTTGAAATCAGGCATTGATTATAAAAAAAGGAACTATCGATTTGTAAATATTTTTTTTAACATTAGAAGAAATCACATGACATTTGCTTTCGTTTTATTATTTCCTGTGGTAACCTTTACGTGACATTGACATTAAAAACGTTGCATACATACCGCTCATATAATTTAAGCATGTTTGTAGGAAGTCTTTGTTTTACTAGGAAAGTTTATGTATTTTTGTCTTTTTCTTACAAAATTGATGTAGAAAGTATTTATTATTTTCACTTCATCTGTTTGACATTAGGTTTTGCCAGACACACGTAAAAATAATAAAATTACGTACAAAAATAATCTAATTTTCTGTTTAAAATTGTTTTCAGTGATAATGGAATATATCTCAGAATCTGTGCAATTATTAACCCTATTATAAAATCTATTTAGCGAGTGATGACGTTGAATGGGGACTATGTAACCTTAAAAGTGCTAGAAGAAACAAACTTTGCTTTCTCATTGTTTGATATTCATCGTTATCTCGACGGCACAGTGCGTTGATATGTCACATTTCGGGGATTTTATGGACGGTGTACCCGTTAAAATATCGGAAAAGTATAAGCGACCGCTGCGATTCGATTTACCTTACAGTGTAAATGAATGTCCAATAAGAGCGCAGAATGTCGTGGATAGCGTATATTATTCGTGTACGTTTGAGAGGAATGTTCTTGCTAAACTCAAAGAGCTTAGGAATGCGAAAGAGACGAAAAAGAATGAAAGGCGGCACCGTCTGCAGCTGCTACAGGAGGCGGAGCAGAAGAGGCTCGATGCGATAGCCGCCGCCGAGGACGAGGAGCGGATGAAGCAGCTCAGCGTATCCGAGGTGTCGTACCCGAGCACCGACGAAATAAGTGCACTATCTCCTGATGAGAAAGCTGATAAAAACTGTGATAACACTACAAAACTAGATAGTACGCCAGAACATGCTGACATAGTGTCCACTAACATTGCCTATCCTTCCACTAGCGCTGCTACTGAGTCTCAACTCAACATACTGCAGCCCATACTGGTGAAGGCACATCATCAGGAGAACAGCTTGCTTGATGACCCTGATCCATTGCAGAACTTGAAGTTAAATACAAAGATTACTAAAATACATCACAATCCTAACATAGATACACTAACATTTAGAGATTTTGAGAATGATACATCAAGTCCATTTGATAATGTTGAGCTGAAGACTATAAATGACATGGAACTGTTGGCACAAGTGTTGCAAGATCAAAAAGATTCAGCAACAAGTTGTCACCCTCAGACGAGCTATGTTCCAGAACAAGCATACACTATTCCTAATTGTTCATCTCAACCACATATTGATGGTGTCACATATTTACCTACAACATACTTAGAGCAGTCTATTCAAGGGCAAAATATGATACAGTACAATTCTCCACAGCACTACCCTATCTCAAATGGGTACTATATCCCAACAGACAATGATGCTGCCAATATGTATATGCATAACTACCAATATTATGTTCCTCCTAATCCATATCCAGCTGTAGAACCTTACTATGGTACCCAGCTATCAACAACAGCAGGAGAGATCAGTCAAGTGCCAAATGGTTCTACATACATTCCACAACCTTATTACTTCCAATATCCTCATGTTCCTGTCACATATCAGCCAGCAAATGCACCAGAACCTTACCAAGGAGGCGTACCAAATGAGAATGCCGATCAGAATCAAACAGCACCAGGGTCACAAAATACAGTCAAGTCTCGTTCAAGGAGTGTTCCAGATATTGTTAGGGAGTTAAATGAAGAGTTGGCTAAACTTAGGATGAGTGAAAGATCTTATAATGCTAGTCCAGCTCCTAAAAACCAACCTCAAGCATCTACTCCCCCTGCTACTGAGAAAAAAGAGGCCAAGCGAAGTAGGAAGAAATCTGAACATCTACCAAATCCATTTGATAAATTGTCTACAAAGTTACAAGATATGTGCAGGAAGATTCATGGAATGGGCTTCCCTCTTGACAGGGTAGCAAGAGTTTGTACTCTTGTAGGTGATAATGATAAGAAGGTGAGTTTAATGTGTTTTCTAGTACACTGTTCATTATTTATTATTGTAGCAATTAGCCTTCAATTCCTGTACAGCTCCTGAAAGCAAGATCCTAGGCTTGTCCTAGACAATTCTCAAATCAAGATGTTTCTTGTACCAAAATTTTGCATTACATAATTAATTGATTTTACATAAATAATTAAGTAGTTTGTGATTTGTGCTATGTTAGATGTGATTTCACACATACTGTTGAGGACCCTTACAAGTTCTAGGAGGGTTGCCTAATCTCCAATTTGTAATCACTTACAGTATAATTTTAATGGACTTAGCTTTAATGAGCTTAGCCACTGTGATTTTTCCTGGGTACCCTTAGGTTCCACGGTAGTCTAATTTATTATCTTGATAAATAGGCATATTATACCATGGCATGCAATGGTGTAAATACACCTTAGCTTGTATGGTCTAAAGAAAGCTATGAGTGCTGAATTTCAATTGGTCTTCAATGCTTTGTTGGCTTCACCCTCGCCGACCAGTGTTTTTTTTATAAAATCAACTATTTACTTGGATTACTTAATCCGTATTTTTTAGAAGTTTCCAATTTTTTAATATATATTTTTTTAAGTTATTTTAGTGAAGGAAAAATACGACCGCGGGCAGGATTCGAACCTGCGTCTTCTGGTTAAGTACACCAGACGCTATGACCGCTAAGCCACCGCGACCCCCACCCGCCATGTCGAATTTTGCCTTCACATTTTTAATTTACGTCTTTGAGGCGTCGTACATAACTTAACTTATCGAGCTTTCGATATCTCGATTGACAAGATATGGCGTAGTTTCGGTATACGTGTGTACGTGTAATTGTGTGCTGTACACCGTTAGGCGTAGTTTTAGACCGGCCTGACTTCTTTGTTCGCAAAGTTCCATCTTAACTTATTTTCATCTGAGTTTCCAACTCGTTTTTTTTTGTACGCACGGCTACACATCTAGCTATACAAAACCAGTTAACGTATGCCTCTTATTCTATGGGAAGCCTATACAATGCAAGATCAGCGTCAACTAGATTTCTATAGGTTGACCTGTAGCCGTGTGTACGTCTTTACGCTCGTCTCGCCGACCGCGAGACAGTGATAGCGTAAATGAGGTGGAAGAATTTTCTTTGAGATATTATCTGGCTTCTGGCTTTACCAAAAGTCATTTAATTAAAATCATTGATCCCCTCCCGCGAAATGGTACTAGTAAAATGCCTAATACTCCGATCGTTCATCATAACGTTATCTAATTATTAAGTTATTAAGAGCTTGATAACATTGTTCACTTAAATAAATTAGTGGTGGCGTTTTTAACTCTTGAACACCACGGAATTATGAACCTTATAAATCAGACATAAGGGTGTTTTTGGGGAAAATCCTTTGGTATTTTGCTACAAAGTTTATTAGAAGAGAAAGGTATTCTCACAAGTGCTTTACCGAGAGCCACATCAACGAAGAAAGTTGATCTAGATTTGTGGATTTGCAGCCAAAATACATCAAGTATATAATGTACCTACCTAGATAAGAGTAAATACACAATGTGTTGTTAATTATCATTTAATTTTGAAAAAGGCTGCTTGGTTCCGCCTGTAGCTGTCGAACATTAATTTTTACGTATTTTTTTTATTTCGATTCAAGCAGCAGTGTATTTAAGCAATACGACAGTAAGACTTAGGTGCTAACTTATACCAGGGCGAGTATTACGAAAGCTGCTTGTAAAGCTTTCGGACACCAACCTCAGTCTTCTATGCAAGCCAAGCAACTTAACCATTATGAGCTTTAACTAAAACAACTTTAACCCGAAAAATTTGTAGGTATATGTTGAATGTTTTAATGAACAAGAATATTTTTAAATTCCAGGTGATCGAAGGTCTATTAATACTCGGCGAGCTCATGGACCTGGGCTTCTCAGAAGCAAAGGTCTCCGCAGCATTAGCCAAGCACGAATTTAACAGGGACAAGGCTTTGGACGAACTGGTATCGTAACAGAGTAAGAAAATCCTAATTATATACGTAAGAGGACTTCGAAAAATCGTAAGAAAGTTGATTTTTCTAGCAATGGAAACTCCTTGACAGTGTCAGGTTGTGGCTGATAGAGGAAATGGCGTCCAAACAAAGATGTTGTGTTAAAAAACCAACGCTAAATGAGGTATTATAAGGTACGCTGGAGTAAGCTGTATCACTGTAAGCCATGTCTATCAAGTCCTGTTGGACAAGAAATGTATACGCAAGAAGTTTAAGGAAAGAAGGTCTACATTCGGTGAAAATATCCTATTTAAATGAACAGTTCAGGTGCATTTGATTTTTTTTTTCTAGTTTGGAAGGTAATAATATAGTATCTGTAGGTACAGGTGTAAACGTTATTTGATGTGTCCTAGCATGGAACCCTGCCATTGTTGAAAATACTTCGGATTTCATAATGCTTATTTTTTTATATGAAATCCTTTTGTTTTAGAGATTTTATCAATACTTCTGAAATAGACTAGTGTGAGTTAGGGATACTATACAGAAATAATTCCACCCCTCTACAAAAACAATCTAAATATTGGCGTTGTTTGTAAGCATTTCCCGGAACAGTAAAAAATATAATTATTTTTGGATTCAAGCCATTGTTCATTTTAAAATAAGAACCATATAAGTAATGATAAAACCTCCTTACATAAAGATAAAACTTCCGTACATAACGATAAAACCTCCTTACATAAATTCAATGCAGTGTTGTGTTTCGAGACGAAACCAAGTCCAATGAGTCAATGTTCATATATTTCAGCCAATTAATTCCTCGTTGCTCAACGCACGTCTTTTATTGGGATGACTAAGGTGGTTTGACCTGATGCAAGTTTGCAGACCGAAGAATAAAAATGTCAAATTTGGATTAATATACTCTACTAATTTTGTTTAGACTGCCTCATTAGTCTAGCGGTCCCAAGCGCGACTGCAACGCTAGACGTCCTAAATTTGATTCTCAGGCCGAGCAAAGTATTTGAGCAGCCCGGTTAATGGCAATAGGGTCGCCCTCTATTACATGGGACCTAAACATACCGGCGAACTGTGGGTGTACATCACTAGGTATATACATACATACATAATCAGCCTATAATGTTCCCACTGCTGGGATACAGGCCTCCTATGAGTGAGAGGAAGTGGGCAGTAATCCACCACGCGGGCCTAGTGCGGGTTGCTAGATGTCACATGTTTTCGAATTTTGGATGCTAGGACATGCCGGTTTCCTCAAGATGTTTTCCGTTCACTTCACCGTTTTGGATACATTAATACACCTCTGCTTTTGCCTTCCGGGAATACAGATGTGATGGTGTGTATAGTTTTTGTTCTCTGTCCTGTTAAAACACTTCTACTCAACGTTATTTTGTATATCGGTAGTTAAGTAGTGAGTCGTTATTGCTTGCAATTTCCGAATATTCGATCAGATCTACTTGGCACTTCCAAGTGACCGGGATTGGATATAAGAATCACCTTTGGTTATGTTAGGAAGGGTCTTCTTAAAAAATCTTTTAAAGAAGAATCATAATTGGTTTTTGACAATGACTAAAAAACGGTTATTTTTTGTACCGTGGTAGTCCCGCTGCTAGATCCGTAGAAACTACTTTCATATTTCAAGAATAATTTCCTTGTCACCAATTTGCGTCCATATTATTTTTGAACCCCAAGATAATTGTGAGGGCGGGCATTTAAATGATGATTTAACTTCAACCTACGTCAGTAGGCACTAGGTTTTTAGTTGCAATAAGTTTATTATCTAGGTATAATAACGATATTTCTGCTATCTAGCCTATTCTCCAAATCTTTAATCTACTCTATATAGATCTGATCGGGTAGATTCAAATGCGTTGTTATGTTGACTAAGTATAAGATACGTCGTTTAAAGTAACTTGGGTTTTGCCTTCTTTTGGCCAAGAAGTATTGACTTCGACATAACGAAGGAAAACATCGTAAGGAAACCTGCATGCCTGAGAGATTTTCTTGATAACGTGTTAAATCTGCCAACCTGCAGTAGGCTAGCGTGGTGGACTATAACCTAACCCGTCCCACTCTGGGAGGAGACCGGTGCCCAACAGTGGGACAGTTAATGGGTTGATTATTTGTAAAGATCCAACTTTTGTTTGCCTCCGATTTCACTTTACAATTAATGCAAAAATATGTTGTGTAATTTTAATTGAACATTTAACGGGAATTAATCATAATCAATTACGAATTATTTGTGTGTCTAGGTTATTTGAAATTGCTGGCAATTAAATGCTTGAAGTTTGAGGCCTTTCTCTAAGATCTTGCATTGAAACAAAAATGTAATTTTGGACTTAATTTCAAAGGCCATAAAGTATTATTTTAAATTATAATAATTATCGGCGTTTGAAGGTTCTGATTTCCAACCAAAGCGTAAAGAACCCCCTTGGAATTAGAAGATATTTTTTTAACCCTGAACATATTACCAATACACCAGTTATTGGTTGAAAGTTTAGATTTTCTTATATTTATCATAACATACCATCACGCCTGTATATCCCGAAGGTTTAGGCAGAGGTGTAGGTATTCATGTAAACTCACACTACGCCGGTATGTTTATTATTTTTGTTTTAGTCCATTTCCCGACACAAATCCAGACTCCGAGCTGCTACTGAGAAATTCTTAGAAGAACCCAATAAACTTGGGGATCGAACCTAGGATCTCTAGCGTAGCTGTTGCGCTTAGGACCACTAGACTAATGAGGCAGTATTAGTCCTTATATCCACAGAGACTCTTTCCTATCGGTAAAACCAGTTTTTGTTTCCTGTTCTTAGAAAAAATATGTTTATGCCACTTAGTTTCATTACTGTCATGTAAGGAAATATTCTTCATAAAACATTTTCTTTGTAATTAAAAAGAAGTGTGATCAAATCTCTAAAACCTTTTAATTCTTATCGCGTATAAGACGGAAATTTTACTGTCATGTTTAGGACATGTTGTGAGGCTTGCAGTACATGTTTTATATAATTATAAATAATGTTTTGTGATATGTACCGAGTTATCTGCCAATCTTGATGGTTATCTAATTTGTACAAATAGACAGTTAAGGGTGAGTTCAGATTTAGCCTAAAAACAAACGTTTATAGAACAACTTCAGTTGGTATGTTGTATGGCACCTAACCATTTAGCCTACGATACTTACCCAATGAAATTATTTTTGTGTGTTTACTCAACTTTTACAGAGCTGAAATTTTTGTTTGTGGATCTAAAACATTACAATATTTTCCCGTTTACTGTAAATGTACCGCCGTATTTTTAATTTGAATTGATAATGGTGTAACGGTTCATGACATTTATATTCCGTGATTATTACATAAATATTATTTTAAATTGTACAAACACTTAATTGATTTTAGTATGCTGTAATGCCTATAAGGTCGCTTGTGATTTTTAAATTTAATATAGCTGAAGTAATACATCGGTACTGACCCTTATCTGACCATTGTAAACTGGCAACATTACAAAATCTATGCATTTATAGTATGTGAGATTTATGTGTGATAATTATTGTTGTGCCTATTGTTTTGCTTGTAAACATTGATAATTAATTAAGATAATTATCTTGCCGTTCCGTGGAAATACATGCGGGCGTTCGAAACGCGGAAGAGGGTATTTTTCCGCAAATGTAAGGTTATTTGATTAAACAAAGATAGGAACTGTGTATTATACGCATTCCTGGATATTTTTTGTATTTGGATTGAAGAGGGGAGCAAGAGTTAACGACATTGAAAAAAGGAACTTAGCAGCATTATTTAGATGACAAGTCTATTCTTTTCCACGTTACTAACGCGCGTATGTAAAATTCCTAACTTCTTTTCGAAATGGTCGTGAAATTATTAAATATATGTATTGTATAATACATAAAGGCTTTGTTTCAACATTTAAATGTGTATGACAGCCATTTTAATGGCTGGACACCTATTGAGATGCTCATTTTCCCACTTAAGGATTCAAACTCCTGCACACTGATGTCGAGAAAGTATATCTACTTAACATTTGATCATAAATTTGTTACTGGACTATATTATTTTTGCCATTGTATGAACTTTAATCGTGTTGTTCATTTCTACACGATAGAGGAAAAATTAAATGTTACTCAAGTACTTCTCTTAATAAATGTTGTGTAAGCTGTTTACTTTGTTATAGCCGTGAATAACGCGAGGTTTGCCCTTCATATTACACAAAAACACAAAACATTGTTTCGCAACACATTTTTGTTGATTAAACTTTGTTTTAAGTTTGTATCACTCAAGTTTTTGCTTTCCAAACCCGACGGAAAACATCTACATACATTGCAACCTCGTGGGTGAATGGGAGCGGTGTACAATAATTAGTCTCGACAATATTTTGATAGGACCACAGCAGATGTTGCACCACACACATGTGTTTATAAATAAAATATAAGCACTTTGTGTACGGTAAAACTCGTGTAAGAGACACTGTCTAACGAAATAAACAATACACTTTATATTTATAAACATTTTAAACAAGGTTTATTAATAAAATACCTGAGTAGCTTACTAGATTGGGGGCATCAAATTAGCGTCTCAATATTCGTCCGTAAGTCCTTATAATTCTCTGAAATGCACTGAAAGCACTACTGAGTTGTATTTTAATTAATAACTATGTTTATATTGTAAATATCGCAATGTGCAATTTTGTTATAATAATTTTTATATTACTTCATCGCAATCAGAAAAAGCTTTGTGATCAACTGTTCTTTAGTTGCATAATTTTCAATGCGAAATATATTATATTTTCTGGCTATAACTAAAACTAATAGGGCTATCTTGATGATACTGATACATATAATAATGAATTTTTCTAGCCCCAAGCGCCGGTCGAAAAACTAAGATACTATATCATATTATATGTATATACCTAGACTCCATTTATTATAACATTAGACAAATAACGTTATATATAACGCTATCGTTATTTCGTCTCAGTTATTTCCTGATTAATACAAAAACTCTCTAAAATGCTGTCATTTCAGCAATACCATAATAACTATCGTTATTGAACCGTTATTAGTCTAATGTTCTAGTAAATGGAGTAAAAGTTATTATTCATATCTAAATAACTAATGTAGATGTTATAATTTTATTGACATAATCAGCACGCCTGTTAAAACACGAATAGCGTTTTCATACAACACTCCTCCTTACGAAGCTTCGCTACTTAAGTCTGTGTATATATTATGTATGTTACGTATCGAAATATATATTAGATTTTTTAAATTAATGTAATTTAAATGAGGAGTTTTGTATGAAAATTCAATTCACTCACAATAAAGCTTATAATATATTATTTTTGTATGTAGATAATAAAAATACTCTAGTGTTATGTAAATTGAGTGAATTTATCTTGAATGGAAACTTTATTTAGACAGATCGGTGCGGAGACGAAGGTAAGACCAAATTTGTTTGAAAATTTCGACTAAATACGAAAGTGTTTTGCGGTACAAGTTTTACTAGAATGTTCTACCCCCTTAACCCTCTTTGTTTCCTTGTTTCTTTCCTTAATTTTCACCGGTCTGCAACGATGTTTACTATTCTACTGATTACAAAATTATCTTCCGGTAGCCCATGTCCTGTTGTCTGTAAAAACTTGGTTGGTTGAGACCTTTCGTCTCCGCTCCGCTCAATCTGAATGGACGCACGTGGACCTATACAAATCTAGTTTAGGCTGGCCTCTTATTGTATCGAAAGCCTAAACAATGCGAGATCAGCTTAAACTGGAATTGTATAGGTTGACCTGTAGCCGTGTGGAAGTTTGACCGTGATTATGAAGCAGTTTGTTTCAAAAGAGTTTTTTATTTATTTGTAGTATAAAAGAGCGTTACTAGTAGTAAATTGTAAATGAAGGCTTCGGTAGTATGGATGGAGATTTTATACATTACAGCTTCACAAAGAAATGTATAAATAAAAAAATGTTATTTTCATTTTTTGTTTTATTTAACCTTGATATTGCATCTCGAGGACGCAATATTTTATTCAGTTGAAGAATTTTAAATCTGAGAAGTCCTAAGGGTTAGGCCGAGGAGTACTAAAGTACACCCACACTTCGCTGGTACGTTTAGGTCCCATGTAGTAGGGGGCGAGCCTATCGCCATTAACCGAGCACAAATCCAGACTGAGCTGCTACTGAGAATTTCATAGTAAAACCCAATAACACTTAGCTCGCCCTGGGAATCGAACTCAGGACCTCTATCGTAGAAGTCGCGCTCGGGACTACTAGACTAATGAGTAGAATAATAAAAATATCCTAAAGGATATAAAATATATAAATTTTAAGAAATATACAAACTCGGTCGGGATTCGAATCTGCGTCATCCCGGTTCAGTAACTTCACCGGATGCTAAATACGCTATCATCGACTCGATAGATAGTAGTTGAATGTGTTAACATGTCAAAAAAATAATAATATATGTTCGAACTATTCAAAAGCGCATTTATTCAGGAATATTAAATAACGATTTTATTGAAAATAGGTACTGAAGGAATTATTTTATAGAATAAATAAAATAACAGTCGCAATACCAGAATCCGTGAAATTTTGTGACATAAAAATAGTGATATCTAATACTTAGATAATAACCTTACCTACCTATCAGTATCTACATGGTTAGCCAACATTTATGCCACCAACATTTATGCCACCAACATGTAAATATTTTTTCTAAAGTAGGTAAAATGTTTCTGTGTGAAAAAGGCATGGGTATGTATGTAAAGTAGGTACGTGTGTATGTCACTCAACTCCTAAACGGCTAGACCGATTTTGGTGGAATTTTTTGTGTGTTTGAGTGGTTCCTGGATGACTTAGTTTCACAATTTAACCCAGTAGGTGGCGCTGTGATTGGGGCGACTAGGACAACGTCTGTCGAGTCCACTATTTAATGCTGGCTTATGTTTAACTTACCACTAGATATAGTAACATATTATAACAGACAAAAATAGTAAATGATCACTAAAATTAAACCAGCATTTTAATGTAAACGTACCTTACCTAACAGTATTAACCTAACCGATATCTGTATTTAGAACTGGACGTGCGAGCATCATAATTCTTTATTTGGTAATAATCCTACATTTTAAGGCAATCATTAAGGAATAGGAATAGGCATCAAGAATTCTGTTGTGGTAGGGCCACGCTGTTCGCAGCATGAATGGGCCGGCTTGACCGGGGAAGTACCACACTCTCGCAGTAGACCGACGTCGGAGTAGTAGCGTTTCGTTACTGCGCTTCGTTCGGTGAGCGAGAGGGCCTGAGGCCCAATTCCTCCCCCAATCCCCTTCCTTCTCCTTTTCTCCTTCCCCTCCCTTTCCCTAAATAGGCTCGGCAACGCATCTGCAACTCCTTCAGTTTTGCAGATGTCCATGGGCGGCGATGACTACTTACCATCAGGTAGCTCGCCAACTCGTTTGCCGAGTTACCCCATAAAAAAAAAACATAGTGCTTTATTTAGGCAGTAATAGCGCATTAATTTGCTCGCAAAGATTTAGTGATCATTTACTACATTTGGTGTTCATTCGAACACCAAATGTAGTAAATGACCACATGACAAACCTTTGAATAGCTAGTACTATTGTAATTTTAAACTTTATTTTTCTGGTGTTAAGTATATATTATTAGTAAAAGAACCAAGGGTGTCGAAGCATTTTATGGTGGTCATTATATTTAACCCCTTTAATGCTCTCGGACCACATTTTTGATCATTCCCTCGGAAGAGCGATCCGTCTTTAAAACACCATGGAATTCACATAGCTGCACATTTTGTAAAGACCGTATTCCCATCCCAAGCCTGTATTGTACCTGTGGTGAATAAAACTAATTTAAAACGCCTTTGTGTGCTCTTCTCAATTCACATTCATACCGCAAGAACTAAATACTTGCCCATACTTATAAAAACTGCGTGTGATTTAAATTCTAAACCAATTTTGATCAAGTTTGGATGATACATCATGTTAAGTAGGTACCTACATAATTCGCCGAGATTCCAGCTGCAGTACCTGGATGCTCTGTCAATATGCCAATAGGCTTTTCACTTCAATCATCAAATTTGCGCATGAGTAGAAACAGCACAGTAAAACTTCCCGCCAAATGTCACGAGTCGTCGACCATTGTTCTTTGTTAAAACATGACCCGAATGAACTAGCGTTTGTCTTCTGCAACCGCTTTGATTAATTAAAATAGCCGCGACGTCTCTGGCTTCTAGCAAAAAACAGGAAGGGTTCTTATAACTGCAGTGCCATGCAAATGAACTTCGACCAGTCAACGCCACATCTGTTTCCAATTTACAATCTCTCAACAGCTTGTTTCTCCAAAATGATCCTTCGCATCTTGCTATAACAGTGCGCTTAAAAAGTGGTATTTTCGTTATTTTGTTTCATTTTGCGTAATAGGTCAATGCCATGTGCTTGTTTAAACACCAGCTTGTTTGAATACCGTTGAGGTTTAGTTTCGTGTCAGATAACACCTGTCTGAAAAAATCGTTGGAAAAGGATTAAGCAAAATACTAATATTTGTTATTGTTTGATGTCTTCTGGACGATTTTTATTAAATAAGTCATCTTACTGTTTAATCCACATATAGATAAATCATAAACTAATCCGTTCCAAAACTTTTCGAAACTTTTCAAAAGCCGTTTTAGACAATTAATTTCAACACTTATTAACTTAACTTAAAACAATCCACTCAGGTAAAGGAACTCAGTTTCCTGCTATCTCGCGTAGTTCCCGTATTCTGCAAATAGGTCATAAAATTTAGGTTCCCCGAGCCGGTGACCCACCAGACAATGGGCGACCACCGCATTGTCTATTGTCATCACCGGCCAGACATGCCACGATGAATGGGGTGAAGTTCATTTCGATGCGGCCCACATTAGCCATTCGAGAGAGAGCCAGGTACGGAGTATTTGCGTGCGCGAAAGAGAAGCCAATAATAGGTACGGTCTGCACGGACAGTCGGAATTACCGCTGCAGTTTTGTTTTGGAACGGTCCAGTTGCTTGGCGGGCGGCGCGCGAGTCGAACTGTTCCCACGCGCGATACGATAAGCTCTAGGCGGCGCAACGTAACATGAACGGGTCGCATTTCTATACGCGCCGAGCCTCGCTGCGCTTGCACCGCCGATAACATCTGCGAAACCGATATTTAGGCCGGCGATATCGTGATAGGGCTCGAATTCGTGCGCGACATTTCGCCGGCACCGCACGGCCATGTGATCGCTCCCCGACCGATGGGAGCGAAAATCGAACAAAAAAGCCGCCTGCTAATGTCTACCCCTCCCGGCCGCTACAAAAAAGGGATAAAAAGGTTATTCCTGGAATGCACACATGTGGACGCCGGGTAAACGTGGGTGCTCGTATTGAAACCGCAGTGTTACCACGATGCCTCGGAGGAGTAGGTGGATGCATCTCGCGGCGGGCGTCGCGCTCGGCGTCACCTTCGGGATATTTCTTAAGTTGTGTTTAAGGACTTCATCCAGGACGTCCATAGAGGCATGTCCGGAATCGGCCAGGCTGTACGTCGAGCCCGACCCACTTGCCCTGATAGACTTGATGCCGAACGAGACTGTTCACAACTCGAACAGGACACTTGTGTTCGTAGGTGTTATGACAGCTGAACAATATTTAGGTTCTCGCGCTAAAGCAGTGTATGAAACGTGGAGCCAGGACTTGCCTGGTCGGATTGCATTTTTCAGTTCGGAAGTGTCGCGAGCGCCAGGTTTACCTTTAGTTCCTTTGCGTAATGTGGACGACAGTTATCCTCCGCAGAAAAAGTCTTTCTTGATGTTGCTGTATATGTTTGAGAAGTACGGGGATAAGTTCGAGTGGTTTATGCGTGCGGACGACGACGTGTATGTGAGAGGTGATAAGTTGGAGGAATTTTTGCGTTCAGTGGACAGTAGGAAGCCGCAGTTTATTGGACAGGCGGGTCGAGGGACGAGTGACGAGAGGGATGCGTTGGCTCTGGACTACAATGAGAACTTTTGCATGGGTGGTCCTGGAGTGTTGTTCTCTCGGGAGACGTTGAAGAGAGTGGCGCCCCACGTGAAGTACTGCCTGAAGCACCTGTATACCACCCACGAGGACGTAGAGCTGGGCCGCTGTGTCGCCAAGTTCGCCGGTGTCTCGTGCACGTGGAGTTATGACGTAAGTAACCTACTATTATTTCGTAGTAAGTCAAATCAGGGCCGAAACAGATAGGCAGGTGATAACAATGATATTATGACAGTTGGTATTGCGATTTACATCTAGGGAACACAACGACAATTTATTTTGCAAGCATCGACATTGCACTGTAACAATATCGTATGATTTTTAATTGATACGTGAATGTGATATTTATGTTTTAAGTAGGAAAGCAGTTATTAGTAATAGGTACTAATAAATAATGTTCGCTTTAGTGCAATCTGTTTAGAATTTTTGAGTTATCAGCGTTTGTTATTTTATTTAGTTTACCTATCCAATACCATTTATTTGTTAATATTTGAACTTTTAAAATATTCTTAGTACGTCCACAAATACAGTTGGTTTTTAAGTGACTTATTTCATAGATATATCTTTAGTTGTAAATATAAATTAATACACGTCTAATACAAAATAAATCATATACCTACATAAAAAAAAGTGTTTTTTATATATTTTGTTAGTCACGTAAGCTGTTTGATTAATGCGATAGAATATAATCATACATCGAAACTACCTACCTATATAATCTAATTGGGTAGGTGCAATATATTTTTAAGTATGTAGGTAGGTACATACATGCCAATTCTTTTATATGGTCGTATGATAAAATTATGTTAGTTATTAATAAAATTTATTATATTCTTCTATAAGGATTCTCAACCGACATACCTTGGTTAGCACCAGATTTTTCAGCAGAGGAAACGCCGGAATATACCGAAACCAATTAAGTTGACTCCTAAAGCAATTATTCCGCGTCTCATTGAATGTAAACCATTCTTTAGTAGGTACCCAGTGTTTCTCTAGGAGCACTGACCGCGGCTGTCTAGGCATTTGACATTGCGGTATTTTTTTAATGGATGCGTTTGAAAGCTGTTTGACATTTAAAATATACTTATTTGCATTTATTTTGGAATTCGTTACAACGCCTGATTTTCTCATAGTTTCTGAATTTAGCCTTAGGGGCTTGGTGACCCGTAACACAGGTATTTCAATAGCTATATTATAGGCACCAGTCTCCTAGAAATATTTACTACTAGCTGAGCGTACCCACTTCGTTTGGCGGTAAACATTTTTACTTGACCGACTCTCACACTTATTTTGCAAATCCGACTACCACGAAAGCCTTTGAATTTTTTGGGTTAATATATAGCCTATGACACTCACAGATAACGTGGCTTTCTATTGGTTAAATAATTTTCAAAATCGGTTCAGGAGCAGAGAGACCCCTTACAGCCTCACAAACTTTACCTCTTTATATTATTAGTACCTATGGATTACCTGCCTGTATTGGATCAGCTGCTAAATGTAAATACCTACATCATTTGTGATGAGAAAAAAAATGCATTTATTATAAGTAATAATTTTATTTTTTAATATTAGCATGGGATAAGTCCCATGCTAATTATTCTCATTATTGTTCATACACTCGTGTGATGTAATACTTATTCCCAATATTAAATTAATTACTGTAATGAAATGTAGGTTACTATATGCGGTAATTTCATAAAGTAGGTAGGTAAGTTCCTATTTATTTTCAGTTGTGTCGCGCGCGTATTGTTCTTGTAACAATTGTTCTGATCTTGTAATAACTATATATCGCCTGAAGTTGCAGTCGCATCTAAAAAGGACTATTTACTAACTTCTTTGTAACCTAAGGTATAACTATAACTTACTCAGGATGCAATTAAATCTGTTCAGCAGTACCGGCGTTAAAGGTAAATGTACAGAGTAACTATTGGATTACAAATAAAATAATTACAACCTTTTAGGAATGTTGAACAAAAAACCGTTCAAGCATTTTATTTTTCAAAACCGACAGTTAGAAAATTAGGCATAAGATTATTTAATAAATGAATTAGATAAGTACATTGTTCGAGTGTCGAAGTAACCAAATAGACAGAAAAAAGACAAATTATATTGATTTGACTTTAATAGATTATTTGAAACATACTAAGTAACAGATTTTACTGTTTTCATCATCATCATCGTCAACCCATTACATTGTCCCACTGCTGGGCACGGGTCTCCTCTCAGTACGAGAGGGATGACTGGATGAGGCTATAGTCCACCACGCTAGCCTACTGCGGGTTGGCAGTCTTCACACGCCGTCAAGAAAATCTCTCAGGCATGCAGGTTTCCTCACGATGTTTTCCTTCACCGTTTAAGTGCGTGATAATTAATTATTAATACGCACATGACTTCGACAAGTCAGAGGTGCGTGCCTTGGATTCGAACTGGAGACCTTTGACTTGGCAGTCCAATGGTCATATCACTAGGCTATCACTACACTTTACACAAACTCCGAGCTGCTACTAAGAATTTCATAGAAATACCCAATACCTAACACTTTGAATCGAACCTAAGACCTCTATCGTAGCAGTCACGTTTAGGACCACTAGACTAACGAGGCAGTCCAAATCAAATGAAGAAGCGGCGGCCTAGTGATCGTGACCTAGTGACCTAGCGACTTGCGATCAGGTGGTTGCCGGTTCGAACCCCACTTAAAAAAAAACAAATGTTTTCATTTCAAATAAGCTTTTACAAGCGTTTATGAAACGTTATTGACTCTAGTTGCACGGTTCCAAAAAGTTGATCCTATGGAGAAGAATCCGGCAAGAAACTCCATGGACACTCTTTTAAAATAAACATTATGGATCATTCACATAAATTGGTATACAGGTACATTATGGCGATAACAGGATGTGAGGATATTGGAGGTTTATGTCACAATTAGCCTGTCCACTATAAACTTCTAATTTGTGTGGTTTTATTAGTAGTGTCCGCCACATTCAGTAATCGCGTTTACATCCACTTGACTAAGAAGGCACTTTCTGTCTACATTAAAAAATAATATCTACTTACCTTATATGTAAAAACATAAAATTATCATACACAATATTACAAACCGTTACATTTGTTCTTGTTTCCACGGCGTGTGTTAATTCTGAGCGGCTCAATTACAAAATGAAAGTGTTACAATTACTTAGTGACTGACGCTCGTGCTCTTAAAGCATTTATTTGTGTAAAAAAAATGTTTTTTAGTGTAGCAGTGCCTCGCTGGCATGTCTATATGCCAGCATGAATGGATCGGCACGACCGGGGAAGTATTAGAACCCTCTTACAGAATATTGACGTCAAGTAGTGGTGCGTTTGGTTCGGTGAGTGTCAAGCGCCGGAGGCTCAATAACTCAGCCCCCTTCCTTGTCCTTTTCTCCTTCCTCTCCCCTTCTCTTGCCTCGGCAATGCATTTCAACTTTGGTACCTATTGCAAATGTTCATGGACAGGGATGACTTCTTACCATCAGGTGGCTCGCCTGCTCGTTTGCCGCGTTATCCTATAAAATAACTCGTGCTTTTGGTAAATAAGTTTGACAATAAACATTCCATCACTAATATCTGGATATTTTTTGCAAGGATAGTTTGATATTGTCAGTTGTACACATAAATGGTATGGTTCGGCAGTATATGGTTCGGCAGTGTCCTTTTTAATAGTGTTATTATTGCTGCTGCTTCACGTCTCATGGGACTCTTCCTAAACGAGAGGGCTGCAGTCTACCACGCTACCCTAATGGTATGGTTCGGCAGTATTTAGTGTCCTTTTTAATAGTGTTATTATTGCTGCTGCTTCACGTCTCATGGGACTCTTCCTAAACGAGAGGGCTGCAGTCTACCACGCTACCCTAATGGTATGGTTCGGCAGTATTTAGTGTCCTTTTTAATAGTGTCATTATTGCTGCTGCTTCACGTCTCATGGGACCTCTCAAAACGAGAGGGCTGCAGTCTACCACGCTACCCTATTGTGGCTTTGCAGACTTCACACGCCACAGAGTAAATCTTTTAGGCATGTAAATTAATAAAAAAATGTGTTCCATCAACAATCTTTCAATTAACTGGTTCCAGTTTCTTTTATGCAAAATTATGGTGATAATACTCACAGATCTAAACTTTAAACTATTTTTATTTAAAAAAAAGTAGTAGAAGGCTTGGTAGTGCAGGCGCACCTTCAAGCAGCCATTACGTATGAACGGTAAAAACTTTATAACGAAAGCAAAAACAAATTGACTTCCTTATTAAAAACACGTGTAATTAAATAATATCTTTACGTAACAACTGTTCTGACAAAACTATACCTGCGCATCATGTAGTCTGAAGGAAAGGGAAAACGGTTTGTATTGTAGATAAAAGTAGCATCATCTTATCAACGTAGGGTTGTCCAAAATATGTTGGGATAGGCTTTTAGTCTTTTCAGATTAACATGAACATGAAATGAAATTTAGCAATCCTTAATATATTATATCCAATATCGTAAACTAATAGATGTTTTTGTTGCTAGGTTTTAATAAGCATCTAGGTATCCGTGTAGTGTAGAAACATCTTGGAACAACAAGAAAGTAATGAAATATCACACCTCATCTAGTTCTTTTTCCCTATTCTCTTTGTCACTAACAACCAGTGATGCATTCGAATCAATAACCTTATTAGTACAACCTGAACTAAGTACTGTACATTTTCTTATGCACTGTATCTGATCAGAGTTTCTACCAGTTTTATGGGGCCATACGTAAGTAGTGCTAATTCTACTCCTACGTGCAATACAACACGTTTGTCTGGTGTCAGCTAAAGATCAAATCATTATCTAGTATTATGCTAATTCTTCCTAGACTCAATTGCTCACACTGGTGACACTACATTCATTGTGTGGAACAACGGTGTTTCATGAACATCGTATTTGCTAATATACAGTTTTAGTGCGTATTGTTCACGACAGTTGTAACGGTGAAGGAAACATTGTGAAGAATTTTAGCGTCTTTGGGGTACACAATTTAAAGTCAATGTTAAATGATCATTACTTTAACTAGGTACGACTTCGACAAGCAAACTCCAAATATATTCCTCAATCACACTCAGTAAAGGGTTCTGACCATGACAAAAACGATAGTCAACATATTTTTGAACACGTTTTATCACAGATAATATTATTATAATGGCATTTGCTTGCACAGACAGTTAGTTGTATTATAGTAAGAAGGGAGCCGGTACAAAAAATACTTACCTACCTTTTGGTATACGTGTGTGCGTGTAATTGTGTTTGTACACGGCAAGGCGTAGTTTAAGCCGGCCTCACTTCTTTGTTCGCAAAGTTCCATGTTAACTTTTTATTTGATCTGAGCTTAAGTGCACATCATCATCATCATCATCAGCCTATACTAGTCCACTGCTGGACGTAGGCCTCCCCTAGTGTGCGCCATTTCACCCTGTCCTCCGCTTTTCGCATCCAGCTTCTGCCAGCCACCTTTCGCAAATCATCACTCCATCTTGCCGGAGGGCGTCCTACACTACGTTTGCCGAGTCGCGGTCTCCACTCGAGAACACGTCTACCCCAACGGTTGTCGGTTCTCCTACAGATATGGCCAGCCCATTGCCACTTCAGCTTGCTAATCCGGTGTGCTATGTCGGTAACTTTGGTTCTCTGTCGGATAATCTCATTGCGGATTCTGTCCTTCAGAGAGACTCTGTAAGTAAGATAAGTGCACAAGCGTGCAGTTACACTAATTGTGACTGTTTACAAGTAAAGCCAATCGAAATACAGTTGATTGGAACCTTCACCACTATCACCGACATGACCTGTGTAACATCTGTCAACCCGCATTGGATCCAAATATGTTACTTAGGGATAAGGGAAAATGATTGAGCGTAAACTGAGGCGATGAGTGTTCAAATTTTAATGTTCTCTTTTTACTTCATCAATTAGATTAGATACTCTATTGGCATTTAATGCTATATTATATTCAGGGAAGTTAGACAGTATCTCGACGTTCACGAGAAATCATAAAAAACAAAATGATTAGTCATTTGAAATGTTAATTGAAAAATCAAAATTAAATCCAGTGTCATGCAAGGTATTTAACAGATATGAATGTAAAAAATGGTCGTTTATAATCTAGATTCGACTTCCATCTAAGCTTAAGAGTTAAAACATTAGACTAAGGCTAGGTACGTCCGCAGTTGTTAAGTTCAAGGCCTGTTTATTTTAACTCGCGTTTCCGTAATACAGGTTTACACGAGGTCTTAGAAAAAAACATGGAGTGAGAAGATGGTGATTTATTGTCGAGTGATGCCGAATTTAAAAACTTACGTCTAAGTAGTTTTTTTTAATGAGTAAAAAGTTTAAAATTTGAAGTTAGCAACATTTTATTTTATTTATTTCCTTGTCATATGGAAGCCACTTTGCTTTGTTAATTAGTCAAACTCAAGCCTAGTTACCTGTTTTAGCATAACAAAAATAAACATACCATCACGCTTGTATTCCCCGAAGGGTTAGGTAGAGGTGTAATAATTTAAACAGTACCTTTGTGTGACACTCGGAATACTAGCCGTTTGAAATCAAAATAGGATCCACTTTAAACCTAGCAAGATACAGCTGAAAATTAGTAATTCATTCGAAGTTCAAGATAAAGTGGATCAAACTATTCGGACTTCTACTTCTACAAACAACACGAATAAGGAACTTTATGTGTCTTACGAATAAACCCGCTAGTATCATAGCATGACTCTCACGAACATTGTTAAACCACAGTTAGACTACATTAGTATGGTAATGATCAAGTCATGAATGAGTCTCAATTAAATTAAGTGCTATATTTAGTGGTTACAGTAAGCAGAATGCAAACAGTTCATGCATCATCTGCATAACATGATTTTCTTGTTACGTAACATAAAATTAGGTTTAAGGTCTGGATTATTTGACTGGTAGGTACTTAGTTTTAGCCATTAGGCACAAACATTTCACTGTAACGGTACAGTCATAAGTAAAATCAGTGAGTCTTATAAAATATATTTGCCAGGTCAAAGATTTTTCGGCGGAAAACCTCTTTTCTAGATTAACTGCCAATTGAACAACTGAGCGGTTATCTATTTTAACGTACCCAGAAGGTTAGATAAGTAGTAGGTACGGTAAAAATATGTGCCAATCCTAATCTTACTTGAGTAAGATCACTATCATCTTAACCCTGATTTGCTTTAAACTAACTCTTAAATGGAGACAGGCTCAGATTTAAAGCATATAAAATATGTATGTAGCACAATATGTTGTAGGGTCTCTTGTACCCGAGAAACAACTGCACAAGACACGAACTGCATATACTACTCTATAATCTTTAACTATTGAAACGAATATGAAGAAAAGGATGACTACTATTGAGGTCCTAAGAAGCATAAGGTCGCAAAATGCTCAACCGCCAAGTAAAACGGTGGCTCTATTCCACAAGGCTATTTTCTCAAGACTAATTTCCAACGTCCAAATAGGAAATCTTTTCAATGGACTGACATAATGAATTTTTGTACTGTATACGACTGTCGAAGTCTCCATAAAGGTGTAACAGAAGCTCTTCATTATTTCGTTCCAGATCAGATAACAGTCCATTGACCTCCAACACCTATTGTGTTACGTTAAACTATTTCTTCTATAGTAACAAAACATGGTACTATAGGCCGACCGTTTAACTCGCGTATCGCCTGCGCGGTAAGAAGGGAGCGGGGGCGGGTAACGCTACACACGGAGTCAATAATCCAAAGATTTATCTCGTGATAGACATTGTTGGTAAAGAATAAAATAATAATTACCTTTTTACCCATCAGCTAACATCTCCCCCCGCTCCCTTCTTACCGCGCAGGCGATACGCGAGTTAAACGGTCGGCCTATATAGATGAACAAGTGCCATTCCATCATGCCTTAGGTTACTATTTACTTACTGATTTTTTAACAGAAACACTAAGATCGACACAGAAACAAAAAGAGTAATCCAACAAAGCTTGTCAAAAAGCTTTGTTGGGATTACTCTTTTTGTTTCTGTGTCATCAATACGATACGCTTTAACATGATCTTGAATCTCAAAATCTATTTTTTTATATTCTGGCAATATCTGCATCGTGCAACTAAGTAAATGCCTAATAGAAATCCTTAGGTTACATAAAATACTTGAAACTTAATTAACTGAGGTTTCAGATCTGGATCGGATATTTTATAATGAACATTCAGAACTTCTAACTCCATCTTATTAGACCGTCGGTCCTTCAAATAAGTTTGATGTATTGGTACAGTTTTGTATACAACATTGGTATAGTTTGACGAACTTGATGGTTTTTATCGTCTGTATTCAAAACATTGTAGCACAGGTTACATAGTATGCACGTCTTTAATAGAAACGAATGCAATTTCTTTGTAGTAACTATTCGTTTTTAAAATGACTAAAGGTATTGATGTTCCATAAAGGTACCCTCCGTTGCTGTTATTTTGATTGTACTTATCTAATTGATGTATTTTTTTCTTTCTTATTCTTAGTCCGTATTTCACTTGATGTTGAGTCAACTCTTTTACTTTTTGGTGTCAATTTTTTGCGAGATGTAGATTTTCTCTGCTTCATTAGTTCGTTTATTTCAGTATCGACTACCTATTGCTGTATATTTTATAATGTTTATTATAGTGAGACTTTGAGCCAAATATAGATATCGTATCCAAAAGATTAGTTTGTAAAAAACTCAGACTGCCTTTATTTGACGGCCAAAATATGTTATTGAAATAACTAACCATACTAAAGTCAATGGACATAAATGTTCCACTTCAAAAGCAATGCTCCTGAATACCCTGAACCAAAAGAAGCTATTTTAGTACTCCTTAAAGCTGGGAATAAGGTTTCGGGTACGTTAGTGCAATGACAACCGGTCTTATAACCGCCAACAGTACGTATTTGCGACCGCATGTGCAACAAAAAACAAATCATAGATTAGTATCTTAAGTGACGCGACCCAACCGTTTTGTGGCTGGTTGAGGTCAAATATTGCTGCATCTAATGGATAAAATATTGATAACAGCGGTGTATTGTAATTAGTATTGTTTGTATTAGGAAAGGTCCTCGTCGTTTGCAGTGTCATGGTTTTCGCCGATTTATTATCAATGTTTGATATTTTACGGAGTAAGAATATAAAATACTATTGTTCCAACTGTAATCCAAAACCTTATATTGCCGTAAGAGGACTTTTGAAACAAATCTAAACTCACTCACTAACTCGAACGGAAAGTTTATCCCCAACACTGACATAAATGTCCATAACTACTCAAGCTACCCATTTATGCAGCAATTTAGAAAATGATGCAGTAAAGAGCTAGCTTTAAACATTTATTTAGCTAATCAAGCACGTCTCAGTTGGTAGCTAGTAGGTAGATAAGATGGCCTGGATCATGCCTACATAGCAAACCGTATTATCATTAACGATCTCTGCAATAAATGGACACGAAAGGAAGAGTTAGTTTATTTAAAAGAATACTAAAGTACATGTTAATTTTCGATGGTATCTACACTAAGCTCGAGGCTTGTATCGTGGATGCCAATATAGTGACTTACTGTCATTG
Organism: Subacronicta megacephala; assembly: GCA_958496365.1. Lineage (NCBI taxonomy): Eukaryota > Metazoa > Arthropoda > Insecta > Lepidoptera > Noctuidae > Subacronicta > Subacronicta megacephala. The sequence continues at coordinate 12,938,816 of OY292531.1, read as the reverse complement.
TTTTACTCTGCTGTCCAAACAACGATGTCCAAATTCCTGCAAGTTAAAAATTGCAGCAGTTAAAAAAATCCTTATCAATAGTTTCGTTTCAAGGGCATATCAGAAATAGGTCAGTTGTACATTGTACGTCTTGCACCTGTGTAATTTTAAGATCGTCATTTAAAAATTTCAAGGTTTACCAATTACATACACAACATTACACTTAAATATTCCAATAATTTTAAATTGTTTTTCTTCTTTAAAAAAAGCTCACTAGCAATGTGGGTTGCACATTACTTACTGGTATTCTTGTTAAATTGTATGTTAGTATATTATGATAATTTTGTATTGAGTGATTATAACAAGATGGGCACGTACTACTCAAATAGTTTACGCATGCGGCCTTCTTTCGCCAAGAAATACATTAAAGTGCTATCAAATCTGTTTTAAAAAATTGAACCGTGTATATCGATATTTTATCTTTCGGTGACGGAGTTGAGGCCATTTACAAACTGCTAATAATAAAAAAGTGTAATTACGTGTCAGTCTATTGGCGCTTATCATTTATTTCTACGGAGCGCCAAATGCCTAATTCCTTCCTTTTCCTTCTCTGCTTTCCCCTTCCTTTTCCCTTAATATGCTCGGCAATGCATCTGCAACCCCTTCTGTATTTTAGATGTCCATGGGCGGCGACGACTACTTACCATCGGGTAGCTCGCCTGCTACTTTGCTGAGTTATTATGTTGGTTCCAAAAAAGAAATAGGGGCTAATATTAAAAATAGGAATAATTCATTATAGAACATTCATCATGATCGAGATTTCTACTCAGAATGAGAGGGGTTAGGCGACAGTCCAAAATGCTGGCTTAGTGCGGGTTGGGAAACTGCACAAGAACCAACACTGTAGAGGAAATCTCACGCATTCTGGTACCTCACGATGTTTTTATACAGTTTACCTAAGCGAGTGATGAACTAATTATAATTTAAGTTTATTAAAAGTAACAAGGATAATTTTAGTATAGTCACATTATTAACTCACCCTCAGTCACACAGGTAAAATGGGTCATAAGTCAGAAAACTAGAAAAATACGTTATTACTATAACTCTCTTTCTCATATCTGATTCTACATAAATGATGAGAAAATGCATGTGTAATAATATCCCATTTTTGATACTTATTATATTTAAAAACAATGGTGTATAATCAAGGTTCAAGATTGGCGTGATGTTTCGCATAAACAAGTCATATTTGTTCGGAATACGCGCATGAATAAAAATTAAAAAATATACATTCGTTTCAGAGATATTCTTTACAATGTTCCGCTCTTCCACTATTCATTAACACAATGATAACTAAACTAAATACCTACCTATGATAATAAATTATATTTTAGGTACTCGAATAACTATTTTCAAACAAAACTTTATTTATAGAAACTCATTTCCTCAATTACAAAATTATCTTTATCTAAATTCGTGACCGAATGACGAGCTCGATAATAATTATCATTTTTTATATACTTAGAATTGAGGACTGTTTTGATACACTAACGATTATTATGTACCTTAATATCGTAATGAAAAAGATAATAAAAGTCTTAAAACTCCATACGTATTCCGCTTACATACTGCTTTGAATGAGGTAATGAATGTTAAACAAGTTTCTTGAAAAATAAATAATTAAGTCTCTGCGCAGGATGTGGAAAAGCAAAAAGACACAGATTGTAATGTATACTGTTTATCTTTGTAAGTGAATGTAATATTTGCACAAGATAATACCTAACGCGGTTAATAATGCACTTAAACCTACAGATTGTTTAAGAGTTACTTTGCACTTCTTTCATCTGTTGCCTCTTTGCCAGTTAGAAAACGCAAGCGCACGCTGATTAGCTACTTTCCTGCTGTAAATACTTTACTAGTGATACTTAGTAGAAAAGTGTGCTAGGTTCATAACTTACTTTTATAACTAAGGAAAGGGTCGTAAGAAATACAGGATACAACCTCAAAAATTCGCAGATACAGACAAGTTAGTTATTTACTTTGATTATTTTGGTACTGGGACGTGGTGACGAAGAGAATGAGAAGACACGGATTGAGTAAAGGAGATCAAAAAAAAATGCAAGTATTGGCTATGAATGGAATAAAAGGCCTTGTTGTGCCGATCCCAAATAGATTAGGAAAAGGGCAGTAGGATGATAACACACGTTATTTTGTTAATGATCTTAGTTTTATTTATTCATCAACAAAAATTATACAGTCTTGTTTCATTTGTCAATTACAGTTTCACGATGACATTATGTTAAATTTAGATTTACTTATATCTTTTCAATAGGGACTATGTGAGATTTCTTCACTAATAATTATTTTAATTTTCTTATAATATTTTCTCTATTGCCGTTCCTTTTACCAACGTGATAATATTATAAACCCATGACATTGATGTCATTTAACTTAAATGAGTAACGGTCATGAGTAACGGTCATCTTCAGCGTCTGATCAGTTTTTTCAAATTACACGTATTTTTAACCCGTCTGTCACTTTCGCTTATTGATTTTTTTATTAATTCATAGACAATAAACGTGGATTACATCTTTATAAATGTAATGTGATATAATTATCCTTTGTTAGTAGTAGTACTTTATAGTTTTTTATTCAAAAAATAAATATAAAGTAGACTCTTTTAATGTTTTTTAATTGCATGTGTGTGTAGTTTGTTGAACACAGTATAGTTTGTGTAATGCCTAGGGGATATACCTATATTCGATTGATTTCGAATCGAATTACGATTAAGATGGAGATGATTTCGACTAAGATGAACAAGATAGGTCAGATCTGTCCATTTGAACGCAATTGCGATCGTTGGATACCGATTTTATCTGAAGTCATGTATACGTATCTGCTTATTGGTTTGAAGTGGAATCTGTACTGTTTTATTATCTAGATGACAACGCGTGCCTATGGTTGTGGCTATGTTTTCGCAGTCTAGAAAACCCGTGTTACATCCTCTTTCTGATATTGAGCTTCTTTGATAAGATATTGATATTGTTGTACTGGCTTATTATACGCCTAGGATATAAACTGACCTGAAACCACGAATACTGAAAAGGATTATTAGGGTCGTTCAGTATCTTGTTCGAGGCCCCCACATCCCAAATGGGTGAAACTGAATATAAAAAAATAATTGCATACATTTTTTTTCCCATTTTTGTACTTATGCCATTCTGACCGTATACGTTCAGATGCGGATAATATTCTGATGCGGTAACGACACGGAACAATGGCCGAGTATCCATAAAGGCCCTGTTAGGTCTATATCGGCACTTGGTGTGAGACTCTTATCTTAAAGTTCTGCAGCTATCTCGTAAAGGGTTACGAGAACTTGCGAAATACATAAAGATACTCGTAGATAGGGCTCACCACTTGCAGCAAATAAAATAATACGATTTTTACGTAGACATCATCATCATCAACCCATTACATTGTCCCACTGCTGGGCACGGGTCTCCTCTCAGTACGAGAGGGATTAGGCTATAGTCCGCCACGCTAGCTTACTGCGGGATGGCAGACTTCACACGCCGTCAAGAAAATCTCTCAGGCATGAAGTTTTCCTCACGATGTTTCCTTCACGTTTAAGCGCGTGATAATTAATTATTAATACGCACATGACTTCGAAAAGTCAGAGGTGCGTGCCTTGGATTCGAACTCGAGATCTTTGACTTCGCAGTCATATCACACGGCTATCACTGCACAACATTTACGTAGACGTTCGTATTCAATATTATAAATAAAGAGGTTAAGTTTGTGAGTTTGTGAAGTTGTAATCTCTGGATCTACTGGACCGATTTTGAAAATTCTTTCACCAATAGAAAGATACATTATTCCTAAATGACTAAGGTCATATATTATCCCGTAAAATTAAAAGAAACATATAGTCCACGCGGGCGAAGCCGCGGACGAAAAGTTAGTCATATTATAAACAGGAAAGACTTGTTTGTTTGTAATCGATAAACGCTGAAACTACTGTACTGAAAACCTTTCATCTGTTTTATCTTGTGGGAGAACGCGGGGTGAAGTAAAAAGCGGGTTTCCACCTTTATATTCAAATATCCGAATATAGGACATCCCTATGTCAACAGAGCTATAGTGTTGTTCTCATATACATATAATATGAAGTTGTACGTCGCTGTGTATTTACAATAGTTATCGTTTATGTTTATAAACGCAGTGTTTTAGTTAGCTTTCAAGGACGGGCTATGGAAAGCGCACTGTGTTGATAAGTAATGATATCATTGGTTTGGCTCTCGGTATAAGTACAAAATATATATATACTATAATAAATTAAGGGTCTGTTTGTAATATCAACATAAAGGCATTTTACTAAATATCAATGAAATAATGCTTATAAAGAAAGATTTAAAATGTTTGTCTGCCTGTATATTCCGGCTGATCTCCGAAACGGTTGGCCAGATTTTGACAGGACTTTCATCAGCAGATAGCTGATGTTATAAGGAGAAACTTACGCTACTTTTATGTAAAAAAAAATATTAGTTAGGGTTTTGCGTAAAAATATTACATGAATCTTTTTGGGTCGCGAGTGAAATTGCGAGACATAAATAAAAGCGAAATACTACTCATTCACTGATTAATCATGAAATTTCAGAAACCATTAGTCATGGAAACTTAATATTTTGCAAGTGAGTACGTTGCTTTAAAAATAATAGAAATCCGTTGAGAAATAAATTACTGTAAACATTTTAATGGGATTGGTAAAAACTAAATCTATGCTGATGGAACCGTGACTCGGCTCATAGCTGTTCTCGAGTGGAGACCGTGTCTAGGCAAACGTAGTGTAGGGTGCCCGCTGGCCAGGTGGAGTGACGACTTGCGGAAGGTGACTGGCAGCGACTTGATGAAAGAAGCTGAAAATCGGGCTCTGTAGCGTTCACTTAAAGAGGCCTACGTCCAGCAGTGGACGAATACGGGCTCATGATGATGATCCTTTGGTAATATATGATGTAGTAGACAAAACAAGTCACTGGATACACAGCGAGCGAAGCTAACTGTCAAGGGTTCGCTTAAGCTGACGATAATATAAGCTATAGACTCCTGGAGAATCCGTAGTATACGCCTTGGCCCAATTCTGGCGTTAACGTTATTAAAAAGTTTCAAAGTTTCAATTTTACAAAATTTTTAGTGATCAAATCGTTTTTCAGCGGGTTAGTTTGTTATTTACCTAAGTTACAATAACCCTATGTCAACTGCTCATCACCATTTACAAAATATTGCTTTTCCCAATGCAAGGGCGTTAATTATCAAGGAGTTCTCCTGGTACTTCACCATAATTATGCTTTGTAACTATCATAAATTGCAACTACATAAAAGTATTCGAATTGCAACTCGGAGAAATCGGTGAACATAGATAGCAAAAAATAAATATACAGACGAACGTATAACCGCCTCCTTTTTTGAAGTCGTTTAAAAATACATGACTTATGACATTGATATTCTTATCAGTTAGTGTTATGCTGCATGTCCGCGGCACGCGTTTGGATGCCGGCGGCCAGTTCGCTTGCGGATTCGACATGGAGACCGACACAAGGTCAGCGGCCAAGGCAATCTGAAAGTCGGCGGCGTGTGTGGATGCACCATAAAAAAATAATTTTGATTGAGTTATTGCTTCTGCCCGTTATTATTTCTTGGATTTTTTAGTGTTTAGATCCTATTGTTCCCAAGCGCGACTGCTACTCTAGATGGTATTTCCATGAAGTTCTCAAGAGCAGCTCGGGGTTTGAATTTGTGCTCGCCCCGTATTACATTAGTATACCTCTTCCTAAATCTTCGGGGAAAACAGGCGTGATAGTACCTATTTTAGATGACTGGGACTCAATAAAAATAAAGCCTCAGGTTTAAGACTGGCTAGATTCCACTACATAGCAGCTCCAGGGATAGTCAACTACTCCAGTCCAACCTACTTGTATTAAGTAAGAATAAAATGTCTCCGGTGTTCTTATAACTAGGAACAAAGTCTCCTGTGACGTAACAATGTCAATGACAATGTGACGTCACGTCTAGCGAGTGTTGAATAAACAGCACGTATCGTGGTAAAATTGCGGACGAAATGTTTTATTTTTTATTTTTAACATCGCACTAGAAACTAAAAATAAATAATATGATATCATAGATGTCCTCTCTGTGCACCTTTGTCAATGGATTTTTTGTTAACGCATGTTCTTATTGAGTAATGGATTTTTTTTATATATATATTATCTAAATAGGTAAGCTATGAAAAAGTTGTAGTATTCGTTCTTTATATTGAGACTATCATCATCATCATCATCAACCCATTACATTGTCCCACTGCTGGGCACGGGTTTCCTCTCAGTACGAGAGGGATTGGGCTATAGTCCGCCATGCTAGCCCACTGCGGATTGGCAGACTTCACACGCCGTCAAGAAAATCTCTCAGGCATGCAGGTTTCCTCACGATGTTTTCCTTCACCGTTTAAGCGCGTGATAATTAATTATTAATACGCACATGACTTCGAAAAGTCAGAGGTGCGTGCCTTGGATTTGAACTCGAGACCTTTGACTTGGCAGTCCAATGGCATATGACCATTGGACTGGACACAAAGCTATCACAGCACTTATACTAGCTGGTACATATTGATACTAGCTGACCCGGAAAACGTTGTTCTGCCCTACTAAAATCGCTATAAAAATAAATATGGTGTGAGGGTAGGGGTAAATAAATACCCTACGACATATTCTTAGATCTACCAAATATACCTACACAAATCGGTCAAGCTGTTGAGGAGGAGTTCGATAATAAACACTGTGACACGAGATTTTAATATATTAGAAGATTAGGTATGTGTATCAAAAATGGAACCCTCCTATAGTCACCTAGATATTTTGCCCGTATGGAACTTTTTTTAAGGTTTGTAACTATAGGTTATTTTGAGGAACGCAACTCTATTGTTGAATATGTATTTATAGCTACAAAAATACTCATCATAACGCTGTTATCAGTTTTGTAGGTGAACGCACACAGACGGACAGATGCGCGTGAGTCATTGCCGTGATCGTGAAGTTACAGGACAGTGAACTGGCCGACACGCCGGATTATACTGTGATGAAATTAACATTATTTAAAAGTTACGTTTAAGTTTATTCTTTTAAATAGTGTTAATTACGGTACATTTAATTTGTATTACCTAGCTAACATAAATCGTTTTTAATACATAGGTACTTACATTTAAAAATCTGTGTGTGTATGTTTGTATGTTCCCTATGGACTCCGCGGACGGCCGAACGATTTTGATGAAAAAATAGACATAATGTAAAATAATACCTGTACTGTATACATTAACAAACGCGGAACTCATGCGAGTTATTTTATAAACATTGTTAGCATTCCCACCACTTTATATATATCAGGGTTAACAGTACGTTGCTGAAAATATACGCGTACGTATATAAATATCGTATTCAAATATACACGTGGCTTCGGTTTGGAAATTCGCGGAAATTATTTCATATCTGCCTTACCCTTCGGGGAATACAGGCGTGATGGTATGTCTATGTATTTACCATTTTTTTGTGATAGATTAATCTTCACATAGAATGACTTGTAAGGTAAATAAAGTCTGATTTAGGGGAAATAACTAAATACGGAAACTGTAATTTTGTTTGTTTAAAATGGTGTCAATAGCACATTATACCTACGTAATAGTTCGTCTAATTAGCCTTGTGCTTTTATATACATATATACACAAGAGAGAGAGAGAGAGAGAGAGAGAGAGAGAGAGAGAGAGAGAGAGAGAGAGAGAGACTTTCCCGCGGCTTTGCCCGCAAAAGGTCCCGGTTATTCATCAGTTATATAGCCTATGCTAATCAGAAATAAGATAGCTTTTTATGGTGAAATAATTAATAAAATAATGACTGCCTCGTTGGTCTAGTGGTCCCAATCGCGACTGCTACGCTAGAGGTCTTGGGTTCGATCCCCAGGTCGAGCAAAGTGTTATTAAGTTTTTCTATGAAATTCGTAGTAGCAGCTCGGAGTCTGGATTTGTGCCCGGTGAATGGCAATAGGCTCGCCCCCTATTACATGGGACCCAAACATACCGGCGAACTGTGGGTGTACATTAAGTACACCTCTGCCTAACCCTTCGGGGAATACAGGCGTGATGGTATGTTATGTTATGTTAATTAATAAAATCGGTTCAGTAGTTTCAGAGTTTATCGACAAACCGATCTTTCTTCTTTATAAAAGTACCTAAGTATAGAAGTATGTACTTACAGATTTATCATTTACGATGTCTTATGTATGTACACTATGTTCTAACAACAATGTATATTATACAGTAATGTATACAAGTGTATATAGATAGAACTCACAAGTGCAGTGAGTTACATAGTTACACGAGATTGTTTGTAGTTTGTAGAGTAAATTAGAATGGAAACCGCCTGTCACGACCGCAGCAGACATGTTACATTTAAGTAATTGGCTACTTTGAGTGTCTGTGAAAAGAGACTAAGCAAATACAAACACGTCTATATCTCTAAAAGGTTAGGCAGAGGTGTATCTACTAACATCGAAATTGTTTTTTTGTTTGTTTAAGTCTATTGCAATTAGAAATAAGAAATAATGTATTTGCTAGAAACATGATAAAAAATAGTTGTTATAATAATGTCATAGGTAAAACATGTTTCGCCACACGGGCGGCATGTCAATTTGGGACATGTTTATATCATTAATTAATCATAAAATATGATTAAATTTTAGTTCCATTAAAAAAAATATAACCATGCAACCAGAAAATTATAATCAACATAAAATACTAACCGGGCATAAATCGAAACTTGGAGCTCTTACTCATCATTTCCTAATCAATATCCCAATAACGTGAGTATCAAACCCGAAGATAACAATGATATCACTCTCAGCAGCCGCAATAGGGTAAAAAACATCGCTGTTTTTAATATTTGTAGTCACCCACAATCTGTCGCCCACTTAGTATTTCAGTAGTCATAATTCGCTCGTTTAAATACGAGCCGAAATATAGTAGATAAGTACTTGAATATCAGCAAATTAAGTCATAGTTATAAATATTAAATACCAAGTTTGATCATATACTGCTGATAAAGCAAGTGCAAATAAGACTAGGTTTCCGGTAAAACTAGAATTTCAGGTGACAGAATTATACCTACTAATAATTCTGTACATATAGGTACCTACTGGGCAGGTGAACGACCACGATGACAGGATGGTCACGAAGGAGAAGTGACTCTGAGGAGCTATGAATTGTTACCACCACGCCTGTATTTCCCTAAGGGTTATGCAGAGGTGTACTAATATAAACCCACAGTTCGCTGGTCTGTTTAGATTAAGTTTCTGTAAAAAAAGATTTTTCCAAATTTCGTAGAACATTCGGCAACATTTCGTAGAACTGTAAAACCTCCTCCATATGCATTCCTTTAAAAATGGGCAAACACAGTCCATTTTTAAATAAGCCTGTAATTACTTTTGAATTCTTACGCATGCATAAAAAAATTACCTCCATCATTACCTCTTCAAACTTCGGTGTCGATGCCCTTTGAAGAACTGAATACATTAGTACACGTATATGAATATAAATCCAATGTATAGTAGATATTCTTATATACTTACCTACTTCACGTAACTAAGAAAGTTAAATACATACATACACTTACGCCTCCCACGGGGGTAGGCAGAAACTATAAACCGCTGCTTGTTATTTGCACTATCGCCTTAGATTATTGTTATTTTCCAGTATATCCCTGCATCATCAACTTATTTACTGCCCCACTGCTGGGCACTCCTGTCAGAATGAAAGCGGTCAGGCTAGTCCAGTCCAATACTGGCTTGGTGCGGGTTGACAGACTTCACACGTCGTTAAGAAAATCTCTCAGGCGTGGAGATTTTCTCATTCTGTTTTCCGTCACCGTTAGAGAAAGTTATAATTAATATGAATATAATTTGAAAGAGTATATAGGTACTTAGTAGTGCAGTGATAGCCTAGTGATATGACCATTGGACTGCTAAGTCAAAGGTCTCGAGTTCGAATCCAAGGCACGCACCTCTGACTTTTCGAAGTTATGTGCGTATTAATAATTAATTATCACGCGCTTAAACGGTGAAGGAAAACATCGTGAGGAAACCTGCAGGCCTGAGAGATTTTCTTGACGGCGTGTGAAGTCTGCCAACCCGCAGTAGGCTAGCGCGGCGGACTATAGCCTAATCCCTCTCGTAATGAGAGGAGACCCGTGCCCAGCAGTGGGACAATGTAATGGGTTGATGATGATGATATAGGTACTTTATTTTTAAGTTTACTAGCAATGTGGGTCGCACATTACTAGTATTCTTGTTAACCCTTCGTACTAAGCTAAATGCTTGTATTATGAGTGGGTTCACGGCGGTAGTGCAATGGGTGGGTTTCACTTTAGCCATTAGGCTACTGCCGCTTCATATAACTCTATTTATTACATAATATTACATATCACCCACGCCTGTATTCCCCGAAGGGTTGGGCAGAGGTGTACTAATATACACCACACTTTCGCCGGTATGTTTAGGTCCCATGTAATAGGGTGCGCGCCACGGTCACAAATCCAGACTCCGAGTTGCTACTGGGAAATTCATAGAAAAACCCAATAAAAGTTTGTTCGACTTGGAGATCCAACCCAAGACCTGTAGCGTAGCAGACGCGCTTGGGACCATTAGAGTAACGAGGAAGTATCATTACATCATATTTATCATTTGGTTTTACTAGTACCTAACTACTTGTTATCTTCTCGAAACTCAATGTTAATCAACAGCATTTCCTACGTTTGTGTTGATAGGATAAAAACCAACATTTCTGCCAGATATGGCAACAAGCGCATGAGGTTTAATACAGCCATCATTTGCAAACCGGCTCATATTTTTTATGCTAAGCATGAATTATGGACACAGATTAGTTTACAAATGGAGGCATAATACGCAGGTTAACTAACTCTGTGGCTAGAGCAGTTTTATGCTCTAGAATTAAGGAATTTGATTTTTTGGAATTTGCGACTGTAGTTTTTTGCAACATGTTTTAATAAAACATCCTAAAGGCAATACTTTTGATGCGAGTGAAATAATTATGAGCTGTCTCCCTTAAACTCGTACATATGCTTATAAAAGACTGGTTAACTGGTATTTTTTTATGAACTCAACAAGAATAAAGTTAAAATTGGTTTAAAAATCAGAAAGTTATACGGATTTTAATTTTATGCTAGAAAAAGAGCGTATTAAGGCAGTTTGTAACGTTACAAGCCGATGTGCTATACAAATTCTATAGTAACACTCGTTATGCGGGACAGTTCATCCCCTTCCAAATGCCACAAAAGATATTAAACGTTTATATTTAATAAGATACTTGAGAAGTGATAGCCTAGTGATACGACCATTGGAATGCCAAGTCAAAGGTCTCGAGTTCGAATCCAAGGCACGCACCTCTGACTTTTCGAAGTCATGTGCGTATTAATAATTAATTATCACGCGCTTAAACGGTGAAGGAAAACATCGTGAGGAAACCTGCATGTCTGAGAGATTTTCTTGACGGCATGTGAAGTCTGCCAACCCGCAGTAGGCTAGCGTGGCGGACTAAAGCCTAATCCCTCTCGTACTGAGAGGAGACCCGTGCCCAGCAGTGGGACAATGTAATGGGTTGATGATGATATTTAATAACTTCTGTCTGATATTTTTAATAAATCAAGTATCAGTCGACTACAAACTATCGTATTATCTATTTTTTGTCAAAACAGTGACTGAATGTGCACGTTTCAATTCTTCATTGAGTTGATATTCCATTTAGTATAAACTCTGTAATCACAAATGATAACTCGTAGTATGAGGGACCGCCTTTGCAGGTTAAGCCGATTAAAAAATTGTTTATAGGTCTATAACATTATGCAAATAACTCGCTTACGGTAAAATTATAGATACTTAATAATTCTAGGCCAATGGTAAAACATTTTTTTATTATAATTGATGATGTATTTATTATAATTAATGCCATGCCATTATTAATTGTCACTGTTAAAGCCTTATTTTTTTTAACAGCTTAGGCTGCGATTTTCTCTCCTTGTTCATCTTGATCGATCCATCGTCGGGCGCCAGCGACGAATGTAATTTATGAATGACATATTAAACCTACTCTTGGTACTTATGAGTTTTATGACCACGTGTAAAAGGAAAGTCTAAGTAGGTATATCAATCAAGGAAGATCACACAAAAAATAAAACTTGCGCAAGAGGTTGGGATTCAGGATGAACCTATAGGTAACCTTATGCTTCCATAAGTCAAATTTTCATAGAAAGGCTAATTAAAAAGTCATTGGTACAGTTATTTGTCACAATTATTTTATGGTACATTGGAAAACAGGAAAGTCATTACTACGGACTATTCGTACTAAAGTTATTTTTAGTTAAGGGAAAATCGTCTGCAGCAGTAAAATTTATCGTTCACTTAGAAATAACTTTATAATCTTAGCATGGAAAATGCTTAAAAAATACAAAAAGACTGTTCGTAGAATTTAAAATTAGCACTTTGGTACTTACAAGGTAAGTGCTAGCTGATAATGTTAGTACAAGTTTATCATCAAAAGATTATAATCACTGGATAAAACGGACGCATCTCTTCTACCATACTTGGCATTAGACATACGGATATATTCAATGACCTTACCTTATTCAGTAACGCGGACTCGCAGATACTGTCGGTAAAATATATCATTAAAATGTATGAACCAGTTCCCGAAAGCGGATAAGTCGAATACAATGCCAATTTATTTTTGTTTTTCCCTAGTTCCGCAAGGAATCACATTTTTAATTTGACAACCCTGGTATCTTCTGGAAATCTTTCGAAAGTTCTTTTTTTTAAAAAACGTTATGTATTTTAGGAGTTACGCAGTAAATTTTAAGGATATTTATGAGGAAAAGTGTTTTGTTTGCGTACACTCAACAGCATATGAAGCTATACAATTCAATTTACTTTATGTACCGTCCCTATCCTGTCGAAATAGCGGTGATTTCTTAATGCAATTCTGTATAGCTTGCCATGTTTTTCTGGGTACCCAAGCTGGTATCTTTAATAATTTAATATACCTACCTTAAATAATTCGAGGGTCTTTTTAAAAAGGAAGTTGGAGTTATGTAGTAAATTCAATACTTATGAGGAACTCAGATCAAATAAAATGTTAAGATGGAACTTTGCGAACAAAGAATTGAGGCCGGCTACAACTACGCCTTGCCGTGTACAACACACAATTACACACCCAAATATTGTATTAGTTAACTACTTACGCCTTATCTTGTGAGTCGAGCTATCGAGCTATCGGAAGCTCGACTCACAAGATAAGGCGTAGTTTCAGTATACGTGTGCGTGTAATTGTGTGTTGTAGGCCTCACTTTTTTGTTCGCAAAGTTCCATCTTAACTCTTTATGTGATCTGAGATGAAAAAGTTTTTTTGTAAGTACGAGTACCTAAGTCGATGATGGGTCAACTACCGGAGACGGATGGCTCATCGTACGTCAACCTTTGCAGGATCTGTCATTATACCTAAAATATATAGCATTAGTAAATATTGGAAGCAGCTTCACTATCTGAAAGTCTCGGAAGGTAAAGGAGTAGGAATACTACAATTCGACATTGGTTATAATATCCTATATAATGGAAAGCGAGCCATCAACCGAGCCATTTTTTTTTTAACTGGAGCATTGAACTGTTGTTCAGAGCTCACGCTCAGTTTCCAGTGTTGTCACTATTAAAACGAATGTGACAGTAGGTACTGATTAAGCTAGATTTTCGTTGATACTGCCTGTAATTATTATTCTAATAAATCAGTTATGCTGCTGGCTGACTGCCTCATTAGTCCCGTGGTCCCAAGCGCTACTGCTACGCTAGAGGTCCCGAGTTCGATATCCCGGTCGAGCAGTAGTTTTTCTATGAAGTTCTCAGTAGCAGGTCGGAGTTTTGACATATGCCCGGTGAATGGCAATAATCTCGCCCCCACAGATATATTCCATATCTGTGCATTGGACCTGAACACACAAGCGAAATGTAGGTGTACATAAGTCCACCTCTGCCGAACTCTTAAAAGGGAATAGATGCGTATTGTTATGTTAAATCAGTTATATAAACCTATTTATGAATGAATCCCGACTTCTATAACTTCACATTAGGTCTTCAAATGACGTCATGCCCCACGGATCACAGTCAAAGTCGGAGTGGGAAACAATTGAATATTAAGATGTAGAACGTGATTTATGTATCCGATGTCTAGATTGGATGGTTTAAGGTTTGGTTCCACCGCTTAGGCACGGCAAGTAAACTGGTATATCGATGTTAAGTAGAAGTATGCATACTGTTCACGCAACAGTATGCATACTTCTACTTCTAGCGCCGGAAGCCCAAATCTTCCCTCAGTCCCCTTCCTTCTCCTTTTTTCCTTCCCCCCCCTTTTGCTTAATTAGGCTCGGCAATGCATCTACAACTCCTTTGGTTTTGCAGATGTCTATGGGCGGCGTGCATATAGGCATGACTACTTACCATCAGGTAGCTCTCATGCTTGTTTGCCGAGTTATACCATAAAAAAAAAACTGAACTGAAACTTTTACTTTATTTACGGATATTGGAGCCATTTCAACTAAAGTAATTGACAACGTCGCCTGGGACTTACTCGCTGACACAGGCATTTATCACCATATCTTCTCTCACTTTTGCGGAAGAAATTCATGTGAAGTCTGCCAACCCGCAGTAGGCTAGCGTGGTGGACTATAGCCTAATCCCTCTCGTACTGAGCGGAGACCCGTGCCCAGCAGTGGGACAATATAATGGGTTGATGATGATGAAATCCTCATGGATTCTCTGCCATCTTGGGAGGCAGTATGACCAAGGCCATGGGATTCAGGACCCCACGACCATGACAGGCCTGTGGTCCAGCCATCACTGATCCCCCAAACTATTAGTGCTATAAGACATGTATGTCAAAGATAAATAAAAACCATTGCAGAGGTCGTACGGCAACTTGGTAACGAGATTCAGTTGTGCGAGAGTTTCTCTGAATCACAAAACGAACGCAATAGTATACGTTCGTAGTAGGGGCTCAGATTAGTAAATAGTACGGTCTGAATCAATCTGTTTATCTACCTCAATGCATCTTGAGTCTTAGAAACACGGCCGCTAAGGTCAAATAGCAGTTAATTCGCCGATATTTAATGCTCAGTTTCAAATTTCTTTATTCCAGCTAAATCTTTTGAGACTGTAAGCCAACTCCATTATGGACTAAGCTTAGACAGAATCATTTTACAGATTGATAACTGACGCATAGTGGCTAAGTTATCGACTTCTGCACTGCGGGTTGTAGGATCGATATCCGCACGGAAAAATCGTTTCTATAACTTACAGGTATTTGTTCTAGAGTTGAGTGTGTCAACATCATAATGACTGTCCCATTGTTAGGCATTGGTCTCCTCCCAGAATGAGAGAGATAACATACCATCACGCCTGTATTCCCCGATGGGTTAGCTAGTATATTTAGACTCGTGAAAGAGATAAGAATAATAATAAAAAAAATTAAACACACCCGACACAGGAGAAATATTAGTAGGTATGCGACAACGTTTTTTTTGACAAAATTTAAGATGACAATTTATATTATAAGCAGTGAAACAATGATGTTTATTTCGGACACGACCTTGCCGAGCATACCTATTATGTAAAATTATTGACAGGTCTAGACTGCATGACGACATGTTGTTAATTAAGATAAAAAAATTACATACATACATACATTATTAATTGGCTCATCAACCAATCACAGTCAAGTTATTATTCTATCAGACGATCATTTGAAAAGTATTGAAGTAGATAGAATATTTATGTCCGGATATCCTGTATTTAGATACTCATTTATCCATCTGGCAATATTGTGAGGTAATGAGATCAATATTTTCCGAGTTTCAGTAATCAATATTTCTATGATTGGAGCTTTAGTAAGTGGAATGAACAGTTCCTACCTTGGTAATTGGTGTTCCGGTCTACGGATTTGGTTGCATACGAGGTTGGAAACATACTAACAACTTCTTAGGATATATTACTTACCGAACATACCCATACTACGTGATCCATTTTTTTTTATCTCCGCCTCCCCGTAAATGACCACATGTAGTATATGCCTAGGACTCCTTTAGTTTTTACGTAGTACATATATAGTTTTGAATATATTTTTTAAACAGAAAGTAAAAAAAGAAAATCGGACTCATGTTTATCCCGCCTGACGGCAAGAGATCGTGCATATCTGTGTATTAAGTGTTTTGTAATTACAAGTGAAAAAAAAATTAAGAAGGAAAAAGCTATACAAAACATTGACTATGTGTTGAAAACCTAAGCTCCCCCCAGCTCCGCTCCAGCCAATTATGGCACAAGTTTGGAATAAAAGCTGCTATCTAGTGCAAAAAGCAGGGGCGACGAGCAGGGGTCGGGCGGCGGGGAAGTTTAAATGAGTGTGGACGACGAAATTTTGTAGGTGGGTTTGTTTTTGGTAAATGTATAATATATTTTTTTAAGTCGTAGAATAAAAGTTGTTGTTTGTATGTTAATAATATAGTCCTGATAAGTTGTTATTGTTGTACCAGTAACACTGTTTACATGTATAGATAAGTCGCAGTACATATTTCATAGAAGCGCCCTAGTTTAGATAATCCCTCAGTCTTCCTCACACTTCTATGAAGATTTTCCACACGATTAAAAAGGTTATATTGCAGTATGCAATAATGGATGTTGTTGATACTGTGTTGTTAGATATACGAGTTGACTTCCACTGTGAACATATAATGATGATATTTCCATGAAGCGATATTATCCGTCTTCTAAAAACACGATCCAATGCTAATTGCTACCAACTACATCCTTTTAACATTCTCTTAATATCCTTGCAATTGTTTACGGCTATCTAATCGATCTTGGTTGAATTACAATGGATAAACGACCTCAAATTAGGACAAAAATATTTTAGGATAATAATTTAAGGGTACAGCTGTGATTGCCTGTAATATGAACGTCCCAATGCCTGACCAGGCAGTCTTAAGTTTGAATTCAAGGTACGTACTCTTACTTTTCGAAATCAACTGCGTATTCATAATTATCTCTTGCTTAAACGGTGAAAGAAAACATCGTGAGAAAACCGGCATGCCTGATTTTCGCCGAGCCGTGAAGTTTGCCAATAGCCAGCGTGGAGGAGTAGTCTCTCTTATTCTGAGAGGGGACCCGCATAAGTAGTTGGACCGTAAATGGCTTGATGATGATGACCACGGAAGAGATAATCTTATTTATCTCTTCCGTGATGATGACGCTGGTCCCCGAAAGGTCAGGTTTTAACCTGTATGAATTAATAATTTCTGTGCCGATACTGAATTTTATCGGAAAACCTACTTACTAATACTGCTCTAATAAGGAAACCAGATGTGCTTTTGACCATGTTTAGCTTGTCGAAAAGTGTTTCCAACTATCTCAAAGGGAACCAAATCAATTTACCTGAATTGTTGAAAACTAAGTATTGCTTTAAAGAGCTGTGTATTCTTTACTTTATAACTTAACCTTAAAGAATACCGTAAAATTTGCATCAAGCATTCATAATACCTGTTTATTTTATTAATTTGAATTAAATATTTATAAGTCTTCTTTCTCTAGCATTTGGTCACGACTGTCACACTGACTTATAATAAGATATTTAAATCCCCATGTGCACCATATTGGTTCTGCATCTGCCAATCTTTCGAAGTCGAAATTATATGAAGAGTATTTACAAGTAAGCCTTTTCTAATTATGTTAGAATATTGGTGAGTTACCATTGATGTACTGGAAGTAAGAGATAACACAACTATCTTTTTCTTATATGCGTGTATCTTGAGTACAGCCACAGGTACCTACAGCCTAGACTAGATTATCACGTATTTATTTGGTAAGCGCTAACCACAATAGATCAACGGCCTCAAATATGTAGTTGTATGTCGTAACACCGCGGTAGCGTGTTGTAAGTGTTATCTTACAAACACGACAGCAATCTAGTCTGATCGGCGCGTCTGTGGTATGTACAGTCAGAATCGTATTAGCACATACAAACTTCAAAAGGAGCAAAAGGAAATCAAACCTTATCTCGACGAGAAAAAGGATGTTTATTATCGTGACAATAACGATCCCTTTCACAAAAAAAATACTAACTATTCAGTTCAGTTATAATTTTTATTTCTGAATATGAATTTGATTACGTGTATATAGACCGGTATTGTGAAAAAATCTGATGAAATATATACAAATCGATTTCAAATTTGTTAGTAGGAGGTCTCAAAACCCAACTATTCAGTATTGAAATAAAAAAAGGAAAACAAAATGTTACTGATAACTATTTATCATTTATAGGATGAAACAAAATTACATTATATTTTATAAATGTTAAAATTGATTTTTGCAGAATTCCTTCAACATTTTGAATTTGACAGCAATTTATGAGTGTGTTCAAATAAGTATTTAGTGCATTCTATGCCGAATCGGCGCAGTGGCATGATTGAGGTGTTATCTTACTGACACGCGCGCGCAATCGTGTCAAATCGACATGTTTGTACACATTCATTTGTTTACTCATGGGTTTCGTGGAGCAAACAGGTGTATGTCGCTACTAATATTGGTCACACGTGTGCTTGCAATGCTGATAGACAAACGACTTCGGTCATTATTTCGTAACTTTCATGATATTCACTTGACTAGATATACATACCTACCTATACACACTCACTCCTTTTTATCATAGGGATTATGCAGACACCACAGAATGCCACTTACTACGATTCTTGCATACTTAATTTACTTTGTTTACATTTATGTATATCTAGTCATACACATGGGCACATTGCGGTTGTGAGTTCATTTATTAATAGAGTGATAGATACCTACTTTTAACTACATTATTCTAGATTAACATCTATAGGCTGGCAACCGGCGCGTGTGTATGATAAGATGTGACTGTGGAAGAAGCGATAGAGATATGAAAGAATCGTATCAAGTGGCGGTTTATAGTTTCTGCCTATCCCTGTGGGAAAAAGGCCTGAGTGTATGTATGTAATTATTCAAGAGCTTAAATATTCTCCAGCGTTATTTTTTAAAACATTAACGAACACCAATAAACGGGACCGAGTCCCATACAAAGCACACTTAACATCCTAACAAATTACGAATGTGTCTAAACAATATCTCACAGCTTCATTCTTCGAAGCAATTCTCACGTGTGTCTTAGCAACCAGTCGTCAGTTGTTAACTGTCAATAGTAGCTGTGAACTGCCCAGGAGTTAAGTGGTATTGTTCAAATTACCGCCTTTTAAGACGCGTGTCCCTCCTGAATGCGACAATGTTGTATTGTTGTCGCCGTCTCTGCCACTCACGATGCGAACGCGTGCCCGAGAGGTGAAACAACAATAGTCGTACATTTGCAATATTTCCGCGCGTGTTCCTTGTTCAGAAATTTGGGGATTACTCTTTTAATATAGTTATTACGTAGATAATTTTTGTGTGAAAGGATATTCATTAAATTATCTAGGTTTCCCTTGAGTTCAAATGGTATTGAAACATTATCTTGAAATACTAGCATAAAGTTGGGTCGTTTTTATCGAAAATTGGCAATCTTTGTGCACATGTAAATCTTTTAACCGTATATATTAAAATGAAGTTTTGCGTACAAGCAACATATCATTAAATCATATGATTGTTATTGCAAAAGACTCATTGGTTAAAATTTAAGACAGGCCAAATTACTTTTGTATGGAGCGCGGAACGGAGACTTTCCTTTAAAAGCTTTATCGGGCAACACCTGTGCGCATATCACTTTATTGTGTAAAGATGATAAACAAGCATATGGGAAGGGTTTTGGTAACGGGCATGTTTCTAGTGTGTTGTTGAACACGATGGTTTTATGTTTTCCAATTAAGTACATAAAATTCCACCACACCTGTAGCACTCGCGGGTTAGCCTTGACATAAAAACGCTCAATTTATTCGTGAATTTAGTATAGGTATTGCAAATTTTACAACAATAGCAAGAAAATATTACTTAAGTCAAATTTTATTACTTTTGACTTATAAATACTGTTGTAAGCACGTTGCATAATTTGGCTATTGAGGTATTAAGCACTTTATGATAGCAAAAAGTGTTGCAAAAGTTTAACTGGTTTTACCTTTTACCTCATTTACCTCATACTCGATATGACGTGGCTATTTCTGCTGACTGTAACACAAATAATTTTATATCGTGGATTCGTTGTAGCGCTTAATCCACAATATTTTGGTTTGCAGAGCCGCCCATATCACTTATAATGAATTCAATGCATTTAATAGATAGATGGTGGGATGACATTCATGTTCTATTGTTCGCCTGTCGATTTCTTGCGTCACTAGTTAATGTACTGTATCTCCTTATACAATGGCATGTGAGCCGTTTAAGAGTTGACAGGTCATTTTATATCGGTTTATATCAATTTGTCAGAAATAACGATAATCCAGTGTATTTTGAGATGTCGTTTGTGAAAAATTTTGGGGAATGAAAGGAAATCCGATCGCAGTTGTCAGAATGTTGTGGTAGATAGTAATTTTACTTTTCACCTTCTTATTTAATTTTTGCTCACTTCCGCAACGGGTATCTTCTTGTACTGAGGAGTACCTAAACCCGGTACTATTGCCCGAAATGCTAGAAACTTCCGTTTTGTGGTTTCCAGAAATGGCACGATGACACTATAGTTGTGTTGAACAACAAAGTGTAGGTATGTCTAGATGATTAGAGTAGATAAAACCATTAGAGTAATTTAACCTTCTTAATATGTTATAAATCGAAATTAGTATGGCTTTTCAGCCCTATATTTACCAAAGAAAAACAAGTCATTCATTCATTCATTCGATTTCGATTCATTTATTTATTTTAACTCGAAGGTCTTATTAATGATTGGGCTAATAAACACATACAGTACCTTCTGTGATGCGATGATTGTCCCTAATAAGTCTCACATTCTGATACATTTGCAACATTATTAGGTTGCCCAATACATCTTGGCACTTCATAAAGGCGTTGGTTGTAAACTCAGATCAAATAAAAAGTAAAGATGGAACTTTGCGAACAAAGAAGTGAGGCCGGCTAAAACTACGCCATGCTGTCTACAACACACAATTACACGCACACACGTATACCGAAACTACGCCTTATCTTGTCAGTCGAGCTATCGACCTATCGAAAGCTCGACTGAAAAGATAAGGCGTAGTTAACTAATACATGTGTGCGTGTAATTGTGTGTTGTAGACAGCATGGCGTAGTTTTAGCCGGCCTCACTTCTTTGTTCGCAAAGTTCCATCTAACTTTTTATTTGATCTGAGTTTGTAAATGCAAATGACTTTATTGTGTTAAACTCAGTTTAATTTAGTTCTGTATGTCGACACCCCGGCCAAGTTATACTGGTCATACGTGTATTTGACATATAGAACATTAATTGGTCATTTTAAGGTTCTCACGGTGAACTGAGAGTTAAAGATGCCAATTTGAAATGAAAATGTTATGAATTTGACGCATAAAAATAAACTTTACAGATATGTAGACGCAGATTATTTTACAACCTTATTTAGGCAGGTCAAAAAATCGACAAACCGGTCCAATGCGATGTCCCGTTTGGTACAATTTCATATTTTATGAGTAAGATATGAAATTGACCTTCGCATAAGATATGAAATTGACCTTCGCACGATGAATTTGGGACTTTTTTTATATATTTCGTTTGAAGAATACATTACATTATTAAAAAAAACGTTATAAGAAATTATAAAGTTTAAAAAGAAAAAAAAAATTACAAGTTCCGTGGTTTTAAAAAATCAGGCTGATGTACATTGATGGGTTCCATTTTTAATAACTGAGCGCATTGTTACCTTGATCGAATTTTGTTATAAGCATAACGTAATTCCAGGAAATGCAAAGCTTAAGAAACCGAATAAATGTATTCTTCAAAGGAAGTCTTTAAAAAGCCCAAATTCATCGTGCGAAGGTCAATTTCATATCTTACTCATAAAATATGAAATTGTACCAAACGGGACATGGCATTGGACCATAAAAATTTCAATTGCTGCCCACTACCCACCTTCCTGCTTAAACAAATAAGGATTATATTTTTCCTGTATTACAACTTACTTAGAACGCACTACGTTCGGATCAAATAAAAAGATAAAATGGAACTTTGCGAACAAAGAAGTGAGGCCTGCTAAAACTACGCCTGACGGTGTACAAAACACAATTACACGCACACACGTATACCGAAACTACGCCTTATCTTGTCAATCGAGCTATCGAGGTATCGAAAACTCGACTGACAAGATAAGGCGTAGTTAACTCATACACATATGTGCGTGTAATTGTGTGCTGTACACCGTTAGGCGTAGTTTTAGCAGGCCTCACTTCTTTGTTCGCAAAGTTCCATCTTAGATTTTTATTTGATCTGAGGCACTAGGCAGAAAAGTTGTTGAAAAAAATCGTGCGATTTACCAAACTAGATTCTGTGTATTTACCCAGCGTTTCCACTGACGACAAAACATGTTGCAAACATCTACTCGTATCTTACTCTCAATCTATCTATGTAACTCTCAAAGAGTGAGTGGAATAGCAGCTATTTACAACATGGTTCGTCGTCAGTGGAAACGCGGGGTTAGAAATACAAGTTTATATTAGAACTAGCTTATGTCAGCGGTTTCAAAGGACTTTCTGAGAAAAAAATTAGAGTATGTTCTATTCCAAGGTCCAATCTGTTTCTATATCGAAATTCAATATACAAAATATGAAGTGGTTACGTTCGTATTTGTAATATTGAAGATAATGACACCGTTCGTAAATTTCTGCGAAAGATCCATCAAGTAGTACAATGAGGCGGCTTAAATACGTGTTTTATGACGATGGATTCTGACGTGTTTCAGCTTTTGTGAGTAATTGCGACAAAAACCCTAGGTTTCTCCATCCTCACGTTTCTCCTACTTGGCTTGTCTTGGTGGTCCCCAGTGCGACTACTACGCTAGAGGTCCTGGGTTCGATTCCCAGGTCGAGCAAAGTGTTATTGAGTTTTCTATGAAATTATCTGTAGCTGCTCGGAGTCTGGATTTGTGCCTGGTTAATGGCAATAGGCTCGCCCTATTACATGGGGCCTAAACATACCGGCGAAGAGTGGGTGTATATTAGTACACCTCTGCCTAACCCTTTCGGGAATGGTACGGTACGGTATGGACTCTTGGATTAGGTCAGTGTAGGTTTACCTACTAACGGGCTTAGTCTAATGGTGCATTCGTGATCCGTTAATTTCTAACCAGGCACGAATCCAGACTCCGAGCTGCTACTGAGAATTGATAGAAAAACTCAATAACACTTTGTTCGACCTGGGGATCGAAGCCAGGACCTCTAGCGTAGCGGTCACGCTAAGAACCACTAGACTAATGAGGCAGTCTTGTTTTCAAGTATTTTTCCAGCCGAAATATACCTCCATAGTGCGTTAAGATGCGTGCAATGTCCTGATCGCGTGCACCCTGAAAAATACAGGCTTTACCTCCGGTCTTAGCTATAATAAGTACGTTACGAAGCAAAAAGTTAATAATATACTCTTTTAGAATAATTCTGGTGTACAGCTGGCATTGGCGCCAAAAAAGTTAAGTTAATACGACTCCTTGCCGCGGTATTTTAGTGATATAATTGTCGAGTTGAATGAATTGGTTATTATAATATTGTCTATGTTTAATTTCGAACTGATTCAATAAAAACACTATACGTAGGTAGTGCTCATTCAATTTATGAGTATCGACAGATCGGTACAAATAATTATTTTATCTGTATTTGAATAAGAAGAAAACAACTGCCATCAGAACTCCTTATCCCCAACACAATTTCTGTGCGATATCTATGTAATTTAATTATAAATCAAGCCCATCAGGGCTGATTTATAATTAAATTTATAATTAAATATTGCATGATGCAATTTATCTAATACATTACAACAAACGCGTCAAAGTGCCGCGATTAATACTAGTTCGTTGCTTTTGTGTTTAGTGTCCAATTACATTCATATCAAGTAAGTGACACCAATAAGTTCAGGTGGGATTTTATTGTTTTTGTATGCGACGACATAATTATATTTAAAACAACTGTTGTTGCAATTATTTGTATTAGTCACTGAGGTAATATAAGTATAATAATAAAGCTATAGTTTGGGACTCATGCAGAAATAATTTATTCGTGATTTCAGTTCATCCCTCTAGTACCAATTTCGAACTTTTAATAGGTACTATCTCAATGGTACACATCTTTTGTTACAAAACTGTGATGGTTTATAAATTAGCAAACATGTACAAAGCCTGATTAAATGAATAATTTACATAGGTTATCTAAAATATGTTTATTATTGAAATTGGGTAGCCAATGTTTCAGTTTTTAGTTAGAGATTTTACTTCTTGCAATGCGTTGATCTTGAAGATTGTAAAAACATTGTGCATTGCTGCTTCGTTATGAGTCTCATTCAGAACTAAGACATTGAAGAGGTAATAGTTTCTTGAAAACACTCCTGCATGCCTGAGAGATTTTCTCGGCGAGCGGCGTGTAAAGTCTGCCAACACACACTTAGCCTAACCCTTCTTACTCTGAAAGTAGACCTGTGCCCAGCAGTGAGACATTATATTATGATGAACATGCAGTCAGAGTAAAACACATAAGTGTACCGGTACGTTGCGTTGAAAACTTCTTAGAACTAGAAGAAAAAGGAGGCGGACTTAGATTGAATATTTTGTTATACCTATGGCAATATCAGACTCCTTGTTATTTGGCTAGTGCATTTGTTCCAGGTTATTGATCTTTCGGTCTCGCCTGGGCAGTAATTTAGTCATTCTATTTAAGTGGTCAGCCGAATACGAACGAAACAAAGTCGCGGAGCGGGCAATTCTATTAACTGTACATGCAGAATCAGAACAGGATAGCATCGCAAAGAGTGGTTAGCGTATCTCGAGGAAAGGCAATTCCAATTATAATAATATGGCAGACCTCCGCCTTCAGGCCAACGACCGCTGCCAATCAAGTTTTGCGAATACGCTGTCAGATAGCGCGCGCGACTTAAAAATCGAAAGTGATGTAACGTAGGTCGTATTTTTTTTGACTTAGGTTTCCCGTAATGCCTATTCAATTTTTTTACTTGTGTTTGTGTTGAAATAAAACTTCTTTATGCGGATTTTAGTTTTAGGAAGTGCTTAGTTATTATTTTATTTGATTGAATAACGTTGAATGAAACTTGGAATCGATTTTGTGTTTCTTCGAAAGCAATGAGGAAAATGTATGCGCAAATCAACTTTTCTTTGCTTTTGTCCTCTAAAATGGTTGCTGTAGTAGTACTTTACACGTGCTATGTTACTTGGCCGTTGGTATTTAAGTTTGCTGTCAGCGTAAAAATGGTCAAACTTTTCTAATGATTAATTAATTAATTTATTAAATTAACGTCTCTGAACGCGGCAACTCTAATGAACATATTTTTATGTATTCATTATATATCATTATCAATAAGTATGATTTTATCAAGGAAATACTTCTGGGTAGAAATGGACCATAGACATTCTACATAGATATTATCAAAGGACAGAGGTGTCGGAGACCTCAAGATTGCCCTCCGCAAAAGATCAGTAAATCTTAATGTCTTTTTGAGTTTTTGGCTACCAAGATTAAATTCCACTGAAACGGGTTCCCACTAAACGCAGTTTTGTAAAATAAAGCTCGCTTTTCATACGGCCATCAACCCGCAAATTGAAAAATAAAAACAAGAAACCACGCGTCTTGTACATACGTACGTATCATAAAACGACCAATTACTGAAGGGTAGCAATTTTGAGGGACCAGTAAGACATAAAAAAGTGGAGCCACGTTTGTCGGTACCGGTTCTGAGAAACGGCAACAAATGAGTCTTTAATCAATGTGCAAGTTATGCTTCATACATATACAATGTGTGACGCACGACACTAGTGTATTGATAACGTTGCCTGGGTTTTTTGGAAGCGAAAATCTTGGTTTCGCGTATATAATTGTACATATTTGAATATCTGCGGTTTTGACTCTTCACATAGAAAATTAAATATCGTAAGTTTTTTCTTCTGAGTCATTTATATTTCATCACGTCATCACGCCGTTATTTCTGAAAGGTAACCCAGAGGTGCACTGATATTCCGACACAAATCCAAACTGTAAGCAACTTGCGACGAGCATTCTATTCAGAAAAAAAAAATTCTTTGGATTTGTAAGTTTACGCTAACATTGGTTTCAGACTCGGAATTTGATAGTCTCATTATGTAAAGCTTTGTGAGCTGGAACTCCATTAGTCCGCCAATGGATAAGGTCGTCATTATCATCCTTTATGTATTCGTCAACTGTTACAGTTCCTGCCACCTGTCTTCCACTAGTTGTGACTCCACCTGGCAGATTAACAGTAATTGATACCTTATTAATACTCTTTACTTGGCATGGAAAAAGTAAAATGGCAACATTTTTACCGTTACCAGTCCTCTTTACCGGTACAGCGGCTAAATATTACCGCAAACAAATTAATTTCCTGCTTGACCGTAGCAAACGGGGAACTTAGCTGAGGTAGCTGTACTTTAAATCTTTATTAGCCACTGTTAAAACAACTGCCCAGCCTAACCAGATACCGCTAACCGTGTAGGTAAATAACGACAGAAAATATCGTGACGAAACTATTTTCTTTAAACGTCGCTAGAGTAATAATTTGTGCTGGGGGGCTAGCATTTATTAATATGAGATGAGCAAGCAGCATAATGCTGTTTGTTTCTGTGTTCAAGAATAATATTTATTATGTAGGATATATATAAAAATAAAATTAAATCAGTATTATTAGATAACATTACTAATTGAGAACGCTCGATCAGTTTTTTTTGTTACAATTTTTTTTCGAGGCTGCCAGAATACGCCGCATCATTTTGTGTAAAGTAATTCGTGAAGTTTCTTTTATACGCTTTGACTGGCTAATACGTGTAGACAGTGTCATTGAGCTCCGTAATGATGTAATTAATTCACGACACAACTACTATCTCTCGCCTAGTGTTTGATCGATCGGTAAAGTTGCAAAAAAGCATCGATAAAAACTCGACGATAGTGGCTGTTGACACTGTATTTGCACTCATTTTGTCAGTGCTCGACTCAATCAGGTTTCAATTTTGTCGATAGCTGCAAAAAATATCAAACTCCAATTTATCGAAAAGAATAAAAAAAAAGATATACATACTTAGTGTAATCTGTATCGTATGGTCCGATTGTTTTGTTGTCCCATAAGTACCTACACGGCTATATACCGTACGACTGACAGCCAAAAGCTTGTTTATTTATAAAAAAAAATACTGTTGACTAACCCTAAAATAGCGAAGAGAAAACTTCCAAACATTTCATTCTACGAAGAACACTTTTCTATGAAACTGCTGACTTTTTTTTCATGATTACAGGGTTGATCCCACGGTGAAAATTGTTAACAATGATGAATATGACAAGGCCCTTTAAGACGCAAAAATTTTTGCCAGTAATTATAGGCGGACTTATTCTACGGAAAGCTAATGCAATGAGAGGTCAGGTTATACTGGAAAACCTAAGGTTTAAAATTATTAAAATGTTGTTACAACATAAACATACCATCACGCCTGTATTCCCCGAAGGGTTAGGCAGAGGTGTACTTAATGTACACCCACAGTTCGCCGGTATGTTTAGGTCCCATGTAATAGGGGGCGAGCCTATTGCCATTCACCGGGCACAAATCCAGACTCCGAGCTGCTACTGAGAATTTCATAGAAAAACTCAATAACACTTTGCTCGACCTGGGGATCGAACCCAAGACCTCTAGCGTAGCAGTCGCGATTGGGACCACTAGACCAACGAGGCAGTCTTCAGGCAGGCAGCAGGCAGGCAGTCTAAAATGTTGTTAATTTTAAAGTTTTTCTTTTATTAAAATTGCAATTGACTGACATGCTGTCTAAGTATTGTTGCAAAAATATTGGAAACTTCATGAATAAATTTTATGCACTACTTTTAATTGAGTTCAGTAGGTAAAAATGTGTCATGTCTGCATTACAATAAACTAATCACGGTTTCGAGAATTTGTGTTCCTTTCCAGTTTACTTTTAGAAGCGTTGTTATTATTTAAAATGTTAATATGTACTTAGTTGTTATTAAATTAAACATTTTTCTTTGTTTTTGTCTGAAACTATTACTAAGTACTAACCTACTTACTGCCTGGAAATTCAAGTATTTATTTTATCTTTTATGAATCACAAAATGTTTAAATTCATATACTCATCATCAACCCATTACATTGTCCCACTGCTGGGCACGGGTCTCCTCTCAGAACGAGAGGGATTAGGCTATAGTCCACCACGCTAGCCTACTGCGGGTTGGCAGACTTCACATGCCGTCAATAAAATCTCTAATACGCACATGACTTCGAAAAGACAGAGGTGCGTGCCTCTGATTCGAACTCGAGACCTTTGACTTGGCAGTCCAATGGTCATATCACTAGGCTATCACTGCACTTTAAATTGAATTAAATGAATATTAAATTCATATACCTACTAAATAATCCGAAACATCATAAGTTTGAGCTTCGAATTTTATTAAATATAATTTTCAGTACCTTTTACTTTACATTTATTTTGCAATTATGTTCACTACTAAGCTTTATTCACAAAATAATTTATGACACGTTCTCATACACATATAAACGGAAACGATAAATAAACAGAAAAAATCACTTTATTAACTATACCATATAAAAACACCTGTTTTATAATGATTACATTCTACTGGTGAAGTGAACCAGAATTGGATTTTTTATACCCATTTAAGTAAGTGAAAATTTTTTTTTGCAAAATGTTTTAAAATAAGTTTTTATTCTTTCTTGCAGTAGTAGTGCCTTTCATTGTTCTCATTCATGCAACTATTCATTCATTCAGGCACTACCGGGGAAGCACTACCCTCCCACAATATCGACGTAAAGTAGCAGTATGCATACCTGCTGTTACGATTCGACCAGGCCCAATTCCTCCCTCAGTCCTCTTCCTTCTCCGCTTCTTTTTTCCTTTTTCTTTTACTTAAATGGGCTCGGTAACGTTGCAGCCGCTTTGGTATTGTAGATGTCCATGGGCTGCGACGACTATTTACCATCAGGCAGCTCGCCTGTTCATTTGCCGAGTTATCCCATAACAAAATAATACTAGTCACAGCTATACTGACAGGAAGTCGGAAACCAGAAAGTCTCACAAAGTCGGATGGCTTCTTCGTAAAATCTACAATAGCCGCTCAGTAACATCGGGAAGGAAATCTATGTCTTTTATGAAAAAGCAAAAACCAACTTCTACAAACTGATTAAGACCGAAAATAAGACTGCCAATTCAGTTACACGTATAAAATAATATACAAATAAAATTAATACAAAACTTTAATAAATTTATCTACGTAACCTTGAAAACACAAATACTAAGTTCTACCTATATTATTCATCTGATCTTTATAATGAATATGAGAGAGATAAGTAGAAGAGCAAAGTCAAGCTAATTGAATAATAAGCATTATCGACAACTGCCGCGCAATTTGCGAGACAGGTCATAATGTCTGGATCAATCGTGTCACATCTATAGAAAACAAGTCAATGGCACTGGCTTCTTTGTATGCTTAGCGGTCATACAATGAAAAAAAACGTAGGTACACTAAATTATTAGAGCGTAACTGCGTCATAAGTCTATTGGTCTTATGCTAGAGGGCCTAAGAGTGATTTCCAGGTTGACCAAAGTGTTATGACACTGCTCAACCTGGAAATCGAGCATTCCCGCTTATAATCTAGCAATATCACAAATTGGACTTGGGCACAAATCCCATTTGTTTTATTGTTAACTATTTGACCCGAAACACGTCGTCCTATCTAAGTTATCACCATCGTCATCATTATCGGCCTATAATGTTCCCACTGCTGGGTAGGCCTCCTCTCGGTGAGATCTCGTGAGAGGGCGTGGTCCGTAATCCACCACGCGGGCCCAGTGAGAGTTGTTAAATGTCTCATGTCTTCGAATTTTTGGTTCTAGGTCACGCCGGTTTCCTCACGATGTTTTCCTTCACAGTTTTGGGAGCAGTGGTGATAGAATAATTTCCCTAAATAAAGCGGCTGTCTGGATTCGAACCTATGGCCAACAACTCGTAAGACGCGGCCGTTACCACTGCGCCACCACCGCTTCCGCTTCCGCTTAGCTATGAGTATGAATTCAATTCGAACTGAAATAATGATAATCAAAAAACTCGCGGAGTTAAAAACGTCGTTTAGATATTATTTGCCAACTTTCTGCGCAATATTTTTATTTGTTCTTTCCGAAGAACTTTTCGTGTGCCATAACGAAGATATTGAAAAATATATCCAAATCAGTCCAGCCGTTCTAGAGTTTTGAGCTTAGCAACAAATTTGGCGATTCATTTTTATTTATATAGATAGATATGATACCCCTATTACATGGGAAAACAGGATTACACCAGTTTATTATAGGTTACTCGGGGATGAGGGCATGTTAGTGAAAATGGTGGAAGAGGAGAGGCTAGAAAGACATCCACTGACTCTATTGGGTGGTAAATAAAGCTTGTGTACAAGTTGTATAGGTGGATGAAACAAAAGCAGTATGCAAGAATCACAGCACAACACTTTAACAGTAAAAATCATTATTAGGTACATAAGGTAACATAATATATATAATACATAACATAACATAACATAGCATACCATCACGCCTGTATTCCCCGAAGGGTTAGGCAGAGGTGTACTAATGTGACCCATATTTCGCCGGTATCTTTTAGGTCCCATGTAATAGGGGGCGAGCCTATTGCCATTAACCGGGCACAAGTCCAGACTCCGAACTGCTACTGGGAATTTCATAGAAAAACCCAATAACACTTTGCTCGACCTGGGGATCGAACCCGGGACCTCTAGCGTAGCAGTCGCGCTCAGGACCACTAGACTAATGAGGCAGTCAGTATTAGGTACATAAGGCAACATGATACATACCTATACATTTTTTACAAGCACCTTCATAGTCACAATAATTATTAACTAAATCGATTACACGTCACCACTTTTACGTTATCTCAATACAGATTTTTATGTCAAGCAATCGATTACAAGCGAATCGATATAATTCCGGTACACAAAAAAGCCATTTGTTTTATCTTACCTACAACAATAACTAATCGAGTCCACAGGTTATTAACCAATCATGTGCACATCATATCTGAAGATTTTATAGATATTGGGAAGCACCTAATTGTTTTTAATTGTAGATTTAAATTGGATAACATACATTAGTATTATGCTTTTTGTTTAATACGGAAATCCCCATGTATCGTTCGCCCCCAAAGGAGGTGGCAGGTTATGTCAGGCTCATATCGACTAAAAACTGCACTTGCCTTCTCTTGTCGAAGCCACGGACCTAATAAAAGCAAGAAAGAAACAAAACAATTAATTGTAGCAAAAAACACAAGACAACACAGAATACAATGAAAAAAGAAATCAAATATTTAGACAGGAGTGTTATTCTATGCGATGCCAGAATAGATCCCAATCTCAGTAAAATAACGCAACTAAGGGTTGCAGCGCTGATCTTCCGAAAGGGCCTTAATGAGGTGAGATCACGGCCAGCTAGATATAGGCACATAATAAATAGTGTGACGTGTTACACAAGGGTGGAAAGGAATCAATTCCCATACGAGGTATTTAGACTAGAGGCTATAGTCCGAGTAGGAATTGATGTCTTTCACCCGAGTTAAGCACTCTACTTTTCATTTCGAATATAAGGAAAGTAAAAAAACTCATTTTTAATAAAGATTTCGATATAGCAAAAGTTAACTTAGTGTCCCGCCAAATTATATATTGTCATAGTCTATTAAAAATTTTAATTATGGAACACACCGCGTCACTGCCTCAGCCGCACGCGATTTTTTTTAATTCACACTGGCAGTTTATAAACACACAAGACCGCAGCATTTTTTTCTTAATTATGTTAGATTTTTACAGCTGACTGCCTAACCAAATTTTGTTCTATTTTCAAAATTACTTTCCACCCTAGGGAGGAAAGTAATTACTGTGAGTTATTCCCGCCCAAGGGTGGAAAGTAGCATTTTCCACCCGCTATTCAGATCAAATAAACACTACTTTCCGAGTATGAGTATGACAAAGTACACCCAAACTACACAACACAATGATAGGAATCGAGTTTACGACACTCGCTGCAACGGTAGCGGTATGACCATTTAAATCGGTGCAAAAGTAGTTGATGAAAAAGAACTAGTTACA
The DNA here is from genome assembly GCA_958496365.1 of Subacronicta megacephala. Lineage (NCBI taxonomy): Eukaryota > Metazoa > Arthropoda > Insecta > Lepidoptera > Noctuidae > Subacronicta > Subacronicta megacephala. The sequence goes on along the minus strand of OY292531.1, from coordinate 12,906,379 downwards.
CAGATCAAAGCAATTTGGTATACTAAAAAAACCACGTGTTTAAACCAATGGCAACGGCGTAGGATCTACATAAGGTAAACTAGCACTTAAATAATGTTAAGGGGCGATGATTCAGCAGCTTCCTATTATTTAGGTAAATTCAGCTCAAACGGATGAGGTACATATGAAGGAAGCTTGCATAAATAGAGCATAAACTTTAGTCTACACAGGTCAGACAGAGGGGATAGTTATCAAATATTTTTTTAGGTCTCTAAACACGGTAAGATAATTGTAACAAGTACAAACTTCAAGCCACCACTAGATACAAAATACTTACAGAAAAACCTACAATACTCAACATATTTTAAACAATACGAGTAGCTGGCGTGTGATAGGATTCAGTTAAAAGTGCAGTCGGTACTACAAGATGTGAAACAAGTACTCAAAGTAAGGCACTTAAGCTTGGCACTTAATGGCACTTGTAACGATCAGTGCAGTAATAGGCACTTGAAATATAATCACTTGTTTGAATCTTCTTTCAAATGTCAAATGCTTTGGTACTATGTTCCGATTGGGATTTAAAATTTTAGTTTGGAAGAAAACTGTGCCTTTATTTTTTTATTTAATAGGTAATATTTGACTTAATTATCACAACTAGCTTAGCAGACACACAATTGTGATGAACTTAAGGAGGATCACCGTCCTTTATGAAATTAACACATAATAAGATACCTTAGGTAAGTAAATATAAAAAAAAAGAGATTGTATATTAAGTTATAATTATTGTTATTGTCGATGCTGGTTCCAAGACAATAAAATAATTACCGACCGACATTTCTTTTGGAATCGCTGTAATAGTAAATTCTAACTTAATTGCAGTACTTGGTTAAGTCTAATATCTTTGGGTTAGAAGAGTTGCAGTGATTGGGAAAAAGAGAAATTTGATTGTTTTTATAAGCCCAATGAGCTTGTTCCTTTTGGACAATTTTATTCGAAAACCGAGCAGCAACTGGGTCAAGAGGACTGTTCCGAAGACTCTAATCAGGAAGTAAAGACGGTAAAGTCTTGTCGTCTTGATACGGGAAGATTGACGTATCCTCGCGTGCGTACTTCAATTATAATACCGAAGGGGTCCAAATGGGTGCTTCCTTTATGCCGTTGTTCTTTCATTGTCGTCAAATTGGAGTCGACAGCTAAAGTAGTAGAGGTTACAGTCTTTTGAGATGCTTTAAGACTTTTCTTGAAATAAGAACAATGACACAGACTTCTTTATTTAAAGTAATTGACAGTTTCTACAAAACTTGTGGAAAATAATACTTTTGCAAGAGTATTATTTGCGCTTTTTTTTTTTTTCAAGTAAATAGTTAATGAGTTATTATTGCACTGCTGTGCTGTACGGTCGAGCTCTTTACATGATGATGATTAACGTATTGCGGGAACCATCCCAAGACTAGCTTCTAATAAAGTCTGTCTACCACTATGAGGTTCCAATCATGCTTCTATTTCTTTCTGATTCAATTCTGCTTTTATTTCTTATAGCAAAGAGTCATATCTATAAGAAATTCTTATAGCAAAAATTTCTTATAGCAAAGAGAACAACATTATTCCCTAACATGTAAAAATGAAATACCTACTGTATTGTTTTTCACTTGCTAGTATTTTAATCTCACTATATGTCAGCATCAGAATCCTGAACCCTTCTCAACAATGTTTATTTACCTATCCAGCTGTATCTCACGATTGAATTAGGTACGCGACATAATTCGTCGGTTTTATTACAAGATGTCCACTGGGTTTGCTATTGTCTCAGAGATTTGTATTCTGAAGATCGCTTCAAACTTTTCTCACGCAAGTATTTCTGGGTCTTATTTGTTTATTAGATCACTCGACGCACTTGGTATGCTGGGTGGTCCACATTACGATTTTTGGGGCGTGTTGGTAATCACGATTGGACATTATAGGTACATGAGAAAAGTCATCTTCAGTAGCTATTGTTTTCGGACTGGTATGACGTGTTCTTCAAGGATCAGGGGCCGTATTACCAGGTACGAGTACTAATGCCATCATTTTTAGGTTGTGAGAGAGGGATGCCGCTCTACACGTGAAATAGTGGCGTCCCTCTTTCACAACGTAAAAATGATGGCATTAATACGTGGTAGTACGGCCTTTGGGAGGCGGTGGGGTAGGATCAATTTTGAATAGGTAACCAGAACTAAAAATCTTGATTATTTATTTGGCAATAGTAGATCACAATGAAAAAGCGAAAATTACTTATATGGAACTCTTGTTACTGCTGGAAGATGTCTTATCTCGGAGATTGCTCCTGTTGTTATTAAAGCCAGATTCTTCAACTAAAATTTAGTACTTAATTAATTCATTATTATTTTTAATACCAGATTTAGTTTTATTTAAGGCCATAGATAACAATATAAAAAAAAACATTTATCAAAAGCCCCAATAAAAAGTCTTGTGCCCCAAAAAGATACGCCAAAGTATGTTTCTTCCGACTAGTAACATCAAGATGATATGGTTTATAATAAAAAAATACAGTAAGTACAAAGAGTAATTGATTAATTAATTATGTTATTTCAAATAATAATAAAATATCGAAATAAAATAGCTATATATCACTGTTAGTTATTTTAAATTTCTGACCAAAAAAGACCTACATGCGAGCGGGTTGCCTTCTTTTTTTAAGTTACCTTACAAACATAAATATAGATTTAGGCCTGTGAATATAACAATATCAATTGTATCAGATATGTCTCACCGTATTGGGCGTATGAACTTATCGGTAGATAAGATACCACAGTCAAGGATGCGTGAAGTGACAGCGGCGCTAACTGACTGATGAATATCGAATGTTGATAACAATTTAGTTGTGTGTACTTTGTTGTCATATTAGCTTGATTTAACATTTTTATTATCTGTTACATCCAGTAGCAGATGTCTCCAACACTCACAAGAATGTGTTGATAACTAAGAGCAATCTTATTCATCATTGAGCCATCAAATTATCAATAATTCCTTCGATTAGAATGCTAGGCAAGATTTCACACACAGCCCGTTATGGACGCGGCAAATGTCGCGGATCCAAAGGCCGTGACAACCTGCCCTAAAAGCCCACTCCCTGTTACCGAGAGGAGGTCTCTCTCCCAGCAGTGGGAACATTATAGGCTGATTATGTTTATGCATGCCCATGACTATAAGCAAGGGAAGGCGAGTGCAGTTTTTAGATAGAGGATTTTAATACTAAGGAATAGTGGCCGATAATTCCTATCGGCTTTCCTATTTGTCACTATGAAAGTGTCTACTATTGCCAAAATTAAGTCAAGGTAAGTAAATTTTGGCCAGGCATTCGTCTTATCACAAATTTATTAAATACTTTCCCAGATAATCTTTCCAATAGCATTCTATATCGATAATAACTGATTAGTAGTTAAGTCTGATTCACATCGTTGTAATTTAAAAATAACTCTTAGCAACTGCTTGTCAAAACATTTCGTAAAAAAACTAGTTTTTTAGCCTCCTTGTTCCAGTACTTTAGATAACAGAGTCGGCTACAGCTGTCATACATCATATATAGATAAGGAAACGTTACTATAGTTTTACAATAGAATAGCAGCGGTAAATGATTAGATGAATGACGTAGCTGTGACAGATTACTGTGACGTAATTATTTTAGGAAACGAGAAAATGGACACTCTCGGTTGCACGTCCAACTTGATAATAACTGGAATCATTCTGTCAGTTAATAAGTGTTACGTACTACTGCGAATGGTCCGGCTCTAAATATAATCACATTATAAAAACAAAGCCTGACAGTGATAAGCAATTCATTCTTCAGATTCCAGTATGACCCAAAATTTGTGGATAGACATTCATAACAGAGTTTTTAGGTCCTATTGATCCATTAGGCGATAGCAGTCGCTTTGCGTAAATACTGATAGTTTTTTCTACAACGGAGTTAGAAGTGGTCAAAAATGGTGTCGAGAAAAGGATGGTACGAGCGTGACGCTCGACTTTTTTTTTTTTTTTTTTTTTTTATAGTAGAGGGAGACAAACGAGCAAGCGAGTCACCTGATGGTAAGTGATCATCACCGCCCATGGACACCTACAACACCAGGGGGGTTGCAAATGCGTTGCCGGCCTTTTAGATACGAATAGGCTCGCTTCTTGAAGGTTGCCATGTCGTACCGGATCGGAAATACATCCGCTGGTAATTGATTCCACAGAGTAGTCGTGCGCGGTAAGAAGTTTCTTGAGAAACGCACGGTGGTGGACACCCATTCATCCAGGTGGAATGGATGAAATTTCCATCGCTGGCGAGTGGATCTGTGGCGGAACGCAGCGGGAGGTATTAGTCCGAACAATTCCTCAGAACACTCCCCATGATAAATGCGGTAAAGAATACAAAGAGACGCCACGTCTCTACGCAGGGCAAGAGGGTCAAGCCGGTCAGTGGGAATCCAGTCACCGATGATTCGAGCTGCGCGACGTTGGATACGATCAAAAGGAAGAAGCTGATATTGTGGAGCCCCGGCCCAGAGGTGGCAGCAGTATTCCATGTGCGGCCGTATTTGTGCCTTATATAACTGGAGGCGGTGCACCGACGTAAAGTACCGCTTAGCTCTGTTGAGGATACCTAGCTTTTTAGAGGCCAACTTAGCTTTTTCTTCCAAATGACCGCGAAATTTGACGTCGCTCTCTATGTCGGTACCAAGAATCCCAAGACTCGGCTTAATATCAAGTGGAGTGTTTTGAAACTGAGGAGGCACAACCATGGGAGCTTTTCTAGCAGAAAACGCGCAGACTTGTGTCTTTTGGGGGTTAAACTGTACCAAATTGTGATGACCCCAATTCGAAACTTGGTCTAAAGTAGCTTCGATGTCAGACACAAGTTTGCTCCGACACTCAAGGACGTGTGCCTGAGAAATGTTGGAGTGGCCAAAGTAAGATGCATCCACCGTACTGTCATCTGCATAGCAATGAATGTTGTCGGAATGTAACATATCATTGATATGCAGAAGAAACAGGGTCGGGGAAAGCACACAGCCTTGTGGGACACCAGCGTTCACGGGCTTAGTGTTGGAGCATGAACCGTCTACAACGACCTTGATGCTACGGTCCGTGAGGAAGCTGGCAACCCAGTTACAGAGTTTCTCAGGTAACCCATAGGAAGGAAGCTTCGAAAGAAGCGCCTTGTGCCACACCCGATCGAAGGCTTTCGAAATGTCCAGACTGACCGCCATGGCTTCCCCTTTGCTCTCAATCGCCAACGCCCAACGATGGGTCAAGTAAGCAAGAAGATCACCAGCTGACCGACCCTGACGAAATCCGTATTGTCGGTCACTAATTAGCTGGTGTTCCTCTAGATACTGTAGTAGTTGGCGGTTAATAATGGACTCCATTATTTTTGAGATCAAAGAGGTAATAGCGATGGGCCGGTAGTTACCCGGATCAGAACGGTCGCCTTTTTTAGGGATGGGGTGCACTAAAGCCGTCTTCCAAGAATTTGGGACTACACCTGTGTCGTAGGAGAGTCGGAAAAGATGCGTTAGTGTTGGAGCCAACTCTGGAGCACATCTTTTCAGCACAATAGGAGGGATGGCGTCAGGCCCATTGGACTTGTGAATGTTCAGAGAGAGAAGCTCTTTGCGGACAGATCTTTGAGTAAATTTAATGTCCATCAGAGTGCTGTCACACCGCGGGATGGTCGGCGGTGGTTTCTCCCCGTCGTCCAAGGTGGAATTGGATGCAAAGAGAGAGCCCAGAAGGTCGGCTTTCTCCTTTGCATCGTGAGCCAAATCATCATCCTCCCTGAGCAGAGGTGGAAAAGATGGTCGACAGAAGTTCCCTTCGACAGCCTTGGCAAGAGACCAAAAGGCACGTGTGCCCGAGGGGAGACGAGCCAGTCTCTCGCCAATACTGCCGATGTGCTTTGCTTTTGCCATGGCCAGGGCTCTTTTGAGGGATCTGGAGGAGTAGTTGTATTCCTTTTTCAGGTGATCAGCTTTCGGATCCCCAGTAGCTATCGCATCAACCCAGGCTTGGAATTTCCTTTGCTTTTGGCTGGATGCCAGTTTGCAGGAGGGAACAAACCAGGGTTGAGACCCGACACCGACAGGCACCAAGGAGCTAGGAATGAAAAGTTCCATGCCCTGAAGCACCACATCAGCGACAGAGTCAGCAATAGCACTAGGGTCTTCCAGCGAAAAACAAACTTGTCCCCATGGGTAGGATGAAAAGAAGGTCCGCATCCCATCCCAGTCCGCTGACCTGAAGTGCCAAACACGTCGAAAGCTCACAGGACGAGAACGTAATCGTCGCGTGAGTGGCACAACGCTTCGAATCAGGCAGTGATCCGACGAGCCGAGTTGAGCACCGACGGTCACCTTTAGGCCATCCGGATGAGAGGTCAGCAGAAGATCCAAAAGTGAAGGCGAATGGTTTTCCACATCTGGTATTCGTGTAAACGAAGAAACCATCTGTGTCAAACCATAGGCCATGGCAAGAGCATGAACAGTTCTACCCGCGTGGTCAGTTTTCTGTGACCCAAGCCATTCAACGTGATGTGCGTTGAAGTCACCGAGAACCACAATCGTGGCGGACGGGGTCTGTTCCTGCACGGAATCAATAGCCATTTCGACGTGCTCAAAGAGTCGGTCTGTTTCTGCATCGCCACTGTGGGACCTATAGAGGCATGCATATATGCGCGGATGGTCGTCGCAGTCTATACGCAGCCAGATGGAAGAGAGGTCCCTACCTTCAAGACTGCCTAGGCGGCGGACACAGATGTCGTCCCTCACGTATACGCATACACCGGCTCGTGACACAAACTTGTGCTCAATTTTATAGCCTGGGTAATTTAGGTATGACGTATCCGCTGGAGACGAGATCTGAGTTTCCGTTAAAAAGAGCAAGGCCGGCTTCTCCGTTTCAAGATGGTGGTGAACAGAGTTCAGATTAGTATGCAATCCCCTGATGTTGCAGAAATGTACATGGAGTACAGATGGTGGTGCCGGGTCTTTGTTGCTCTTGCCTCGGGCAGAGGTAACGATAGCGAGCGGGATTTTGCCCTCCCCAGAATACGCAGGGCAGCCTGAGCAAGCATGCTCAGGAAGGGATTCTCCAGTGTGAAACGCACTGGTACCCTCCTGGGGTACTCTCTCTTTAAATTCCGCTGCCATGGTTGGAAAGGGGTAGGGGGGGGGGGGTCGGGCCTCCGGCTCTCTCGCTCACCGAACGAAGCGCAGTAGCGAAACGCTACTACTCGGACGTCAGTCTTCTGCGAGAGTGTGGTACTTCCCCGGTCGAGCCGGCCCATCCGTGCTGCGAACAGCGTGGCCTACCACTAATATACTTCGACTTGACGGGGCACTACCGTACCCCCAGAAATTTAGAGCCTTTATCTGGGGAAAGCTCACCATAACATAGTTGGGAAAAGCCTAGCAACGATCGAATAATAATATCTAGCAGTGCGCATAAATTTATCAACCGAAAACAATAATTTACTGTTGTCTGTAATTTATTGGTTGGTGAATTCATTAACTTTCCCATTATTTAAAACTTTCAACGTTACATTCTTAAACATTTTTAATCTGGGAGTGACACAACATTCCAGGAAGCAGTAACATTAGACTTCCTAGAATCTTTATTTGTAGTCTTAAACTAACTAGGCACCGACTTAGTTTTTATTTCAAGTCTAATCTATTTCAATTTGGTGAGACAATCTCTCAAGAGAGGTCATATGAGGACAATGCTCGTAATTTTGCGTCTCCACACAAATCAGGTCGCGACTGTGCGTTTACTTTGCAGAATCGCGTCATTCGACAAACGATTTTATTGCACATATAAACATTGAGTTACTATGTACATAATCGTATGAAGTGAAGAAACATGACCAGGAAAAGCAAAAATCAAGTCACATGAGTTTTTACGAGAATATTCTCTAACTCTCTTTGTCTCTCGTGATATTCCTGTTGTCATTTAGGTAATTGTGTTAAAATTGTACCTACTGCTTTATTGAATCATAGCTGACCTGTGCCCACTTCGTATGGCGATATAGCTTATGATACTCAGAAATAACGTGGCTTTCTATTGGTAAAAGCATTTTCTAAATCGGTTCAGTAGATCCAGATATTACCCCCTACAACCTCACAAACTCATAAACTTTACCTCTCTATAGTATTAGTATAGATAAGTTATAATAAAATTATGTTAGAGTGTTTTTCTACTTTAAGGAAATGGATATTATGATGTCATGATATTTTTTTGCAATTAAGGAACCTTAAAAAAAATTATTCTGTTGCTAAATTCTTAAGTATATTTATCTCAAAATTATATTTTCAATAGGGCCTACTCTACTACCATAGGTTAATGAAATTGTTCACATAATGAGTTATGGCGTTAGCTCCACGACTTATGCATCAAGAATATGTTTCGTGTTGCTGTCTCTAGTAAAGCATAGCTCAATGCATACCAAGAACACTTTTTATTAGGTAAATTGAAGGATATTGTTCAATTTGTTTAGTTTAAGAGGTCGTTTAACTTTACTGGACAACGGTTGAATGATCATCGATGATGACTGAGGTTGTCTTTATTGATTTTTGCCAATGTCTGGATCGATTTTAAAGTTATCTGGCAATGAAAATACATTATTTATGGAGAGGCTGGTACAATGTGCCAACCATCTTTTATCATTACGCCCGTGAAATTGCTTCGCAACACACACAATACTTTTTCGTCGCAACAAGCATTCTGAAACAAATAAACCTACTGAAATACCAACTGTGCAAATTCACATGACTGCCTTTTGGAGTGTTTCGTTTTTATTTTATGTTTCTATTTTTTATATTTTACACTGAATAAGAACGAAATCCTTTTTTTTATTACAGATAGGCTTTCGCTTGACTACAACTTGTATCTGAATGGAGAAAATATTTTCGTGAAATCCATCTCAATTTTTTTAAATAGCTCTCAGCCATTAACCTTCAAGCTGTTTGAGTAAAACGGAATAATGAGAAACAAATAAACTTACGTGGCTTTTTTTGACGCAGTCGGGTGATATGAGTTTTATTTCTAACAATAATAATTTCAACAGTTTATAGACAATTTTGTAAACATGTAACTTGCTACAGGTCAACTTATACAATTTCAGTTTAAGCTGATGTCACATTGTGCAGGCTTTTCATACAATAAGAGGCCAAGGTAAACAGGAGTTGTATATATAGATCTCAACGTGCAGTGATAGCCTAGTGATATGACCATTGGACTGCTAAGTCAAATGTCTCGAGTTCGAATCCAAGGCAGGCACCTGACTTTTCGAATTCATGTGCGTAGTAACAATTAATTATTACGCGCTTGAAATGTGAAGGCAAACATCGTGAGAAAACCTGCATGCCTGAGAGATTTTCTTGAGGGCGCATGGAGTCTGCCAACTCCTAGTAAGCTAGCGTGGTGGGTATTCCCTCCTGTTCTGAGAGGAGACCCGTGCCCAGCAGTGGGGCAATGTTATGGGTTATGTTATGTTATACTTGATGATGATGATGATGATGATCTATAACTCGACGTGCCTTATTTTCGTACGGGAATTGAACCCACGGCCAAGTATCGAAGCGTAGAAGAGAATCGTTGGCTGAACGATGGCCGTATTTAAACCGAGTTTGTATTCGTAAGCATATAGTCTATTAACTTATTTTATTTGAAAATAATTGCAAAGCTTAAGAGGAGTGTCCCTCGCGAACGCAACAATGTTGCACAGTTGTCGCTGTCTCTATCCCTCGCGATGCGAACGCGGGCCCGAGAGGAGAAACAACAATACATTTGCAACATTTTCACGCGTATTTCTTATGTTCCGAATTTTGGAGATTACTCCTATAATATTGTTAATACGTAAATAAAAATCTTGTGAAAATATATTCACTACTAGCTTTCCGCCCGCAGCTTCGCCCGCGTAGACAACACGATTTTGACTGTTTAGTTTTTCCAATTCTGGCGGGAAATTGCAAATTATCCTTACATATCTTTCAGTCCGCTTCTTTGCTCGGGTAGACCACAAAATTTGCCCAACTATATTATTTACCGAAATATAAACGCAGCTTTCCCAAGGTCTAGTCTATTTTTCGTCAAAATCCAAACGGACTTTCATCCCCTATTTTATCCCCACACAGTTTGAAATTTTAAAAACCCCATATCAAATATTTATTTATTTCTTATCAAGTACCTAAACACAAAGTTTCAGCGTTTATCTTCAACAATGACAAACTCCCATACAATTTTTCATCCCTTATTACAACCCCTTTTTTACAACAAAATGTAGCTTATATCCTTTCCCAATGTCTAATCTATTTTTGTACCAAATTTCATCAAAATCGGTTCCGAGGTTGGGCTTCAAAGCGTGACTTTGTTTTGGACTTCCATATGAACTTTCATCCCCTAGTTCATCCCCACACTCGTTGAAATTTTAAAAACGCTAGAACAAATTTTTACTTCTTATCAAGTGCCTAAATTCAAAGTTTCATCGTTTTTATCTTCAATAATGACAAACTTCCATACAAATTTTCATCTCTTATTTCAACCCCTGTTTTACAACAAAATGTAGCTTATATCCTTTCCCAAGGTCTAGTCTATTTTTGTTCCAAACTTCATCAAAATCGGTTCCGGGGTTAAACTTGAAAGCGTGACTTTGTTTGGACTTCTAAACGAACTTTCATCCCCTATTTCATCCCCACACAGGTCGAAATTTCAAAAACGCTAGAACAAATATTTATTTATTTCTTATCAAGTGCCTTAATATAAAGTTTCATGGTGTTATCTTGAAAAATGACGAACTCCCATACAAACATTCACCCCCTATTTCAACCCCTTCAAAACTTTTTTTGCAATAAAAGGCAGCCTATGTCCTTTCTCAAGCTTTAGTCTATCCCAGTACCAAATTTCATCAAAATCGGTGTTGAGTGGTTTAGGCGTGAAAGCGTAACAGACGGACAGAGTTACTTTCGCATTTATAATAGCAGGGAAGTAGGGATATACAAAAAATGATTGTATATAGGGCTTAATACTATGTTAGTAACACTTCACTTTGCACTTATTGTCTTTGTGCTGTCCTGTGGCACTTGTCCGCGGAAGCGGCGGAACACCACGTCCTGCGGTATTGCATAACGTATTCCGTTCTAAAGCTAATAATAAAAATTAGGTGTTAATACAAATGCCAGATTTCTTTACTTGCACTATATAGGCGTGGTAACTATTTTCACGCGGCGAAGGGACATTGAAATTGAAATTTTGTTGCCTGAATTGTATTGTACAGCTTAAATGCATAAGTCAAGCACGATAATAAACAATTTATTTTAAAATACGTATTTCTTTAATTATAATGAAGAGTTTAAATACTTACTCTCAAGTAATTATCATAATAAATAATTTATTTTCGTACAAACTTTAACACCCCTTTTTAACCCTTTTAGGGATGAAATTCAAAAAGTCCTCAAATACGTGATTCCTTAATTATATTGAAGAGCATAGATATTAAGGTTCAAGTAATTTTGATAGTATAATTTTTTTTTTCCATAAAAAATTTAAAACCCCTTTTTACCCATTTAAGGGTTGAAATCCAAAAAATACAAAAATACGTACTTCTTTAATTGTATTGCAGAGTATAAATATTAAATTTCAAGTAATTTAAATAATAAAAAAATATTTTCCATATAAACTTTAAAACCCCTTTTTACCCCTTTAACGGATGAAATTCAAAAAATCCTGAAATACGTGTTCCTTTAATTATATTGAACAGCATAAATACTGAATTTCAAGTAATTTCGATAATAAACAATTTATTTTCCATACAAACTTTAACCCCCCTTTTTACCCATTCAAGGGATGAAATTTAAGAAACATTTAAAGACATGTTTTATCATTTTATATTTAGAGGCTAAATACCAAATTTCATTCATTTTAAATAAGAAATGACCGAGTTTCATACAAACTTTAAACCCCCATTTCACCCCTTTAGGGGATGAATTTCAAAAAATCCTTTCTTAAATGACGCCTAGAGTGTAAACGCAATATCCTCACAAAATTTCAAACTTCTATCATTAGTGGTTTCGGCTGGGCGATGATATGTCAGTCGGGACATTGCCTTTTATATATATAGATATTATCTGGGTTTCTTTCGAATCAGAATGTTTCTGTATTGATACATTGTCGAGAAATACTAGCATAAAGTTGGGACGTTTTTCAATGAAAATTGCCAATCTTTGAGCTCGTGTAACTTTTTAACCGTATATTGAAATGAAATTGTATACTACAGGAACACGTATTTTAATGATAAGATTGTTACTGCAAAATTCCAAAGACTTTCATTTGTTAATATTCAAGATAAGACCAAACTACGTTTGTATGGAGCGCGGAGCGGATACTATCCTCTTAAGTTCCGTGAAAACCCAAACGAGCCATATCAAATATCCACTGTCTCCGTCCTTCAAATTCTTGTTATAAAGTCATAACTTGAAGCTCAGCATGTATACCAAGATATAGGGCGGTTGGACCGGTTGCAGGCCGGTCGAGACGCGAGAAAGTACGCAGCGCGGCCACTCTGCTCGTTTTCATCTGCACTACGATTTTATTAACAAGTGCATCAGCTTGAGTATTAAGCCAGGGAGTTTCTAATAGCATTACTCGTTTTTTTTTCATTTCAGACCAAGGGATCATAAATATATTGTTATTATGAACAGCCTATTAATGTTGGTTAGGTTCAGCAACACATCAAAACCTGGCATTTAATTTTTAAATACGGACGAAGCGCGATTTGTAAAAAAGATGGTATTACGATTCTAACATCCTATTTCGAAAAAAGTACATTTATTTCTGGACGTAATTTATTTAAGCTGAAGAAGAGACTAGTGATATGACCATAGACTAACAACAAATTCGAATCTAAGGAACCCAAAAAAATCAGTAACGTAGTAATCTATTCTTTACTTAAAACAGCGAAGGAAACATCGTGTTATCTTACACTAGGCAATTTTTTTAAAATTGTTTTTAGATGTCAAACAACCATAAGATCTGCATGATTTGATGGTAAGCGGGAACCATAGCCTTTAATTGTAACACTAGTGTAAAGTCTTCAAATCACTACATTGTTGGGATCGTAGGTGCAGCACGATACCAAAAATAAATGGACCATATTAGTCACAAGTGCAGTTAGAATAAGAATCATTATACCATTGGATAGCAACTAATTACTACTCAAGATAAAGTAAGTCGTTGATCTCGTGTTTACACAATCAAGGGCTCATTGTAGCAATTGACTGGGGCACACTATCCAATTAATAGTTCAATTGGATTAGTATCAAACGGGCAGCAAGCGGAGGTTTCACATGACCAATGTTTTCTGTCACACAATCAATTCATTTTAAAAGTAAGAAATATATCTTTGTTTGTGGTGATTTGAACATTGATTTTTTAATAGAATCGTCAGATAAATATCAATTATTAGCCTTGTTTAGTTCTTTTAATTTAGAACATATTTTTAACGAACCAACTAGGATTACTGTTAATTCCAATACTTGTATTGATAATATTTTTTCAAATTGTGCAGTTCAAGACTCTTTACTAGTTAGCGGTGTTAGATCAGATCACATGGGACAGTTGATCTCTATTGAGACTAACAAAAGTCCACTTACAAAAAAATCTCAGTTAGATCTCTAACGGAAAATAAACTACGTTCAATGCAGGAATTAGTTAAAATGCAATTGTGTAACACTGATTTTACTTCGAAAGACCCCGACACTAATTATAACAAGCTGTTCAATATAATATGTGAGTCATTTAACAAGTCATGCCCTCTTAGAAAGGCTTCACATCGTAAAAATAGTAAATTTAATGAATGGGCCACAGACGGCATTAGGAAAAGTAGAGATGTGCTTTATAATCTGTATTATGAAAAATCTCTAACCTCTGATATAAGTTTTCATAATTGTGTGCGAAATTATTCTAAATGTTTTAAAAAAGTATGCATTGAAGCAAAATCTAAACTTATCAGTCGTCAAATAAACAAATCCGATAATAAAATTAAAACAGTATGGAAGATAATAAATTCGGAAAGGGGCATCAACAATAAACAGGAATCAGAACTTAATTTAAAATTAAACAACAAAGTAATTTCAAACAAAGTAGAAGTCGCAAAAGCTTTTGAACAATATTTCACTAATATTCCGATCGAGGTCACGAACTCTTTACATTCGTCCTCATCGTTAGCAGAATCTCTAGCTAAGAAATTTTTCAATAGAGAAATACCAAATTTTAAATTTAGTCAAGTGTCTCCCCTTACAGTCAAAAAAGCTTTTAATAGTCTTAATATGAAAAATACCGAAGACCTATGGGGCATATCTGTTAGATTACTGAAGTCGATTATTGACGATATCGCACCTACCCTTGCAAATTTATTTAATCTTTGTATTAAGACAGGAAGCTTTCCAGACCTAATGAAGCAAAGTAAAGTCATTCCAATTTTCAAATCAGGCTGTAAGGCGGATCCTTGTAATTATAGGCCCATTTCTGTTCTCCCTGCTTTAAGTAAAATATTTGAAAAACTCATGCTTAATCAAATGATGGCACATTTTCACGTTAATAAGATCTTACATAATGAACAGTTTGGCTTCACGAAGGGTAGGTCAACATCTGATGCAGGCACGAAGTTAGTCTCTCATATTTTAGAGGCTTGGGAAGGATCACAGGATGCCCTAGGTATCTTCTGTGATCTTTCAAAAGCTTTCGATTGCGTTGATCACGACACGCGTATCCGTAAATTAGACTACTACGGAATAAGAGGGCTATCTTTGGAGGCGACAAAAAGTGGGCATTAATGGAGTCACATCTCCCGGGTCTGTAGTTAAAGTGGGGGTTCCACAAGGCTCTATCTTAGGCCCTTTCCTTTTCTTAGCATATATAAATGACTTCCCCTATATGATGTCTGAGATTTCTAATATAGTCCTATTTGCTGACGATACTTCACTTATATTTAAGATTGAACGGAATGATAGCAATCTTTTTAGTGTAAATGAGAGCCTAAAATCACTATCTAACTGGTTTGCTGCTAATAATTTACTACTTAATGCTAGCAAAACAAAATGTTTAAAATTCTCATTACCAAATGTACCACAAGTTGAAACTAATTTAATTCTTGAAGGCAGCAAACTCAATCTAATCAACGAAACTGTTTTTTTAGGTATAACGGTTGATAGTAAGTTGCAATGGGGTGCTCACATCTCAGCCCTGTCTCGCAGATTAAGTTCCGCAGCATATGCAGTTAGGAAAATTAGGCAGATCACTGACGTAGCTACTGCTAGACTTGTATACTTCGCTTACTTTCACAGCATTATGTCATACGGTATTCTGCTGTGGGGATCAGCTGCTGACGTAGATTCTATTTTCATCTTGCAGAAAAGGGCCATCCGCGCAATCTACAATATGGGCCCTCGCGATTCCCTTAGAGAAGTCTTCAAGAACGTCAGTATACTAACGCTGCCGTCACTTTATATTTTAGAAAACATCATGTATATCCCCAAAAACCTGCATATGTTCAGCATAAATAGCGACTTTCACAACCATAATACTAGAAATAAACATAAAATAGTGGTACCTAAGTTTAGATTAACTAAAACCAATAAATCATTTCTAGGAAATTGTGTGCGTTTTTACAATAAACTTCCAAAATCTGTCACCGATCTCACCGGTAAGAAATTTAAAAATTATGTTAAATCGGTCCTTGTTAAGAAAGCATATTACAAAATCAAGGACTACGTTGATGATAAAAATGTGTGGTGTTAAAATACGGGTGCACTTGTGGTGAACTATTTGAAAACTATTTGAATTGAATTGAATTGAATTGGTCTCCCTGGCAACCTGAGGTTACTTTATTCACTCTCAATTACCTTGTATATTGTTTACCACTTTATATAAACAGGAACTGTAAATGTGAGTGCATCGTAGCCATTTATGTCTAAGTAGTTTATAGTTATCCTAGTTCATATTTTTGATGATGTGTATTCTTACACATAGTGTATCTGTTTTAGTTTGACATTGCGTTCTCATTTGCTGAGAACCTTCTTGTAATTTTAGTCCCGACTTCAGGCTAATTATGACATAAACCTCCAATGCACTCACATCCTGTTATCGGCATAGTGTACCAGCAAATTATGTTAAAACAATATATTTTAAAAGAGTGTCTATGGAGTTTCTTGCCGGATTCTTCTCCATGAGATCAACTTTTTGGAACCGTGCAACTAGAGTCAATAACGTTTCATAAACGCTTGTGAAAGCTTATTTGAAATAAAAACATTTGATTTGATTTGAATTATCTCTATTTATAGAGCTCCTAATCTCTCTGCCAAGATTTTTCCTACGAGTATGTAAGACCCATCACGCGTATACCCGGAAGGGATAGGCATAGATGTATTTAAGTAAGTACATCACAGTTCGCCGGTATGTTAAGGTTCCATGTTTTAGAGGGACGAGCCTATTCAATAAACAAGTAACGGAGAATAAATTAAGAAATAATGATAACTTAATGTGAAATTGTAGGAACAGTTTATGAGGTTACTCCACACTTAAATAGCTCTAAAACCTCTTAACCTTAAGACATAATTGCATATAGTCGAGACAATAAAACAGTTATTTCCAAAGAAAGTGGGTGGCTCCATGACAGGCAGACAAAGACAGACGCTTATATTAGCACACAATAACTTCATAAAAACTAGTCGCGTCGTACGGCGTCGCCCGTTTACTCGAGCTCGCTTTAATAAAGCTAAAGGAAGCTAAAAAAGTTATGTAGATACAAATAAAGTAATGGTATTTAAAAAAAAGCTTTTATAGTCCGCCATATTGAAGAACTTTGACGTCACATAGTTAGCTATGCATTGTCATCCAAACTAAATGAGTATACAAAATTTTAGCTCAATCATTTGAGGATGAGCTTCAAAATTAAGTTGCAAGATTTGACCCGCACAAACTGACATTGTAAGTTAAATAAAAGCTAGTAACAAAATTTAAAATACCCCCGACAATTGCATTATATCTCGACCGATTTTCATTAAACATAGCTAAGAACACTCCTTGTCCCAACTAATTTCCTTTTCACCTTTCAAGCAAAAAAAAAACGAAATCAGAATCGGTTCATTTGTTCGGGAGCTACGCGATTCCGCAGACAGACACGCACAGACCCGTCAAACAATACCGCGCCGATTTTTGCGTCGGGGTAAAACGGTTGTATGACAACTGAACAGTGAATTAAAGAGCGTTTAAAAAGCACTCAGTTGCACCATTCATATTATTGAGCTAGTCAATGGTTTGTAACTAGTCAACACATAGTAAATAGCCTAAGTAGGTGTGATTTTCTTACATTCCACAAGATCTAGGCCAATAGTATGCTGCCTAGACATAAAACAGACGCTTTCAAATATTTTTATTACCACATTGTTTGCACAAAACACTAACCGATTATTTTCGTTGCAATGTGCAATAAACATGAAGTGAATATACCAATCAAATGCAAGAAGTACTAGCGCAAGTAGTGGTATGTGCCAACTATCAACGTTGGGCAGGGTCGCCGAAGTTTAATAACAATAAATACTTTTATGTTTTATAAGTACCTATTTCAAGAAATCAGTACATAGATATCATCAGTACTAGATATCTAACAAAAAAACCTGAAAAATGTTGTATGTTTTTTACATTCTGCAAATTCTTCCCAAAGCTTATATGTATATAAGAACTGCTTCAAGGATACCTGTACATTACGTAAATATATTGATCTAGTTAAGTAAACTTACATTATTTATTTTTTGAGCTGGCAAGCAATAAGAATAAATTCAGTGTTTAGAGTGCAGTGTTAACATTTCGGAAAAGTTTTTATACAGAATGTTGTTTTACGTGATTTGTTAGACGTATGTTTTGGCATTTCGAAAAAGTTTTGCTTATTTTGCAGCTGATATATCGAACTAATCTATGTAAATAGTTTTAACGTCAAAATGTACTCTGTGGTAAATGGAGTGCTAAAACTGAATTAATCTTCGCCATTCATGAGAATCATATAGTGTTGTAGGCGACTTAGACATTAAAAAAACCTCTGTGAATGCAGTTTTGTTCCATAATTATAACTAGTTATCCGGCAAACGTTGTTCTGCCACATCTACTAAAATCCCGATAAAAAATATGAGAGAGTGGTTATATGTATATCAAATAGCTTAAGACCTATTCTCAGACCCACCAAATATACACAAAATAAATTATAAAAAACGATCGAGCCGATTTTTAGATATTAGATTATATATATACCTATGTTAGTATATATTTATTATCATGGCGTTAAATAAAATGATTATACTAATCAGGATATCTTGACGTAAGTGATTATTTTTAAATACAGTTACGTTATCGTTGCCAATTGTTTTACATATTTTTCTCCCTATCGCTGATGTATTTAAATATTCTATAGGGGTCAGAGTAATTAATTAAAAGCTTTGGTTATCGCTATCAAATTTATATACACCTACAATTTGCCTAAAACTCGATGAAATCATAATAACTAATGCTTCTAATAAAAAAGTAACATATTCTGATGTATTACTCTCATAAATCTGTTGAAACTCTCAATGGCATGATCAAGGAAATCAACTGAGTAGTTGCGTTTATCAATAAAACATTTTGTCGCAGTGCATCGATTGCCTACTTAATCCAAATAATAAGGCATACCATAAGGTCAGCGAGTATTTAATTAAATTGCTAAGTATTTATCTAGTTTTGTGGTATTTAACGTGGTACTTACTGCGCCATTTTCTTTGGTCTTTTGGATCCGAGTCTTCTCTCGCTCGAAAATACCTGAGGAACAAGGACAAATCATAAAAATAATTCCTTTGACCAGATATTTAAAAATATTTCAAGCGACAGAAGGGACATCAGGAACAAATGAATGAAATAAAACGCTTTGTCTCCGTCTATGTTAACCTGATAAAGAGACAAAATATTTATATGTTATGAAATCTTTCCAATAATTACTCTGTTCGTCCCATAGCATAACATACCATCACGCCCGTATTCCCCAAAGGTGTACACTCACAGTTCGCCGGTATGTTTAAGGTCCCATGTAAAAGGGGGCGAGTCTATTGCCATTAACCGGGCATGAATTCTAGCACCGATTTTCTACTGAGAATTTCATAGAAAAACCCAAATACACTTTGCTTCACCTGGGAATCAGACCTAGAACCTCTGGCGTGGCAGTCGCGATTAGGACCACTAGACTAAATGAGGAAGATACTGGACTACTGAGGCAGTCTTATACCGAACGTTGGAATCTAGCTAATTAGTAACAATATTGTAAATTGTCAAGTAACTACTATTTATTTGGTCCTTGGGTACGCAACGTACAATAAACTACATTTCCACTATATTTTATAATTTACTTTTGACCAACAACATTAGATTTTTTAAGCATATATTCTCTTTTGTATTTTCCAGATGCAAACAATTCTGCACCACAACGGGAGTGGGAATGCTGCGTACACGGGTAGGTTGAAGAATAGAGAGGTGCATCGTGCTATCACCCTCCATCCTGTTAAGGACCACCGCCAGATGTACAGAATACATTCCTATTTCAAGGTGAGGTTTTATTGCAGCTTGAAAAATGGAACGCATGACACTTCCCGAAATTTAGTTCGTTCAGAATCTGGCTCTCGGAAGCAACAGATTTCCTACCGTTTTTGTAATTGGTTGATGGAACGATGTCGTTAAACAATCAGTGTGAAAAAATTTGTTCGATATTTTCTTTTTTCAAATCAAAATTATTTATTTCAGACAACTTATAATATTATGATAGTTTACTGGTATTTTAATATAGGTTATTTTTTTCAAGAATACTGTTTGTGTTACGTATGCCTCCGTTACAATATATTTGCGTAAAAAATCTCTTCTTTCTATAAGATCAACTACTTCTACTAATTCTTCTCCATAGGATCAAACATTTGAATTGATTTTAATCTATTGACGAACAATGTCACTTGGAAAACAGAAACCATCTCACAGCCATCTCCGATCTGTATTACTGTCAAAACATTATATTGTTCTATCATACCAGTAGCCTCAGTATCATACCACCAGTATCTTTTATTAGTTATTAATATTCAAAAACACCTAAGAATAGTTTAATATAAAGACAGCATATTTCAGCGTTTTCTCGTTCAGATCTCCGAGTCGAATTATTTACTGTCTGTCCATTTCCGTTACATTTCTGAAAATTAAGTAAATTACCTAGAAACATAGAGCTAATGGCATTGCGGGCTAACTTATTTGCTTCCATACAGAAGCTATTCGTCAGAGATTTATTGCTGACGTATCGGCTCTAACAGTTTTAGTCCAGAATTTCTTACCAGTTTCCGTACTAAATGTTTTAAAACAATGTTTCCTGAAGTTCGACGTTCTCCGACATTGTAGGTAATCCACGTGCCCAGTACGGCTGCTGTTTGCTTTAGTTTATTTCAGATGCTTTCTTAGTCATTGTTCGAGAATGAATATTGTTTTACATTCATTGCTTTGGAGTAGCAGGCCATTCGCGGAATTGGTGTCTGCTGTATGCCAATGGATCGCACACGCGCCAAATCGATATAAAAAAATGTAATTAATGGTTGTTGGAGATCATTCTGGCCATATTAAGCAATTTTGTCATGACAAACATTTCCTAAAAGTTATTCATATTTTTATAGCCCCTAAACAATCTTTGGTCAAGAGTGTCCCCTTCGACACGGATTTAAGGTAGGGAGTCGTAAGTAGCAGCACTTAAATTGTCTTTATTTCGATCTTTAGAGGACACACTTTGCTATTCGTTGACGTCAACGGTTGTGGATAACTTACCACAATGTCAGCCGATGACAAATCCGTTCTGTTATTTGACCCTAATTACAGTGGATTCGGCGTAAATCTTTAATTAGCACCGTATATGTGATGAAGTGCGAAGCGAAAATAAACATTAGCATTGATTAAGGTATTAATAATGCTATAGGTACATGTTGTGCTTATAAATTGAGTATTTTGCCCACTTCGCCAATTTATCTATTTATGTTCTCCTGGGCTGAGTAACAGGTTTACCTTTGCCTGGTCGTTAAATAATAAGTCACCTGTTTTTAGTCTGTATATAATAATTAAAATGATGCATTCTCATCACGCTGATAGCCAGTTCGTATGTAGGCAGTAAAATGTAAACACACATATAACATAGGTACATAATAATTTAATTAACTTAATTGAAAAAGGAAAAACATTACATTTTATAGTCGTAGGATAGAGAAAGGAGAACTATGTGGAAGCGATAAATCTGCGCGTACGCGGACGTATGAAACAACCTACCTTTGATTTTTAACGTCCGTTTAAAGCTTAGAGTATTAATAATGCAAGCTTGCATCTGAGCTTTAGGAAATTTATAAACAGTTGGGTAAAATTTACAACATTTTGCCTTCTTCACCATATGCATTGCAGCTTACAGGTCGCAGTTCTGCAACGGTTTACATGATTTTGAAAAAAACCTTAGATTCGTTCTCAAGGCGTGTTACTTGGCAGTCAATGTTGATGTTAAGTACTAGTATTAATACTGATTTGTTTTTCTTTAACAGACAGGTGTCATGTGGTATCACAGTTATTTCTTCTAAATTGTATTTAATTGTATATGACATGAGATCGGTGTAGAACTTGTAAATCTGACCGTAGACAGGCTTGTCGCTTTTATATTCTCAAGGAAAACGATCACCTGAGTTATTTATTTTTAGAGATACCCACTTCGTTATTGTTTATGAGACGTTGATTACACAGATGACTTGTCTGCCATTTTTTTTTTCTTATTCTGGTGTGGTCATAAACTGTGCGTTTAATGATCTGCGGAGGTTAGTGCCGGATGAAGGTTTTATTGTGATTATTTCTAAGAAGCTCAAAGCAGTTTTAATGCAGGTAAGGTGGGTGGCTCTGCTTGGCCATCTGCTTGTACTTAGACTCTTATTATTATGGGAAAGGACTACGCGATCTGGTCATTAGAATGTTTTCTAGAGTCAACTGAATTGACTTAATTATTCAGGAATATAAATAATTTATGGATGTTTCTAAACGTCATTGGTAATTTCTAGATACACAAAAAGTGTTCATTACTTTACGGTTTACTATTATCATCCTGTAATAGATATAATTTGTCGTAAGAAGGCAAATGCAGGGTAGGGAACGGTAAACTTTGGTAAGATGGGGCGAAAATATTTAGGACGATTTTATAGAACACACTATAGTGACTGTTCAGGAGGTAACGGCTAGGAATCGAGTAATTTGAAGCATTGGCCATTGATAGGAAATTAATAATTTATGATAAAGATAATTTAAAAAACACAACGGCTGGTCTGTTTACATTTTATCGCACATTATTAACAAAAGACTAATTGATAAACCTGTATAAAGGATAAAGGATGTATACACGATAATATGGGTGCAATAAACACATTTACATACGTTTTTTATCAATAAATGTTATCGTATGGAGCTATACGCATTTGTAATTATTATTATGAAATGAAATTTCTATAAGTGGGTAAATCTTTTGGACATTTAATAAGTGTTAGTTTTTAGTTTAAGATTATGCCAGAATTTCTTAACTGATAACCTTTAAGAAGCAACACTGAAATAAATTCAGATAAACACGGTTGGCTTTAAAGTCCAGACAAAGTAGAACACATTTAATAATATATGTTTTACACAATGTAGGGCCATGTTTGAATAGGCTTTTTAAGGAAAGAACCATAGCGGCTTCGAGTAGATCATTGTCACCCAATTTTGTTTCTTCTTAACAATTTTTTTACAATTATTTCAGAACCTTCGCATTCAAGAGCTTCGGGAACGTTCTCTGGACCTGCACCGGGACATTGCATCGGCGATGCGCAAGCTGGATGTACCCGAGGAGACTGTGGATGACTACATGCTGCAACCAGACGTGCCTCTGTTCCCGGCTAAAATCGGGGAGTCCGACTATTTAGGGAACAATAAGATATTAGGTAAGAAGATCAACATACTCTCGTTTTGGGTTGAAAAAGCTAAGTTTCATCTAAGAGCTACTGCTGAGAAATCATATAGTAAAAACGAATTACGACATACACTGCCTAATCTATTGTTCTTGGTCTAATACTAAAGTTTCTAAGGACAACAGTTAGTTATAATTTGTAGGGGCTAAAAAAGATTTCTGGTGGAAAAAGGTGTTAAGACTAGAAGAAGTGCTAGTTTAGTGATATAGACACACTTATTCAGGGCGTGTCGCGATTAAAAGCCTTACTTCCAAAAAAAAAGAAGAAACATTTTGCTCTTTAGAGAATTTGAGTTTCCTGTAGCATGTTTTTTCTTAATTTGCAGGCGCTCCAATGGACATGAACCGCTACAAACCGAACACAGTGGAAGAGATGGTGCCGTTCGACTTCATCAGCAAGTCGTTGTACTCAGCCAGCCATGCCAACCCCAAGCGGCGGATCGAAGGACCACTCCGAGAGGCACTTGACGATGTTATTAGAGAAGTAAGACATATAGATATCATCAGATAAAGAATTCACCACAATCTTCTTATTTATATTAACGTTATTTTCTATGAACGGGTTAAGTTGTAATAGTGGATAAGTCGTTGGAGTACCTATAAATAAATAAAAAAAAGACAAACACATAACGTTCCCCGAAAATCTATGGATGTACGTCTACGTATCAAGATAAACATATTATTCAGTATAAGCTGACCTTTAATTGTACGGATGGTCTATACCATGCCAGGCAGCTTATGCTGGTATATAAAGTTTAATATATAGCCGTGGTGGAGGGAGGGGTGTTTCACCTAAGAAATTTTCCGATGGTGATGCGTACGACAACTATATAAGCTAAATGACGTTTGATACATATGTAAATAAAACTAACACGGTTATTTAGCGACCATACATGTACAGACACGTGTGCATACGACGCCATCTCGCTTTGCGCTCTCTCGAACAACGAACACTGAACTGAAGTGCAGAAGTGCCGTATCCAACGTTAGGGAGGGGCGGTCTGAAGGGATATTATAAACATACCATCACTCCAGTATTCCTCGAAGGGTTAGAGAGAGGTGTACTAATGTACACCGGTACGCATCGCCGGTTTGTTTAGGTCCCATGTAATAGGAGGCGAGCCTATTGCAGACTCCAAACAGCTGCAGAGAATTTCATAGAAAAACTCAATAACAGTTTGCTCGACCAGGGAATCGAACCCAGGACCTCTAGCATTAGCAGTCACGCTTGGAACTACTAGATAAATTTGGCAGTCTAATTATAGTACTAAAAACTGTTCAAAATATAATTTACTGTTCTAATTTACTGTTCTAATTTACTGTTCTAATTTACTGTTCTAATTTCGGTCTAAGTAGTTTTAGTGTCATTAATGTCACCATCCATGCAATCAATAAATTTTCGATCTCAATGAGAAGACCTATTGGTACTTGTCTTTTTAGGCACCCAGGTAACTACAGACTTTTTAAATTCACGTTGCATGGCAATTGCATACGTGGCTGATTTAAGCATCAAATTAGACAATACAAACCAGACTTACTCAAAAATAGGTCCTAAGAAGCTTGTAATTGATATCACAACACGGGCCTTCACAGGCGAATTTGAAATGTTATCGAATCATTATTTATTTTCCAATCTCAATGTGAATCTTAAATGTCCATTTTGTTATTTCACTGCACTTGTTGTAACTTACCTACAAAACAAAATAAATTGTTTCAAATGAATAGAGCATAACATGGAAATACTGATTTGAATTTAGAACACTGTTCAATATGTCACTGACGTAATTTTTTTTTGGCATCGGCCCCGTACCTTACATCCTTCTTTTTTTACAACTACAACCTACTAGGATTTAGTCCGATTACAATTGGAATAACAGGGAATAAAATAGGTCTAATAAACAGCTGTGCTTTGTACAGATAAAATATTGAAGTTTGTTACAGTAAATGCTAGTTAAATGCGTATAATTTAAATAAATACGGTACTGGATACATATCATTATTTATTTTAAATGATGACAGACCTCCATGGCGATGAAGCCAAAACAAAAGGATATTAATAATGGAATTTGGTTTGCGCGAGATTTGGGAGCGTTGGCGGGATTTTATTTTAATTTTGTACATTTCATGACTGGCAAAATATACTTGTGGTAATTATTGAAGTAGGTTAGGAACGGTAGTTTTCAGAGGGCGCTTGTTCCCTTAAATCTTAAAGTACTTTTGATAATTTTGAATCCGGTTAGATAGATAGATAGATAGATTATTCTTTATTGTACACAAAAAAGAAAATAAAAACAAAAACAAAGTTACATAATTAAGTACAATTGGCGGTCTTATCGCTCATGCAATTTCTTACAGACAACCATTGGATGGACAAGAGTCATTTAAAAAGATATTGGGCTGTTGCAGGTGTACATAATAATGCTCAATAATTTTTTACTTATTTAGAGTTTTAAGTAAAATAAATAAATATACATACATACATAAATAATATAAATATTATACTAATAATACTATAACTATATCTATATAATATATAGGTATACTATAAGTATATATACTTATATATATTCAACACAATAGTAGGTAACAATTTAAGAACAAGCGGCCAAGTAATGCTGTTTCACCATTAATTTAAATGATGCCAAAGTTTGTGCACGTCTTATAGAAACTGGTAGTGAATTCCACAGACGAGTGGCCTGAACTATAAATGATTGGTCAAAAAAATTCGTTGTGTGCATTGGCATCTTTAGCTTTAAGTTTTCTGATGAACGTAAGGATCTCAAATGTGTATCACAGACGAACTCAAAGCGAGTTTTAAGATAGGAGGGTGTTGTAGGATTAAAAAGAATACTATAAAGTAATGAAAGAATATGAGCATTCCGAAGAAGACGTATTGGGAGCCACTTGAGCTTAGCGCGAAATTCTGACACATGATCATATTTGCGTAAACCAAATATGAATCTTATACAAAAATTTTGGAGACGCTCAAGTTTATTAAATTGGTCTTCAGTGAGATCAAGATAGCTGACATCGGCATAGTCAAGGATAGGCAAGAGAAGAGATTGCGCAAGCGCAACCTTAGTGGCTGTTGGAAGAAAGTTGCGTAATCGTCTCAAGGATCCTGCTGACGCAAACATCCGGCGGCTAGTTTCCTGCAGTTGTGGATCCCATGATAAAGTTCTATCCATGATTATTCCCAGATTTTTGACCTTATCACTTATGGGGATTATGATGCTATCAAAGATAAACTGGGGTAGGTGAAACCAATCAATTTTGGAAACCATTCGTGAGCTACCTATAATGATAACCTGCGTCTTAGATGGGTTAACACTAAGTCCATAGTGTTTGCTCCACCGTGATATTTCAGCAAAATCTTTATTAATAATGTGAATAGCTTCAGATAATTCCTCTAGCGGAGCTTGCGAATAAATCTGCAAATCATCTGCATACAGGTGGTAGGATGAAAGAAGTTGATTGGAAATTGAGTTAATAAATATAGCGAAAAGTAACGGGGATAAAACGCCACCCTGAGGCACGCCAGCTTCAGTATCACACCATGAAGAGAATGTATCGTCAATGCGGATACGCTGCCGGCGGCCAGTCAGGTAACTACGAAACCAATCAATTACTGTTGGAGATATGTTAAGAGAGCTGAGTATGCCTAGCAAAATATCAAAATCGACGGCATTAAAAGCATTACTGAAATCTAGTAGTGCAAGTGCCGTCAACTTTCCATTTTCCATACCTAGCCTGATGTCATCTGTAATATTAACCAGAGCTGTTACAGTACTATGACCAGGACGGAAACCGGATTGAAAAGAATTCAGAAGTCTATTTTTACAAAGAAATGAGCTTAATTGCTTGTGAATAAGACGTTCCAGGACCTTGGATAAGAACGGTAATATAGAGATAGGACGATATTCAGAAAAGGATGTGGGATTGGGTTTTTTCGGTAACGGAGTAATCTGGGCGTCTTTCCAAGCAGTCGGAAAAACACCGCTGGATATCGAATGATTCAGGATGTGACAAATGATGGGAAGGATTTCGTCAAGGATAGGAAGGATCATTTTGCGGCTTACCAGGTCGCTTCCAACTGCATTAGAAGTAATAGACAATATGCTCTTCTTAACATCACAATCAGAGAATTGATTAAAGACAAACGGGGAGTAATCAGGAGTCGGAAGAATAGAAAGATTATAAAGCGTTTTGGCTTTAGTTGTCCTGTCAAAATAGGACGAAGTAGAGAAATGTTTATTTAATAAATGAATATCTAAGTTGGTAGGAATTGTATCTTGACGCGATTTTCCGACTCCCATTGATCTAAGAAATTTCCAGACTTTCGCTGGATCTCCATTTTCAACCGAACTGTGAATATGTTGGCGTTGAGCATTCCTACACACCTTATTGCAGTGATTTCTTATATTTACGTACCTCTCCAGGTTTTGAGACGTTGGTTTACATTTATATTTGGATTTAGCGACCACTTTTTTAACCATAATTTTTCTAATGTCATCAGTTAACCATGGAGAGGGCAGGTGTTTTACCTTAACAGATCTAATGGGAGCATGGACGTCATAGATATCAATTAGTTTCGATATAAATATCTCCAGTTTTTCGTCCACTGACACAGATGTAAGTAGAAGAGACCAATCAACTTTTCTGACGGATTCGCGAAGAAGTTCAATATCCATGCCACTAAAATTGCGCTGTAACAGAATTTTTGGTTTTGCCTTTGGGGGGCGAATTTTGTAAGAAAGGAATATAAGGTCGTGGTAAGAAAATGCTTCAGCCGGGCATTGTCCATGCTTGGCAACGTGATCAAGAGAAGAAACGAAAATTAAGTCAAGAAGTGATGGAGTCAAGAAGTGATGGTTCTGGTTCTGCATAAAATTGTTTTAAGAGAGCTCAAAAGTACCTACAATGAAAATTTAAAGTAGCTACTTTATTATATTCGAAAGTGTCTCAGAAATAACTACTCAAGCTTTTGAAAGTTCAAGAAACGCGGTAGTCAAGGTGTGAAAATAAATTCAGTCGATAGTTACCGCAACTTCAACTAGCTTTTCCTGATTTTCAGGTAATGGAGATTATAAACGCGCCGTCGCGCCAGAGGGGCCGCGTGATCGACTTCAACGAGCTACTCTACGGTTACACCAGGCTGCAGCCTCTGCATGGAGCCGATCATATCCTGGATTTGCTGCTGAAATATAGGAGGTACAGGGGACGGAAAATGACGGCCGCGGTGAGGAGACACGCCTATCTGCAGCAGAGTTTCACTGGTGAGCATTATTTTACATATGGCTGCCATCGTCATTAATAACAGCAAACTGTGGATTAAATTTATAAATAATAATGTAATTTTAAAAGATAATCGAATAAATTTCCGTAGGTTTAGCACTTACATTAATACTTATTATTATTGTAGTATGCACATATAACAAAGTACATCACTAACTTAAAATTAATATATTTCTAGGTATGGAGATCAGAGAACTGCCAATGGGAGACCCACCTCCGTTCGAAGATCCAGAAATATTAGAAAAAACTGATATTAGTCTAAACCCTATCGAATATGAAGACTTCGACGAATCCCGTCAGCAACAAGATGGTTTTCTTGACAAATTAAACGTAAGAGAAGCTCTCGAGAGTGGCCTGATGAAATTACAGAATCTGCCTAAAGTATTAAGATGGAGCGAAGATGACTTCGAAGAATATCCAGTATACGATAGGCGAATACATTTCATACTCCCATTGTCTGGAAGACAAGAAACATTCGGAAGATTCATGAGGAATTACGAAGACATTGTCCTAAAAACGAATGAGGCCGTGTCATTAATAGTTGTAGTATACTTAGATACTAATAGTCCTCTAGACTATAAAAACACAGAGAACTTAGTGAACTACTACGTCGACATGTACGGTAAAGACATTAGAGTTGTGCTGATGGGAGCACAAACTTTCTCTAGAGGTGCTGCCCTAACGGAGGGACTTAAACTTTGTTCTGATGACGATCTTGTTTTCTTTATCGATGTCGATATGATGTTCAATTTCGATACTCTTCGAAGGATTAGGATACACACGATAAAATATCATCAAGTATATTTCCCTGTAGTGTTTAGTGAGTATAATACTGACGTGGTAAACAGTGATGAATATAACAAACTTGCAGGAGATATTGCATTGCCTGAACCTGATTTGGATGAAGTGGAAGAGAATGAAGAGCCAGTAGAAGAAGAAATTAAAACAGAAAGGGAAATAGTGAACTTAAAGTACAGTAAAGAAATAAGTAATGAGTTTGGTTACTTCAGACAGTACGGTTTTGGTATTTTAGGAATCTATAAATGTGACTTTGAACGCGTCGGAGGATTCGACTTGAAAATTAAAGGCTGGGGCATGGAAGACGTCCAAATGTTTGAAACGTTAATCAAATCAAATTTATCTGTATTCAGAGCTGCTGATGACAGTCTTGTTCATATTTTTCACTCAGTTGCTTGTGATAAAACTTTGGAGAGGGCTCAATTTTTGATGTGTCTCGGTACAAAAGCATCTACATACGGTAGTGAAAAACAAATGATTTACTATATGCTAAATCATCCTGAGGTATTGTGGCCGGAAGAAAATGAGGAAGAGGCAGCAAAAAAGGCAGAGGAAGAAAAAAAAGCTGAAGAAGAAAAGAAAGCCGAAGAACAGAGGAAAATTGAAGCTGATAAAAAGGCAGAAGCTGATAAAAAGGCTGAGGCAGAGAAGAAAGCACAGGCAGATAAAAAGGCTGCAGAAGAAAAGGCCTCAGCTGAAAAGGCGTCGGCGGAAAAGGCTGCGGCTGAAAAGGCTGCAGCTGAAAAGGCCGCAGCTGATAAGGCCGCAGCTGAAAAGGTGGAAGCAGACAAAAAGGCAGAAGCTGACAAGAAAGCAGAGGCAGATAACAAAGCTGAAGTAGAGAAAAAAGGTGCTAGATAGTACAGGGTATATAATATTGTCTAAATATTCGGTGCAAGTGAACTAAGTAAATAATTTGTAAAAATATGAGTACGAATTCTAGTAGGTACTTTTTGTAATTGTTTTTGTTGTCCTTTTCTGTACATATTAGCTAGAAAAGGTAAAGGTCCTATTCCAAGTAAGATATATATTATAAGAGATTTTATAATTTTTGTCTTTAGAATGTGATAGAGCGAAAAAGTGACACAAACTAAAAATAAAACTTGATTTAAACAATGAAATTGATTTACTGTTGAATGTGATTTAGAATACCTAATACGCCATAAGAATATAATCATAAAAACATTTTCCAAACACTAAATGTATAAATGCCTATTTTACAAATTATTTTATCTTGCGTCAACACCTATCTTTGTATATTTTTATCTTATAAATGATTCCATTTCTGTAACGAATAATGATGCATTTAATTCTATTTTATTCAGTTATTTATTTGCAATCACATGTGTTATTCTTTGTTATATACTTAACTTCATTTTATACCGTATTCGTACCAATTGATAATATTCTAAATATAAAAAATGAGCATTTACAAATTGATTAGACGCATTGTTCATTGTTTTGTAGTTAAAAGAAACTGTAACTTGTGTAAAATATGGTATATAAACTGGGTTAGAGTGCAGCTATTACGAGGAATGTAATGTAAGGAAATAGTTTCAATACAAAGAAATAATCTGTAAATGATACTGCTAACTGTTATCAGGAAGAAAATAGGAATGGTAAAGACGACGCAACAATGAGCAAAGAGCCTAACCTTAATTTATTTTATTCTAGGTACGTAATAGTTCCTAAAGTTAAAACCAATTATACCTTAATATTATTAATATTTAATCAACCTATACACAACATTATTCGTCTATTAAAATTAAATTATGAATATTCTTGCTATATACCTACATAATAATATAAAATTATTCTTTTCATTTATTAAAATTTTCTATCAATACCTTTATACATATATTTAAATGTAATGACATTTTTGTAACGTTATTCATATTATGAATGTACGTAACGTGTAGAAAGGCGTAATTGTAAAATCGTAAAAAAAATAAAAATAATGTTGATGTCTAACACAGCTATGGTTTGTTGTCGAAATATCAGTGCTGTTCAAGATCTACGTGTGATAAGTATTGTGTCGAAATTTTTCAACTATTCAGAAACTATAGAAATGGCATCTTAAAATTACTGCTCTAAAACATTTTGGCAAAAATCCAATTATTGTAACCTCTAAGTGTCTGACAATAGCATAATAAACTAGTTTTTAGAACCGGATCAGAGAGAATATAAACAACTGCTTAGTGCCAAGTACCTATTTTTTTTCAGTTCTAAGCCTATCTTTTGTAAAATAGTTTCTTCTATTCATGTACTGTCCATGTCATACAAAATACTCGTAACTTTGGTTGTGACGAAGCTAATTTTATCAAAAAGTGTAAGAATAACCTCAACAGGATTACCTTTGAAAATAGTTCCGATTGACTAAGTTCGCATTTCACCAACTCCGCATAATTATATTAAGTAATCAGTTTATTTAAAACAAACATTCTGTTCCATTTTTTATTTTATTCGGAGAGTAGCGTGAGATGCGGCCTTAGAACAGCAACGACGTACCTATCCATAGCGTTTGACTGAACTAAAAATTAGGTATTCGCTAGGCATCAAAATGGGAACAATTTATTCTTGACGTTATTTTGTGCGTACGTAATGAATGTTGGATTGAAATTGAAATTAATTTCAAAGGTCTACCAACAGGCTGGAAATAGGCAATACCACTTAAAGGCAATATTACTTACTTAATTATTAAGGAGAAATACTGAATGTTTGATGCCAGGTTCATGTTTTCGATATAGATTAAAAGCAAATGGAATTGATATAAACATAAGACAATTTTATGAATGACAGGACTTTTAAGTTATAAAATGTCAACTATCTCCTGAATGATATTTTTTTATGACAGAATACGGGGAAGTACATAGAACTATTTCATACAAGTAGACCACGCGAGTGCAATTGTTGAGGAAACAAATTGTGCCAAAGAAGGTTTTCTTAACTGAGACCACTTATAAATCTTCTTTCGTCCTTTTAAACTTACTAAATTATTAATTGCTTAGCACATAACGCAATAAAATCTAGATATTTTGATCTATGCATTCCTGGTTTTACTGCGTTGTCCGCTCTTATTTTCAAGGCTTATTTTGGAAACCAATAAATAGGTAACTTTAGTAGAAGTACCTACTTTAAAAGCTGTTTGCTGTCATTTAGAAAAAAAAATAGTCTTTCCATACAGATTCTGGTATAATTTAGTATATTTTTGTCACCTTACTTTGCCTTTGTTGTGATTTTATTACAAATTATTATGAGGCCTGGCATCGAAAAACTTATAGTATATTCGTCTTCATCCTAGTGCTTTATCATAATACGTAAAACTAAGTATTATTTTATAAATATATGTAAATAATCATGTACATTGTTATTATTGTGCTCACTAAGTGCCAACCCCTAGTATTATAAGTAGAACAATGAACACAAAACGTGAAAATATTGAAATTATTTTGAGTCGATATTAAAATGTAAACATTTGAAATTGCATTGTGATTTGAAAGTGATGAAATTAATTAAAATATTATGGAAAATAAATATATTTTGTGATGAATAATTTTTTGTTTTACTACAACTTTGTGTTTAACTTCCTCGTGGTTAGGGGTTATTGGTCAGTCGACATTTGAGAAGGGGATATTTATATTCAATAACTATAAATCATTATTATAATAATGAAATCTTAATAATATGTCTAAACTAAAATTTAACTTGAATCTAAATGTAAAATTTAGTATTTTTTTATCATGCCAAAAATTCGTAAATTTTCGTCACTTCATGCTTGAATAAGCTCTTAATGTCACTTGAAACTACATACTTTAGAAACACGTAACTTGCTTTAGAAAGTTCGTTCAATTTTGTATGCCACATATAAAATTTGTGGTCATTCAAAAGTGAATCAAGAGCTGCATTGGAATCATTACATTACATTTTATTACCAGTAACTGCTTCTTCTCGAAAGTAGATTTTTCTGGTAAACCGTACTGAAGTTTTTTTTAAACTGTTTTCGATTATTTTCTTACATCAACCCGACAGTCTTCAAAAACACAAGTAATTTACTGACATTATATTACGTGCATGCCTTTTGCCACTAAGCTTGAGTTCATTTAAATGCAGGGCTCCTGGCAAATGTTATGAATCCAATGGCATTGACGAAAGGGGAAAGGGAAGGCAAATGCAGTTTTTCGGCAAGCGATCCATATAAGGTCTTCTAATTACGATTTCTTACATCATCCTTAAATGGAACTGAGCTGGACATAATATTTGCCGCATGTCTGATGTCAATGAGTTGTGGGCAAAAACCATGACAATGTGGATGCCATAGAATACTAGAAGACATTGCGGTGAACTCAAAATGTGATGGCGGGATGAGCTTGATTCTTATTGCAAGGGTTGGATGCTGAAAGCTCTCAACCGGGAAGAGTGGAAGAAGGAAAGAGAGGCCTTTGCCCTGCAGTGGGACGATCACGGCTGATAATAATAATAATAACATCGCGCATCGGTGATTTTATTGAAAGTCACATACATGCCAACGAAAACTAAGAATTCGTCTTGGAAAGCGTTTGGTGTAATTAACCAGTGACACAGGTTAAAACCCTGCCTGAAGCCGAATTCTTCTTTCTCTAGAAAATTCATATCTTGGGAATTCGTGTTAAGATTGATTGATTGACGGTATAAGTAAGTAAAAATATTGTGAATAATGAAAATATCTATGGATTCAAGGCCTCATCATGATTATATTCAAATAAGCATCAAAATAAGTGTCAAAAAGTAATTCATCCGTCGTTTAGACAATACCAATTACCGACGTGCCATAAGAACTTATCAACACAAATCTATAAATAACAGACCCATGTACACGTTATCAACCTGACGTATCATTTAACTAACCTACATAGCGCGCAGCCTACATAAAAAGATAATCACACGCGATGATTGATAACAGTCATTCCACCATCAGTCTCCACATTGTGCAAGGCTGTGATAGATCGTGCGGTGTATGGAGGATGAGCATCTTACATAAAAGACTTTCAATTAATTCTGTAAGCAAATACAGATTCGATTTCTCTTCAAGTACATATTAATCCTGAGCACTTACTTTGTTTGTTTAATACAAAATTATATTCCTGAGAGATTAACTTCGGTTTAAAAAAGTACTTGTGTTCAGTTGTTTTGGAGAGAGATGTTGAATGTTCTGTTATATGTAACTTGTTATTCTTTAAGAATATTGTAATATTTAACTCCTTACTTCTTGTCAGTTTCAGTCGAATTAAATATTTTTTTTACTTGGTTGAGCTAGATGATGACTGATGTATGCGTGCCGTCAGTTAGGACTAGTCAACTCAAAGCTGCTATAGCTCCTTCTTCAAAAGGCCTGTTCAGGTATTGCCCTATATTGAAAAACTCACATAATATACTATACTGCTACTGTCTACAGAGAACATGATTCTCTGTGAATGATTCCCTGTAAGTGTAACAATAACGCAGTGAGATGGCCATTGAACTACCAAGTCAATGGTCTTGAGAAGGAATCCAAAGCACGCACCTCTCTGACTCTTCAACGATGAAGGAAAACCTGCTTGCCTAAAAAATATACCTAAAACATTAATTTGTAAAAGAGTTTTAGAAGATCTATTTTACAGAAATACCTAATTTATCATTTAACTTCCATATTCACTACCTTGATATATCCAAACTATGACGACAACTTGTACTGAAGATGGGTAACCCGTACAATTCTAAGCACACGTACGCAATGTAATCGCATTCCTTTTGCAACGGTGCGCAGTAATGGCGAGATTCTGCCGCTGAGTTGCGAGCGACCATTGTTTTCTTGATTGCTAATTACAGAAGCTGTGACGACATTGCTCACTCTAGGCAATTTTGATTGGGATGATACATTATGTTGATTTCAATTGGATTACTCATCATTACATTGTCTGTCTCATTGCTAGGCACGGGTCTCCTCTCAGAACGAGAGGGTATAGAGTGCAGTGGTAGCCCAGTGATATGGCAGCTATTGCAGTGTCATTAGAGGGTGGAACAAAGTATGTTTGGAAGAATATCATAAGGCCTCCAGCAGTATTAGCAGCAAAGGAAGGGTCTATATTCAACAGTCAGTTCGCCCTGTAGACG
The DNA here is from genome assembly GCA_958496365.1 of Subacronicta megacephala. Lineage (NCBI taxonomy): Eukaryota > Metazoa > Arthropoda > Insecta > Lepidoptera > Noctuidae > Subacronicta > Subacronicta megacephala. The sequence continues at coordinate 12,871,080 of OY292531.1, read as the reverse complement.
AGGGTGATGAATAAAAAGTTGTTTTTATATAATTTGACAGTTTGGAATGCACCAATACAAACATCTTTGAGCTTAATTACCTCTTATGTTTTCACACTATAATTTCATAAAAAAAATTATAATGTAGGTGTTAATTTACTGTGTAAACCTCTTGACATAAAATTTCCATTAAACTATTATTTAATTAACCTTTCGGACCACACAAAAAAGAAAAACCACACGAAAAAGATTAAGGCAGTAACCATCATCAACATTTAATCAGACTTCGACTCAAAGGACCAAATTAATTCTGTTGTGTATAGAGTAATATTATTGTTGTAATTGTTTTGTTTTTTTAATACGACAAATGAGTGAGAACATTCTTGAACAAAATTGCTGTAAGGGAAAGCTAAATAAATAAAAATCAAACTAACATATTTAGTATTCAATGTGTCAATTCGTTAGGCAGTCGGTTGACATCAGCTATGATCACTTCTCAGAACTTGACTACTAATGCATGTTTAGAATAATATAAATAGTCTCTTACAATTTTCCCTTTCATCGTTTACATGCATTGTTAATACAGAAACACAGGCTACTGGACACTGCCTGTACTTATATGCTAATTAAGATTAAGAAAGTTATTAAGGATTACGTTACGGACTTATACGTTTATATAGTGGTTAAGGTGATCAACTCGCCGCTACCCTTCCGTCACGTGCGGGCGTGGTGAGTTGGATTCCCCCCCGAAGCGAATATTTGGGTGTTCCATGAAAGCTGTCTTTTTTAGCTTACTAGCAATGTTTATAATACTTTTTAAGAAGAAAATAAATAGAGTGACTAGATTTACTTCTAACTATTGCTTAGAAAGGAGCGCGATTAATGACTATGATTTAGCTAGCATAAATACTGCGGGATTTCCATAAAAAAATAGTAGACTAAGAGATACGTACACTTCTAGATACATATATCGATCAAATAGGGACGTTCTTTAGACATGAGGACCAAAAGCTAACAAATTTGTTGTAATGGCTGTAAATGCTTTTGGTGAGATGGAAGAGTAAGGTCCTCTGTTAAATTTCCACGTTGAACTGATAATGGGATTTTCTATGAAGTTCTCCAAAGTCAGAGTATGGATTTGCAATGCTTTATTGTTTATTTATGCTATATTATTTAAATATTATTCTTATTTCATATGAATACTTTCCACATACGAGAATTATTGCACTTGGCGATATACCATCGACTTTCAGGAAGTGTTAAATTTTCATTGACCCGAATGACTTCGCGAGTTAATTTCACAACATAGTCATATATGTCTGACCGGCGTCGCCAGCGGGTGATGACCATTGTCTACTAAGTCGCGTTGGATGACGTAATTTTATGTAACGTGCATTACGCCCGCAATTTTAGTGAGATTAGCCGTGGGATTGTGATGTTTCACAACTATTGATGGTACTCGAGCGATTGGGATCGCGTTTTGTGGCTACATGAACAGAAATGAAGGTTTCCATTGAGATGTCATCATTAATGGCGTTGCTTTGTATGCCAAATAAGAGTGAATATGGAATGGTTTGGAGTTGTAATCCATTACATAATGTGGTTACCTTTTGAACTGAACTACGATTGTTACACGAACAGAAAAACTTAGTTGTGTCTCGTTTTTACCAGTATTACAACCAGCATATATCAGCCCACTGTTGGACGTAGGCCTCCCCTAATTCGCGCCATTTTACCCGGTGCTCGCCTTATCCAATCCAACTTCGGTCACTCCATCTATAGGTACCCTAGAAGTATAAGTAAACTAAAAGTATACCATCACGCCTGTATTCCCCGATATGTACTAATGTAAAAAAAATACTAAAGTAAAAAAAAAAAAAAAAAAAAAGAAAGAAAGAAGCGGCGGTAGCCTAATGGCTAGGGCATCGGACTTGCGATCATGTGGTTGCCGGTTCGAACCCCACCCATTGCACTACCGACGTGAACCCACTCGTAACACAAGCATTTAGCTTAGCACGAGGGGTTAACAAGAATACTAGTAATGTGTGCCCCACATTACTAGTAAGCTTTTATTTAAAAAAAAAATTACATCCACATTTCACCGGTATGTTTAGGTTCAAAAAAGGGGGCGAGCCTATTGCGATTAACTGGGCGCAAATCTAAACTCCGAGCTGCTTCTGAGAATTTCATAGAAAAACCCAATAACACTCACACCCAGGACCTCTAGCGTAGCGGTCGCGCTTAGGACCACTAAACTAATCACGCAGTCAATCAGAAACTATAAATATGGGTATCTACCCTAAACATATAGTTTATATATTTAGTGATTCATCAGTAAATGGTTATTTTACAGAATAGTCAGATTAGTTAACTCTACCGTTAGCAATTCCAAATGATGTGTGTAAGGTTGCTTCTACCCATCGATTTACGAGTTGTAATAATGTTGAATCACTATGTTTCTTTAATTTATTATGTTTGGAAACACAATAACGTGTGCATTATGCGGCGTTAAGTACCCTTCACTCGTGTCTATACGGCTAATAATCCATGAAAGCTTCATCTTAGAATGTATCCTATAATAGTTTTGCTAGTCCTTGACCAAATGTACACTTGTGTAAAATTCCACAGAATAATAACATATAGTGTCTTTGATTAGATCTCATGCCAGATAGAAGTAGATTCGTTGCTGTGCGTTTTTAATCTAAGGTCCTGACAAAAATTTTCAATATCACGAGTTTAAGATGCACTTGTTTGCCAACTCGCAATAGGCTTGCGTGGAAGTCTATAGCCTAATCCCTTTCATCCTGAGAAAAGACCCATGCCTAGCAGTGGGACAATATGGGTCGATGATGAAAGATCAGCTAATGGTATTTGTAAATCCCATTTCATCTAAATCATAAAACATTAATGTTCCGTGTTGGACATGGAATTAATGTGTTATGATTAAGATTCAAGTATGTTTGTCTAAACTAAGTAGGTATACGTCTTGTGGTGAGAGGAGGGCCAACTCGCAGTAGCAACGTCAAGGATTCTAGAATTACTGTTTGCCCTATTTGACCTTTAATGATCTATGATGTGTCTATTAGTGCCCGTCTCCTAACGTTTTCCTAACTGTAAGATCGTGAGTTACATTCTAAATTATTTTGGAAAGGAGATTTTATGATGCCATCCTTAGACCCGCGGTCATTTCGTTATGAAATACGATATTGCTTAGCATTTTCCTTTGATTCGGTAAATTGCACTATCACGATCCGTATAAGATGGTCAATTGTGCTTTAATATACGTTTTGCAAGTTTATTTTTATGATTTCATTAATCGCTTTATTTGCCGTAAGCCATTCAATTTATATGCTTGTGAACGTTTCTGATGTATTGTAATATTGGCATTGTATATTATTATTATTATATATATAGTGCTATATACTTACTAAAAGCTCGTTATTGACCCCTTTAGCTACTTGCAATTATCGATAATTCAATGTTTCCTTTACTGGGTATTTATTATGGGTAAGGATCAGTACAAAATTCAGTTTACGGTGTCAAAATGTATTTATTTTCTCTTTTTTTTGTAAAATAAAAACATAAACTTAATAATACAATAAGCTAACCTTACGATAAACTTTATACAAGATGTGACTCGAGCCCAGCGGCTAGCCACTTCACGCTCATGGCACGACCTGCCAGCTATCAAATGTCAGTTTGACAAGTCTGACAGCTGTCAAATTCGACCACCGGTGACTGGTCAGCCGCTGGGATATGTTCACCCGTGTGCGTGCACAGTCGCAAGCGTTGGCCAGAGGTGGTGACAACGGCCAGGACCGACATCACCTACATTGTACGTGGCTGTCGGCCGATTCGAATAAACATTCGAGCGGCTCGGGGATGTTGCGAGCGCACCCGAATAACGTCGACTATCCAAACTCTATGTGACTACGGCATTCAGACGAACTTCTCCTCTTTAAAATCTTTGATGTTATTTCTCGTCTAAATGTACTTGACAAGTTCGGATTTATTAATTAATTTAGTAAGGAGCGCCGTAGCTGCCGGAGGGGTTGGCGGCGGGGTAACCACCGGAGGAGCCGCTAGATGACTGCTGCTCGTATTGAGCGACTTGGATCGCCTGGCGGACACCCTCAAGTGCGATTCCGACGACGCGGGCAGATGGGACGCCGTAGCTGGTGGATGGAGCTCCATAGGAGGAGGAAGGAACGCCGTAGGACGAGGAAGGAGCCCCACCGTGTCCACCGAAACTGCCACCGCTGGATCCAGAAGAGGCTTCTTCTTTGAGGAGGATGGAGCGAATTTGTTCAAGGAGTTGGGGGTCGACGTTCTGTCCCTCGGAGGTCTGGTAACCGGTGGAGACGGCCTGGTAACCACCACCGCCGATGAGGCCGCTGCTGCCGCCGTGGAAGCTGCCGCCGCCACCGCCACCGGACGGGCGGTTGTAGTTGTAGCCGGATGGGGGCTCTGCACTGGCACACGCCACCAACGCGAGGGCTATGCACTGCGACAAAATATACTCTATTAGTTTCCAGTTAAAGCACTTATATAATTCAGATTAGCTTTGTTAATTTGATATAGTGACAAGTGCCTGTATGATTAGAATTAGTAATGTAGGAGACAAAATAATTATTTATGAAGATATTCTAGGTTGTACACCCACCAAAGTAAACTGTGACTATTTTTTGAATTGAAAAACAAATTGAATTTGCTCATTTATAACATTATTCAGACTACAATAATATTCTCTTCTCTAAATTGCCTCATTTTGTTATGACTCCTGTCGTAACAACGGATTAGCTAGTACTTATACATGGTCTAAATTATTATTTCATCCAACCTACGCACGTATTTCAAAGTTAGCCATATCCATCGCCTCAATAGAATTGTTACTAATATTTACGTGACGTTTGCTTTCTGTTTGCTCTCTCATTTGCGCCCGCGCATCAAGAGGTGTGCAAATAAATACAATATTGTGTAACCGGACCTATGGCACTTATTTTATATCTTTCAGTTAATTGGATGCGAAGTGCTTTTAAGTTGACAGCAGTTTTTGTGATGTAATGTGTTTTTTTCTTAAAGATTTTAGATTATGGTGACATAGTTGTTTGTTTGTCTTCCTTTATTTTCCATCATAACTTCTATTATGAGCCTGAAATATTATATAAATAGTTAGTGCCGTTTTAAAACTACATGCAGAATGCAGATGAGTAGGTTGGCAACATGGCAACTGAGACTGGTTAGCAAGGGTGAACCTGATGTTCTTATATATTTCGATTCTTATGAAGGACCTTTTACCGCACCTGTAGTTTAATATCAACCTGTAACTATTCTATTGCACAAAATACTATTTTTGCAGTACCATTAATTAGTATACCCGATTTTAAACTAAAATTATAGTTTCTTCTTCTTCGTATCTAAGGACCAAGGATCAAAATTGTTTCTTTTAAAATACCTAGTACGTGCAAGAAGATTACCAACAATAACACTAATCTTGATAGATTGTAAACATTTAATAAATTAACAAAAGCAAAGAAAAAGATTGACTATAATCTCTTAGTTGTAAACTAGAAACAATAGTTCGGCAGAGAAAGTGAGGTCAAATGGTAGCAAAGGCGGTGTTGCATCACAAGCTATACGAGTTCAGGCGATTTATGTGAGAACATGCACTTTGACTCGGGATCAGGAAGATGATGCGATGTTTAAATTTATGCGTTTCGTGTTTACCTTTCTCTAGGGACCGTAACGAATCAACTATTTGAGGTAGCAGTTGCGTAAGGGGTTATAGGCTTGTATCATCCAGATAATTAATTGCTAAGGATAAGGCCGTTAAGTTTTGTTATAATATTATAGTTAAAGACCGTATAATTAAGAAGGTATTGTTATATTCAGCAAATTACAACGGGATAATTGTTGGTAAATTGGCTTAGGACAGTCGATAAAGACGTCATTGGGATTTTATTTTTGGAAATGTATATCTCTCTTATAGCTTTTAGTATAATCTCAACTTTATTACACTACTCGACTCGTATACTACTAAATTGAAATTCATCGAATGTAATCAAGAAATACTATGTGTTGTAGGAAGCCATTATTGTGCAATATGACGTCGTATGCGCAAGAGTGGATTCTTTGCAAGAGTCGTTCCGTGAACTTATATCGCGGAAGATGCGCGGGTCATGTAATAGTGACCAGCTCATATTTTCTGAGAATGCTTTCTAATGTTAGATTGCAATGTGCTAAAATTCTTAGGTATAATTTACATAAAAGCTAGTTATTAAGTGTTTTTTGTGGTCAGACTCGTATCTCATGAAAGTAAAGTTACTGCTATCTAAAATATATTATTTGTATTATAGTATCTATACTTATTTATATCATAATATCTTTAACAGATTTCTTAGTTTATGGACATGATAATTATTAAGACGAAATTATATTATCATATTTCGACCTCGAGACCTTTGACTTGGGAGCCCAAAGGTCTTCTCTGGTTTTTCGAAATAATGTGCATATTAATAATGGATTAAAAAGCGAATGGAAACCTACATGCCTGAGAAATTTTAAATATCTTTTTGAAATTTTAATGCTAACATTTTGGTTTTATTTCGGTGTGCAAATCTTTTTAAAAAGGAGAAGAAAGGTTCAATTGAAGATTTATTCATTCAAACCTAAAATTCTATAGCATTGTTGAGTGCACTATGATACGTGCGCCTATTACGTCACAAGATGGCGCCACTTCCGCACTTCTGGAAGTCACGGAGGCGCCGTTACGAAGAGCTTTCGACTGATCACAATCGTGCTTACTGACATAATGACTTCATATTTTATGGCCAGTAATTATGGGGTTAACATTACATAGATTGTCATCTATGTCCGACTTGTCATTGTAATTAATCTTGCATACATGGAAGCTAAATTAAGATTTAAAGCTTTTCAGTAAGCGATGTGTCCAATTAAGTATCTAACAAGTCAGAATAAGTACAATAGCAGCTTGTAAGTAGTTGTGTTTTTGTGGGAAAAATGCATAGTATTATCTTGATTGAGACTCTGTATAGGTATTTACCTCATATACCCCCTGTGTATCTACATAGCTACTTCTTGCTACGGCATAATTCCTAATGGAACAAAAATTATTACACTGAATATAGGTATAGCTCAAATATATTTTCGCGTATTTTATTGTTTAAAGCAACTCAACAGGTTTATAAATTATTTAGGTATTGTAACCCCACGTTCCCACTGACGACAAAATATCTATTTTACTCTCAAAGAACGAGTACGTTCAAAACAATCACTATTCTATAGCTTTTGGATCATAAAATACAAAGTAAGTAACGACATGATTGTCAATACACTTATGAATATTATCATTGAGAAGTCCAGTCGTTTTAGAAATTCATGCTGCAAACTTATAGACCGTAAAATGAAATTAATTTTAATACAATGGTAAGAGTGTTAGCACTTTAATGTTTCCTTGATGTCTCTATAAAACTAATGGAGTAATTAATATGAATAAATTTACACTTAGATAGCAGTTTGGATAAAAATTTAGTGCGATTTGTGAAACTCGGATAAGAGTGGCGGAAGAAGTTAGATTAAAAATGTGAATGTTTTGTAACTGGTTCTGTTTCCTTTGTTGAGTGGTTAGGTGGGATAGGTATAATATTATAATCATTTATGCCATCCGCAATGTTTAATAAGCATTAATCTGGTTAGGGAAATTGTTGATTAAATTTCCAAAGACAAAGCTATATTTTTCATAACTGTGTATCGAGTTGGTATTCATGTTATTTATAAAATTATTCTTGTATACTTATGTTCCTATTTTTCAAATGACTGTTATCAATTTAAGTTTACAATGCCAAAATACGTCTCTAATATTTTTAGTTTAAACTATAACCTCCTTTCTTACAAAAAAAAAACCAGGAAATGGCGATGTCAAATTTTAAAAATCGAATCACGTTCGAAGCGACATTTAGAACACACACCACGATTCTGATTAGAATTAAATCTGTTGCGCCATGTTATTTTGTATTTGAATATGGAGTTAGATCCGATAGTATTTGTGTTAGGCTTATATGGGCATTTAAGATCAGTTGGCGATGCGTCGATTTTGCCGCCATTTAAGGTCAGTAACGATTATACTTATCGTAATACATTTTATAGATGCTATGAGTTGAATATCGTGTGAAAAACAGTGGGTGTTCTTACTGAAATCCAGAGATAAATCCGATGAATGGTTTCGTAAGTTAATGTTGGCCTATTATTAATTCGGTTATCTGGTTAGATTTGAAGCCAAGCCAAACATGGTTCGTCAAAAGCTAGTATGATAATGATGATTAATTCCTAATTAAAAACTAAAATAAAGATATAATATGTATAGGTCCAATTAAACGATTGATAAGCTAAATTAATTATGGTAATGCGGTCGTAGATAATAATAAAAGTAAATAAAAATTAATGTGAATAACATAACTGATCAATTAAAGTCATATAATTTATTACGTTTAGAAAGTTAAATTTCTTCTCAATCATGGTGTAACCAGATTTGAACAAAACACTTTTTACGTAATTTTTTATACGTATAAGTTACTATAAATACGCTTTGAGGTAATTTTAGGATTTCTCTGTGATATAATAATCTAAGGAATGCAGTGAGATTGAAAGTTTTCTGCTTAAGAGGATAGTATCCGCTTCGCGCCCCATACAAACGTAGTTTGGCCCTTGCTTGAATTTTAAACAATGAAAGTCATTGAAATTTTGCAGTAACAATCTTATCATTAAAATACGTGTTCCTGTAGTATACAATTTCATTTCAATATACGGTTAAAAAGTTACACGAGCTCAAAGATTGGCAATTTTCGTTGAAAAATGGCCCAACTTTATGCTAGTATTTCTCGACAATGTATCAATACAGAAACATTCTGATTCGAAAGAAACCCAGATAATATAGTGAATATATTTTTACAAGATTTTTTTTTTTACGTATTAACAATATTATAGTAGTAATCTCCAAAATTCGGAACATAAGAAATACGCGTGAAAATGTTGTTGTTTCTCCTCTCGGGCACGCGTTCGCATCGCGAGGGATAGAGACAGCGACAACTGTGCAACATTGTTGCGTTCGCGAGGGACACTCCTCTTAAAAGACTTTTGCTAGGTAGGTATGGTAAAACGAATGTCTATGAATAGATAGTTTTTATGAGAATTTTAGATAGACAAAACCTTGGATTAAAGGACCATTTTGTCTCTTGGTCTTCTAACCAGTTTAACATACCATCACGGCTGTATTCTCCGATGGGTTAGGCGAGTGTAGAGGTGTACTAATAAACACCCACAGTTCGCCGGTACGATTAAGGTCCCATGTAATAGGGAGCGGGCGGGCATATTGCCATTCACCGGTCACATATCCAAACATCGAGCTGCTAATGAGAATTTCATAGAAAAACCCAACATCGAACCCGGGACGCCTGGCGTCACGCTTAGGATCACTAGACTAATGAGGAAATTTGAGAGATCAAAACGAGTCGTTTAAAAAACTAACCTATGTATGGCACATTGGATTCACACAATAAATAATATTATTTTAACTTAACCGAAGCTTTAATGACACTATTAACTGCACTGAACTATTCAAATGAATTATTTAGGACGATGATGAGCATTTAAAATGAACAGTATTTCATTTAAAAAGCAATAAAGAAGGTCATAAAGCGTTGACTATAACTGTATCGGTAGCCGTGCAACCTTTGACCCGATAACTTGCGTAACATAAGTACGATGTAATGTGCATAATGCCTTACGCGTAAATTATTACTATTGCAAATTATAAACTTATGTGCTTTTGTAACTTTGCAATATTAGATAGTGTACAGGACTTGAGAATGGACAGTTGCACAATTAAAATAATAATTATTACATTGTGACATTATTTTCGTCTGACAGCCAAAAGCTTGTTTTATTTTGAACAATTTCTACCGTGTGACCAACCGGTTCGACCTTAAAAGAACAGCTATTTCCTACAATGACATTTATTTTTTTCGCCGATCACTTTTCTATGAAACTATTGCCTTGTTTTGCACGATTTCAGGGTTGGTCCTATAGTGAAAATTGTTTATAATGATGAATATGACAAGGCTCTTTCGCCTGTAAGATGGCTAGAATAGAGCATGGTATAGAATTTATTATTCCGGTACTTTGGGTCAAATTTACTACCTAAAAAGACCAGGTTAAAAGCATCCTAATTCGACGATTAGGAAATTAATGAACGTAGATGAAGCGACGGCGATGTGCCAGGATCGAAGTAAGTGGAAATCTATAGTATGTACCTATCCCCATGAGAGAAAAGCGTGGAAATATGTATGTGTGCATTTTACCAGGAAATATCAATATAAATGTATGTTAACAGTGCAATAGTAGGTCCCTATGGTTATCCTGAATGATCCTAGATTTGTACTTCTGGATGTAATCGGTATTGTTGGTAACTTTGTAATATGAACTTGTTCTCATCTTACTAATTAAAGTAGCATTGTTTTTATTTTGGTTAGATGCTACGCACTGTTTATCTTGTTTTGAAATTTTATTATTTAAAAACTTAACATTTGTCGGCCCAACAAATTATTTCCATTCTGACGATTTTTTATTTTTCTTAGGACTGTGATGTTCTGGACTTATAAGAATCTTTCTCTGCCTAATCTTTCGTGAAATGTGTGAAAGTGTTGATGTCACAGAAAAACAGATTCGACAATCAAAGCAGGTGAGTCAATAAACTCATCTATCTTTATCTATGGGAACATTCTATTCCATGAATTTTAAATTGTTCTATTCTTACATAATCGCGCAAAGAAACGAAGCTACGGTATTCTAATGAGAATGACAAAAGTGACGTGACAAAAACCGTAAAGTTAAACACAATGGCGGCAAACGTGTGAAATTATTTTAAATGTATTCGTTTTGACGTTTGAATGGCGTTTCGTGTTGCTCGCATGATTTATTATATCGATCTTTTTTGGAATTTTTTGGGTAATTATGACGTAACTTTCACTGTTTATTATGTTTTTAGTGGAAAGTTTTTTTAACCCGTCTTGGAAAAGTAGTTTTGGGCCACGATCTGATGTTGCGAAAACCTTATTGAAATTCGTGTTCAGAAGGTATTTTCAGACGCCTTTCATATTCTCTGAATTGACCTGCCAAAGTATGCAAAAGAAAGCCCAATTTGCAATTTAAACAAATGAAATTGTATTCGAAACATCCTAATGTTTTCTAATTTGAAGTTAGGAGTTATCGTTGTCATTAGGGCGGCGCTTTCTCCTAAACACCTTTGCGAAAAGCGATTAGCTTATCAATTATTGTAATGTAATGCATAATCGATGCAGGCTGTAGCTAAGATTAAAAAGAGGCTATCGAGATCAGATTACGATCGTGGTCCGAATATACTTAGTTCTTACAGTGAAGGATTTATTCCAATATCAACTCTATAGATATGCAATAAAGAAGTTTTTATAGGTCACTCTTCTTTAGCGTAATTATGACAGTAATTATCGGCGTATTGATGGCCAAAAGGTAAAACCCTTTTTGATTTATTACTACGTCTTGCTATTAATTGATGCGGCCAGTGAAAAGTAATATTAGAATCACGATCATACTCCAATTTTAACGGTAAAGTTCAGAAATCAACGTGAGTGCATTAGGTCGAATCACTTTCCAAAAATAGAATAAAACAAATGAACACACGCGAATCCTGATGCACTGTTTGATTTCGGAACGACACACGGCACTTGTCACTTTTTTTTTTCTTCACAAGCACGGACACTGCACTGGACTTACCGCTACGAAGGCTTTCATGATGTTTAGTGATGGGTCACTTCGGAACGTAGCGAAGTAATGTGATGTTCTTGGATGGTGCCTGGTGATATATACTAAAGTATGGCCGCGGTGGGGCGGAGAAAGGATAGCTTAGGTTGTGTAAGCACGGGAGATGCCACCATCCGAATAGGAAGTTTCGGTTAATTGGAGGGCGTCATGCGATTTTTTTTAGAATTTTTCCTATGATTGATCAGCGAGGTCAAGGGTTTTAAGTGTCTCTTTGAGGTAAGTTGTTGTACAAATTATGCGACGTATAAAAATATGACATCATTTCAATTCAAAAAGTTTTTTTTTCACGAGAAGATGTCAATTAATACATTTACTTCTTTAATGTGTATCTATAATGTCTATTTTCGGTGCTTTTTATACTACTATTTACATGTTAAATTCTGATGTCTACCAAAATACTTTCTGTTCTAGCTATGTACATGAATCAGTTCTTGACTTAAATTAGGATCATTTTAGCAACGGAATCAGAAAATTATACTTTTAAAGGATAAAAGATGATTTTGTCTTAAAGATAAAGTCATATTCTATGAACATTATTTCCTTGCCGGGTTCAAACCCACTATCTGTAACATAGAAGCCGATCGCTCGAGCACTGGGCACCAAATAAGCCATCATGATCTAGATATTTTAAAATATTAAGAAGATTAGATATGATTCTGGATTGTCTTGATACTAATAAATTAAGTTATTTTAATGAAGGAAAAATACGACCGCGGGCAGGATTCGAACCTGCGTCTTCTGGTTAAGTACACCAGACGCTATGATCGATAAGCCACCGCGAGTCCCACCCGCCTTGTCGAAATTTGCCTTAACATTTTTAATTTACGTCTTTGAGGTGACGTTAGTGACTAATAAATTATTTTTTCTCGTATACATGAGGTTACCTTCAAAAGGCGATCGGTCTTTTGATCAGAGGGTGTGGGATTATTACCCATTAATACCACCCCGCTGGCCACCATCAGCATATTGAGGGGGCACTATGTTCTTATAAAAACCCGCCCCAGAACCCCCCTGTACAACGCCTGTTATCTTATATCTCAGGGGGACGAAATTGCTTATATTTTTTTTATTGTCTACCACCTAGGGATTGGGGGGGGGGCAGTAAGGGGAGATCGGAAATTTTACAACTAATCCGGCCAAAATGTCAACCTCACCTGCACGCGCCGGATGGCGGCAGCGACCAAACTGGAAGCTGTGGTGCTCCCTGCTAGAGTAACCGACGAGGCTCTGACGACCGAGAATGGGCGGTATAACCCTACACCCGACCAAACCATGGTCGGAAGAGGTCTAAACAGCCTTGGGGTCCAAATAACCCCAAAAAGGTATACACTCGCCAACCCGCAATGGCCAGCGTGGCGTTTTATGGCTAACTACCTTCATAATGCACAAAACTAATAAGAGAAGGCCCTCAGTCCCCAGTGGTCCTACCGGGCCTGGCCATGGCAGCAGCCAGAAACCCGTTAGGACGGAGGGTGCTAAGAATCCCTGGGGGAATGGATCCGGCTGCTTTGACGACGTTTATTTGCGACGATCTAACGAAGGTGGCCGGAAAGGATTGGATGCGGAAGGCACAAGACCGTTCGAGATGGCGTGCATATGAAGAGACCTACATCCAGCATTGGATGGCAACAGGTTGAAAAAGAAGACCTAGGGATTTGGCAGGGTATGTCGTATTTGTACCAATAAAAACTGCAATTACCTCCTCTTGCCATATAGTCATATCAATGGGCCATGCCTAGCCTAGTATAGGTACCTTTGATTTTAAGATAGGTACCTACACACCTACCACATCTGTATTCCCTGAAAGGTTAGGCAGAGGTGAACTAAGGTGCATCTCCTCATTAGTCTAGTGTTCCCCAGATACAGGTCCTGGGTTCGATTCCCAGGACGAGCAAAGTGATATTTAGTTTTTCTATGAAATTATTTTATTAAATAAAAATTCAATAAAAATCGCCCCCTATTACATGGATGGGACCTAAACATACCGACGAAGTGTGATGTGATGTACAAACATCTTTCAGAAAGACTATTTGCCTTGTTCAGTAGGTACCCTACCGAGTATTTCAACTATTCCAGCTGTCAGCTGGCATTTAAATAAGTAGAAATTCATGTAAATCATAGGTAAGCTAACACATATTTTCTTAAAGTAAGTACTTAAGTAGGTAAGAGCTATTCATATGATCACTGTAAGACTTAAGACTGTTGTTTGTTAAGAAGGGGTATGTAATTATAGTGTTCATTTCTTAATCTTGATTGAGACTTGAGACTAACATACCATCACGCCTGTATTCCTCGAAGGGTAAGGCAGAGGTGTACTTCATGTACCTACTCCCACAGTTTGCCCATATGTTAAGGTTCCATTTTATAGTGTCGATTGCCATTTGCCGTGCACATATAAGTACAAACTCCGAGCTGCTACTGTGAATTTAATAAAAATACCCAATACACTTTGCTCGACCTGGGAATCAAGCCCAAGACCTATAGCGTTGCAGTCGCGGTTAGAACGACTAGGTAGTTGCCATCGTACACCGAACCGTGTTTGTTACCTTTCACGTTTAAACCACAAAACCGATAGTTGACAAGTAACTATTCAGTTGCGATTGTGTATAAGCGGTTTTAATGCTTTTAATTGCTTATGGACTAAGTATTATTATTTCATTGACATCTGTACCCGTCGCTCGTCGTCGTTAAAATACATATAGATTTTGCATTGTGTTAAAGTGCGGGACTTATTATTATTTTATTTATTTGCCAGAATATTGTGGTAAAAATATTAAATTTCCATAATATTCTGCCGTGTACTTACTGCTGTGTACTTCTTTTAGTTAATGATATTTACTTTAGTTTTACGCGAATTCCAATTTTCATAATTATGACCTGCAAATTAAATCATCGATCCATCTCGTCGCTGCGCGCCCAACGCTCCCCTTGCCAATATAGGTACGGGCATACCTAATTCAGTGAACTGCCAACTTTTTTCCAAAGCTGCTCCATAATTCTTTCCAGCTGCTTTTAACATTAGATTGGAAAAAATTAAGTACTTAATGCACGTAAAATATTCGCTTAGGTGAAGAGAGAACGCATAATTCTATTAGATGCAGAAGATTCCATTGAACTTGTGCAATACTGGTATTACAGTGTATTCGTTCTCTTGCAGTAATTACCGTGACCAGTCGGTACATAGATAGATGCTGCACATAAATATGCATGCGAAACGCGCGAGGTCGAAGCTAGACGCTTTAATTAAAGCACGTCGTGATTCTCTAAATATATATTTTTTAAATATTGGCTACAGGTCAACCTATACAAATCCAGTTTAAGCTAATCTCACTTTGTATAGTCTTTCCATACAATAAGAGACCAAAATAAATTGGATTTCTACAGCTTCACCTGTAGCCGTGCGTACACCTATTGTCTTCGCAGGCGCATTTTTGATACTAGTTCATCAACCTGTCGGGCACGGGCAAATCTCAGAAACTACTGTACGTTTTTTATACAGTTTTCACCAATAGAAGAAGGGTTTATCTAGGTAGTAACCTACCTGCTAATACGCTGCGGTGGGATGCTTAACGAAAGGCTTATAGAAAATGAATTGCTATTTGACTAATCTTTAGTCTCGCTAAATCTTTAAAACAGCTTGACCGTTTTGAACCTTTCTTTGTGTGTTTTCAATTCGATCGAGATTGGGCAGGACAACGTCTGTTGTCCAATAGTTAGATTTCATGTGTTCAATTTAAGTACATAGATTCTGACTCGGATAGTGATGCATTCGTAAAATTAGCATCGTACGATATTTCTGCAAATATGTTCTCGCTAAGTACACAGTAAAAGGTTGTCTTGTTATTGTAGACGTGTGAATATATTTCAGATACCTACCTTGATCGATTTTCTAAGAATTTCGTGTTTATTGTAAATATTGATAACTGAAGCGTGAAATGAAAAACCCAAGGGCGAATTTATATACCTGAAGAAATATCTGCCTCTATGGTCTATTGGTTATAAACGCGGATGCTGAATTTGAGGTCCTGTTTTGATAACCAGGTTGACTAAAGTTTTATAAGGGTTGTCTTTGAAATTTTTACTAGAAGCTAGTTTGAATTTATGGCAATAGAATGTAGATCGCTCGCGTATGACGTAAGGAGGGCTGGCCTTAGGACGGGACCTATCAGTGCGTTATGCTTGCAAATATCCTTGCAAATATCCTTTATTTATTTAATAGTTTTTTTACCTAGTAGGTACCTATCCCTATCAAATCTCATTTAATTTTGTAACATAACAGTGGCATTGAGCTGTATAATTTTCTACATTTTGAAGTTTATTGATTAATACAGGTTTCTGACACTTACGCAAATTTAAGACGTGGAAATCCATCCATGTACCATCGGCCATGGATGCTGTAATGGATCCGAAACGTCGGAAATTAAATAATATAAATATAACGCGATAAAATCCGTAAAAAGTAGTTTTTTTAATTATTCTACTTTGTTAAATTTATTAATGGGAACAACCAACAACCTGATGATCACACCTGATCTGAAACACTTCATAATTTATCGAAGGACAATAAAGTCTGCAATCAACATTAAAAGCAAGTTCTAATCCTTACGTGTGTGCACATTGATCCAGTTCAGATCAAGGTCAGGTTCGACGTAATCTACATAATAATATGTGTGCCAAGTTCAGTGCAGGCAATATTTCAACAGCGATACTTATCGGCACCAGCATTGTTGCTTGTTTTAAGGATCTGTCGGTTAGGTAATATTGAAGTTTCGAGCTATACACTATAAGAAGAAAGAACTCATTACAAGTTTTTGTATAATTTTTGGATTAGTTTTTGGTGTTAAGAAGAAAAAAAAATGTCTATGTATGGGTATTATAATTTTACATATTTTACTACTTAGGACTTTAAAAAAAAAAGTTAGGTTCATACATAAATTATTTTAGTGAAGGAAAAATACTTACCATACATAAATACTTACCATAACGCCTGTATTCCCTGAAGGGTTAGGCAGAGGTGTTCTTATGTACACCATCATTACACCGGTATATTTAATAGGGGGCGAGCCTATTGCCATTAACCGGGCAAAAATCCAGACTCCGAGCTGCTGCTGAGAATTTCATTGAAAAACTCAATAACACTTTGCTGGACCCAGGGATCGAACCCTGGATCTCTAGCGTGGCAGTTGCGCTAAGGAGTAGATTAATGAGGCAGTCATATTGTACTAGAATTTAAAAAAAAAGTAAGGTTTGTCTGTGTCTTACTAAAATTCATCAAAAATGGTTCAGCGATTTAGACTTGAAAACTTACTTTCTATATAAATAAATAATGTGTCACTCGACAATTACCTACTGCTTGTTGATGGAGTTATTGCAATAATACGAACTATAGACTATATTCACAACATAGTAGGTATGTACACACGGCTACGGTTCCAGGTCAACTTCTACAAATCCAGTTTAAGCTACTCTCGCATCGGCTTTCCATACAATAACACCCCAGAGTAAATTGGATTTTTATAGCTCGATGTGTAGCGGTGTGTACCTTTTTTTATTGATTTGATTTTAAAGGAAAAGTTTTTGTAGAATTTTTGGATATTTTGTCCTAAACTTCAGTAGTAAGTAGGTAGTCGCAATTACGATTGCCGACAAAAAGTAAAATGTGAGTATTATTGATATACCTAATAATATACGAAAAACCTATCATTTGAATATTTTCGTTTGTTTCGCGATTACCTTAGCTTTAATTTTAATTAATTCGTTTATATAGGTACTAATGGTTTTTGTAAGTTTCAGTACAGTTAACAAACGTGTGAAACTCCCACGCAGCTATTATCAATTGCTACAGAGTACAGACGATTGCAGATGTCAGTGTACGCCTTGTTATTTCAATTGTCCGAAGCAGATAGTATCAGCACAGCTCAATTTATTACACTGGTATCAGAGAGTTGTTTTTACACAATATAAAACATAAACAATGCCTGTAGGTATTCTCTGAAAGGTAAGGCAGAGGTTTAATAATGATTTAAATCCATAATTTACTGGTATGTCTTACTGGTCTTTTCTTTCTTTATATTTCAGATCCCAATCTAACACACAAATCCATTTAGTTTATAGCCCCTTTTGGGTCCCACTGCTGGGCAAAGATCTCCATCTTTCTTAGGCTTCTTAACCTTCATACCAAGATGGTTAAAATCGAAATCATCCCGTCATGTTCTCCTCAGCCGACCTCTTCCAGGAATGGCGTGGCGTGATCACACCTCCGAGTTGCTGCTGAAAATGATCCTAATAAAAATCCTAATAACCTCAATATAATTATTAAGATTCCCTTATAAGAAGATTACCTTATAAGTACGCCAGACAACCTAGGTACGTAAATGTCATACGTATGTTTCCTTTTCTTACAAGTCCATCCAAGGATTATCTGTAAGGGACAGCGCATTGTAGGACTGTTTGATTAACGAAAACTTAGCAAAAGTTTTTTGTGCGCAGTAAAGAATATTCAATTTTTATTATTTAGCCGGTACTGTTCCACTGCTGGGCAAAGGCTTCCCCCAATTCCTGCCAGGTCCTCTTTTCCTGCGCCACCTCGAACCAGCCCTCGCGGTTTGCATCCAAATCATCCTGATACCTCTTTCTGGACCGACCTCGATGACGCCGTCCATTCTATTCTAAATTTCTGGTGTTTCTGTAGGTATTCCAAATAATATAACCAAAGGCGCCTGCGGCATAAATTGCATGGTAATAAGCAAAATGTACCAACGTCAAATTGTATGATTACATACAAACTGTCAGAACAAATTGACTAGTCTCTCAGAGGTCGTCGAAACAAATTGAAGAGAACCTCTCATTAGCAGCTTAAGGTCAAAGTGAGAATTCGAGAGCGTAACATTATTTCTGACATTTCATAATTTATAAGTTTTTTTTTGGTGGGTACAAGTCAAAAGCGACTATACATTATTTTATTTAGTTGTAGTATTGGATACACATTCATTCACAGTCAGACACTTACACTGGGTGTTGATCCATATTAATCTATCATATGTGTGAGTATTGTTCGTTCCTTAAGAGGAGTGTCCCTCGCGAACGCAACAATGTTGCACAGTTGTCGCTGTCTCTATCCCTCGCGATGCGAACGCGTGCCCGAGAGGAGAAACAACAATACATTTGCAACATTTTCACGCGTATTTCTTATGTTCCGAATTTTGGAGATTACTCCTATAATATTGTTAATACGTAAAAAAAAATCTTGTAAAAATATATTCACTATATTATCTGGGTTTCTTTCGAATCAGAATGTTTCTGTAGTGATACATTGTCGAGAAATAGTAGCATAAAGTTGGGCCGTTTTTCAACGAAAATTGCCAATCTTTGAGCTCGTGTAACTTTTTAACCGTATATTGAAATGAAATTGTATACTACAGGAACACGTATTTTAATGATAAGATTGTTACTGCAAAATTCCAAAGACTTTCATTTGTTAATATTCAAGATAAGACCAAACTACGTTTGTATGGAGCGCGGAGCGGATACTATCCTCTTAAATGGTTGCCTATTTGACAACATACACGTTGGAGATCAACACACACAGCACTCTTTGTTACACAGTCCCTGTCCCACTGCTGGGCACGGGACTCCTTTCAGAATGACAAGGATTAGGCTATAGTCGATCAAACTAGCCTACCTCACACGTGGTTGAGAAAATCTTTCAGGCACGCAGGTTTCCTCACGATATTTTCCTTCACTATTTCAAGCGAGTGATAATTAGTAATCTATATTAATGGTAAAGTTTGTGATGCTATAGGGGTTAATGGTTGTACCCAACCGATTTTGATTTTTTTTTCTTCCATAGAAAGCTACTAGACTGCCTCATTGGTCTAGTGGTTGAAAGCGCGACTGCTACGCTAGAGGTCCTTGGTTCGATTCCCAGGTCGAGCAAAGTGTTATTGAGTTTTTATATGCAATTCTCAGTAGAAGCTCGGAGTATGGATTTGTGCCCGGTTAATGGCAATAGGCTCGCCCCCTATTACATGGGACCCAAACATATCGGCGAAACGTGAGTGTACATTTAGTACACCTCTGCCTAACTCTTCGAGGACTACGGGCGTGAAGGTATGTTATGTATGTTATGTCAGAAAGCTAAATTACTCCTGATTGACATATGTATATTATCTCGTAAAATGAAAAGAAACGTACAGTTCACACGGGCGAAGCCGCGGGCGGTAAACTAGTTAATTATAACTACGCACATGATTCTGAAAGTTTTGTAGATTTGTTAATCTGTGATACAATATAACATTTTTATTTTATTTATTTGTCGTTTGACAGGTAATTTTGACAAGTAAGATAAGGGCGCTTGTAGTTTGTACACATACAAAGTAATGTAACTCTGGCACATAAAATCTATCACATCTATAATCGCTTATGACTTGTACCACCGCTCCCAAACGTACCACCTCACACTTATTGGACACTCAAATCTTACTTGTGAAATGTCGGCTGTATTTCATAGATACAGATGCCATTAAGTTTTCTTTTACATTTTGACATTTGCTCCGTGTACGTTATTATACAATGGTCAAGCGGTGCTAATTGGAATTTAATTCAGTGAAGTCATAATTTCTGTACTTTTTAAATTTAGACCTTCCTGTATTTATACTTTTTAGGCTTATTGCCATACGAGTGTTTTTTGCTGTTTGTGTGTACTTCAAGAAATGGAGTTTTTATGGAGATTTGGAGAGTCAAGCCCCATATTATTATTCTTTATTTCAGACAAAGTCCATGGTGTTAGTAACAATATGACTTATAGACTATGTTAGTAGGAGAATCGAAATAAATTAAATTAATAACAAATATTTCATTACACTGGGCCAATTACACTGGCCAGGGCCTGAATGAATCCTTCATTCAGGCCCTGGCCGGATATCTTTCTCAAAGATTATTCGAACAAGACCCGAATGAATGCCTTCATGATTGGAGAATCATATTTCTCCACGATAACCTTTAAGATGCTGTTGGAGCCACCACGCAACCTGCTCAGTAATGAAGCGGTTCTTTTACGCATGATGGCGTCGAAGCCATCAACCCTTGCTTCCGCGAACATATTCGAGGCACTACAGTAACGCGGTAGCCCCAACAACATCCTAAAGCCATTATTATACTGGACTCGCAAGGCACTGATCGATCTCTTAGTATATGTGGTCCACAGGCTGCTCGTGTAGAATGTTTGGCAGTATGCTTTAAACAGAGTAATTTTAGCTTGTGGACTGCATCGAGCAAACCTGCGTGCCAGCATATTACTTCGGAACGCCAGTGCCCTGCGCTCCCTTTCAATGTCCATTTCATCATCAAGGTTCTCCGTAAGGTAGTGTCCTAGATATTTAAAATGATACACTCGACTATACGCTCTACTCCATTCAGTCGAATTGGAGGTACACTGGATGGACATTTACAGGAGGCCTTGAACACCAAAAATTCACCTTTCTTACAGTTATATATAAGCCCGTGTTGACTTGCGTATTCTTCACATATGGCCAACAGTCTCCTTATTGAACCTACCGTTGGACCCAGCAGAACCATGTCGTCTGCGTAGCTGACATTGTTTACACAAACATTGTCAACCAAACAGCGGACACGAGCACCGCTGAGCCGAACCATAAGCTCATTTACGTACAAGTTGAAGAGCTTTGGTGAACTCAGGCCACCCTGCCTCACCCCGCACTCCAACCTGTACGAGTTTGAGAGGCTGTTGGCCCATCTGACGCTGTTTGTTTGATTCATATCATAGATACCTCAGACAATGTTGTTTTTGGTACCAGCGACGGGTACAGGCATCATTGAACTAATAACATGTTAAATAAGGTTCAATACGTCACTTTATGTCTTATAACCCTCTAATTTACCCTTCAACATCCAATTTTTTCGTAGTAGTAATAGTAGGTAGTATCTTGTTGGCATGTCTACGTGCCAGCATGAATGGGTCGGCCCAATCCCTCCCTAAGTCCCCTTCCTTCTTCTATTCTCTTTCCCCTCCCTTTTCCTTAATAAGTTCGGCAAGGCATTTGTAACTCCTATGGTATTGCAGATGTCCATGGGCAGCGATGACTACTTTCCATCAAGTGGCTCGCCTGCTCATTTGCCAAGTTAAACCATAAAAAAGATCTCCAATGCTTTCCCCAGAATTTCAAATTAAAATTTTCTCACATCTCCAAACAGAAAAGCGCAATGTAAAACTACCAATTTGAAGGCATCTCAATTACATGTAAATAAGCAGTTACCTCTGCAATACTGTTAAGCCAACGCTATTAGAATATTTATCGTTAAAACAGTTATTTTTTAAGTCGTATATTGAATACGAATATATTGCCCAATGACCTTCAAAGCTTCAGGGCCGGACGTTTTTAGAAACGACTGATGCACAACACGCGCGGCGGCATCTATTGTGCCGTAACATGGACACTAATGAATTTGTAATGATGTTCTGTGACCTTAGGA
Source organism: Subacronicta megacephala (assembly GCA_958496365.1). Taxonomy (NCBI): domain Eukaryota; kingdom Metazoa; phylum Arthropoda; class Insecta; order Lepidoptera; family Noctuidae; genus Subacronicta; species Subacronicta megacephala. The sequence goes on along the minus strand of OY292531.1, from coordinate 12,848,736 downwards.
CATGGTTAGATGGACTAGATGTGCTAGATTTTTTAGGTACTTAGATACTTAAGGTGATCTAGTCGGTGTACTTGAATTTATTTTTTAATGGTACAAAAGATGTTATGGGTACATTATATCGCTACTCAAACAATTATATCGTGGTTATTTCCTGTTTTAGCATTAAGTAATAAAAAATTCGCAAAGATATGAACTTTCTAGTGTAAGAAAAATTCTGCCTCAGGCAGGGTTTGAACCCGCCTTGCTCCGGTGAACCGAACGCTTTACCAACTAAGTTTGGTCTCGGTAGCTAAGTTAGTAAAGCCTCCGGTGTACGCAGGTTCGAACCCTGCCTGAGGCCGAATTATTCTGTCACTAGAAAATTTATACAGTTACATCATGAAGATACTTAGGTATTTTTCTTTAAAGAAATACTGGTGGAAATACTTAGAGATTATATGCCAGTGGAACAGTAAATAGTTTGATGAAAACGATATCTTTTTCTCTCACCGCAAAAACTCTAAATAAGTACGCCAAGGTATTTTTCATTGTATGAAGCATTGCGTCATACATTTTGACGGTAAACAGTTTAACTCTAACGAGATGCACAAACTGTGACTATTGATTAACTTGTAGGTGTTAATGAAACAAGCATAAACCCTGTGCATTTCATCGATTTAAAGAAAACTTGAAAAAATACATATACCTACCTATACATTTTATACATTCACGCCTTTTTCCTACAGGGGTAGGCATAAACTATAGACCGCTACTTGTAACGACTCTTGCATACCTCTTTCGCTACTTCCACATTCATATATGTTTTCATACACAGGTGCCGGTTGCGAGTGATGCACCTGAATTGTTTGGAAGACCTCGCCGAAAAGATCGGTGTATGTTCTTCTAGGAGGACCTCTCCCGACGCTGTCGCTGACATTTACCTTATAAATTCCATTTGTTAATAGTATTCCATTCGTTCTCGCAACATGCCCAAACCCTCTCACCATATTCCTTTTAATTCGTGTGACTACATCATCTAAAAGATGATGTCCGCAACGTTGTCTTATCACACGATTTCTTAATCTATTATTGTTACACCTCAAATACTACATAAGGAATGCATTTCCACAGCATTTATTCTACTTTCATGTTTTTCTGCCAAATCCACTACATTGTTGAAATTTTAAGCAACTTATTATAATAGTAAGGAATTAGCCTCGTTCTAACATTAAGATGCGCTATTATTGTCTTACGAAAACTGCTAAAAAGCAAAGCTATAATAATAGAGTTTAACAATTCACCAGTAGCCGTAAAAAGCATGTTTCTTAACTCGTATTAGCACATTAGATTTAATCAATATGAAGTCGATTTAATGTTGTAATCTAGACATCCAAGTGATCCAAAAGGCCGATTTAGTTATCGACATTGTTTGTCAAACGCTATCTAAAAGCAAATAATTAACTGTTTTTAACCAATTCTATATGGGTACATATTGTCTGTAAAAAACAAATAAATACCTACCACAACACCGGTACCTATTTCCCGATGGGTTAGTTAAAGGTGTACCAATTGTACGCCACAGTTCGCTGGTATGTTTAGGTCCCATGTAAATAATGTAAAAGGGGACGACCCTAATGTCATTAACCAGGCATAAATTCAAACTCAGAGATGCGTGTAAGAATTTATTAGAAAAATCCAATTTCTAGCGTAGCAGTTGCTTTTACGGTAACTAGAATAATGAGGCAGTTTTTTTTTTGTCTGTATTTAGAACGGAGTAAATCCGGGAGTAAACTTATCATAGAACTCCGATGAACTGAAGTAGGTACAGTGAAATACATGGCCAGGCGAGGCTGAGGTGGAGTAAGTCTTCTAGTGGTGGCCAAGTGTAGGCAATTGGAGCATCGGCCGTCCTTTAGGGAGATGGGTCGACGATCCAACCTGCGAGATGCGCAGTTCCGAGTCAAATTTCAGTTTATTTGAAGCTATAGGCTTATAGGCTGGGTAGATATATCCAGTAGGGACATAATAAGGGCTCGACATAATCTGGTTGACGAGATAATCCGGGAGACTTTACACAAAGTCAAATGTAAGCCTGGAACCGAGGTCAAAGCAATCTTTCACTCATACATTAATATTATATAACAGTAAAAAAATGCATCAACAATAACGCTTTGTATTCCGTAATATTGTGTTACGGAATTTTTCTGTACTATATTATGTTGTAAAGAAATAAAAATTGAATGCATAATCTTGGTCATTAGGTAATATTACTTTTTATAAATTTCATAATAAATATGAAGCCATTAACGTACATTGAGTTTATTATTATTCGTACTTCTAGCCGAACGAACTACTAACTACTTACAAACTAAGTTACCGAGACCACTGCTGTGATGTCAAATTTCTCTTCCACATTATATGTCTTCAGGTGACGTCAGCAACATCTATTGAAGACATTAATTACTATGTCTTTCAACCAACACGACTTCCTTTACAGGTGGTTCAATGTCTTAGTTGATAAAGCGTCTGGTGTACTTAACCAGAGGGACGCAGGTTCAAACTCTGCCAGAGGCCGAATTTTTAGGGTTCCGTAGCCAAATGGCAAAAAACGGAACCCTTATAGATTCGTCATGTCCGTCTGTCTGTCTGTCCGATCGTGTCACAGCCTTTTTTTTCGAAACTATAAGAACTATGCTGTTGAAACTTGGTAAGCAGATGTATTCTATGAACCGCATTAAGATTTTCACACAAAAATAGAAAGAAACAAAAAAAATTGGGGGTTCCCCATACTTGGAACTGAAACTCAAAATTTTTTTTTTCGTCAAATCCATACGTGTGGGGTATCTATGGATATATAGAGGTTCCTATATCATTTTTTTCTAAACTGAACAGTTTGCGCGAGAAACACTTCCAAAGTGCTAAAAAGTGTGTCCCCCCCCTGTAACTTCTAAAATAAGAGAACGATAAAACTAAAAAAAATATATGATGTACATTACCATGTAAACTTCCACCGAAAATTGGTTTGAACGAGATCTAGTAAATAGTCTTTTTTTTATACGTCATAAGCTGAATATTTTGCGCGAGAGACACTTCCAAAGTGGTAAAATGTGTGTCCCCCCCCTGTAACTTCTAAAATAAGAGGACGATAAAACTAAAAAAAATATATGATGTAGATTACCATGTAAACTCCCACCGAAAATTGGTTTGGACGAGATCTAGTAAATAGTTTTTTTTAATACGTCATAAATCGTAATGATACGGAACCCTCCGTGCGCGAGTCCGACCACTTGGCCGGTTTTTTCTTTTACTAGGAAATTTTCTTTCAATAGAAAATTCATATCTTTGTGAAAATTTCGATTCTTTAATCTTAAAGTATCAAATGCACATTTAACTTATTATTGTGTTAAATGTGGATTTAATATTTTTAAATTAGTGTCAATTCAACCCATCTTTTCAGATACGGTTGACAACCCTGATGACATAAAGCAATCATGTCATATCGGTTGCAAGTATGCAATACTAGTAATGACAGGTCAGTCATCAGATATCGCAACATAACGCGTCTAAACGCTCTTGTAACTAAATCTCATCACATGCAGATTTCCGCGATGACGTCACTGTATGTTACAAATCGATCTAAATGTCTACGTGATGCTACTGCGCAGGTCGACTATTATAGTAGCACGGTAGCAGTCTTTACGTCTTTACGGGTTAAGAGGTCGCTACTGTATCTTCCCTCCTGTGTTGATTCAACACTACATAAACAACATATCATCACGCCTGTATTCCCCGAAGGGTTAGGCAGAGGTGTACTTAATGTACACCCACAGTTCGCCGGTATGTTTGGGTTCCATGTAATAGGGGGCGAGCCTATTGCTATTCACCGGGCACAAATCCAGACTCCGAGCTGCTGAGAATTTCATAGAAAAACTCAATAAGACTGCTCGACCTGGGGATCGAACCCAAGACCTCTAGCGTAGCAGTCGCGATTGGGACCACTAGACCAACGAAGCAGTCTCAACACTACATATTCAACCTTTTTGCACACTGTGCAAAACAACCATTAAGCAGCTTATAAATTATTATTTAACAACTTATCTAACAACAACAACAAATTTAACATTACTCAAAATTAATGCAGAAATATATTTAACTATTATGTGGTTCGGATTTAGACCACCGTGCAACCCGAGACTATTGACTAGAAATTAGAAAAGTTGGGAAACTAGGTATACTGACAGTTCCCATGTTTTAGAAGGCGAAATTATAAAAAATATATCAATATAAGATTGTCGTGGATCGACGATTGCTAATAACCTATAACTTAATTCTATTGCCGTGTGTACATTAAGTAAGACTCGTCAATCAAAATGCACTTTTCATTTTCGTAAAAATATCTTACAAATCACAGTCTTCTAATTGTCATGTCAAATACAGAAGGTAGGTAACCGTCACTTATACATTACGTAAATATTTTGAAATTATTCAAGTACGAATCGATACATTACCACAATTTTTTGTACAATTTGTATTTCCAAAGTTAAGGAAAATATATTGAGTGTCTTAAATTATTGACTTATTGTGTAATGTCGATTTTGTAAGCGGATCTTATCCGGTAAAGTATGTGTCCATACTTTACGTCACAGTAGTAGCTACTGTAAGGCCTGTCATGGAGGACAGGTGCCCTGGTAGCCTCAGTTTTCGGCTGACGGTACTTTCGGGACGTGGCTATTTCGGGAAGTATTTGTGTTGCATAGGCTGAGGGCTAACGCCTGGTTGTGTTGTGACCGCTTTGTGGGCTGCTTAGAGAGCACGGTGAAGTCTACATTGGAGTTTGTACAGAGTAGCATCGTCATCATCGACCCATTTATTGTCTCTATGCTGAGCAAGATTCTCCTCTAAAAATGAGAGAATTAGGCTTTATTCCTAAGCGTAATGATGAAATCGCGGCAGGCAGCGGGTGGTGACCGCTTTCAGCTGTAATTACAGCCATGATCGGAAGCGCGTGATCTTAGTTGCTGCCTTTTACTGCAAATCCGCAGTAGAAGCACCGGGTGCCAGAAGGAGCTAACAGACCTCCGTCCGCCTGGCCGTCATCAGCTGTGACCTGAATAAAAAAGGACAACAAAGTATTTGCTATGTCGTATTTTTGGTCTCGGTTGACTGAAATTCTAACTAAATTCATAAAATAATGCGAAACTGAGCTTATTTATTTGTTACGCTTTCCCGCTTGTATCGCTGAACTGATTTGGATGAATTTTGCTACAGAGGTAGATCGGACCTTGGATAGGCTTATAGGCTTCTTTTGATTGACCAAAATTGCTTGACAAAATCTATATTAACGCGAGCGAAACCGCCAGCAAAAGACAGTAAAAAATATTTCATCTTTTAACGATATATCCAAATCTTTCGCTAACAGTTGCACCAACTGCACATTACATTATGCTTCGCAAGGAACGCATTTCCACAGAAGTTATTTTACTTTCATATTTTTCTGCCGCACCCATTATTCGTTTCCATATATTAGTGTGTTATTTGTTAGAGAATTTATGAACCCACAAGGCGCATGCGATTTCGACTTTGAATTTGTATGTCAGTAAATATTGCAAGTTTTATTAATTAATTGCATTTTTATTAATGTTCTCACCCATTATCAAATATTTTATTTTTATTTTAATAACATGGCATTTAATATTTTTTGCCTGTCTCCCCAATGAGTTAGGCAATAGGCAGTTCTCTACAATCACACTCGCCGCTATGTTTGCCGGTATGTTTTTTAAATTCCATTATTTTAATCCTAAGGAGGAAGATGGCAATAGCCATTAACCAAGCACAGATTCAAGCTCTTCTATGTATGTTATAATCATATACATAACTCTTCTTCTTCTTCTCAATCCTAGCGAGTTGCTACTAAACCTTTATAAGACCGCCAAAGCAAAGTATAGTATATAATATAATATCTATTACTTCGGCAAAAGTATAAGATTACATATATATTTCTATTTTAAGTTCTTATACTTTGTGATGTTGTTAGAAGGTTTCCACGGAAACAAAAATCTAGAAAATTACGCAGAAAATCGGTAAAACAGGACAACTTCTATCGAGTCATCTAGTACTTCTATAAATATTTGACTATTACAGTGGGCGGATTAAAGTCAATGATAAGATAACGGTACAAATTGCTCTTTTAAAGCAGCTACGATACCGGATAAAATTGATCTTCCCACGAAGCCGTTTGGCTTTTTCTGGCTGGGCCACCATCACCGATTTTAATTCTGATTGGACAGAGAATTAGGAATAGGAATTAGATAGGACGTTATGTATGTTATAATAAAATTAAATAATCATCAATTTTGATTAGACTACAGGAATCAAAATTAAATTTTCGTTTTGAATGTAATCAAGATAGATGTAACTGAAGATAACTCTCAATCAGAAGATAGCTCATCTCTATACATGGACCATGATCGTAAAAATAAACTTCCCAGCAGGCATACATTTTGCGAACATTTTCAACACACTTTCTACTAATTATTTTTTCTTCTTTATGTTCATTTTATAAAACACAGATTTAAATTATTTACCGTTATAGTATTACAGAAAAATAACTATCATAAATACTTCTTGTAAAATGTCAACCGTTTTAGTGTTTTATCAGTCACTAAGTATATTATATTATTTCTCTCAAATATTTGAACAAAAGTATTTTCGACTCACCTGTACCAGATGTATGGATAAAAATGCTTTTGTTAATATCTTTTTAACCACAGACCGACCAATTCTGTAATTTGGCGACTAATTTCGACTAATTAACGACTAATTCTGGGCGCAAACAGATCTCCGCTAGATGCTTTGGTTGTCGAGATACAGTGGGGGCCCAGCCAGGAAAAGTCCTTTCTGGCTGGGCCCCTAAACTACCCTTATAACTTTTGAACCACAGACCGACCAATTCTGTAATTTGGCGACTAATTTCGACTAATTAACGACTAATTCTCTGTCCAATCAGAATTAAAATCGGTGATGGTGGCCCAGCCAGGAAAAGCCACACTACGAAGTTACGTAAACGGGATAAAATCCGTATATTATCAGTGCAGGGCAATTAAAAAAAACACGTTTTCGTTGTTAATATAGGTAGGTAAGCGAAAGCTATACAAGAATTTGGTTATCTATAACCGGTGAATATTCATAATGTATTTACATAACTTTGAGATTCGCATAAAGATGATATTTTGATTGTTTTCGTTTCAACACTGTTGTAATGTGATACTATGTTACTGGCATGGCCCAATGCTCAATAAAAAGTTTCGCCATTTCTATCATCATCCCCAAGCCTTTTCCCAATATGTTAAGATCACTTTCCAGTCAGTCATATCATCACGCCTGTAATCCCCGAAGGGTTAGGCAGAGGTGTACTAATGTACACCAACATTTTGCCGGTATGTTTAGGTCCCATGTACGGGGCGAGCCTATTGCTATTATCGGGCACTAATCCAAACTCCGAGCTGCTACTGAGGATTTCATAGAGAACCCAAAAACACTTTGCTCGATCTGGGAATCGAAACCAGGACCTCTAGCGTAGCAGTCGCGCTTAGGACTAGACAAATGAGGCAGTCAGCCCTTTTTATCCATTCTTGTATTTCATTTTTTTGTATTTCATTTATTTATTTACTCTGAAATCCCGATTTCATTACTCGTAGTAATGAAATTCATTAATGTATAAAATATTTAATTTCATTACTCGTAGTAATGAAATCGGAATTTGTAATGATGACCCATTTTACATACATATAACATTTATTTATCATTTATTTCGAACAACTAAGGATCATATTCACAATTAGGTTAATCAATAACAGTGTAATACTATACAATAACTATACAACTAAAGATAATGTTTTTTCAGGAGAATAACTTTAGTTCGAATTTTGTGATAATTGAATGGCATTAATTAATGTATAAAATATTTAATTATTATTTAATGTATACAGCTTTCTAACTATTATCTAATCTGTAGTTTCGTTAAAATAATTCTTTCTTAATATTTTTTTAAGTACAACATAAGTTTACGCATTTCATTGTTTCAAACAAACGTATCTACTGAACACCGGGTATTACACATAATATTGTATTTGTGCTACACTCGATTCGATGCTAATAATATGCCACGCATATAATAATATATAATTATATTACATTTTGAAAAAAGATGCGTGCATATTATTCGCCTAAACCCTGAATAAAACATAATATATTTATTTAGCTACATACTATATACATACATATAATACTGGCTACGAATAAATAATAAGTTTATTTATTCGTACGATACTGGTCAAGATTGATTGATGGATGACCGTCAATGATGCATTGCAACATTTCATGTAAACATTACCTTGAATTGTTCTTTTGGGGGAAGATTAGACTGTAACACGCATTAAGCTTTCCATATAACATAGTAAAAAAGTATATAAACTAAATAAACGTCAAATAAATTATTTTAATTCTGCATCAGGTTATAATATTATAAATTTATAGCTTTCTATATCTTCGCGTTTAAACGCTGACGTAGGAAAAACATGCTATTGAATACAATTCCTATTATAAAGATTGTATTTACATAAATTAATATAATTAAAAATTTCTCTTATACCAATGTGACGGTCACCCAAAGCGCTACTGTAAACAAACTATAGAAGCTACGGATATGTATGAAGCGAAAGCGGAAAGCGTTTTGCTTTTAAAAGTACTCTTTATTTTTTGCATAGCGCAAATTTTCTGAATTCAAAGTCGAATTTGAAAGGGTTTGTTTTGGTGGGGTTTTTTTTCTTAATTACTGACGCACGTATGCATTCTTTTTGAGGATGTAGCCTATAAAATTCTGACACTGATAAATATAGCCTCGCTCTTTTAATTAAGAAAAACTTCCAGTTTCTTATAGATCATCCTCCGAATGCCATCCTTGAGCTTGTTACACATCATTTACTTCGCCATTTATGTATAAGACTAGTTAAAAAAATGCATCATTTATGTACATACATACATTCATTGAGGTACTGTGTTCTAGAGACGACCAGTTTAATTATTTCTACAATTATTGGCTATAAACCTTACTGAAAACTACCTAACACAGACGTTCACTATCCTAATTTGATGTAGGTAATCACTCCATTTAACATTGATCGATCTTAAATTAAGGAGTAAAACTTCAGGACCTTATGAAGCATTGCCAAAAAACTTTGGGTCGCCAAACGAAATGGTACCCACGCCCTAAGGCTTGAGTGGCCGTTTGCTTTTGTAAGACAGTGCTTAATATCTCAATGAGTTTACGTATGCGTCATGAGGCCGCTCGCCCCAGCACCGTGGCCTGGCCTTAACCGGCACAAGGCTAGACTACTAGAGAAGCGCTCGACATTCCCCGCTCACTTCTCAACAACTTGTTTAATGTAAACATTTGATTACAATATGCATAGAGGTTAAGTTTTAATAATAATAGTTAAAACGTTTTTTTTTGCTAACGTTATAATGAGCGTGTGGTTGGGCAATGAATATAGCAATTTCTTGTTGAAATGTTTTTTAGACAGAAGTCTCTAAAAGTAGTTTTGCAAGGGCTCATGATGGCAAAAGTAGACGATAATTTGACTGAAATTGCGGCTGGTCATTTTCACGTTATATGTATAACTGTGTAATTGTAGACATTAATTGTATACCTACTGACTAGGTATGAACTAGTTTCCAAAATGAATTGCGCCCTTCAAACCCAAATAAGGAAATGTTAATATGAATGAATAAATATGATAAAATTGATAGCAAACTGTTATTGGGTTTTTCTATGAAATTCTCAGTAGCAGCTCGGAGTTTGACTGCATTCTCGGTTAATGGCAATAGGCTCGCCCCCTATTACATGGGGCCTAAACATACCGGCGAAGTGTGGGTGTACATTAAGTATATTTCTGCCTAACCCCTCGAGGATAACATGCGTGATGGTTTATTATTTTACGATTTAAAGGTGGGAGGTGTGTGTGCACATGCAATAGGGGGCGAGCTTATTGCCATCAAACAGGCACATATCCGAACTCTGAGCTGCTAATAAGAATTTAAAATAAAGCCCAATAACAGTTTGCTGTTTGCTGACCTGGGAATCGAACCCAAGAGCTCTAGCGTAGTAGTCGAGCTTAAGACTACACTACTACACTAATGACGCAGTTTTTTTGTATTTAAATCTAAACTTTCAGTACACGTTCTTTCTCTAAGGAAATCATTTGCTTATCGCTTATATTTGCATACATAACTTATCTTCCTGCAACTTAGGAATGATAGGCAAATTATATAATAGATTATGACTTATATAACGACCTATCTAGTCTTGATAAACTTTGAATTTTATTTTAATACAAGAGAGTTGACCGCGGCTTTTCTCGCATGGGAATCATCCCGTAGTTTTCTATTCATGAAAGAATTATTATTAAAACCGGTTCAGTAGTGTCAGAGTTTATCGATTATAAATCACAACTTATAACCAATCAAACAAAGTATAATATTAGTATATATATATAGGTGAGACCTACGAATAGGTGAGACACACCTTACATAATTATTATAAAGAAAAACTTAACGAATTTTCTATTCACAATCTCAATGTCAAAATAAGGTGATGTAAACATTTTAGGTAATTAAGTATTTTGAACTGTAAAATAACTTCGGGTTAAGGTTACCGGTGAAGGTTCAAACTTCATTGCATCATGCACCTTTCAAGTAACCTGACAGGCCAATATAATTAGTGAAACTAATCAAATATAACTAGAAAAGAAAAGAAAAGAAAAGAAAAAAATATTTTGCAAATATGGGTACAATATGAAGTGATGGGTACAGTTACTAGTTAAAGTATTACAAATAATAGGAATATAATTAACCGCACATTAAAAATACTGAATTGAGCGACAAAATTACCGATTCAATTACTGATCAAGCACAATTATAAATACAGATATCGGTTAGGTTAGGTTAGAACTGGGACCACACATCGCCAGAACCAAATCGTGTTCATGCTTTTTTTGCACAGTTTTACACAGATTATTTTAGTCTCAAAGAAAGAGGATCAATAATTTAAAAAGAAGACCGTTTAGATTTTTTGCTTGCAATTTTTGTAAAATTAAAACGATCATTTAAATACATGCCCAAATAATATTGAAAGTGTACTACTTATTGCTTTATAGAACTGAAAGAGACTACTAGTTTGAATTTATTCTCCAAATGGTGGAAAAACTGCATCATTGGAATATCGTTTGCAAACGCCGCAGCTGACTGTGTGATCCCGAAGTTAAATTGTAAGGCATAGTTAAAGCTTAGGACATGCTGGCTTAAACTAATGATTGTGTAGAATTATATATGTGATTCATCAAAAGTGCCGATTTTAGCTACCAGCTAACAAAAATAAACCTCTGTCTAGCTCTTTAGGGAATACGGACGTGACGTCATAAGTATAATGTTATGTTTAGTTCACGTAATAATGATGATCGTACTCAGTTCCGGGTCTCCGCGTGTTTTCACAGACTGCCTAGGTCGTAGGTCAGCATAGGCTCAGCCTAGGCACACTAAGTAGGTTTATTGGCACATACTTATATTTTAGATACCTATCCAATATTTCTGGTGTGAGCGTGGTATGATGACATGTATAATTGTATACACATACCTAGGTATTTCTTGTATTGCTAAAATAGCCTAATCCAAACTTGTAGTTAAGTCTGATACTTGTGGTGGAATATTGACTATGTAAATACCTTCTATACCACAATATATAGAAAGGGACAAACGAATTTCATTTGAGGAGAAAAGTAAGTAGGTACTTAACTTATCTTGTTCTTAAATTTTCCTGAATATTTCGCGAATTCAAAGTTCATTTCGATTACAACCACAATTAGGTACTTACCTGAATAATGTCATCTTATTTAAGACCGATTAATTTGTAGGAATGTGAAAAATAAACATTTTTTATTTCACTTTTTTTACTTTGAGTCTGCCTCTCTAGTCTAGTGGTCCCAAGCGCGACTGCTACGCTAGAGGTCCTGGGTTCGATTCCAGGTCGAGCAAAGTGTTATAAAGCATACCGGCGAAATCTGGGTGTACATTAGTATACCTCTGCCTGAACCTTCGGGGTATACAGGCGTTATTGTATGTTTTACTATTATTATATATTATGTATTACATATAAACGTAGTAGCGTTTCGTTACTGCGCTTCGTTCGGTGAGCGAGAGGGCCGGAGGCCCAATTCCTCCCCCAATCCCCTTCCTTCTCCTTTTCTCCTTCCCCTCCCTTTCCCTAAATAGGCTCGGCAACGCATCTGCAACTCCTTTGGTTTTGCAGATGTCCATGGGCGGCGATGACTACTTACCATCAGGTAGCTCGCCTGCTCGTTTGCCGAGTTATCCCATAAAAAAAAAAAATATATATAAACTAAAAATTTAATTTATTTTATTTAATTTTGTGCATAGCAACACTAACAACGAATGTCAAGAATTAATGGTTCCATTGTTCCGTTACTGATTGATATATCAAGTAACTGCCGAAGGCTAACAGATACTTCGTGGCACATCTAAAGTGTTTGTCCGGAGGCTATAGCTGAAGTTAAAGTTTTGTATCCTCATTCTGTCTAACTAGATGATTTCAGAAGAGATTAACGCTGCCTTTAGGCGTCACAATGACCTACTAATGTTTCCGGTACTTATGTGTCTGTAGTCTTCTTTTTGAGGAAGCTTGCCGACAACACTTTAATACTTGAGAGGCTAAAAAGGCCGCTTTCAATAATAACTTAACATCCTAAAGAAATATTTACCCCCTTACTCATCTACTATATAAAAATCCCATGTCTAAGCATTTGTTGTCGAACTCCTCCGAAACGGCTTGACCGATTTTAATGTTTTTTGTGTATGTTTGGTAGGTCTGTGAATAAGTCGAGGGCTATTTTTATAGCCCTAACCTCACTCCCTTTGTTAACACGCTTCTATTTTTTTATCATGGCTTATATATCGTAAATGTACGATGAATGAGCGATAGTACATTCTGAACTATGTGGCCATCCGTCTTCCGCAATTCAATAATTACTGAATACAAATATACGAGTTTAATTATATTTCGAAATTACTACTGCTAAATAAAGATTCTGACATAAGAGTTCGTAACATAATTTAAGTAACACCGAAATTAACTGAAATAAACCTCGTAATAATATAATTAACATGTATGATTTTAATGGCAACATTTACATCGTGATAAGTAACATCAGACTTTCCATCACGATTCTATTCGGTAGATTGATAGGTAAAACAAATTAATAAACAAACTATGTAAAAACTATAATCGCCAATTTGCTATTAATTAATGCGAGTATAATTATATGGATGCGCAAATCTGTGTTGCAAAATGCATTCAACTGTTTTTAGAGCGTACGACACGGAGCCGATACGATGTATAACAACAAAATAAATAAAATAATAGCTATCTAGCTTTAATTCGAGTTAGCAATATTTATAGTTAGTAATTTTTACATAAAAACCTTCAAAGAAATGAATGTTTAGTCTCGTCACTTTTTACCCAAAATAATTTAGTTTAAGTATAAGACAAACTGACGTACTTAATTATAACCTATTGCAAAACTAACATGTTAAATAAAGTATATGTAAAATTAAGTATATGCCTGCCACGTAAGGTTATTGTCCGAAAGGATTGATTGATTGTAGTTGTTCAGATCTATTATCTTGCAATAAAAACGCGGCACATTGGGAAATTTTGGATAGTTTAATCTTAGCGTGGATTGAGTAAATATTTTCAAAGCGCACAGTTTAGAGAGGTTATTCCTCACTGTCAGATATGTTTGTTTACGAAACGGTTACAAAATTGCAACTCGCACCTTCATCATTTTCAAAATTTTATTTTGCGAAAAAATGCGTAAAAATGCCGCCAAAAGACAGAGATAAAAGATTGCCAGTCAAGAGGTTCATAAGGGAATCTACTAAAATTGCGACGGAGGAGCATTTATTTTATTACTAAAATTTTTGTTCCTATTTTTAATATTTACATTGTATACATATAATAGGCGAGCCCTGGTGAATGTTACATACTTATACTTATTATTGAATTCTATTCCCAAAAATATTATGAACTTACCAAAGAAATTTTAAATTCTAAAGTATGAATCTGTGTCGTGTCGCAAAGTGTAAAGTGCTTAAAGAAATGTTAATAGATGCGGTATTGTGCGTGATTGCTGAGTCGCAAGTAATACACGTCTACGGCCTACGGAGTATTCTGGTTTGGAGCAAGTCATAAACTTATTATCGATCTTCAATGAAGAATGTTAACGAATTTTGATTATTAGCACTCCATATTCTCTGTTAAAAATAAAAAATACTAGTGAAAGAATTACTTCGATACGTCAATTAGTTTCCGTTTTAGAAGTAAAACAAGTTGTAACCGAACGACGCGGGCCGCCGGTTACGGTGTGACGTCATAGGACAACGCGCTCAGTCTGGCTCACTCAGTCCGCTCGCAGTCGAGCGTCTGTGCCGTCGAAATTATACCTAAATTCTTTTAAAAATGTCCAATCCAAATACTAGGAAATCGTGTGTTGTGCCTAAATGTAAAAATACATCTAAAAAGTTGTTTTTTTATAGTTCCAAAAGACGTTAATATGCGAAAAAAATGGATAAAAGCTATTTATTTATTTATTTTTATTATGGCACTAAATAAATAAATAGCTTTAATCCATGTTTTTTGCATTTTAACGTCTTATAGAACTATAAAAAAACCGGCCAAGTGCGAGTCGGACTCGCGCACGGAGGGTTCCGTACCATTACGATATTAAAATAATATGACGTATTAAAATAATCTACTGACTGACTGAGATCTCGTTCGAACAAATTTTCGTTAGAAGTTTACATGGTAATGTACATCATATATTTGTTTTAGTTTTATTATTCTCTTATTTCAGAAGTTACTGGGGACACACACACACATTGTACCACTTTGGAAGATTCTCAGGCGCAAACTATTTAGTTTAGAAAAAATTTTTTATATAATTATCGTTCAAACCAATTTTCGGTGGAAGTTTACATGGTAATGTAAATCATATATTTTTTTAGTTTTATCATTATTTTATTTTAGAAGTTACAGGGGGGGGGGGCACATTTTACCACTTTGGAAGTGTCTCTCGCGCAAGCTATTCAGTTTAGAAAAAAGTGATATTAAAAACCTCAATATCATTTTTGTATACCTATCCATAGATACCCCACACGTATGGGTTCGATGAAAAAAAAATTGAGTTTTAGTTCTAATTTTTAAAATCTTAATGCGGTTCACAGAATACAGATCTACTTACCAAGTTTCAACAGCATAGTTCTTATAGTTTCTGAGAAAAGTAGCTGTGATATACGGACGGACAGACAGACAGACATGACGAATCAATAAGGGTTCCGTTTTTTGCCATTTGGCTACGGAACCCTAAAAATAACTTTTCCGGCGAATTGGTAGTTGTATTTTTATATTTAGGCACAACACACGATTTCCTAGTAAGGTACTTGATACAAATAAGGCCTATGCTCAAATAAGGCCTATAGTGCGAAAAAGTCGTTTAATGTATTTACATCAAATATATATTGCACGAACGTATAGACTACACCTCCACAACTCGGCAAGTAGTGCGCGAGAGGCCCGCTCACGCTCACAGCGCCAGTGTTCGTCAATCGTTCGTGGACGACGGCCGTTTTCATTGCGTGTTATTAATTTGTCGTAATTTCTATCGTATTTTATTACGGTATTTTTTAGAGTTTTATTTCAAGTTATGTACACGGTTTACATTATACAACATAACATAACATACCATCACGCCTGTATTCCCCGAAGGGTTAGGCAGAGGTGTACTAATGTACACCCACATTTCGCCGGTATGTTTTAGGTCCCATGTAATAGGGGGCGAGCCTATTGCCATTAACCGGGCACAAATCCAGACTCCGAGCTGCTACTGGGAAATTCATAGAAAAACCCAATAACTCTTTGCTCGACCTGGGGATCGAACCCAGGACCTCTAGCGTAGCAGTCGCGCTTAGGACCACTAGACTAATGAGGCAGTCATTAGTCTAGTGGTAGTTTACATTATAACTCATCGAAAAGTTAACTATGACTTTATTTTGTATTATTTAGGATATGAGAATTAATTATTGCGTATAACATGTATGAGGTATATGGTACGAAATAAGGCCTACTTTTTTAATAATATTTATTAAAAATACTTAATAATTATTATTAGTACTTTTTTTAATATTTAATAATATTTTTGAGAAAATATGTTCATTTTCTAATATTCGTTTGAATAGATACCTATATTGTTTTGTATAGTATTCTTTATTTCTTGTTAATATACGACTTCAAGTCCGACTAGCAATTTAAGTATAATATTTAGTCACATAAATTAAAAAAATGTACAAGGATCTCATGGAAACGTGATAAAAAACTCAGAAATACATAATTTTACCAGAGCCGAGAACCAGAGAGACGCAGGTTCAAACCCTGTCTGAGATCGAATTTTTCTTTCACTAGAAATTTTCTTTAATTAGAAAATTCATTTCTTTGTGAAATTTTCGCAATATTTAATGCTAAAAAATAATAAAAAATAAGCAATATTCCTATACTTTAAATATGTAGGCGTAATTAAGTCACTAGTTTTTAAAAAGGCCTAAGGATAAGCTTTTACAATTATCTCATTTTAGTTGATTTTTGATTGAAGATTATATAATGTTTACTTAATTCATAATAAAATATTAACCAAAAAAGAAGTCCACGCTTTTATTTATCACCTTCTTCGAATAATTTATCAAATTTTGAGTGTTTGAAATTAGGTAGGCCTTATTTGTATCACTTACCTTATTTATTATAAAGAGGTTAGCTCCATTTGGAGATAAAAGTACAGTTTCTTGTTGTGAAGACCATTTTGACTTTCGTTTTTATTCCTCGCATTTCGGCGGCAACGAAATGATTATATTTTGTTGATAAATAATGCGCAACCATTAATCCATCTACTTTGGGTAGATTATCCGATTGCCCTTTTTCGAATTCTTAATCAATTTTATTAATCGAATAATATTTACTATTATTAGACTATTAATTTAATACGCGGACAAAAACTCAACAAAATACTGCGCAAGCTATTACACCTACTACTATAACCGCTGGCGACTTGATACTATAGTGTAATTAGATTTCATTACACTATGTTGATAGTAAGCGGGCCGCGGCCCGCGCGGCGCGTTGTAACATGACGTCACAAGCGGTCACGTGACTGTTAGCGGGACTCGATATTTTTCGAAACTTTGAATGCCAATAAAATCCAAACTACTAGGTATTTTTGACTACAACAAAAACTAGTGTATTTGTATAGATACAGGCTTTACGGAGACAACATTTCAAGCGATTTAGCATACCTAGTAACATTCTCCATTGACAGACGACAAATTAATTTCGTTATAGACGTCATTTGTAGAATTAAGTTTGAATATGAGCTAAATTGAAAGTCGGAGTAGCAAATCGTATCCGTGGCATTTTATAAAGTTGAAGTTAGCCTATATATAAAATGGTAGATACGAATAATAGTTGCCTTAAGTTTTTAATATCTTGTGTAGCGACATCTAGCGCCCTACATGTAACTAAGTAGAAGCAAACCCTACGCGCAAGCAACTCTGAAAATGATTAAAACTCACATGGTGACGAGCTTAAAATTTATTTGTGCGGGTGGGTACGAAATAGCTAAGGGCCCGGGCGGCGGGTGCAGGCGAGTGATAGACCGCACCGTTCGGTGTTTCTTGCGCCGGTTTTAGTAGTAAAAATGGGTCTCCAACATGATTCATTTTTAACATGTTTTGGGACCAACATAGGCAATTGCAATCGATTTTGTTACTGATTCTGATCAAACTACTTTCGGCTTTCGAGTAAACAAAAACTAACGTAAACAACCACCTAGCACCTTCACACCTGCTTGAAGCTATTGAGAGTTCTTATTTGCATTTTTCTTTAAATCGCGACTGACCCGCTGGCCGCTTATATCTTGCAGGGTCGTGAGAAGTAAAGATTGTGATATATGGCGCGGCCTTCTAGTACGGACCTTTCATTTTTACAATAACATAGTAAAAGGCTATAAAAGCATATGTAAACATCTACACGTATTTACATACGAGTGGTGCGTTTTAGACGCCGTTATTGCTTACGTCATATTGGAAAGCAGTGATAGCCTAGTAACACTGCCAAGTCAAAGGTCTCGAGTTGAAATCTAAGGCTCTCAAAGAATCCAACATCTGTTATTTTTTTAATTAGGTATTTTATATTTTTTTGGACTGATTAAATCGATCACCATAGGAGTCTTCGGTCATCTGGATCCACTCGAAATGGACCCGCGGGACTCTCTTCTCTCTCTCTCTCTCTCGCGACACTCAACCGAATAACATTCTCAATAGGTTGACTCGACTCGACTAGTCTAGTTTTATTTTTTAGGACTTAACCATATAGAATTTTGTCGTATTTATCTAGGTTAATAAATAAATCGTAAAGTTATCTCTCAGTTTAGAATCGTGTGCGTTTAAAGAACGTTGACGCAACAAATTTCTAGATTATATCTTTAGAGAATCATGCTCTTAAATAGAGTAATAGTAATAGTTTTAGAGGGTTTTTGCTAAGATGGACAAAGAGATACATAGAGCATTGAGAATTTATCAGATGGATTCATCGAATGATTAACTGCTGATAAAGATGCCTTATTTTTTTCTTATGCCAGCAGCCTCCGTATTGTGCTATATCTATTCATGTCTTTTTTTTCTTTTTAAAAGCTTAGGTACTAGAAATGTAGGTCGCACATCACTAGTATTCTTATGAACCTCTCGTGCTAAGCTGAATGCTTGCGTTAGGAGTGGGTTCGCATAAGTAGTGCAATGGGTGGGTTTCGAACCGTAACCACATGATCGCAAGTTTGACGCCCTAGCCATTAGGCTACCGCTGCATGAATTTTTGGAGGTATAGAACAAAATAAATATGACAAAGAACTCAACCAACGACTCGGATCCGGTTTTGAAAAAATAACTTAGACATACTAACAACCTAGCTTGCCTTCCTAACATGAGTTATCCCATAGAAAAACACCAATATCAGAAACTGAAATAAACAACTTTTTCTGGATTTAATCAACGATGACGGCTGACTATTGAGGTCTATATCAGACTCCTACGGACTTAAACCTAAAAAAAATATTTTGCGGAATACAGCAACGTAATATTTATGTATATCAATAAATATATTAGATTAAAAAAACACACTGTGTTTTTCGCCGTTGCAAAAACGACAGGGTGTTATAAGTTTGACGTGTCTGTGTCTGTGTGTGTGTGTGTGCGTGTGCGTGTGTGTGTGTCTGTGGCATCGTAGCTCCCGAACGGATGAACCGATTTAGATTTAAATTTTTTTGTTTGAAATGTGCATTAGTCGGGAGTGTTCTTAGCCATGTTTGATGAAAATCGGGGGTTTTATTTTTTTTGATTATCAATGGTAGAAAACAATTTGATATCGCGCACGCTCACTACCCTCACCCGTATCAGTGTATTTAATTTAATTCTGCAGTAACAAAAAGCGCCCACGTCAATTTGTAATCGCCCCAAGTAGCGACAGCAGTAAACCTACAATGTTTAGTTCAGCATAATTTGTTGTGTTTTGTAATCAGTACACTTTAGCAGCATCGTTTGTTATTGTTGCGGAATATGGAACGTTACATGTAGTAATGTAACTATTCTGTATTTGTTTCATTATGATCAGTAGCAAGAGTTTGGGCTAATCAGCCGATAACGTTGTTTGAATACTTATGAAAACTCCTTACAGCGCAGCGCCTCAAGCGGTAACTAGAGGAACTAAGCTAATAGGTAACTTAGGTGTTTCCAGTGATACTGCAATACCGTGTAACTAACATTTTGCTATAAGTCCTGTGTTTGAATTAAATAACATTGAAAACTAGGCCTTACCGCAGTGTCCTCTAGTTGTAGGCGCACACATTCTCCACCTCAACACGATGCTCAGACAAACTTAGATTTATATCTGTGATGATTACAAATAGGGGTTTTCTATTAAATTCTCAGGAGCAGTTCGGAGTCTGGATTTGTGCCCGGTTAATGGCAATAGGTTCGCTCCCTATTACCTACATGGGACCTAAACGGACCGGCGAAGTGTGGGTGAACACTAGTACACCTTTGTCTAAGCATTCTGGAAATACAGGCGTGATGGTATGTTATGATTACAAAGTTAATGCTTGAAACGAATATGGCTATAGGTACAGTGGGTTATAGCTGACCCCGCCGGCCCACCTAGGGTGGGTCAGGTAACAGCTATAACCCACTGTCCTTATCTACCTTTCAACACTAAAATAGTACGACGGAAAGTTCGGCTAACTAATCCATTCCTCTCTTCGCCAAAGAATCTCATAGAATTCGAATACATTCGAATCTCGGGTGTATCATTAGGTGCGATAAATATTCCAGTCCTCACATTCCACAACGGTGTGCGCGCAGCGCCTGCGCAGTCGATATATTGCGACTGTACTGACGCCATAACCTTTGCCTCTTACTTTCCAATGACCTGCGTATGCGACCCAGGGATGGGCAAAGCGTTAACTAGGTACTATCGATGTTTTGATTATTATGAGGTGATCACTTTATTATTGTTAGGAATGGTTTATAAATTGGTTGTTGGTAACCAAGTCAGTATTAGATTAGATTATTAAAATCTTTTATTTTATTTATTATATTATTTTATTTTTATATATGATTTTCTTATATTATATAATTAATTATATAATTAATATGTACATAGTTTTTTATACGATACATATAATGGGCCTTATCGCGATCTGCGATTTCTTAATGTTTTGTTTAGATTTAAGTACCGAATAAATTAATTTAATTTTTTTCTATATTGAACTTTAGTAATTTTACTTTTACTAACTTTCGTAAATCGATAGCTTCATAATTTATTTGGTTTTGACTATAGAATGATATTGAATGTTGGATTAGAAATATATAATTTCGATTACTTAGACTGCAGGTATAAATAAATTTTCATGATTCAGCGAGACATGATGTTTATATAATTTTATCTGTACGTAAAATAGATATTAAGTATATAACTTGAAATGTACTTTACGTGGAAATGGTGATGTTTCCATTATAAGTTCGACATTAGCAAGCTGCCGGTACAACACAGTCCCATTAAAAAAGAGTCTCAGTCATATAGGTATCTACCGATATATATTTGTTTATCGATATACAACATATCATCACCAGTTAGTAATAAAACCATGATAGTTATTATGTCACACGCACATTACAACGAAATAAAATAATTGTCCAACCCGTATTGCACGCTTTGGGAAACTAAATAACCGATGTTAGATTGTAACATTGATAATTTGAAACTGTTTCAAATGTGGGTAAACGCGTTAATATTGCGTGGAAAAAAAGTAGGCAATTCATACCACAGTTAGTGTTTGGGTAGTGTTTTACTACTAAGATACCGAATGAAGTTGCTGGAAATGATCATCGATATTCCAGTCTTCTCTCAGAGTGAGAAAGGTTAGGCTATAGACAACCACGCTAGCCTAATATTGGTTGATAGAAAGTCTTTTCTGTCAGTTCAAAAAGAACATTCAGGAAAAATATTTCAGGCGTGCAGGTTTCCTCAGTATGTTTTCCTTCATAAATGCGAAAAATCAGAGGTGCGTGCCTTGGATTTGAACTTAGACCTAAGACTTAGCAGTCCAACGGTGGTATTCCTACCTTTATCTGGACATTAGAACACGAGGGAGAGAAAGAAAGCAGTTTGGTAACTAATGAGGAGTTATTTAACTGCTTCTATTCGTAGTCAAGTTTTCTTTGAACTTTATAAAGTACTAGCTTTCCGCTCTCGGCTCCACCCGCGTGGAGTCTACGTTTCTTGTCATTTTACGGGATAATATATAGCTTTTGTCAATCAGGAATAATGTAGCTTTCTATTGGTGAAAGATTTTATCAAATCGGTCCAGTTCTTTCAGATTCAAAGCAAACAAACAATCAAATCTTTTCTTTATTAGTTTAGCCAAAAAAATACAACAAACAAGATTCCATGCCGATGATAAACAGGTTTATTACGTAAAAAATCTTCTATCAATCAACGGTGCCATACTGCCGTCAAATAAACAAGAGGCGTCCAAGCTCACAGATATGATGGGAGTTTAATGTCACTACGTAATCTATCATCATCGTTATTCAATACAACATCTTAATTCCTGTCGCTTTTGACCCTAAGAACGCAAGATGACTGGCTGTGGTGTGGGAAAGGGCATTTCGGACCTCAAACAAATACTTATGCAACCATAGAATGAGATAAACAAAAGATTGAACCGTATAACAATGAAATTCGTGCCTAAGGACCAATGTTCAAGATAATAGATTTTGCATTATGTGTGTAATTAAATGCTTGAGAATTTAAGTAGTACTTTGTTGTTGGTATGGGTTTGGTATTTTGAATTGAAAATCACGTGTCACATTAGTACCTAGTCCACATTGCATCAGGCGACATTATTAAAAACAATTTGGGAGCGGAAGAGGGAGAAACCTAAATGATGCGCAACTGATTGAAATGGAGAGAGAGAGAGTGCATCGAGTGGCAGAATTAAACCTTGTTCGTTTTACTCAAGATACATACTTCTACTACGAGTTTGTTTGTTTCAACGCGCTAATCTTTGAACCTCCCGGTCCGATTTTAAAGATTCATTTTGCATTTAAAAGCTCAACTCTTAAGTAGGTGAATCCGCGGGGAACAGCTAGTATGGAGATCAACGTCCAGCATTATCATTCCTCTCATATCCAGGAATTCGAAGATCCTAATCACCTATTTTAAGAATATCCCTCTCTTTTGTGTCATCAAAATCTTTATAGATCCTCCTATATTGACGTCTGGGTCTTCTTTGGGCTCTTACATTATCCAATTAGATACGTTATGCCACTTGCATTCACACCATATTGCGAAGTCTTTGTTTATAGAGGTTGCTGAGGTCAGAAATTCCGGTAAAACGAGACAGACCTGTACCACTATCCTAGTCACACTTATATTAGCAAAATACAAAGATAAAAAGTTAGCATTAGGTATCAGGTATTTAACTCTTTTAAACAATCAATTAGGAGTTACATATGAGATCCAATTGCATTATCATTTTTGTTGTACTATTAGGTATACGGACTGGCCAGAAAAGTGGCCTCTAAAGGCAACATTTAGATACTTTTAGTACTTTAGGAGATAGCGATTCTAATGTTGTTTTTTTCAAGATTTTCACCTGACATCGGTTTTGATTTTTTTTCTCTTTCAACTGAACAATTAAGAAATATTCTCAACTGTTTAACGGTAATTCATAACCATAATATTACTTACCACCTCAAAAATAATGGTTTACGTAGCTCATATGGAACATGACTGAAATTGAGTAGAAAGTTTAAAATTATTGTTATATCATTACAATCAGAAAAACTAACCAGACTACTAAAACAACAACTGATACGCAGAATATGAGATAATATTCCTATCACCTTTTGAATAGACGATTTAAGGAATCTCAATCAACATAATAATCATCACACCTGTAGTTCCCGAGGGGTCAGGCGTACTGATGTACACCCACATGACATTTTGTCGGTATGTTTAAGGTGTAACATGTAAGGGCAAAATAAAAACTCCGAGCTGCTACAGAGAATTAAATGGAAATACTCAATAACAATAGAAGTTTCCTGTATGAATAAATAAATAAACACTTTGCTCGACTTGGGACTTGAAACCAGGACCTCTAGCGTAGCAGTCGCGTCTGCCTCATTAGTTTAATACTTAGTAGTAATTTATTACTTAGTAGTAGTGTCGCACCAGTGTGAATGGGTCGGTTCGACCGGGGAAGTCATCGACATCAAGCAGCAGTATGCATACTGTTGCGTTTCGTACGGTTACTTCGAAGCGCCGGAGGCCCAATTTCTCCCTTAGTCCCCTTTCTTCTCATTTTCTCCTACCACTCCCTTTCTGCAACTCCTTGGGTTTTGCAGATGTCTATGGGCATCGATGACTACTTACCATCAGGTCACACGCCTGCTCGTTTGCCAAGCTATCCCATAAAAAAAGTTTACTGGTTAGAAACCAGTAGACTAATGGAGCAGAGACGTGAAGACATCCATTTCATAAAGTACGTCGGTCAACGTCCTCGACAGTGATACATTCGTTTTTTTTGCAAGAAATGTAAGTGAATGGGGGGACATTCACTTGCATTTCAGTAATGGTTGACTTTTGTTGAAACCTCACCATTTAAATGTCTGCTGCACTCGTGTTATTACCATAATTATAGCAATAATTTCATGTTGCAAATTACTGCTACTGTGTATTTTTGAATAATGTACCGTGACAACTGATTTTTTTTCTGATTTCTCTGTACGTGGATAATTTTGAGCGATTGTTTACCAGAATATCGGTATCTAATGGCAGTCACTTCGTGTAAATTACTGATATATTATAGTTACAACCACAGGACAGGGGCCGTATTACCACGTATTAATGCCATCATTTTTACGTTGTGAAAGAGGGACGCCACTATTTAACCTGTAGAGCGGCATCCCTCTCTCACAACCTAAAAATTATGGCATTATTACGTGGTAATACGGCCCCAGGTAAATTTACCTATTCTATGGTTACAATGTCCTAACTAAAAACTTCTCTTTAGTCAACAATGTGGCTAGTATGTTTAGATCCCATGCATTAGGGGGAGAGAACTGCTACTGAGAATTTCATGAAAAATCCAAGTCATCTAGTCAGCGTCTGCGCTTAAAACTACAAGACTAGCTAGGCAGTCAATTTTCAATACGGATCTAGCCTAACCTAAAAAAAATTCTAGTAATCTAGCATCGACAATTGTCGATGTAATTTAGTAAATACTTAGGTACCTACCTACTAAAGTTATTTAGTGAAGAAAAATATGCACTTCGGGTACGCTTCGCGGTGGATAAGTGGTCATAGAAGACGCAGGTTGTCGCAATCCTGCCCGCAGTCGTTTTTTTCCTTCACTAAAATAAGTTTATAATCTTAGAATGGAAAATGCATAAAAAATACAAAAAAGATACTTACTGTTCTCCTACTTGCTGATCTCAGGGCACGCACAGCGTCATAAAACGTCGTGTGTGCAGAGAAACTGTGCGTGTAGAAAATATTAGTGATGCACAGCTCGCTCTTACGAGGAAAACACTTTCCTACTTGACCGCAGAATCCTTCTGGGGTAGTGGTGCAAGTCACAAGGACATTGAGGAGCTAAAAACTTACTAGCCATGTGGGTCGCACATTACTAATATTCTTGTTAACCCCTCGTGCTAAGCTAAATGCTTGTGTTACGAGTGGGTTCACGTCGGTAGTGCAACGGGTGGGTTTCGAACCGGCAACCACATGATCACAAGTCCGACGGGTTAGCCATTGGGCTACCGTCGCTTTGAAATATTTAATAAGTTTATCTACTAAAGACACTCGCGTGCCATCCAGTAAAAAAATGTAGAACATTGACTTGTAAAAGTGTCTTACAAAAGATCTTTTTACAGAAATAAATATTATTTATAATTTAATCCTATTTTAATTTTAGGGTTGTTAACAGGTGTTGGTAATTATTGTTTCATCATTGACATTACGTATTATTAATTATAAAAATATTAATGTTTTTTTTTGCAAGAAACATGATTACAGAATGTAATAGACAGTAAATGAAACCACAGAACTAAAAAAATAACCTCCCCATACAAAGACATTTTTGTTATAATTATGTACCAGTTTTCATTTGAAAGTGCTTTTTTATATTGTTGACTAGCGGCCCCCTTGACTTTGAAAATGTATAGATGTCCATCCTTTTAAATAGTGATATCATTTTATAATAAGTGCAGTGGTTTTGGAGATTACCCGCCACATATAAACAAACATGCAGTATCCGCCCTCTCCTCTCTATAATATTATATGTAAATAGTGATTTTTGTACTATTAACCGACATCAAACAATTTAGTTATTATTATGATGATCGCGATCGCGACTCTTCTCAGCTTGTACCACACGTATGATTTTGCGTAATTCATACGGAAGCCAGGAGTGTGTGACTGACATATCTATAGATTAGCACACACCATTAGCAAATACTAGTTAGATACTGTATTGATACTTGACTCATTGTGACTGATCTATTTCGAACTAGTGTTCCGAAACCGAAATGGTTTTGATTCTATCTAACTCTGAAAGAGTGAGTGGGATTTGTAACTGTTTGCAATATGTTTTGTCGTCAGTGGAAACGCAGGGTAAAATCGAAACATTTTAATGAACATACATACCATCACGCCTGTGTTCCCCGAAGGGTTAGGCAGAGGTGTACACCCACATTTCGCCGGTATGTTTAGGTCCCATGTAATAGGTGGCGAGCCTATTGCCATAAACCGGGCGCAGTATCCGAGCTGCCACTGGGAATTTCATAGAAAAATTCCAATAACACTGCTCGACCTGGGGATCGAACCCAGGACCTCTAGTGTAGCAGTCGCGCTTAGTACCACTAGACTGATGAGGCAGACATTTTAATGAAATTTTATATAATATGCTTGCGTATTCGTTTTTCTTCAATATTTATAATGCACAGACATGTGACAATTTTTATTATACATAATACGTAAAGATTTCAGTACAAACTCATTTTTTTTGTATTTTTTAGATATTTTCCATGCAAAGATTATTAAGTTTTTAACGTAGCCGTCGCCTCAAAGACGTAAATTAAAAATGTGAAGGCAAATTTCGACTTGGCGGGTGGGAGTCGCGGTGGCTTAGCGGTCATAGCGTCTAGTGTACTTAACCAGAAGACGCAGGTTCGAATCCTGCCCGCGGTCGTATTTTTCCTTCACTATTAGAAAAACATACTCAATTCAAACTCATACAAACATAATCAAAGGCGGCGGTAGCCTAATGGCTAGGGCGTCGGACCTGCGATCATGTGGTTGCCGGTTCGAACCCCAGCCATTGCACTACCGACTGCTGGCAAAGCTCGTTTTCCTCAAAAACGAATAACATTATGACCGACCTTGTAAATATTAATAATAAATTACTAACACACGAAGGTCATAATACAAATGAAATTCTTAATACATTAAGAAGTTGTCCGTAGAAACTATATGATGGCATCGACCTCGTCTCACTACCATATTCTTACGTACGACAAAAAAAACTACACCTGCAAAATTATTCTATAATTTTAAGATAAATTAATACATAATACATATTGTCACGCTTGTTTCCCATGGGGGTAGGCAGAGACTATAGATTTCCTCTTGCTACGATCCTGGCACACTACTTTCGCTTCATCTATATTCATTATTCTCTTCATGCATGACCGTCGGTTTAGAGTGCTCGGAACCTGGCCATTTTTAAGAACATCCGCAATTTGGTTGCGGTACGTTCGCTGACGTTATCCCCTTCCAACTCGTCCATTCATACTCACCATATATACTTGTTTCGTCAATCTCCGTTCATCCATTCTCTCTACATGACCAAACCATCTTAATATACTACCTTTCTCAATCCTTGTAACTACATCTTCTTTCACTCCATAACTCCCTTATCACACTGTTACATTAATCCTCGTGCGATTAATTACATTATTACCTCAACTCAAAGCTGCTGTGGCACTTTCTTCAAAAGACCTGTTCAGATTTTGCTCTACATTGTTAAACTCGCATATCTAATTCTATAACTAATGTCTGAACTTTAATAGAGAAAACTCTCTGAGTTTGTTTCGGCATTTCTTCTCAGAGGTCATCAGATAGGAAATGCCGGAGCCATCTAGTTTAAAAAAACACAATCGACTTGTAAATTGTCTTTTAAAGATCTATTTACAGAAATAAATATTATTAATATCATAGAAAATCGAATAAGGTGAGATGTGGTGCCTTCTTGGGATCTCAAAAATATTTCGCATGCACGCATTCTGAACCCTTTGAACAGATTTTATTGTCTTTTGAAAGAGGCATGGGCCGTATACGATATCACAATACTGCAGGTGAGACAACACCAGGCTGTTACATAGCTGCTGTCGAACTTTAGCATTAAGGAATGAACGCAGTTCATACAGAGTGCTGAGTGATGCGAAGCATTTGGCGATTTTTTGTTGAACATGAGTTTCAAACCTTAAATTTTCATCCATTAATAATCCTAGATTACGAACACATTCACTACGTGGAATACATACATTGCCTATTTTTACATCAGGCCCGAAAGACTTAATGGAATTAACTTGTGCTTCGGTCCCACAAATGACGTGCAGGCTCTTGGAGGGGTTAAGAACAAGTCCATTTCTGCCAGACCACTCTGCTAAGGCATGCAGATCTAGATTAAGGGGACTACCAAATTTTTTTAATTATACCTACAATTTAAATTTTAAAATATTGATAACATAAGTATCTATCGCATGAAATATAAACCGCAAGAGATGTGCTGCTCGGTGACACAAAGCAAAACCGACTGCCGTATGAACAGAGCATTCGGATTTTCCTTACTTATAAGGTAAAGAAACACTAAAGGTGGGAAAACACTTAGGAATGGTATCACTCGTTTGGATGAAAGCAAGTTTCGCAAATATGTAGACATTTATAGTATATTATAGCGAAGATGGGATTACGTTATGTCCAAATGTGATTTTCCATGATATTTGAGCCAGTAATGTAAACTCAGAATAATGAAATAGAAATGTCTCTAACCTTTCGCTTTCGATCAAGAATCGCGTTTTGACACGCTATAATGATTTATTAATACAAGCTAATCCAAATTACGACAATATTGCAATCTTATACGAAACATACCATATTTCTGTATCCACTCTGTATCCTTGCAAAATAAACAATCGATAATAAATTAATAGAATGAAGTTATACTGCAAAGTCCGCAGTACAGCGAAGAATATACAATTGATATTATAGGTGCCATCACCATTCCCGCTTCACTTCACTTCATCACTTCACATTTATCTATCACCGAGTTTCCCAATCTTCTTCATTTGTTATTCCCACTAGATGTTTAGATTCTTCCCACACGTTTCTAGTCAACACTGTATTATTCGCAAACCAAGAACTGTAGAACTCATGACAGTCTCTGTAATGTTTTCCACTTTCATTATCATATTTAGGATCCACTGCTAAGGATACCGCCATCGTTGCCACTCTAGGCAGTGGTCTGCCAAACTTCAATAACGCAGCATTAAATACAACTTTAATGAGCTCATTGTCGTAATTTCTGAAAAACTGCGATTTGCCAAGTCCTGGGTCCATGCTGTATATGTTAACTCCACTCCCTCTAACCCTTTTATTCATTTCCACTGAGAATAAAACGTCAGCAAGCTTTGCGTTGCAGTAAATTCCAAAACTCGAGAACCTATTAACATCGTTCCAATGGTCAAGGTCGATGAGCCCCAAGATCAAAGCCAAGGATGAGACGTTGACGACTCTGCTCGGTGCTGAGGCCCTTAGCTTTGGGAACAGGAGAAACGTGAGGAGAAACGAGCCGAAGTAGTTGACTTGCATCATCAAATGTAAATTATCCTGGGTTAGTCTGTCTTCTAGGCCAATAGCTCCAATGTTATTGATAAGGATGTCCAAACGTGGTTCTGTCTCCATGGTATTGGCGAAGCTCCTAATTGAGGATAGTGACTCGAAGTCCATTTGTCTGGTGACGACATTCTGGTTTCCTGAAGCTTGTATGATGGTATTCTTTGCGTTAGCTAGCTTCTCGGGGATGCGACCCGCTATGATGACCTTGGCCCCTCTCTTCGCCAAATTCTTGGCGATTTCAAGACCAGTTCCGGATGTCGCACCGGTGACAAGAGCCACTTTCCCGTCGATCCGGACATCGGTTTCGCAAGCATTAAAGTCGTCCCTAATAGACATTGCGTGTCTATTTGCTTCCGCAGTTTTGATATGACTGACTCTGTAAAGTAGGCTTACTCAAGCCAAGGTAAGTCTAGGTGACTTACCTTGGCTTGAGTAAGCCTACAAGGTTTCATTACTTTAAGGTTAATTAATTATGCAGTAGGAAGAGTGTAATATAATTAGGTGGAGTGCTAAAAATTAATATTTTGATGAAGTTGTATGCTTTTTTAATGTAGTTTTGAGTCTGTTTTTTTTTCTTCCACCCTTTGTTTAATAGTTTTTTCCCATTAAAACATATTTTTTGTCAAATATTTTGCAAACAATTTAAAATCGCAATTAAGTAACCTAATCTATCCTAACAGTAATCTAAGTCATATTCGTAACTTTGTTACTAATAATATGACAGATTTTTTGTAGGTTGTTTACCTACCATTGGGTCAAGTTATTTCCGAGCAATATTTGCCAATGTCCCGGCCGAACAAAAGCGTGGTTACAGTAATTATGCGATTATGCGAACAGGCCGTGAGATGCGTGCGGACAAGTATCTAGCCTACTATTAGTTTACGCAAGAGATCACGTTATTAGGGTACCGTAGAAGTAAAACGGATAGTTTATTCCATTACTTTTTGAATAATTATTTTTTGAAATAAAACTACTTTTTACGGATTTTATTGCGTAATATTTTAATTGCCGACGTTTCGGATCCTTCACAGCATCCATGGTCACGGGTGGACTGAGGTGTCAGTCGTCCTAATGTCAAAATTATCAACAGCTACCTTACATTTTGTTGATTATTATTTGATCCGGTCACGCAGAATGAGCTCACCGTATTCTTAGGTCTCGCAGTCTTGTGCTTGGATTTAGATTTAATGGAATCTATGATGGGGTTCCAAGCAGATGGAGCCATCTTCTCTATTGAAATTTGGATGTTTTTAATTTCAATAGCCGCGAATCATCCTGGGTAGGAATCGGTTTTCTTTTGCAAGGACAAACAGGGTTATCCATAGCCATTATAATATGTGTATATGGATTAAAAAAACTCAGTCTTAGTATAAATTCATTATTCATGTATATATGACAATAGCAAATTGCATAATTTCCATTGCCTTGCGTTTCATTACAAGGTGAGTGCGTAAGTACAAGTAGGTAATACCTACCTTTTATTTATTATTTGCGAAATAACATAACGCCAGTATCTCTCAATCAACTCAAGTCAACACTCCACCTACTGGAACAAGGGCTTTGCTATAGACCAACTGTTAGTCTGTATTCTTTCCAGAAATGTGGATACGGAACCAACAAAAAATAAATTCTATTCAGACAAAAGACGGTAAACCGGTTGGTTATCTATCAACATTTTAATTACCAGAATTTAATATTCGGAATCGTTTTTAGGAAGTTTTTGTAAATATTATTATATATTTTCTTCAACTAGGTGTTGCCCGCGGTACCACTGATTTCGCAAAGGGCTAATTGTAGCCTATGACCTTCTTTAATAGGCGACCTATCTCCTTGCCAAATTTAAACGAAATCTGTTCAGCGGTTTAGATGTGAAATAAAAAAAACAGACAAACGAATAAATAGACAGCAACAGAGCTACTTTCGTGTTTTTATTATAAGTAAGTACAGATAATTCCATATGGATTGTTTTATGATGATACATACATATACATACATATTGTCACGCCTGTCTCCCATGGGGGTAGGCAGAGACTCTAGATTTCCACTTGCTACGATCCTGGCACACTCCTTTCGCTTCATCTACATTCTGCATGACCGTCGGTTTAGGGTGCTCGGAACCTGGCCTTTTTTAAGAACATCCGCAATTTGGCTGCGGTACGTTCACGTACGTTCGTTTATGATGATTATAATTGATTATATGTTTTTTACGCAATTTTGGTTGGCTGGTTCTATCTAACTATAACGTCACAATATGAACAAACATTGTTTAACTTAACAAAGAGCTATTTATGATACGCACGGCTACACGTCGAGCTATACAATCCAATTTACGCTGGCCACTTATTGTATGGATACCCTATACAATGCCAGACCAGCTTAAACTGGAATTGTGTAGGTTGACTAGGGGCCGTATTACCATAAACCTGTAGAGCGGCATCCCTCTCTCAGAACCTAAAAACGATGGCATTAATACGTGGTAATACGGCCCCTGTATTTTTGTGTACTGCAGACCAAAAAACATTGTATTACCTACGTTGGATCAAACCTTGTTGGACCATCAGTCAATCATTAAGTAAGTAAGTAGTTCCGGCAACTAAATATATACTAAATTGAAATTCAACTCATTTCGATGGTACCTACGTCATAATTATTGTGCATGTCCTTTATTTGTCGACAAAGGTCAGTAGCCTGATTCACGTAATTAAAACCGTAGCGATGTCGCAGCGACTCAATCGTTGAAACAGTTTTCCAGTGTTTTGTGAATACTGTAAAGCCAACGTTTTGAACGATTCTTGCCCAACGAACATGTGTAAATACGGTTAAACGATTTTCCAATAGGACGACTTGTAAATCGGTTCGATCGACGGATTCGTGAATAGGAAAACTTTTTCAACGATTAAGTCGCTGCGACATCGCTACGGTTTTATTACGTGAATCAGGCTACAGATTTGTACAGTCAACGTTTTTTTTTCTGACGTAACATAAAAAATGCTAGTCATTTTTATTATATTTTGTATTCAGTGTCTAAAAAGTAGGTTAAATTCCAAACCTCTTTTTAAACTGTATATGGTCACTGGACGGGGTAGACGAGGTCGGCCGAGGAAACGTTGGCGAGATGATTTCGATCGCTTTCTTCCATCGTGTTATGAAGAAGCTTAGGATAGACTACCCTTGGCGAAGGTAGCGGAGGCTTTGCCCAGCAGTGGGACACAAAAGGGGCTACATAATAAAAAGATAGTAGTCACTTAGGACTAGGCCAGGTAATACCTAGACCACTTGAGACTTTGTTTACAATTGCAAGAGGCTTTTTAACTACTGCGGGGTACGCGACCCCTTTGAGGGTGAGAGAGGTAAGGTTGGGTTAGGTAGCTTATTGATCTACAAATAAGATTTTTCATAGAAAAACCTTAGTTGTAGCTCAATAAGCTCCGCTGTAATCTAGTAGGAATTCAAGCTCCGAGCTGATCTCCAAAACACTTTATTTGACCTAAAAATAGAAGCTGAGTCCTAACTCGGATACTACTAACTACTAGAATAAAATACAGAAACAAAAAACATTATTAATAAACTTTATATTTTCCATTAGGAAGGTTTCTTATGTAACCACATTTAAATTCGCGTCAAAGATGATGGTAGGTATTATTAGAATAAATAACTTGTATAAGAAATACCTACGAAGCAAAAACAAATGGATAAGGACAATGTCAGTGTCGAGATTATGCCATTGAGTAACAAGTGACGACGTACTAACGGCTGAAATTGTAGTACTACAAGGCAGCATATAATAAGTGCAAGACTTGAATGTAATTTGTTCCGAATCGACTACTGAATCGATTAGGTAGGTACATACAGCATTATATTTATTCGCAAAAATGTATATAGTATTGTGAAGTATATTTACATAGTATTTATTTATGTAGTATTGTGTGCGTTTGCGGACAGCAAATTTAATATTGCGGTTGAATATAGTCGTACTATTTTGACTCAAGGTTCAGTTTTCCATAAATCGACCGAATGATCTGGGTTTTATTATAATTATTTCTCGGGACAAATGACCACTTCAAAATTCGATTCATTAGTTGATTCTGAACAAACTACTTTTAGGACTTGACCTACGGGTTTGGTACTTAATGTACTTAATGTACACCCACAGTTCGCCGGTATGTTTAGGTCCAATGTAATAGGGGGCGAGCCTATTTGCCATTCACCGGGCACAAATCCAGACTCCGAGCTGCTGAGAATTTCATAGAAAAACCCAATAACACTAAGTATGCTAGACCTGGGGATCGAACCCAAGACCTCTAGCGTAGCAGTCGCGATTGGGACCACTAGACTAACGAGGCAGTCGAAACTCAGTATTATTAATTAAAATTACTCGCTTAAAGCAGTGAAGGAAAAAATCGTGGAAAACAACAGGTTGTGAAGTCTGCCAACCCGCAGTAGGCTAGCGTGGTGGACTATAGACTAACCCCTGAGACCCGGGTCCAGTAGGTAGGACGGTAGGTAAATGGGTTGCTGATGTTGACGATGATTACATTTTGACTTGTGATCCCTAAATTAAACCACTCCGACGAAGATAATTATGATAATTAAGATCGACCTACACTTCAGGTACCTGAGTTCGTTTGATCCTCCAATTATAATCGGTATTTTTATTACTTTTAAGGGGATTCACATGTGCCTTATTATTAGGAGTAAGTATACAAATTGAATAATCTTACGGAAAAAGTACTTTGACTACATTTCAAAATGTCTGATTATTTCCACTACTTATATATTAATTATCACATTGAAAAACACTTCTTTCTTAATAAACATTGACATTTTCCCAGTCTTCTTCTTCACTTATTTTCACCGCTTTCTTTGATTCTTCCCACAAACGTTTGGTAAACTGTCGATCAAACACAGACCAATGATTCACAAACTTTTTACAAAACTTGTAATGTCTCCCACTTATACCTTCTAATTCTGATGCTGCAGCCAAATAAGCTATCTGCTTACCAACCTCTTCTTTCTTCTGCCCAATTATATTAATAAAGAAACGAGACACATTCTGTATTATCTCTGGAACATTATTCAGTAAGTTAGTGTCCCGAACCACAAAGGGATCATAAGTATTTGCAGTTACTCCTGTATTCTTTAATCTTTTATCCAGTTCTGCATTAAATAAAGCGATGGCTAATTTAGAATTTGCTAATGCCGTTATCGCATTATATCGCCCAATATCGTTCCAATGATCGAAATTTATTTCACCGACATACATTGACGCCGCTACACCGTTTATTATTCTGCTCGGCGCTGATGCTTTTAACTTAGGCAGCAATAGAAACGTAAGTAAGAAAGCTCCAAAGAAATTCACTTGCATTGTTAGATTCAAGTCATCTGCTGTCAATTTGTCTGGAAGGGCTACCGCTCCTGCATTGTTTATTAAAACATCGATTTTGTCTTCCATATTAATTTCATTTGCGAAATTTCGTACTGATTTCAAGGATCCTAGATCAACACTTTTGTAGGCAACATTTGGATTGCCAGTTGCTGCTATGATTTCGTCTCGGGCTTCCTTTAATCTAGTTTCGTTTCTATTTGCGATCACAACTCTAGCTCCGCGATTAGCTAGATTCTTGGCAGCTTCGAATCCCATCCCTGAACTTCCACCGGTCACCACCACCACTTTACCGTTCAATCTCACGTTTGTGTCACACATGGTCGAGACTACTCGGACTGAACTCGACCTACAAACTAAGGCTTAAGAGGAAAAACGAAATCCTTCCTTACGACAAACTCGTTTGATATTATTTTTAAATTCAAGGCTTAAGGGACCTGAGTAACAATGAGATCTCATTTAATTTCCGCATTAAATGTTACGATAAAAATCAAGTCTTCATCTTTGATTTATCAATTTTATTTATATCTACCTCATGAATGTTATGCAAAGTAGGCATTTTTCTATGGGTGCAAATTAGAGCATGTGTATGTTAACAAAAGTTTAACTTTTTGCTAGGAGAAATCAGACTGGTAGCTATTGCTTTTACGGCGTTCGCAAAGACATTTAACTACATATATTTTCTATTTCAAGCGATAGACGGGAAATCACTAACAAAATCCTTATTTATTTGCAATTAAAAACATATTGCTCTGTCCTGTTGGCCCAAATAAAATCATTAGCGAAACTTTTGTACTCAAATGTAGCCAATGTCCGCTTTATATCTTACTAAAATTCTCTTTGACCTTACCTTATACGTAACCTTATTAATGTAGTAAAAAAAACTTTAATGAAATTCCGCAAAAACGTAAAGCCCTTGGCATGCTATGACGTGTGCTTATTCACCTTAAATGTCAAATACACGTCATTATAAAAACTGCGTTGATATAAGCGGAAACAAAACGTTCGCATAGTGGACGTGACTCATTTCCATAGTTTTGCATAAATAATATGAGATATCTACTGGAATTTAATATGAGTTCCAGTAGTTCCTCTGATCATCGAAACCGGATTAATTCCAAGAAAAGCGGGCGGACATTTATTGGAATATTACCGTTTCTTTTATTGAGATCAACCTTTTTAAGAGACTCGTGGATTTTATTTCACCTTGCGTGATTTTAAAATTCATGTCTGTACATTGTCAGAAATCGAATATCGCATACTTTACTTTACTACTACCTACTTTGGGTTTACTTATAAAGATTTTGACCTACAATTTGATTGTTGTTTAAATATGTTTTTAAATTTAAGTCCAAGTTCTCCAAATGTTGGCCAGTGTTTTGTGCTTTTGGTAATAAGCTAGGCCCCCCTCTTACTTTTGTGACTTAAACATATTATTGGCGAATTTTATTACTTTGTTCCCTAAATGCCGGAATAGAGCTAAATTCTATAGATATTAAGATTGTCTGCGCCTGTCTGGGTTCAAACCTACGACCTGCAACTTGTAAGTTGGGGCCGTTTCAACTGGGCCACGACAACGTATTCGATAGGTTATGTCCTAAATCAATTGTTTCTTCTGTTTGAATTTTCTAGAACCACTGAAATCATTTTAAAGCACATTTATGATAACAGAATTTATAATATGCTGATACTTATCGACGTTCTAAAATAGGTCCCAACTCAATTATAAACTCATAACCAGCTCAAACAAGCGACTAATCGCTCAATAATATTGGAACAGCCACCTCCTAATGATTCATAACGTTATTATCAAGGGATAGTGTAGTGGAAAGCGCTCAGAAAATAGGTACAAAATTTGAAAAGGCTGCAAAATATATATTGACTTTGGCAGAAGAAATGTGCCGGATCTATTTGATCGTGTATATTATATTGATGTTGGCTTTTGTTGATTGGGCTTACGTAAGTAACATTAAATTAATTATATATTTGTTTTGTAAATGTAATTTCGGTTAATAAGTATACTAGTAATGTGCGCCCCACATTACCAGTAAGTTTTTTTTAAAGGCTTATTTAGTTTTGTTGCGCTTGTTGTGCTTATTTCACGACAATGGGCTTGCCTGTCTATTACATGGGACAAACATACCGGTGAACAGTAGTTCGGAGAAAAGAGGTGTGATGGTACTTATGTTATGTTTATGTTCAAGTGTTTTTCAGAGCTCGTTTCGACAAGAACGAGCCAGGGTGAAATACTTCAACACGAAGTATATGAGAGACGTGGTAGTGTTCACTGGAAGGAAGAGCCGCCATGATCCATACTTGACCAACGTGACCGGTACCACACTTATGCCTTTTGGCAATAATGTCACTGTAAGTAAATAAAGTAGAAGAAACAGATTGCTAAGTAGGTTTCTATTTCGAATCCAAGGCCTCTGACTTTTCGTGAATTATCACTCGCTTAAACGGTGAATCAAAACATCGCAAGGTAACCTGAATGCCCAGATCGGAAGAATTCAGGCATAACTTCTTCTCTTTTTTGCTGGACGGCACGTGAAGTCTGTCGATCTGCAGTAGGTCAGCGTGGTGGACTATAGCCTAACTCCTCTCACTTTGAGAGGAGTTCTTCATGGAGAAGAGAATGCTCACCAGTGGGACAATAAATGGGTTGATGACAAGTAGATTAAAAGTATCTAATAACAATTACTTTCCATTCCAAATGGTTTATGAACTTCTGTGCGAAGTTAAATAAGTCAGAAAAATCATAAATTCAGAGACAGCCAGAGAGAAATAAACGAGCATTTTTTTATGTATCATAATATGATGTACAGAGATACGGCTTTACAACATGCTATAGGTATACTCTAGTATAAGCTGACCTAACTTTGTATAGGCTTTTTGTAAACGAGAGATCAGATTATACTGGTAATAATAGCATGCTGCGTAGCCGTGAAACATATTGTGATTCATTAAAACTGGCCATTTTTGCCAGTCAGTTTTAGCGACTTTGCACCTACTATATATTTTATAATCGTAATAAACACTCAGTTTGACCACAGTATAAGTAATGATTCCAGTGTGGTTTGACTGTGTTAAGAATTATTCGGATTCGGAGACCTTTTATCTAGATGTGTACACAATAGTTTTGTCTCGACGGTTTTTCGACGTTTGGACTGATTTTCCGATAAAATAACTGCAAATTCACTGTCCGAGGTAACATCAAAACTTCAAACCTCAAACAGAGCTTATTATGATGGCCTAAAAGGCAAGGTCATATTCATTCACTGATAGTTGGAGCATCTGTTTTTCCGCCTGACGCGTCGCTAATGATAATGACGACGTGATCGCGATTGCAACTACAATTCAAATGAAATTAAAAACAAAACAGCATCATTGTCCGTCAATTGTTTCCTTTTTGGTTCGTTGATTTTTATTTTGTGACTCACTCGTTAACTAATAGCTTGGACTCAATCACCACACAGATAAAAAATAAATGGACTTATTTTTTTTCGAAAATATTTCTGATCACTATAATTTATCATAAAGCTTTCTGACATGAAAATTATTTCCAGAGAGATTAAAAAAGCCGTTGCACATCACAAAGCAATCAAAGCATATCAGAGTGCATAAAATTTAAAATAAATTAATATATTTTTTTCTCAAAAACACAGAAAAAAGGTTTAACTCAGGATTTTGTTGGAATGTAACCTCAAATTTTCAGCTATAATAGCTTGAATATCGCTTTCTTACAGCTGGCTGTTACAGCGACGTTGAAGAATGGTGGGGACTTTAGATTCGAGTCTAGAGTCTGTGATACCATCAAGACCAAGTGGATGAAAACATTCACGCAATCTTTCACCAATATGAGTCTTGAGCATTGTCCGTTGAAACCAGTAAGTATTATTCTTCATAGTATCTGGTAAGTGGTTTTGTAACTGGCCTGGTTTTGATCAACGGGACTTTTAAATACTTAAAAATAACGTAGCTTTAAATAAACATAGTTTAGCTGTCTATTTTACTAAAGACTATCGGATCAGGCAGTGTTTCATGTATGGATAATTATCAAATTGTAAGCAATATATGCATTTTTATAGTAATCCGGCAGATGATCTAAAGTTCTAAACTGTTAAACATCGTAGGTGTTATTATAATGGCAGAATTATATTTGTTCTTTATTATTTAATTAATTTATTTAACATAATTTAATATCTAGTATCGAGGACAGAATGCAACTAACGATCGTCAGTGTTTCAAGAGGAACCTCGTAATAATGCGGATCATGGCCAAGAGTATTTGCACTCTAAATTGAGTTATTTTATTTATATTATTGAGTAGTAGTAGTGTCTCGCTGGTATGTCTATGTACTAGCATGAATGAGTCGGGTTGACACGACCGGGGAAGAACTACCCCCCCACAGAATATCGACGTCAAGTAGCAGTATGGATACTGTTGCGTTTCGTACAGTGGGTATGGCGCGCCAGAAGCCCAATGCCTCCCTCAGTCCTCTTCCTTCTCCTTTACATACCCGGTAACACCCCAGAAATACCCCTGGTGTTGTAAGCGTCCAAAGGCTAGGGCTGTATGCTTGATTTCCACCTTAACCGTTCAACAAGAGCCTCCTTAGATATTCATCAAGGCTTAGTAGCAAG
The DNA here is from genome assembly GCA_958496365.1 of Subacronicta megacephala. NCBI lineage: Eukaryota > Metazoa > Arthropoda > Insecta > Lepidoptera > Noctuidae > Subacronicta > Subacronicta megacephala. Next base: position 12,809,048 of record OY292531.1, on the reverse strand, counting down.
CCGGTTCTTAAACAAGCGGACAACCTAAGAGCAATGATAAAACGTGATGAAAGTTCAGGCCATTCATATTTCTCAGGCCACATACATGTACATGAACATGGAACTACCACCGAAGAACATTCCGATACCCATTGCCGACGGAGACTACTTGATAAACTATGAGCTGTTTATCACAGCTACGAAGGAGGCCATCCTTGAGATCCACACGCTACTTCACTTCGATCAATACGCGAGGAAATCCAAAGGAAAAGGAAAGTAAAATAAAATGTTTGAATTCAATTCATATTGTTAATTTCATTATTTACTTATGCTCTAAACCTAAATGCTGACGTAAGCAAAAAGGCGGCTAGGCTTAAATGCGATTGGGTGGGTCATGTTAACCGCATGCTTTATGAGAGCTATGCAAGGGTCTCCGCACTATGGGTGCCTGAAGATGGAAGGCGCCGTCGATATCGCCCCAGTAAGAGGTGGTGGGATGATCTGGATGCGTACTGCGAGGGCTGGTGGTGTCGAGCTGGCGCAGGAAAGAGTACTTACCTGGAAGGAATTGGGGGAAGCCTTTGCTCAGTTGTGGGACAGTACCTTACGGCTAGAATAAAAAAAACCATTTGTCTTTTTGCGTTTTTGGACAATAAAGTATTAGATGAAAATATTTCAGCTTGAGAAATCATTACGTGATATTATCTGATAGTCGATGGTAGGTAAGTTCTGTTTGTTTGGTTTTCTTTTTTAAAGTCGGTTTTTATGGTATTGAGAGAATTTATGAAATAGGGAAATACTGAGGGTGATCACTCTAGAGCAGAATAATTGCCGTCAGTAATGGATTTTAAAATCTAATGATCTGATACTACGAAGAAATACCTATGGCGTTTCTATTTGCTAAGTAAATAATGTGTGGTCTTTCTAAACGACTAAAACATCATTACCCTTATCCTTTCGTAAATTGAATCTTATTATGACTCATCAAAAGTGGCCGTATTAGCCTGCAGATGTGATCTGCGTAATAGGTAGCATGTATACGTTTATGTACAGGAAATGATAGCACAAGTTCTGAGTTATTAAACTGAAATTATAGTACTTAATCCGCCATTCCCCAATTATTTCAACATTGAAATTTGGAGTAACATGAAGTGCTTTTGGTTTATATTTTTGGTATTAATTAGAAGCACGGAATTATGCGCCGCAAGTAAAGCTTTGGTAAGTAATAATTTGCTCTAAGTAAAATAAGCTGGAAGGCTAAAACTGAATAAAATTGAGCAAATTCCGGACCGGACTCAATTCATATTTAGAATTCTTACCCCAATTCTCAGTAATGTTCTAATATGAATCATATTATGATTCTCCAGTGGCCGTTTTAGCGCTGTTGGTTCACGCCGTGGTAAAATGATTGGCCAGCCAGCAGACTGACAAAATGGCTAAAATGGCGTCTTTGATGATACATAATATGATACACGTTTGCAATATCTGTAGTTTAAAGTAGCAACTTTTATTGGCAATATACAGGAAAATGTCCAGCTGTGTATCCGTGAATAATTAACTGATTCATCAAAAGTGGCCATATTAGCCTCCCAAAGAACCAATTGTACATCGTCACTTGTGGATCCACGGATGGCAATAAGCTTTATTTTTCAGACCCAATTGAGTCAATCGGCTGCAAAAATAAATTATTGTAATACCAAATATGTAAGCGGATGCTATGCTTTAACTAGACGAATCCGAAGGGGCGAGCCGTATAAGAGCAACTATACAATGAAGATACTGCAGACATGGAATAATAATGTTACGGTAAGCTTCAATCATTATCATAATTATTTTTCCCTTAAAAGACATTTTTTTTTAAATTTGCACTTTTAAGCTTGTGTTCATAGATAAGGCTTAGGCCTCTTAGATAAGGCTTATCCTCGCCAAATTCAATTTTATATTGTTTTTCGCAAATTGTTTGTGTCTCACTCATTTAAGGGTTAAGGCAAGTAAGAATTGAGACAGCAACCATAACTTATTCAGTTCTGAGTACTACCTAAATTTTTTCTTTTTGTACTTTGTATGCACTTTGTATGCTCTATGCTAAAATTATAAAGTGGCTTAAGTGAAGGAGGAGTTCGACTGCGGGCAGGATTCAAACCTTTGTCTCCTGGTTGAAGACGCCATGACCAATTAAAAGTGGGGCGAGTACCACCCGCCACGTCGAAATATGCCTTCATATTCTCCATTTACGTCTTTGAGGTGACGTCAAGTCGAATTTATCCTTCATTAAAATTTTACTAAAACTTTTTCTTAAAAATCGTTATCGTTTTATGTAGTTTCTTTTATGTTCCACTGCTGGGCAAAGGTGGGGGGCCTTTGTCCAGTCCTCACTTCGTCCAGGATTGTCTATCCTGGTTTTCTTTATACTACGTTGGCAGAAACCGATGAAGATCACGTGGCAATAGGCGGGCCAACATTATCATATTTTATATTTCCTTGATATCTATTTCTTTCAGTTAAGGATAGTTATGGTCCAAGAGGGACTTCCTCTTGAAATTGTGAAGACGAAAGTGTGTGATGGAATAAGCATCAACTGGCTCTACGAGTTTTTTAAATTACATAGCACTGTTGAAATTGCTTGCCCATTAAAACCAGTAAGTTAAACCTATTGTATAATTTTTAAACATTAGATATATTGACTGCCGCGTTAGTGTAGTGGTCCCAAGCGCGACGGCTATGCTAGAGGTCTCGGGTGCGATCCCCTGGGCGAGCAAAGTGTTATTAAGTTTTTGAATGAAATTCTGCAATGAACACCCACACTTTACCGGTATGTTTAGGTCCGATGTAAGGGGGGGCAAGCATATTGCCATTAACTGGGCACAAATCCAGACTCCGAATTCCATAGAAAAACCCAATAACACTTTGCTCGACCTGGGGATCGGACCCAGAACCTCTAGCGTAGCAGTCGCGCTTAGGACGACTTCACTAATGAGGCGGCCAACACTTAATTTGAAATACAAAAAAACTTAGACTTACCCAGACAAACTCAACAGCAGAGTTGTGTAGTTATACAGCATTGTTTTACCTCAAGCAGGTGTTGCTTGCAAATATTATATTCGATTTCCGCATAGAAAATTATACGGACTGCAATCGGGAGGCTATCATGCATGTGCACGCCGGTGGCGGTGGCCCAATTCCTCCTTCAGTTTCCTTCCTTCTCATTTTCCTTAAATAGGCTCGGCAACGCTCTGCAACTCCATTGGTTTCGCAGATAGGGCGACGATGACTACTTACCATTATCATAAAAAAACGTATTAAAAATACTTATTCCTTTTCAGGGCGATTACGCATTGATCAATGTGGAATTTCCTCCAAAAAACACACCACAAAGTATACTAAAATTATTAAGCAGTCAATTCTATGCCAAATTTTATTTTCAAACGACCAAGACGGAAGAGATCATAACAGAGTGCACTATAAATTTTATTTATAGGCAGTAAATAGAACAGACAAAGGTGTTGTCAGGTTTAAAACATTTCCACATATTTTATGTTTCATACATTTGCATATCAATATAATAATTGACTTAAGTTTAGAACAAAACGACTTACTATCATGTAAGATCAACAGTGTACCAAATTTTCTGCAAATAAAAGATAAATGATTTGAAAAAAATTAAATAGACTTCTTTGATATTTTTATCGGTAAAAAACCCTAATTATAATAATTAAAGTCAGACAACTCAGAACGTATCGCTATTTGCAAGGCACGACCTAAGAGAGAGGTAGGCTGGTAGGTGTGGTTTCATTAGGCTGCATTAAAAATAACTGCATGTTGGCAGTACTCATACTAATTCGATACTTGTATATTTTACTGCACCGCAATTGCAAGTGACACCTAATTTTGTGTTGGACAGTGTCTAGACGTGATACCGAAAGTTATATTTTTTATTCAACTTCAATCGTTCCACTGTAGGGCAAAGGCCTCCCTACTCTGCTTCCATTCTTCTGGGTTCAGTTATAAGTTGTATTGCCTGTTTTAAATTCAGATCACCGTGCACAGCTCGCCAGCGCTCGAACCACTGGCTATTAGGTAGTGGCCGCGAGCACGACACTAATCACAGGAAATAAATACACAGATATTTATCTACAAAGTTATGTATTTGAACCGTATCGTATCAGATCGGCAGCGCGTTCCGCAATGGCGATGATCACCGAGTTTGGGTATAACGATACCGGCGATGGCAGGATGCTTGCGTCTACTACCCGTAACCCTGATACCGATTTTACTCTGAAGAAAAAAAAGAAGTGAGTTATAACGAGGGCGGTGATGAGCAGATATGACCATTGGAATGCCAAATCAAAGGTCTCGAGTTCCAAGACGCGTTCCTCTGACTCTTCGGAATTATGTGCGTATTAATGAAACTGATGAAGGAAAGATTCATGAGGAAATAAGATAAGAGATTTTCTTAACGGCGAGTGAAGTCTGCCAACCTGCAGTTGGCTAGCGTGGTGGACTATGGCAGAAATTCTCTCACTCTGACAGGTGAGAAGTGGATATTAGTTGGGTTGATGATGACGCTGATAAATTAGGGAAATGAAATCAAATAAATAACGAAAATTCGATGTGTGTTTGCTTCAGGACTAGGGAATAAGTCCTATGTCGCAGGGGACTCAAACAGACACAAAGTACACCCAGTCTATTTTTTAAGGGATAAATCGGCAGACGAGCAGGCGAGCTACCTGATAGTAAGTAGTCATCGCCGCCCATAGACATCTGCAAAACCAAAGGAGTTGCAGATGCGTTACCGAGCCTATTGAAGGAAAAGGTACGGGAAAGAGAAAAGGAGAAGGAAGGGGAATCTGAAGCTTTAGATAAGAGGTTCACTACTTCAAATTCTTACCGCAACTCCTTATCAACGACCTTGCCACCGGCACAGGTACCTCCAGCATGATGTCCAGTCACTGCCACTTCTCTGATGATGCACTCCAAATATGCGTCTGGAGGACTTAGCATTCGTTTTGGAACTTTATCTTGTTTTGGTTTGGGCTGGTTTTTGCTGCCGAGGTAAAAAATAAAATAAAATAAAAATCGATTCATGTACCAAGTTTCAATTCCTACGTCGCTATACTCGCAGTTTTCAAACTATTTAGGTAATTATCAGCAAAAGTAAGTCTACTGCTGAACAAAGGACTCCTCTGATTGGATAACTATATAATGAGGTACTTGAAAAAAGAACTAAACTTAATACGAGTACCATACGAACTACAGTCATAGATAATTAGGTACTTGTAAAAACTAATACAAAACCCACAATCTCCTTCTTCTCTGCACTGGTCCTATCTGTTCTTCCCTACTGTATCTCCATAGCGAGAGGCATCTTTCAGGACGCGGCCAATGTATTCTGGCACCAATGTCGTGAAATGGCTTCGACGATATCAACTGTTCAGCTCTTCGGATAGCTGTGGAGAAACAATTTATTGTGACTGTTTAAAACGTGCTAGGTACTAAGAATATATTTTTTAATTATTGTTATTATTATGCGGCTATTGTGATTGTTATTTAGAGTTCCTAGAGACCCTGCAGCTACTATAAACTGCATGTTTTTTGACGCCTTTTCTTTTTAGAGTTGAGCTCCCTTATTTTCTGTTAAAAGTTGAAAGTCTAAAATCGAGTAAAAAATCCAAAGTCAGTCTAAGTCCAAAGCCAAAGTCCAATGTCCAAAGTAAGTCCAAAGTCAAAATTCAAAGTTCAAAGTCGCAGTCCCAGTCGGTCGTAGTCCAAGTCCAATAAAAGTCAGTCTAAGTCCAAAGTCAAAGTCATATTCTTAAGTTTAAAGTTTAAGGCACTTATTTTCGCTTGTGTTACCTTCACCTTTCCGAGAATACAAACTCGCTGGTATTTTAAGATGTATGTAGATAATAATAAAAAACTCACCTTGCACTATACATTGAACGTCGTAATTCTGTTCTAAATAGTTCGGGTCCACGACAGGTGGGGTAGAAGTAGTCGAGTCTGCCAAAGTGACAGAACCTCGACTCTTAGGCTGGACGCAGGTTGAGAGGAACATAAAACCTTCTTTGTTCGTATTGTTGTAGAACGGGTAGGTGTCCCGGAATACCTTTGAACAGGGTTAACTTTTAGTTCACTTTTGGATTGCTGAATGTATGATGATATCTGCTTTTGTACAAAAATGTATTGTAAGATTCTAGGGCTCGTCTAAGCGAAGTAATAATTACGCTGAACAATGCAATGTTAAGCTAAGCTCGCTTCGATCACTCTATAGATGGATGACCATTATGAACTTATTGAGACACTAAATATAGTTGGGAAAAGTCTAAAAGGATGACGAAGGGAACTAATAGGAATTGTCCCTAACTTCACTACAGCCGGCAGGTTGCAGAAGACATAAGTCAGGCTTCTTAAACACCTATTCAGCTCAGACTAGAAAGCAATAGCGGGGTATGGCAGTCGCTCCTTTAAAACTAAATCAGTAACTTTTGGATAGATCAGTACATGGGAAAGTTAAGTTCGGTAAAAATATCTACCTGAGGTTTGTAGTTAGACAGGTCTCGCAATAGTCTCTCACTCGCTGTTCCCATGGAGAACAACATAACGGCTGACGTGTTCTGATATTCTACGCCTGATATAGGAGGAAATGACAAAAGACCTGCGGAGACAAGAGCACTATAAGCTCTACCATATCAAACATAATATTATAAAATATTATATTTGATATGGTAGGAGTAATTCGTCGATTTCGTTTAGGTTGGTACTCTTCGTATTGTTAAATGTTCCGGCCCATATGCTAAAATAATTGTATTTCAATTGAAGGATAATACAGCCAATGAAAAAAAAAATATATTAAGATTTTTATTAATGATAATATTGCAACATCGAAACAAAAGCAAGATAAGTACAGTCGCCAGAGCAGGTCAAGGTATACAAAACTGTCAAATTTCTCCAAATGATTTTAAACCTTAAATTGTTGAAGATTAATTTCAGAATCAACTAAGGAAATTTGACATTTTGTGGTTACTTGATGTGCTGACCACCGTACCTAATCTAAATTTAAAATAGAAAACCAATGGGTGACGTTTGCATGTTATAAATTGAACATGCAATTGGCAAAGGTATTTTGGTGAACAGCCTCTGTTCACCAGTCCTATTTTGTTATGTTGCGAACATTTTGCCTTTTTTTTGGTCGAAGTAACTGGCCACAAATCCATAAACAAAAGTAAAAGGGCTATGTTTTGTTTAAAAAAAGAAAAAAGATATTCATTATTCAAAATAAGTGACACAATGCCTCTCGACTTGCCATATTTAAGCTCGTCTCTGGTGGCCATTTGGTGACTGTGGCCAACATAACATACCAGTATGTCTCCAGAAGTACTCGAAGAGCGTGTTGAACGTGAACACTTTGGACAGCGTGACGCTGGCCGGCCGCTTGATGCTGACGTAGATAGGCATGTTCATATGGTCGTGAAGGTTTTGGCCCACTTCTGAGTTGGCTGATACTTGTTTTATTTTTAATCTAAAAATAAGGTGTTAAGAACTTAAAACTATTTGGACAAAAAACATAGGCTTACCTACACCATAAATAAAAATACTTCACTTCTTGTAATCGACTTCTACACCTTGAAAAAATTTTAATGAGACAGTATGTACACCGATATCGATATTTTTACCAATTACATCCCTCATTGAGCAGTTTCTTATCTGTGGTAAAACAACCTCTCTAACTTATCTATCCCTATGGACATTTAAATGCTATTGGTTGATAATCATGGTTGATATTTTCTCTTGGCAGAAAATTTAATTAACAAAACTATGTGTATGTGGGACCCTGTGTTGTGGATATTGTGAATGTGTTGTGATATTAATTTATAGACTAATTGCTCTGTCGGCTACATTTAGGTAAGTCATTTTTTGCTTTTATCTTTCAATGTGGACTATTCTGCCAACCAGCTTCAGGTGTTATATTTTCTTATTCGTCAAATGACCTCTTATGAGACAACGTACGTAACGTATATCTACATAAAATATAGGACACAAAAATGTATCCCGGATCGACCGAAGCAGATTGATTTCGCGTTTAATAATCACAGTCTACCCTCATAACAAAAAGCTAAAAACATGCAAGTACCTACATATAGGTATGTATTACTTTTCTTGTGTAATTTACTTTGATGCTTTGATCTAACAATTTGTAGGTAATTAATAAGTGGTGTGTGTATATTTGAAAAAAGTTTGGAGTAAATATTTTACGATATTGCAAAGCACATTACAATACTTACTATTCAAACAATCATGTGTAGGCTTTGATTTTGTGTAGGTATTCATAATTTTATGGGGTAGGTACCTGGGAAGGAAAACATCGCGGCAAAACCTTCATGGTGAAGTATACTAACCTGCACTAAGCCATCGTGATAGACATACCACTCTCGTTCTGAGGGGTGAACCCTGCCTTGCAGTGGGACACTATTGATGATTACCTTTGTAATAACTCCGGTGGCCCTATGCCGGATAGCATCAGTAGTTGCGGAGATTTCATGGCTCCAGCAGATACTATGATCTCCTTCTTCACGAAAATATTGTTAAGCTCGCGGTGGTCTTGTAAGATATACAACGACGATGCTGTTGTGTTCACGAAGCGAATCTGAAATCAAGTAATAATGTTATTAATGTCTTGCGAAAGTTGCCTACCTCGGACACGTTCTTCGGCACGAGAGATAATTTGCTACGGCGAATGATGCGCAAAGTAGCGGCGAAACGCAGTGCTGGAAGCAGAAAAGTGGTTAAAGAAAATTGGCGAATGGACCAGAGCCGCGAGTACTGCTGAGCTTAACCACCTCGCCAAAGATAAAGATAAAGATACGGAGTTGATGGCCAACCTTCTGTGATCGGAGAGGCACCAATAGAAGAAGAAAGAGAAGAATTTCTTGCGGTATTTTCGTTTTTTATGCGCATTATTTATTGATCCTAATGATGACAGGCGTGATGTAGGGTATGTTAGTGTCAAAAGATTTAATTTCACGTATGTTTTCGAAACATACTTATATGAACTCGTGAATGCTGAGGACTACAATTAATTCACTGATAGGTACTTACAGAAACCGCTTGTGTTTTAAGCAAGACGTGTAGATTTTTTCTCCTCAACGCAGGCTTAAGATACGCGTTAAAAGTCGAAAACCGTGCACCATCCTTGATAGTGGCAACAGGTCTTCTGAAGATGGTCTGTCTATTGTTCGAGCTGGAAGAAGCTAGTCTGAATGTGTTCATTAGTTCGTTGTCTTCATCTATCAATTTTAGTTTCATTGGCACCTGGAATAGTTCGTAGAAGTTCAGCATACGAATCATTACACTGAAGGTAGATAATATGAGAGTAATCGACATTCTTCTTCTCTTTCCCCACTTATGTTAGGATCAAAATTCTCCTAGCCTTTCATCACTTACACGAAGCTTACCAATTTTCCCGCAACCTAGTTTCACGGTAATATTGATACCTGATATAGGTAAGAGTAGTAGTAGGTAACAAGTTGCGGTCTGTAGTTTCTGCCTACCCTTGTTGGAAAAAGGTATGCAAGTTCCGATATAGTTTAGAGGTTACAGGCTATTCTGAATTCCGAATGATTAGCCCCTGTTACTTTGAGAGTTTTTTACCTTACAAATTGTTATTTGATTAGCGCTAAGTATGTAAGTAATAATTTTTAATAAATACTGTGAGCGGTGCTTATACCTAAACCAAGCTAGAACTATGAGCTAGCGATGATTTAGTCATTAGCTAGCAGCATAATCGAGGGGCAATGTGTCAATTTGAATAGCTTTGGGTAAATTTGACCAGCGCAGCCGCTGCACTCAGCTTGTCTTCCCACTATGAATACATACATACATGATACCCACAGGATTTTTGGCTATCCTTATATTACATTGTCAAGAGATACTGTGATTATTGCAACTTTATTATAAATCCAGACACATTCACTATAATGTTCTTATGCTTCTCACCTTAGCCCCGGGGCAATCTCCGTCTACAGCACAATATCCTGAATCAAACTCACTCCTTGCTGTGCCAAACGCCTTTATAAAATAAGGCCTTAAGTCTTCAGCACTCCACCCTTCGAAGCCGAGTTGAGTCCATCTTTCATAGTCTTCGGGAAGGCCGAAGCCGTGGAGCAGGAAGTTGATCTGGCCTGATCCGCCGAGGCCTTTGCCTCTAGGTATGAACTGAGACTGAAGATCATAACCAAAATTACTGTTTAAAATTATATATAAATGAAAAATACAGAACTTCTCCTATTCTTAGATACTTTTTCCGCACCTTACGAAACAATTAAATCAACACCTACCATTTGTAGCTAGGTAGGCACCCTAGCTAATGCAAGCCACACAATTTTTAAACCGTAACATTCCCTTGAAAGTAAATTTACTTCAACAAGTTTTAAAGTAATCCTTCAACTGAGAAAGCCTAGCTTCAGTGTATTTTAGAGGTAAAGGAACAGGCATAAATTACCAGGATGGTTTGGATTCTACCTTGAATGTGGGTAGATAAGGTCAGAGGAAGGCTAAAAGAGAAAGAACTGCGTGGCTACAAAGGAAGTGAAAGAGATGAGGGTTAATGGAGAAAATGATACTGCGTCGACCGGCACAGGGTCTCCAAATAAATTGGGATATGGGAAGGACTGGGAGGATGCTCATGAGAGGTTTATACTTATTCCATGACAGAACATCAGGTACCTGTCCCCAAAGCCCAAACGAAGAGTACTTCTGTGGTTTTGTCTTCACAGCCCAGTCATTAGGTCCCTGTTGAGCAGCTGTTGGGGTCAGCGGGATTTTGGTGAAGTATCCCATGTGATCTCCAGCTTCTATTAGTAGGACCCTGGTCTTTGGGTCTTCGGAGAGGCGAGCCGCGAGTACGCATCCTGCTGTACCGGCGCCGACTAGAAGAAGTTAGTTGTGGGTTTCGTAGAAAAAAGTAAGGTCTTTGTGTCCTCTAGGATTATTATTTTTATTTTGTGCTGCTGAGTCAAAGGTCTCGATTTCGAATGCAGGCTAGACTCTTCAGACTTTTCGAAGTGATGCGCATATTAATACTTAATTATCACGCGCAAAAACATCATCGTAGAAAAACCTGCATGAATGATAGGTTTTCTCAAATAGTGTGTGAAGTCTGCCAATCCGCGTTACGTCGACCATTGCCTAAAGCCCTTTCATTCTCAGAGGAGACCCGCTCCCAGTGGCAGTGGGACAAAATAAGGGTTTGTTGATTATGTAGGTACCTTCAACTATGGAAGTACTACAGACTTGGTAAGCTTATTTTTTACCTACGAGCATCTTATCATTCCTTGAACTAACCGTAAACCTACTCTTTTATAATCACTTGCCGATATGCCTTCACTTTTCGAACGTTGTAAAAGAACGGTGAAATTACTATAGCCTCCAAATTGTGTCACAGAGATTTATTACAACATAGAATTAAAACAACAGTTTTGTCCCTTAAACCCGTGATAAGTTGCATAAAATTTCTTACAGGCGTAATAGAATAAAACACTCACCAATAATGTAATCGTATGTCTTCTGTGGCTTAATAACTATGCTTGTGTACGCATTCACATATCTTTGATAAACCACATAAGATACACATGCCATTAGAACCCCGAATATGTACGAATATATTGCCATTTTTATTTACGGAACACGAGCGCCTTCACAAATTTTCATAGCAACAATTGCTTATTCGCTACTATATAATCTTATTTTGTTAGTAGGCTTTGATAGCTGCTAACACACTTCCACTTGTAACACTTGAAGGACTTCGCAAACTGAAGGTTTGAATTGTCAAGAGGAATGTCTGATAACCCTGTAGTTTGATTTCTATAATGTTATTTAATTCTTACGTTACCTCTAATTGAATTAGGAAGTGATTGTAAACATTTTGTATCATACTGTTATATGCCTACACAATTTATTCTCGTTTAGTGTTTACATAGTTAAACACTATAACTTCATAAAATTACTCATCACAGGCATTTCTGTATACTTTATAATGAATTTCTACAACTTCTTATTCAATTGATGTGTTCCATTAAATATTTATGGCGGGGGCACTGCCGTGCCCTCCGAAAATAATATATATTCCAATAAATTTTATTCACTACTTCACTATTGCTTGCCTCATTAGTTTAGTGGTTCCAATTGCGACTGCTACGCTAGAGGTCTTGGGTTTGATTCCCGGGTCGAACAGTGATAATGAGTTTTTCTATAAAATTGTCAGTTAGTCAGTCAGTCAGCAGCTCGAAATCCGGATGTGTACCCGGTTAATGGCAATAGGCTCGCCCCCTATTACATGGGACCTAAACATACTGGCGAAGCGTGGGTGTACATTTAGTACGCCTCTGTCTAACCCTTCGGGGAATACTGGCATGATGGTATGTTAATTTTATTCAGAGTTTTAGGATAGTATTATTTTCAATCAGTATGAATAAAGCAATATTGCCCTAATTTATATAAAAAAATGTTTGCAGCACCTGCCCGCTAAGAGGATTACTTTACGATGCGACAAAGCAGGCGGAAATCAATACTTTCTTTATATTCCGACATGTAATAATTATGCTAGCTACTTATTTTCACAATTCTAAAAAGGTTGGTACACGAATTATTAGTGGAATGTTTGAATTTTCTTGAAAACAATATTAACAAGATCTAGGTAATAGAAATGTAAATTAGGTAAATTAAACCACAAGTTATCTATAAATAAAGTTTTATTTTATACTGAAATAATCAAAGCATACAAATGATGATTATTACAGAATAACTTTGTTACCATTGCTTAAGAAACTTGTTTTTCTATGAACATTGTATACTTCTGCTTGATGTTGGTAATATACCATCTAAACATACAGACTTAAAGGGAAATTAGTAATTTCAAAGAATTCTTGTTGATAACAATTAGTATGGTAGGGTATGGTATTGCATGCTGTTTTTCGCAACTCAACAACATAATGTGTCTTTAGAATGGGAATGATGGCTATTAACTTAACCACCCTAGCTCCTCAAGAAAGGCCAGCAAATCTTTAACTTAAACAAATTATTAAAAACAATGGTTTTGGGGCCAGCACTTGATGACAAAACATTCAATCCATAGAGATATTTAGATCATTGGATCTATTCTATTCTATTTGAGCATTGGCTCAAGAGCTCAAATTATTAAACACTTCTGCATAAAAAACTCCCCTGATCACAGCTTATAAACACTAAGTCTTGTTCTGTTTATAATTCAATGTCTCCACCATCTTCAACCATCTCGCCAGTAGCGGGCACCATGACAGGTGCCTCAATTACTTGTTTGCGTCCCTTGGCATCAACAACCTCAATGGTCTCAGGTTCAATGTCCATTTCTGTCTCCTCTTCTAACTGCCTCTGTTTGAGACCTGCGGCTGGTGATCTGAAAATGATTAGGATACTTTAGGTATGAATTTGGTTACAACTTTTTTTTATGACTATAAATAAGTTACAGGTACCTACTTCACACTAGCACAACATTAAAAATATTCGTAATAAAGTAATGTAATTAAATATATGTAAGGGAGGACTTCATAGGAATCTCTTGTGCAGCCTCGTTGTTGAGTTGATATCTTGAAATTTTCATTTTATTTATTGTGTTATAGACATATTTAGCGCCCAAGGTGAAACAATCAGTCTTACATCATTATTGATTCTGTTCTATTAGATAGGAATTGTAACAAATAAAAATTGTTTATCAACAGAAAAGTAACAATCACTGGACAGAAGTAGCAATGAGCCACAAAGTATAGTTTTTGCCTTGGCACTTTAAAACAAAATAAAAGTTACAAATATGCTTTAAGAATGACCAAATTACAAGAGAATAATGTCCAAACCGGTTCAGTTTAACAGTACTCAGTCATGGCAATCCAGGCCTAAGGTGATTTTGACATGATATTGTAATCCCACTATTGTATGGGCAACCTTGCTCTGCCATATATACACTAATATTGATAACAATGCACACAGAACTTACTTGATCAATGATATATCACGCTGTACTTCTCTGACATCTCTCTGCCATTCCACTTCCCTTCCTTTCCTCAATCTCTGCATAATATGGTTGTTGCTCCTTCTTTGTCTAATTTCTTCAACCTTCTTCATTGCTTCAATAGTTTTAGCCCATAATTCCCTGCTGTATTTCAAAGGTGCATTTCTACGTTTTTCAAACTCGAAGGACGGGTCAATTGCCAAATCCTTCCCAGCAGTCTTACGGTAGGCTTTAGTCCATTTAGTTTTACGCGGGTTCTTCTTCTTTTTGAACGCTGCATGGCATTTTGATCGACAAAATCTGAAAATCTGTTGATGAATAGGTTAGTGCCGAAATATTGTGGAACACTTGGAATTTGCGTTTTGTAAATGTTTAAACTGGTTACCTTGCAGTCATTTCTGACGAATTGAATGCCATGCCCAGGATAAATCCTGGACGAACAGAAATAACAAGTTTCTATACGCATTTTTTACACGTGCTGTTTTGTTTAGTTGCACGTCAAGAAAGAACAATATGGCCGCTTTGAATGACATTTGTCAAGTCGGTACTGCCATTCTTGAATTTAATCAAATCACATTTGTAGGTATGCAAGATTTATTAAATTACTTTTATTTATAGTGAAAGCTTTTTCTATCAAATTAATTAATATTATGGTGAATAGAATTTTTAAAAAATTATAGAAATATTTTAAAAATTGAAATAGAAAACTAGCTTAATTTTAATTCTGCTACTTGCAAATAGATGGCGACATCGCTGTATATTATATTGTGTGTATGTAACTCTATCTAGTAGCAATATACTATTTGCTACTAGATGGAGTTACAAGTCGCATTCAAGTCGTCTTTTATCGAAAGTTAAAACTACCGTAAAAGTGGTTACTTTTCAATCAGCTTGCTCATTTATGTTGTTCCTAAAATATCGTCGTGTTTACATGCAGGAATGGATGGTAAGCTTCTAAATTACTTAATCGTTCATTGCAGACAGATGATTATGAATGCATTTCCTTGGATGTACCAGCTCGGATAGAATTACTTTGTTATTTTTGGAATTTGTAATTCAGTATCATATTTTTCAGAGCACATTGTACATTTTGTCTTGCAGCTTTGTTAGAGTTTTGCCATGTAAAATTTGACATACCTACTTTTTTGGGTTCGTATTGGTTATCTGCCATAATATCCCAGTTTTTAGTTTACAGCAGCCCTAATGACTTCACCGTTGACCATTTGCCAAAATAGAGAAACGATATCTGAAACTGAACTTTTCTTATTTTTCTTAAGAGGTGGTCCTGTAGGTAGTAATATAATTAGATTTTTTTTATCGTTTTGTAAGCACGTCTCAAAATGTTTGAACTCGATTTTTTTAAAGTAATAAATCGTATCAGCAAAAAAAAATAACTTATAGGTGCTTTAGTTTATACAATATATTGAAACTCATTAATAAATCCGTCACACCATTTGGTTGGAATAATTACATGAAGAAAAATATTTCCATAGTAACATTTTGCTTTAAACAATCGGATACAAAATGCTAAATAACCTACATGAGTGACTCATTCACAAGAAACAATACACTTATGACTATATGACCTATACCTACATCATACAATCCAGGCTTTATTAAAGCAAATTGTGATGGTAATGAGCGCCTGCTGGTGGTCCATGCATGCGGGCCACGTCTGGTAATGAGATGAGCGTCGTGCACAGATTCGACATCGGCTCATTACCATCCCGCGAACATCATTAACGAATCGTCATTTCCATTATGCACACGTTTTGAATGTTTATCGGGCGAATTAGGCGAAATTGTTTTATTAAATTCGACATACTTAATGTCATAATGTTTATGAGTATTTGATTTAGTTTTTATTGCGTCATGGGATTTGGGTGCCCATGATGTATCTGATGGTACTTATGCCATTTTAGTCGCATTAATACAAACAACCAGACGTAGTACAAAATTATTGTCACATTTCAACCGATTTACACAAAACCTTAACAAATTATACACTTAAAGCTTCCTCATGAATCGCTTTGTCTATTGGTGAAAATCGCATGAAAATCCGTTCAGCTGTTTTTGAATTTATCGCGAACATACAGACTGACGTGGTGGGGGACTTTCGTTAATAATCTGTAGTGATAAACTAGTTTATATTTTGTTGCTAGGTAGTAAACAAATTCATCACCAGAATTGTAGCTTCTCCATCATCATCATCATCTTAAGATTGTTTAGTTCACGATGAGAGTGTTATATAAACTGTGATATTAAGAATAACAATAAATAAATATACCTAAGCAAAACAGTTAGGTATAGCCTTGTGGTTAGAACGGAAGCCCATTGTGCCAGATACTCTGAGTTTGAATCCAGTGCATGCTCATCTGACTTCAAATTCATGTGCTGATCAGAAATTAATTCTTTATTATAGATCGATAGATAGATAGAATATTCTTTATTTTACACCAAAACAATGACAAGTACATGTTGTAAATTATAGATAAGTACAATGGGCGGTCTTATTGCTAAAAGCGATATTACTTTACCAGTGAAAGAAAACATTGTGAGGAAATTTAAATATTAAAGAGGGCTCGACTTGACTCTCTTGGAGTATTGTGAAGGCGGATGACCTGCACTAGATCAGTGTCTTGTATGGTTATAGGAGCAACAAATACGCATAAAAATTAAGCCATTAAAACTACTCTTAAAAAGAGTAGTTTCACAATTTGGCGATTTGTTACTTTGTAAACGACATGATAACGTGTTTTACAGTGGTTAAATCCAATCCCTACTAATGCTGTATTGTGTCATTCATATAATTATGTAAAAATGATTTTGGGCTTAAAAGAAACAGAATAGGATACAATTTAATGTCTTAGAAGCTCATTTTTGGACATAATACACGACATGAAACAATGACTGAAAGCAGCTTCATGCCTAGAGATATGCAACAAATTAAAATTCTTATTCGCATCGTAACATTTCAACAAAGTAAGTTATGAGTATAAACTGAAGCGACCAACGAAAAGAAAAAGGTTTTAACCGAGCAATTAGGTACTTTACTATTCTAAAAGGAGACCCATTTATTGACACTGTCTTTCACACCCCGCAGGCAGACGCAGACAAATCGGTATTTTTCACAGAGCGACTGCGGAATGCGTGGCGGACAGGCGGCCATTCATCCAATTCCCACAAGTGCGGCTAAAAGTCGCAGCTTCATTACAATTCGGGGCACATTGCATGCAAACACTGTGAGGAACGTGCGATTTTTTTCACCAACACTGTTCGTGTCTGTCGCGCGTGGTAGGGTTACCATGTAAGCGTAGGAGCCAGGAATTTCATGTAATTGTAAACAAGGCTAAACAACCTTAATATGTCAATAATTGCAGAAACATGTACTTACCTGCTACTTTTATATCTCTTTTTTTAATTTAACTTTGTTTCATAACATAGTTACTGAGTTCTCTATCATGGGCCTTTGCCCCTGATAGAGAACTCAGTACTCAAAGGCCAAATAGACATATTTTATAATTAATTAAAAAAAACCTAGTCGGATTTAACAGTTAGTTACAATTAGTTACATTAGTTACAATTAGTACATAATGTATGCTAAGCGATACCATGAACAGCTATGAACGTGTCAAATTAATGAGAAGCATTCATGAATGTAGCTAACAATGTGCACGCTTGTACACATGGCTACAGGTCAAGCTATGTAAGTCCAGTTTAACCTAATCTTGCATTGTATAGACTTTCCATACAATATGAGGCCAGCGTAAACTGGGTTTTGTATAGCTGGACGTGTTTCCGTGTTTATCTACTCTTTTAGCCTGACACGTCGCTTTGTCGCCAACACTTGGTAAAATTACCTCTGGTTTTATCGATTGGCAAGTGTGCTTTTATCGATATCTACTCAATTAATCGATATCTTGATTATCAAATTACATTGACAATAAACCTGCACACAGACGGGCAGAACTCTGGCGCCATAGAAGTAATTCTATGGCGCCAGAGTTCTGCCCGTCTCTGTACGCATTATCGGTATAAAAATCGTAAAAGCATTAGATTCTGGTGCTATATCTAGCGGAATAGGGAGACTTAAAAAGATGGATAGAAATTGCTTAGATATAGTCCCATCTTTTAATAGATTGAATAGGTTTAAGATATAAGATTAGGTTTGAGATATAAGTAATATCAAGTGATGAGAAATGAGAACTCGCTTTTAATTATATTTGCTAGCATTTTCCGTGACATATTATGGAATTTGCGACCTCTAGATTGATACATCAGCCGCAGTCTTGCGATGTCGAATTCTAGATACATTGTAAGTCTTAGATGACGTCAGCTTTCAAGCAAAATATCGATTTAAATTGGGACTTGTCCCTTGACAGTCGAAACCGTGGTTACATTAAGTGCATGCAAAAAACTGCACGTCGCTGTCCGTTGTGATAAACGCGGTGACATGGAGAAGCAGTCACGAGCTGCATTGTGATTACACCGCATTTCTGA
The DNA here is from genome assembly GCA_958496365.1 of Subacronicta megacephala. NCBI lineage: Eukaryota > Metazoa > Arthropoda > Insecta > Lepidoptera > Noctuidae > Subacronicta > Subacronicta megacephala. The sequence goes on along the minus strand of OY292531.1, from coordinate 12,790,531 downwards.
TTTATAAGGGGAAAAGGTGTTAATGTAAAGCATATTTTGCAACTTTCACATTCTTTTTTGAAGGCACCCTTTTATTAAGTTGTCTTAACATTAAATTATACTATCATGCCTGTATTGGTCAAAGAGTTATGTACCAAATAGAAAATCCAAAACCATAGATTCATGTGATCTATTCAACATTTATATATTCGACACGATTTAAAAATTGTTATGAATAAATAAATAAATAAACATACCAACACGCTTGTATTCCCCTAAAGATAAGGCAGAGGTGTAGATACCAATGTAGGTACAGTTCGAGGGCGGGCCTTAACCGGGAAAAAATCCAAACTCCGAGCTTCTACTGAAAATTTCATATTTATTTATTTTATTTATTTGCTTGAAATATGGTACATTGTTAGATCTTAAAGTAATAACATTTTGTTCTTCATATTCAGCATGCAAATATAATATAATTTGAGATTGGCTATGTGGATATAATGTTTAAATAAAATCTGTTAATCTCTAAATCATCAATACGTACAAATAGTAATAATTACAACAATTTCAAACTATCTATTAAATGTCACGAGGTTTTAAGTTATCGAAAATTTACATTTATATAACAGATACTCATGTCAGTGCAAATTTCCTATTTAAGTATTTTATAATTGAAAAACCCAATAACACTGCTCGACTTGAAAATAAAACCCAAGACTTCTAGTGTAACAGCCGCGCTTAGGATCATTTGACTAATGAGGTTGGGTAAAGGTGTATTTATATACACCGTCGGTCCCATGTTATATAGAGCAGGCCTATTGCTAAGTATTAAAGCCTCCGTCTGCTACTGAGAATTCCATAGAAGAACACAATAACACTGATCGACTTGAGAATATTTGAGTCACAATAGCAGACAATTTTACATTTGACAAAAAAACATTATTATAGATACTAGTCTTATTAATCAACTTAGCAATGTTCTGTAAATAGCACTAGCTCCACCTGTCGTGCGTGTCGTGAGTTACTGGTGTAATGTCTATGTTGAAGACATAAGTCATACAAGAGCCCAGAGTGACGCGAGCATGACGGCACAAGCTCTTACATCGTCAGAGAAAGTACAGCACCTGCTTAATAAGTTGTTAATGTTGTGGATTCTTGAACTGTAATGTAAGTTATATTTAGATAGATTTACGGGGTTCTTTTTTTTTAAAAAAAAAGCTTACTTGCAATGTGCGTCACACATTACTAGTATTCTTGTTAACCCTTCGTGCTAAGCTAAATGCTTCAAATCAAATCAAATCAAATGTTTTTATTTCAAATAAGCTTTCACAAGCGTTTATGAAACGTTATTGACTCTAGTTGCACGGTTCCAAAAAGTTGATCTCATGGAGAAGAATCCGGCAAGAAACTCCATAGACACTCTTTTAAAATATATTGTTTTAACATAATTTGCTGGTACATTATGCCGATAACAGGATGTGAGTGCATTGGAGGTTTATGTCATAATTAGCCTGAAGTCGGGACTAAAATTACAAGAAGGTTCTCAGCAAATGAGAACGCAATGTCAAACTAAAACAGATACACTATGTGTAAGAATACACATCATCAAAAATATGAACTAGGATAACTATAAACTACTTAGACATAAATGGCTACGATGCACTCACATTTACAGTTCCTGTTTATATAAAGTGGTAAACAATATACAAGGTAATTGAGAGTGAATAAAGTAACCTCAGGTTGCCAGGGAGACCACAAGTGCACCCGTATTTTAACACCACACATTTTTATCATCAACGTAGTCCTTGATTTTGTAATATGCTTTCTTAACAAGGACCGATTTAACATAATTTTTAAATTTCTTACCGGTGAGATCGGTGACAGATTTTGGAAGTTTATTGTAAAAACGCACACAATTTCCTAGAAATGATTTATTGGTTTTAGTTAATCTAAACTTAGGTACCACTATTTTATGTTTATTTCTAGTATTATGGTTGTGAAAGTCGCTATTTATGCTGAACATATGCAGGTTTTTGCGGATATACATGATGTTTTCTAAAATATAAAGTGACGGCAGCGTTAGTATACTGACGTTCTTGAAGACTTCTCTAAGGGAATCGCGAGGGCCCATATTGTAGATTGCGCGGATGGCCCTTTTCTGCAAGATGAAAATAGAATCTACGTCAGCAGCTGATCCCCACAGCAGAATACCGTATGACATAATGCTGTGAAAGTAAGCGAAGTATACAAGTCTAGCAGTAGCTACGTCAGTGATCTGCCTAATTTTCCTAACTGCATATGCTGCGGAACTTAATCTGCGAGACAGGGCTGAGATGTGAGCACCCCATTGCAACTTACTATCAACCATTATACCTAAAAAAAACAGTTTCGTTGATTAGATTGAGTTTGCTGCCTTCAAGAATTAAATTAGTTTCAACTTGTGGTACATTTGGTAATGAGAATTTTAAACATTTTGTTTTGCTAGCATTAAGTAGTAAATTATTAGCAGCAAACCAGTTAGATAGTGATTTTAGGCTCTCATTTACACTAAAAAGATTGCTATCATTCCGTTCAATCTTAAATATAAGTGAAGTATCGTCAGCAAATAGGACTATATTAGAAATCTCAGACATCATATAGGGGAGGTCATTTATATATGCTAAGAAAAGGAAAGGGCCTAAGATAGAGCCTTGTGGAACCCCCATTTTAACTAAAGACCCGGGAGATGTGACTCCATGAATGCCCACTTTTTGTCGCCTCTTCGAAAGATAGGAAGACACAAGCTCCAAAGATAGCCCCCTTATTCCGTAGTAGTCTAATTTACGGATAAGCGTGTCGTGATCAACGCAATCGAAAGCTTTGGAAAGATCACAGAAGATACCTAGGGCATCCTGTGATCCTTCCCAAGCCTCTAAAATATGAGAGACTAACTTCGTGCCTGCATCAGATGTTGACCTACCCTTCGTGAAGCCAAACTGTTCATTATGTAAGATCTTATTAACGTGAAAATGTGCCATCATTTGATTAAGCATGAGTTTTTCAAATATTTTACTTAAAGCAGGGAGAACAGAAATGGGCCTATAATTACAAGGATCCGCCTTACAGCCTGATTTGAAAATTGGAATGACTTTACTTTGCTTCATTAGGTCTGGAAAGCTTCCTGTCTTAATACAGAGATTAAATAAATTTGCAAGGGTAGGTGCGATATCGTCAATAATCGACTTCAGTAATCTAACAGATATGCCCCATAGGTCTTCGGTATTTTTCATATTAAGACTATTAAAAGCTTTTTTGACCGGAAGGGGAGACACTTGACTAAATTTAAAATTTGGTATTTCTCTATTGAAAAATTTCTTAGCTAGAGATTCTGCTAACGATGAGGACGAATGTAAAGAGTTCGTGACCTCGATCGGAATATTAGTGAAATATTGTTCAAAAGCTTTTGCGACTTCTACTTTGTTTGAAATTACTTTGTTGTTTAATTTTAAATTAAGTTCTGATTCCTGTTTATTGTTGATGCCCCTTTCCGAATTTATTATCTTCCATACTGTTTTAATTTTATTATCGGATTTGTTTATTTGACGACTAATAAGTTTAGATTTTGCTTCAATGCATACTTTTTTAAAACATTTAGAATAATTTCGCACATAATTATGAAAACTTATATCAGAGGTTAGAGATTTTTCATAATACAGATTATAAAGCACATCTCTACTTTTCCTAATGCCGTCTGTGGCCCATTCATTAAATTTACTATTTTTACGATGTGAAGCCTTTCTAAGAGGGCATGACTTGTTTAATGACTCACATATTATATTGAACAGCTTGCTATAATTAGTGTCGGGGTCTTTCGAAGCAAAATCAGTGTTACACAATTGCATTTTAACTAATTCCTGCATTGAACGTAGTTTATTTTCCGTTAGAGATCTAACTGAGATATTTTTTTTAGTAAGTGGACTTTTGTTAGTCTCAATAGAGATCAACTATCCCATGTGATCTGATCTAACACCGCTAACTAGTAAAGAGTCTTGAACTGCACAATTTGAAAAAATATTATCAATACAAGTATTGGAATTAACAGTAATCCTAGTTGGTTCGTTAAAAATATGTTCTAAATTAAAAGAACTAAACAAGGCTAATAATTGATATTTATCTGACGATTCTATTAAAAAATCAATGTTAAAATCACCACAAACAAAGATATATTTCTTACTTTTAAAAACTTTTCTAAGAACATCTTCCATTACTGTCAAGAATGTAGAAAAACTTGAAGAAGGTGGCCTATAAACACATATAATAATATAGTTATCTACTTCAGCACAAGCTATCTCACATAAGCGATCAACAGAGCATGAAGTGATGTCCTTTCGTTCCTTGAACTTATGATTACGGTTACAAAGAATCAAGGTTCCACCACCCGCCGCTGATATTCTATTGTACGCACTGGCAACCATGAAGTTATTAACATTAAATTGCATTGTGTCAGGTTTTAACCAGGTTTCACAAAAACATAAAATATCAATGCAATATTTATCTAATAACAGTTCAACATCTAGGATTTTGCCAGAGAATAGCTTGTGTTACGGGTTCACGTAGGTAGTGCAATGGGTGGGGTTCGAACCGGCAACCATATGATCGCAAGTCCGACGCCTCATCCCTTCTTCTAAAAGGGATGTACATTCATACATACATATTGTCACGCCTGTCTCCCATGGGGGTAGGCAGCGAGTATAGATTTCCACTTGCTACGATCCTGGCACACTACTTTCGCTTCATCCATGACCGTCGGTTTAGGGTGCTGAACCTGTCCATTTTTAAGAACATCCGCAATTTGGTTGCGGTACGTTTGCCGAGGTCGTCCCTTCCAAGTCGTCCATCCGTACTAGCCATATATGTATACTTGTTTCGTCAATCTCCGTTCATACTTTGGTGGGATTTCTTATTATTAAATTTAGAAAAAATATTTTATCAATCCTTGTTTCTATTTATTTAAAAAAGTTCAAGCTATTGGTTTCAATAAATAATACATAGATTTGCAACATAATTACGTGATTCGCTATAAATCAATCACAATTTTTGATCCTACGTGCGACCTTTTCCCGTCTTACGCTTCTCCACAAATTACACTGTCGCTATTGTTTTTCAGTCAGTCAGTTCCGTCAAAATTATATTTATTGTGTGCCCGTGTTTACGTCACACCCTACCCTTTTTCCCAACTATTTCGGTTCTACTTTAGTCTAACCAGAGACGACTGAATGACAGTACCGATTTACGAATCTAAAATTTGTTTTATTTAAAAATTTAAAAAAAAAAAAAAAAAAACTTAAATTTTGTTACACCGCTTTAGTCCCGCTAGCCCCAACTCCATCCTAAGGGTGATAGCAGGAAGGTACGACTCGCACATTATTAATCACTGTGTTCGTACGTGCATTACAAGCACTAAGCTTGTCGCCCAATAAAATGTTCCTTTTACTTTTTATATTTTTGCTAACATAGCTTTTTAAGTACTTATTTTATATTATTGTTTTCACTAACAAAATTTGGATACCTTTGTCTGTCCGACATAAAGAATATTTTATTTATTTTATTTATTTAGTCAACTGTAAAGCGTCGTGCAAAATGTGAAGACAATTTTAGACAACTTTAGACTAGGTACTTATTAGGTGGAATAAGCCGCATTTTAGGTTCACACTCCCTATGGCTCGTTTGCCGCTGGCTCAATTACCTCCAACCAACACCCTATAATATGAAACAACATGTCTATTAAATAAAATAACATGTTTATTAAGAACGATAAAATCTAAACTCAGCCAGTCAGCATTAAACTTGACGATAAATTAACCATTTTACTTACTTAGGCACTCTCTTACGCTTTGATGTGGCCCGTCACGGCGCGTGCGCCGCACCGCAGCCGATGTTATGATACATTAACTCAAAGTACTGTTATGTACACCGTGATATTATGAAATATACAATATCTTCTAGCCATATTTAGTTTTTAGTAGTAGTAGTGTCTTGCTGGCATGTCTACGTGCCAGCATGAATGGGTCGGCACGACCGGGGAAGTACTACCCTCCCACAGAATATTGACGAGAAGTAGCAGTATGCGTACTGTTGCGTTTCGTACGGTGAGTGTGGAGTCCCGTTCTCCTTTTCTCCTTCTCCTCTATTTTCCTTTACAGGTTCGGCAACACGCTAGGGGGTATCCTTGGTGTTGCAATCTGCTATAATGTACGGTAACCGCTGGTTTATATCATTGGCGCAAAACAAACTATCTCAGGTAAAGACAAGCAAAACGATCTTGTGAAATCGGACGGCAATTTGGTAGCTAAAACCTACCTTACCTTTCGACGCTAAAAATCATAATTATTTGTATTAATTCCTTCATTGGGTGATACGCTAAAATGAAACTCATGTTGTGTACATGAAGACATTATCGTGCAAGATTGCATAGGTATTAACGTTAAGGTTGTGCCAGCTGCCGCACTCAACAAGAAAATGTCACATTACAGTCACGTCAAAAAAGGTCAACTCTTAATAGTTCTCGGTAAAGAATACGACGTGATTTTTATAAAAAATACCCGAGAGCCGATGTGCCGCTTGTCAGTATAGATTATTATCTTAACTTTAATAAAATTGTAAAAGTCCGCTGTCTGTAAGTATATTATAGAAAATATTGAAGAACAGCCGACTATGGGGGTTTTTATTAGAGCAACAGAAAGCGAAAACATTTTTTTTTAATTGTCTGTATGTTTGTACAGGAAACGCAAAAACTACTAGAAATAGAACTTCTTGAAGTTTCTCTCTAGTGACAATATCGAGACATCGGCACCTCATGTTTAATAACTTTATCATCTGCGCCGACGCACGAAGGTCGGCTATACGACCTTTTTATGTATAAATACTTCTTTATGAAAGTACATAATATTCCTACCGTCTTCGTTAAATGCTTTTAATAGTACTGTTGAGACTAAGATGATGAATAAAATGACATTTGAAATTATCGCATCATAACAAGCTATTACGCGTGAATTCTCGAACGGTAAGGTAGAGACGTACCTACGAGTATGTATTTCCACAGTTCACCAATAGATATTGTTTTTGGTTCTAGGTACCTACCTATGTTATAGGGGTGGCCTAATGCCAGTAACGAATAAAAATGAGAGCTGAGTTTGTAATGGTATTACCATTACAAACTCAGCTCTCATTTTTATGTATGATGCATAGTATGATGCTAAACCTGGGAATTGGACCACGACTTTTCGCAGCTGCACTTGCGATCACTACAAAATGACAATCTAGAAATTAAAAAAAAAAATTTGATCTATGTATCTTGTAGGTATCATCATCATCATATCAGCCAAATGAAGTCCACTGCTGAACGAAGGCCTCCCCCATAGACTTCCGCAACGACCAGTTATATGAAGCTTTATTATCGCAGCACTAAAAATTCTCAAAAAGTAGTGTCAATTTTATTGTATGTATCCAAATAAATTGCATAATTCCAATTTTCAATTAACTAATTTATACGTCACCGACTTCAACTTATGACAATGCGGTAGAATTAGATCTAATTTCGTGCATGTCTGTAAATCCGGGTTGGGCACGAAAATCATGTTTAATCTGACACCTAAATCGTAATTAGCAAAGGTCGGTAACGATTTTCGAATTAAAGTCTGCAAAAACATGAAAACCGTGAAACAGACATAGAGCTAGTTTAACCTTATTTGATTTATGTTTATATTTTTTTATTTAAGAACAAAAAAATTGCATTGAAGTGTTATTTCCTCGCCTAATACTATCTTACATAGTCTACTGCCTCGTTAGTCTAGTGGTCCCAACCGCGACTGCTACGCTAGAGCTCCTGAGTTCGATCCCCAGGTCGAGCAAAGTGTTATTGGGTTTTTCTATGAAATTCTCAGTAGCAGCTCGGAGTCTGGATTTGTGCCCGGTGAATGGCAATAGGCTCGCCCCCTACATGGGACCTAAACATACCGGCGAACTGTGGGTGTACTTTAAGTACACCTCTGCCTAACCCTTTGGGGAATACAGGCGTGATGGTATGTATGTATGTTTTTATGTGCATGGTCTACGGTGCTCAGACTTGATCTTTGACAAAACATCAGAATTCCGCACTTGGGGTTTGCCAGCGAGCTATGGAGCGCAGAATTTTAGGAGTCCAGCTATCAGACCGTATAAGGAACAGCATACTGCGCTCTAAAACTCAAATAGCCTCTGGTGCTGAAGGCGGTAATCGCATACCATCAGGCGATCCGTCTGATATCCCACATAAAAGTCAGTTTTGTACGAAATGGTATGACAGAGGTTTGAGACTATCGTGAGCTGTCAGTTTTCGGAGAACAGTAGGTACATTCGTGAGTTGCGTAAAAGGCAAAAAGATTCGTGACTCCATTTCTAAGGATTAAATCATAGGCTTAACAATTAGATCCTTGGTCGTTCATGATACATGGATTAGATACTAAACTTATGAAAGTTGTTAGATCTATGTAAGAAAATCACGCGAAATAGTACTGTTTTCAATCATTTAAATGGGGTGTTGTAATGTGGAGTTTTAAGGTAGGTACATAGTTTCCATTCTCCCATACTAATTGTCATAGCGATTGAATGTGCTGCCTGTACGTGAAAATACAGTAGATATTTCCCTAAAATAGGTACAATGTTTTAGTGACACAATCTAATGTAATCAATCTTTAGAAAATTAAAAGCAAGTCTTATTTATTATATTTTAGCATTAAATTATGCGTAATTAACCGGAGGGACGAAGGTTGGGCTCCTGCCTGAGATCGTAATTTTCTTTCACAATAGAATCCATATACTTATTTGTGATATAAAATCAACTTCAAATAATTTTGTGTACTTACCTACCGTTAAAGTTGATTGCCAGACACATGTTTCATAAACAAAAAAGTTGTATGCAAACTTAAAAAACTGGCTAAGTGCGAGTCGGACTCGCGCACGAAGGGTTCCGTACCTCGTATCCTATCTATCTATAAACACGGCAAAAAAAGCCTGCTATCCCGTTGAGGGACCACATTTGAATTTGTATCAACAATTCTGTTGTATGGGACCCCCCATTAAATATTTGTTTTATTTTAATTAAATTATTTGCTTTTAAAGTGAATATATAATATAACTAAATATTCTGTTAACATTTCACGCGTGTACCTGTTGTTGTTATCAAAATCGAGCAAAAACGAGCAAAAAATTCACGTTTGTTGTATGGGTATTATTTTATTCGGAGGCAACAGAAATATCTGTGAAAATTTCAACTGTCTAACTATCACGATTCATGAGATACAGCCTGGTGACAGACGGACTGACATACAGCGGAGTCTTAGTAACAAGGTCCCGTTCTTACCCTTTGGGTACGGAACCCTAAAAACTAATTATCGGCCGCCGTTTTTCAATTCCTTTTTTTTATCAAAAACATTAGGATTTGCAACAACAATGTCACTGACCACACACAACTAACAACACTATAATGCTATTGTTGTCACGTCCCTGCGTCTAGACGTCGTACCTCAGCCGTGGTTGTAAAAATGTCCCGCCTGACACCACCTGACTATCACAGGGTTAAGTTTTAATATTCAATTGATTTAAAAATAGGTTACTTGCTTATTAATGTTGAACACATTAAAAGTAAAATGTTAATGCTCTGTTGTTTTTCTTTTTTCATTCTGATCAGGGAATTTCATCATTATTCCTAGGGTGTATCTGGTGGCAACAGCTCAGGACTTGTAATATTATATTAATAAATCTAGGTATTGGCAATTTTTTGACCTGGGAATGGAATACCAGTTTTTTTTTTAAATAAAGTTTGTAAAGCATTAACTTAAAAACTGAATCAATTATACTAAGCATAATAATCAATATATTTATTGCAAGTATCAATCAGGGACCCTGTCGGGCTCGGCAATTTAGGAGAGAGGAGGAAGGCATTATGTTTTTATATTACTATGTATTTATATTTGTTATATAAGTATCATCACTTCACTATAGCACCACGACTACCTACTCTATATACCTACTTATACACTACTATACAGCTACCTTCGCTTGCGTTTAAAAAACATAACTTACCATCACGCCTGTATTCCCCGAAGGGTAAGGCAGAGGTGTACTTAATGTACACCCACAGTTCGCGGGTATGTTTGGGTCCCATGTAATAGGGGTCGAGCCTATTGCCATTCACCGGGCACAAATCCCAATTGCGTTTACCCAAGTATAATTGGATATAATTATTATGTAAGTACTAAGTAAGTACATAATGTCCAGTATAACTTTATCATTCACTCTTATAGCGCAGTCGAGTATTAGGAATGACTACATCGATGCTTTTATACGATATTAAGTTTTATTATAAGTTTTATTATATAAATTATAATATATGTATAATGTCCTTTATTATATTTATGACTTCATTACTTAAAGTCGTGACTCCAAAAACCGATTACCTGTCACCATTTAACAGCTAGCTCTTTGGACTTCGATTTTGTCAAGCAAGAGACATTCATTTTCTTATCCATAAATTAAAGGTGAAATTGATCGCAGCATTCACGGGTTATAAATGCAGGTTAAAATTGTATATAAGTTTATTTGTGTTTTTCATTCGTCACGTGTTTTTTTTTTGGAAATATTGACTTTTTACGTCATTTCCGTCGACATCTTATTTATTTACTTCTGCCTATTGACGTATACAGATGTTTGTCTCTGTTTCTGCTGCTATACAAAGCCTAAGCAGGGAACTAGCAAAAAATGAGATCTGGATTTAAAAAGGGGATACCTGATCAACAAATGGCCTTCCAATATTATTTACATTGATGAGAATGGCGTCCATATATGCAGCACCTGTTCTAGAATAGTCATAGATAGAATCGCGACACTTAAGACCGGCAAGGATTTCATCATCATCATCATTTGCATTTTCAAAACTTTACCTTCCCTTTCATTAAATTAGTTCTGTTTTACTATTATTATTATTTTTTACTAGCCTGTATTGTCCCATTGTCTTCTGAGCAAAGGCCTCCCCTCCTTTTTCCCATTTTAATCCATTTATTCAAAGTTTAACCATATTATTTTCATTTTTAAATATTATTATGAAATATTTTTCCCTCTTTGTTGTAAAACTGCACATAAATAAACCCTCAAGAACCTAGTTTAAGTACCCACCTCGTTTAGAGTTCCGCTTCCTCTCAACCTTCGTTATTACTCCAATTACCAGGCGAGCATAATGCACTAGGAAGCTTACAATATGCGTTTAGTGATTCAAGTGTGACCGCTTATACCGCGCGTGCGTACTTTCTAAGTTCTTAATGACCTAATACGGTGTTCTGTTACCCTGGTACTCGGCAACAATGCTTAATGTAATGAGGCAGGAATACAAGATGTTGATTGAAAGGTGCAATGGACCTGGTTAAGTTTAATCACGGGTGTGTAAACCTATGTGCCTGGGAGATCAGACAATGATCCAGGATGGTGGAATATATCCACTCTATGACTCTCCTCTCATTCTGAGAGAAGACTCGAGCCCAAAATGTAACAATATAATATGGAGAACCCTTTCTTTTTGGTCTTATTAAAGTTTTGAAGGAGGAATTAAGTCAAATACCAATTTTGTCGCAATTTTTGTGCAGTTGCTCCTTGACGGAATCCTCAACGTATTAGACGTAGCAGACATATCCACAAGGCAAAAATCCAATATCCGAGGTGGCATTCCGCTCATCTTAGGAATCGACTCCAAAATATTGCGCTCAGCAGTCGCATTTAGATACAACATTAAGATCAGTGGGCGGTCCTGTGGCATTGATTTGTAAAGATGAAAGATACGTTTGTTTACGTTAACTTCTTTTACAGAGACCACGTAAAGTAAAGCAGCATACAGATAGAGCTTTTGAAAAGTCAATAAAAAGAACCTTTCGTTGAAACTGTTGAAAATTCTCTTCATATAGATTTTTATAGTTTCTTTTCTCAGCATACATTATAATGGCGTTGTTATTAAAACTCGGATAATGTTTTGTTCTTCTTAAAATAGTCGACTGTTCCCATGACATCAGCCTGAACATCACACGAACTGTTTTCAAAATATAATATTTTACGGCGTGTTTTAAAACGTCATTATTATGCTTCCATTGTTGAAGTTACGATGTTGTTGAAAGGAGTGGCATTATGATCTTCTGGATTTGTGCTCAGCGATTTATATTCAGATCAATATGTAATTGGTGTTTAATTGGGTTGATATTGCTATAAATTAGGCTGTCCCCGTTTATTAGCATCTCTCGCAAATCTTTTATTACCAAAGAAATTAGCTATTGGCAAAGAATGAAATAAAATAAAATCTATCGTTCTTATTTTTACATCATTAAGATCTGCGCCTATTTACCAAAATGTAGGGTTGTCTGCTCATTTCAGCAAAAAAAAACATTAGGTACTATTCTGGTTACTATAGTAGAATGAAAGCAAAAAGGAAATTGTCAAATGATATGGTTTACACAGTTTTATTGACACCGTAAACTGAATGAAATCAAAGCCTATTTATAAATTTCTTCTTTAAATAGAAACCTCTGTACACTTCAGCTTATTTCTCCCAATTAGCGACTGTCACTCCCAACGGAATCACCACTAAACAGCCAAACTAATCACCATTCGAATAACATCGTACGTATTCGTCATTTTGTACCGCGCGGCCGGCGCATAATTTACGATTGTTTACGCCGCATTAAATGCATCGAGGCTACTTACCTAGTCCGGGCCTGTAGTTATTAGGTTACTACTAACTTAAATGTTGGCTTATTTATTGATAGTTTAGAGTTCCGTTAGACATTATTATAACGGAGTCTTTATTGTAACGTTTGTAGTGCCAGAAGGTTCGTGTGAACGTTTGTCTAATGGCGAATCAAAGGCTAAAATAGATAATGTTTCGGGACGTTAAAAAGGCCGTAGTGATTATTCTGTAGTTCATTCATACTCAGAGCCCGTAGCAGATTCTTTATTTCTATGTTAGTTGAAGTAACTTACAAATTTTAATATGTCCCACTTATTGACTAAACTAAAATATTAGTTAATGAAATTAAAAACGCTTTGAATCATCTCTCTATTCAGTCATAAAATTATTATTAACGTTTTCTATTTCTAATTTATTTCAAGGACTTTTATTCTAAAGAAATATAATACGTTTCTAATATTAGACGTCCGGGACTCAATAGTTTCTATAAACATTTAGTATCAAAGAGTTTACGATATTCTACGTCGTATATTTCCCACATAATTTGATACCAATAATTTTATGACCCCTTATCCTGATAGTCAATATAACTGACATATACCACACTTTCTCGATATCAATGCGGTAATAATTTCCACCGAGTCACTTGAGAGACGCCGCAGTACAATTTATTATGGGAAATATTATAAAACTCGGAAACTATCCGCTTTTAAGCGACACAAGATTGGAATGACATTGATACAATCGATTAGTGAAATTGGAGTAGGGGTCGAGACTCCGAGAAAGAATTTTGGAGGCGTACTGAAAATAAGATACATTCGTTAACCCCAAAATAAAGTGTATTTTGGGGTCATCGAAAGTATCTTATTTCCAATCGATTTATACAACCTCTGACCCTCTTTTAGGGTAAAAAGATGGTCATTCTTACCCTGTGTGGGGATAGGTTGATATACAATTCCTTCACTACGTTTCGGCATCCCCTATGAGTAGAGAAGATATCTGACTTGCTCGATGGTAAGACTGACGTCTGATAGGCTGGTGACCTGAACCTTTGAGTGAGGTTTGGTTCCTGCGGCTCTGGCAGTTTGGCAGTCCACACAGGCTCTACAGGCTCGGCAACGCATCGAAACAATTCTGGCATTGCAGGCACAACTTCGGTCTCCAGACTTCGATCTGCTACTGAGAATTTCATAGAAAAACCCAATAATACTTTGCTCGACCTGGGGATCGCACCCGGGACCCTTTAGTATAGCAGTCGCGCTTAGGACATGTTGGCATAATAATGCTCTAGGTTCCTACTACAAGCAATATAAGCACTGTCGTGGAGATGCGGAAAATAGTTCGCTATATATCTTTCCCATGCGAAGCCGGGGCGGGTCAATAGTTACTTAAGTATCCTTTTCCAAATATCTATCTATGTGCTAAATAAGTCTCTGATTTATATATAATACAACACTGTCCGAGTCGAATAAACGCTTTACGAATAATAAAAATTGTTTTAATAACCCATTAATCGGTATAGACCGAATCGAGTTACATTCGATTCGATGAGTTACAATCGAAACGAATATGGAATGCATAAAATTCGAATGAGACGTGTATCGAATGGTATCGATATTAATGTAAATCGATACTTCGATGATTGTTCGTATAGAAACTAGGCAATAGTTATAATATATTATACTATTTGACGGTCGTTTTGTTAGATTGGTAGCATTGATAAGTTAATATTTTATTGTTGGTAATATAGTCGCCTAAGCTTCCTCACGTATATATATTTTTTTACTTTTTTGTCACACTCTATGGCGTTTTTCATAGTTAAACATAAATTATTTCAAATAAGTTACTATGCATTATCATCATATCAGCCCCAGAAAATACATTGCTTTTTTTTTTTTTTATGGGATAACTCAGCAAACGAGCAGGCGAGCTACCTGATGGTAAGTAGTCATCGCCGCCCATGGACATCTGCAAAACCAAAGGAGTTGCAGATGCGTTGCCGAGCCTATTTAGGGAAAGGGAGGGGAAGGAAAAAAAGAGAAGGAAGGGGATTGGGGGAGGAATTGGGCCTCCGGCCCTCTTGCTCACCGAACGAAGCGCAGTAACGAAACGCTACTACTCAGACGTCGGTCTTCTGCGAGAGTGTGGTACTTCCCCGGTCAAGCCGGCCCATTCATGCTGCGAACAGCGTGGCCCTACCACAACAAGAACAAAGAAACTGCTGAACAAAGGCGTAAGTAGTAGTAGTAGTACCATGTCTACATGCCAGCATGAATGGGTCCGCACGACTGGGGAAGTAGGTACTACCCACAGAATATCGATGTCAAGTAGCAGTATGCATACTGTCGCGTTTTGTACGGCGAGTGTGGAGCGCCGGAGGCCCAATTTCTCCCTCAGTCCCCTTCCTACTCTTTTTCTCCTTCGCCTCCCTTTTCCTTAAATAGGCTCGGCAACGCATCTGCAACTCCTCTGGTTTTGCAGATGTCCATGGGCGGTGATGACTGTAGCTCGCCTGCTCGTTTGCCGAGTTATCGCATAAAAAAAAGTACTCCTCATAGTTTTTTTACTAGGACGGGTTTTATGCCGCCTGATCCAGTGACTTCCAGTAAACATTACCAGGTCGTTCGTCTTCTGGTCCGTCTTGTTGGCGGCCTACGCTTCCTTTTCCGGTACGTTTTGTCCGTTTTCTGTCGTTATCTTAAATAATATAATTAGATTAGGTAGTAGATACTAATTGACGTTATAAAACATATGGTTTGCACGCGCCAAAAAAAATATGTTTTAATTGTTTTCTTTCATTACTGGGAAAGTGTGCGTGACATAGTAAATGCCCTATTAACCGGTCTAAGATCTCTACTAACTAATTCAATGTCTTTGGACTACTCCCAATTTCGTTAGAATCGTTTATATGCTGTATATCTGAAAAAAAAAACCTACTGAAAAACAAGATAATGATGTAGGCGCTTTTTTGTTTATATTTATGTTATGTTTTTTAGGCTTGCATTTGATCAAAGATCTCCTAAGAGATTTCAAAGGGTTATATTATTATATAGAGCAGACATTAGGAACTTTTCTATACAAAAACTTTGATCCCAATTTCTGATTTCGATTTTAATACTTACACTAATAAAACTGGCAGAGCAAAATATACCTTAATACTTTGGAATACGGCATTTGCATGCAACTTCAGAGCGTTTATATATTTGGCTATATGTGAAGTACATAACAACTTTGTTTCTAGTGTCGCATCTGTCACCCGCACCTCGTAAGTATTTAAATGTCTGTGACTATCTCTTACATACAAATAAAACAACTTGTCTTCATAATATTTAAAAAATAAATGTTGCTGACTAAATAACTATGTTCAATTTATACAATTTATTTTAGTTCTCCACACAATACACCGAAAATTGAATAATGCAATTTAAATACGACAAATGGACACGAAAGGTGAACATTTTCTTAGTAATTTTTGCATATAAATCTTTTGTCGGCAACCAAAACCACCTTAACTATTCAGTTTACAAGGACCTTAAGAGATTGTAACAGAGTCGACAATTGATAGTTTCGTGTGTGTATTAAGTTTGTAGGTTATAATCGCTTGTCTCGCCATGCGTCTGCGCCTCCGGGTGACAAGTGACTTTTGACTTCTTTTGTTTTGATATGTGGTGTAAATTATGAGCGGGAAGCGAGGGTTCGTGGAAATTGAGATAAATGGAAATAATTTGGCAACTATGGTACTTAAAATCCATATCAATCACGAATTGTTTCACTATTTATCATGATCATGTCTCAATAGTCCTGTCTAGTTCCTGGATTAAATCCCCAGGTAGAGAAATGTTTCTTATAAAATTCTTAGTAGCAGCTCGGAGCTAAGATTAGTGCCCAGTTAATGGCAATAATCTGGCCTCACAGACCTAAATCTTTAGGTCTGTAGCTGGCCTACACGAACTTAACACAGTCTTAAAACTGTGGTACCTCCCAGCAACAGTGTGGGTGTACAGTAATACCTCCCTACATAGCTCCTACCTACATAGCTCTGCTCAACCTTTCGGGGAATACAGGCGTGATGGAATGTTTTGTTTTTTTATCATGAACAGCCTATTCGTCTACTGCTGGATGTAACTCCTCTCCTCTTAAAGCCACAGAGCATGATTCTCGGCTCTCCCCACTCAGCGGATGCCTGCCTGTTACAAATCATCATCATCATCGTTGTTTTGATATTGATTTCACGTGGTCGATATTCATAGATACTTATATACTTACATATATATGCTGTATCTTATATATATTATTTGCTGAATAAATGCAATATTTTTTATTTGCCACGTTTACCAACCTGGCTGGTCTTATTAAGCACATTTTCCTGTGGAATTAGAGGCTAGGTTGTCATTTGGAGGGTTCAAAATCGACTTCAACCTGTCATTTCTTAAGCCTTGTGATCTGCGACCTTACCTTATAGATATGGTAGTATGTGAAGAACAATGTCTTTTTGTGGTTTTCAATTTACCTTTACAACAACATTTTATGTTTTACGAGTAAAAATGCCACCCTGATCTGGAATTATGGTAACATTCACATAAGTACCGTGGGATAGATAAGTACTTAATATTATGCTTTGTCAAAGTCAAAAGTGAAATGTTTTATTTCAATTAGACCATTATTACAGGTGATTTAAAAATGACAAAAACTATACTTTGTCCATTATGTGAACCGTTTTTTGACAGATGCCTTAGACTGCCTTAGAGCGTAGCTGTTCCAGATTACGTAAAAGTTAACTTTGAAATGCGTAACTAAATAAATGTATTATCTACCTTATGTTATTCAATTATCTTAATTATGATTCCTTGCAGACATTATAATACCATAAATGTAACGTATTTTCCAAAAAAATATATTATTGTTAAGCGTATTAAATTTAGTTACCATCTACCACATTCTACCGAGTCTAGTGATGCAATCGAATGTATTCGCTAAAATCATTTTGAACAATGACATTAAATCAGTATCGGAAAATGGCATCCAGTCTAATATCAATAAAATATAAATTAAACAATCTTTTTGAAAAGAAATGGATGGAAAATGAATATTATACAAAAATTAATACAATCAGATGAATATTATACATATTTATTCATTATTGGTCGTCATTGAACCATTTTCGATTCGATAACCTAACAATCGATAATCACTACTAGACAGTAATCAAAGTGTCAATAATCGGGTCGATAATCGCATTGTTACGTTCCTGCAATCACTAGATCCATCTGTCAAAAAACGGTTCTTATAATGGACAAAGTATAGTTACATGTTTCCTAATAGTGGATCTTATGAAGAAGAGTCAGCAAGAAACTCCATAAATACTCTTTTAAATGATGTGTGTTCTGCTTACAATTTTTATTTTTGACGCTTTAGCCTTATCGATGTGGAAATTACAAGGACAGGAGGGAAATGACAAGAAACAAGGAAAAATATTGCCATGTTAGAAAATACCATCACGCCTGTATTCCTCAAAGAGTAAGGCTGTAATATCTACTACTGTACCGCCACAGTTCAGCAGCATGTTTAGGTTCCATATAGTAGGGGGTGAGCCTTTTGCCATATTTGAAAAAAAGGACAAATCCAAACTATGAGTCGCTACTCGGAATTTTATACAAAAACGAAATAACGCTTCGTTCAACCTGGGTATTGAAACCAGGAACTCACGTTTACGGTCAAACATGTGTCCTGGTGCAGTCAGTAGCGACGATTATCTAGTTTTTTTAAATTATCAGCTTCATAAAATATTTGGACTACGTTTCACATAAATAACCCATCCATACACCGTCAAAACAGGTATCTATAAAATAGGTTCAATTATTTTTTATTAAAAAATCAACACAATATCAACAACTACCATAAAATATCTTTCAAATTCAATCGTATACCATAAATGACAATTTAGCGGAACTTATAATATTTATAAAACATTCTCATTACCTTATAGATTTGTTTGGCTCATTAGGAAAGAACCACCAAACAGAAAGATACAGTAGACCCATTTAGAGAGATCCAGTTGAGATACATTATACCCATAGACTTCATAAGCCTAGTGATAGGACAATTGAACTAAAAAGTCAAAGATCTAGAGTTTTAATACAAGGCATGCATGATATACAGAAGACCCATACAATTATTTTTTTATGGGATAACTCGGCAAACGAGCATACGAGCTACCTGATTGTAAGTAGTCATCGCCGCCCATGGTCATCTGTAAAACCAAAGCAGTTGCAGATGCGTTGCCGAGCCTGTTTAAAAAACAGGGAAGGGAAAGGTGAAAAGGAAAAGGAACGCTCCACACTCACCGTAGGAAAAGCGAAACAGTATGCATTCTGCTACTTGACGTCGATATTCTGTGGGACGGTGGTACTTCCACAGTCGAGCCGACACATTCATGCTGGCATGTAGACATCCCAGCGCGACAAGACAGACCAGCTATTAACATTGACGTTCTGTCAAAGCTGCCTTCTCGTGCATTGCTTCAACTTGTTTTTCTGACATTACCTGTGTAGTATTAGTGCAGTAATTATTGGTGGTTCTTGGCGTGAGATACACCGCGTCGGTCGCCGTCGCTGCGTTTCAATAAGGAATGCAGCCGTTTAAATGCACGTGCGACTTAAAATTGGTCGATCTGATATACATAAGTCATTCTATGTACGTAAAAGTGTACATAAATAAATCATTTTCTAGTATATAAATATTTTTCTACATAATCACTAATAAACATATGTTCAGTATCCACAAAGGGTTAGGCAGAAGTGCCAACATCAACCCATATATTGTCCCACTGCTGGGCACGGGTCTCCTCTAAGAACGAGAGGTATTAGGCTATAGTCCACCATGCTAGCGTACTGCGGGTTTGCAGACTTCACACGCCGTCAGAAAAATCTCTTAGACATGCAGGTGCTTTCCTTCACCGTTTAAGCGCGTGATAATTATTTATTAAGACGCACTTTACTTCGAAAAGTCAGAGGTGTGTGCCATGGATTCGAGCCAGAGACTTGGCCGTCCAATGGACGCGGCTATCACCGCACTACATAACTTCCTAATTTCATTATTTTAATCATGTTTATATTACCTTAAATCTCGATGAGTACACGTATTTATTATCGATACTAAAATAAAAACACAAGATGAGGGGACATCACTAATCCCATCTAAGTAGGTACGAGTAAACTAATATGACATAATCGTGACCGAATATTCAGTAAAACGCCTTTTAAGACATGTCATGTCGGTAACATTACTTTTATTTCGACATAGACTTCAAAGGACTGCAAAGGAATGTGTATTTTTTATTTTTGCCTATGTATGGTGGTCATGGGTTTAAACAGGGTCATATGTCATAATCCTACTAAATATTTAAAAATCTTCTTGAAGTTCATGTTGTCCTGGTGTTATAAATTTTCTTTAAATTTTCTTCTATTATGGATCCTAATTTAAAGGTGTACGCTCCATAGTTTCTAAAATTGACTGAGTGAGTGAGTGATGATATTGGTAGATAGAATTTCAAAGTGCAATATTGGATGTTGTCTATGCTAATGTATATGTATATACTATTATAATAAAGCCCGTTCAAACAAACTCTTCAAGTTTGTTTGAACGGGCTAAATGTCTGGAACTACTGGACGGATTTGAAAAATTCTTTTTGCACTTGATAGCTCAATTCTTGAGAAAGGTTAAAGGCTATTTAGCATGATCCTTAGGAACGGGGCAGCGGACGCAGAAGCGGGGGAAATCGCGGGGCACAGCTAGTGCTTTATAAAGTCACGTTTCATATCGCTATATAAATATAGCTGCACTAAATGTTTGTTCTTTAATTGATAAAACTACGTAAATACCAACTGTATCGACCTATATTCGCAATAAACTATTTGAATTGAATTGAATTGAAAAATATCTAGGTACCTACACTGGTTTATTACTGAAGGTCAAGAACTTAGAAATATATACCTTAGTCACGGACCATCATTGTATAAATAACAATAACATAATGTGCCATCACGCCTGTAGTCCCCGCAAGATAAGGCAGAGGTACCCATACCAATACCAAAGTATAGGTAGACAGTTCACCGGTTTGTGAGGGTCTTATGTAACAGAGGGCGGGCCTATGTCCAATAACCGGACATAAATCCAGCATCCGAGCGGTTTCTGAGAGAACCCGATAACACTGATCTACCAGGGAATCGAACTCAAGACCTCGCCGTAGCGTAGCAGTTGCGCCTACAACTGTTAGACAAATGAGGTAGTTTGGTTATATAATTTAGAAATATACCGACTTGTGTCACGGACGATATTGGCATAATATTTGCTTTGGGTGGGAATCGAACCTGCGATCTATACCACAGAAGTCAATCCGTCAGCCATTACTTTAATTGAATAAAATACTCTTGCCACCCACTAGTCTAATTATTTGATATAAAATTCGGATAAAGCAATGAACCTACTTTCGCACACAAATAACACTTAAGCCAAGTCTACACTGCAAATATGCGTTATCAACTGTTGTAAAAATAGTGGTGTTGCTACTCGTGGTTACGACCACTCGCAGGCAGGTAACTCGTTTACCTCATTTGAGTATCTCAATTTAATGTGAGATGGTAATCACCTGATTGGCTCTGTATTTAGCATTCGCTCCCAGATCATGTCGGTTTATTTCTAAAGCAACGACATCAAAGTACGCTCACTTAGTATCTTTGAGAATTAAACATGTTAAAGAAGCTAACAAAACTTAAGTCTATAATAAGCATTCTAATTTTGGCACACCTCTAAAGATCTTCCAAAAAAAAGAATAAATTCAAATTTCGAACGGATTATCCCGTCAAAAAAGTGACATGCGAGCATCCGAATTAAACCGGCCGAACGCGGTGGTCGAAGAAGAAAAAAAAGCAAAAATATCAAAGAAAACCGCAGATCAAGGCGTCAATCTTGCAAATTTTCAGTTAAAAAAAAAGAAAATAAAAAAAAAATACTGAGGTGGGTTATTATTGCTGTCTCGTGTCTGTATTGGTAGCTCAGTGTGAGATCCGAACGCACCGCGCGCGCGCGCTCCCGTGAACGCGCCATTTCCCACTTACCACCACCGGCACCGTAGCGTGACACGAGTCCTATCAGAAAAAAAAACAGTTGAACTTTAGGTGATTTTAATTTCGAATTTCAAATCGTCATTTTAGTGTGTGTGTGACAGACAGTGCTGTGTTGTGTTCTTTTTTCAAATGCAAAGGTGACTAGTTATACATTTTTAATTAATTAGTATTTTTATCTGTGTCTCTACTAAATGGTTTGCTGATTACCAATACGAGAATGCTCGATAGTTTTGGTGAGTATCGAATTTTATCCATAGTTACCTATTGCTCTACATTTTTATCTGTACGTTTTTAATTGTGTGAATCACAAAACTGTGATTATAGTTCGCAGGCGACATAATCTATGAATAGAACGCATCTATTCTGCTGATACATTCGATTGGCTGAAATAAAAAAGTTCGTGATGTAGGTATTTAGAGGGTACGCCAACGGCTTTAAGTTTTACATTCATCTATTTTAGAAAGTTTGATTAGGAATGCCTACCAGACAAAATCATGGTCTTATTATACAAGAAATTTATGTAAATTAGCTTAATTTGATTCGGCTACGGATTGTTACTGCTTAGGGTGCAAAAGATAGTTGTGAGACTCTCATTGAATCAAGAAAAGTAACTTGTTTCACCTGCCATCCTGTGTTTGAGACTATCAATGTCAAAAAGCGATACAGTTACTCTTTATCCAACTACCCACCTATGCTACAAATAACTAAGCCTAAGTATGACTGGAGCGGCACTGGAACGCTTCAATAAAAAATAATCTTAATCTGTGTCAAATCTATAATCTATGAAATCTATAAATCTACGGTTCGAATATTCTTCCGGAAATTGAACAAGAAGCAACTCTTTCCTTTTACTTTACGACGCCGACGATGTACAGTCGCCAGCAGGTCAATGTATACAAAACTGTCAAAATTCTCCAAATTATTTTAAACCTTAAATTGTTGATTATAAAGTTCAAAATCAACTGAGAAAATTTGACATTTTGTGGTAACTTGATGTGCTGGCCACCGTACAAAGCACAATGAAGATTTGACGATATAAATCAAAAACCCAAGGAATACAAGAACTACAGCAAAGTATTAAACGTATGTTTTATTACAAAACAATGACTATTTGTATTTTGACCTAAACATTACTACTAATAATAATCATTTGGAAGTCGGATGCAATCTTGATTTATTATTCTGCATAACTATCTAAGATTACATAAAGTTTTAAAAGATCTGCAAAGTTTTCTACTACACAATAGATTAGAAGAGTATACCAATTACCCTTCTGCATCTTAGAGGAGAAGAAGAATCTGAGAGGGTTAATGCTATTTTCTCTTGAATGCACTGTTTGTCAGGCCTATACATAACCAAAAACGTCGCCTCCACTCATCTTATGTCGTAGATGTTTGGGCGGTGGTGATCACTTTGGTATCAGGCTGCTCTTGCTCGTTTTCCATACCTATTTATTAAAAACATTATAATTATGATGAATTTACATCATGTACAAAAATCTTCAATCAAATACTCAGAATGTACATAACTGAGGTTAAAGTGAAAGCATTTTTATGTTTGATGCTGATTGGTTCAGTATTTTTACTTAGAGTAAGGATCTCCTTACACGTTATCGACATGGAATCGATTTGAGTCAATAATCACTTCGCTACTCGGAAAAGCAAAGGTGCGACATCCGAGTCGAGTCAAAGCAATATACGTCGTTTACAACCATACGCTATCAATCATTTGTCAGGGCTCTAAACAACTCGATTCCCTACCGGCTTTCGTTTTGCATACATACATACATACATATTGTCACGCCTGTCTCCCATGGGGGTAGGCAGAGACTATAGATTTCCACTTGCTACGATCTTGGCACACTACTTTCGCTTCATTTACATTCATTAATCTCTTCATGCATGTCCGTCGGTTTAGGGTGCTCGGAACCTGGCCTTTTTAAGAACATCCGCAATTTGCGCAATTTTTTGTTTTGGATTGAGAATATTAAATTTGAGTTGTACCCACAGTGCCCCGGTATATTTTTGGCCTATGTAATAAGGGACCTATTGCCAATAACATTACCTACAAATATAAATTCCTAGCTACTACTGCAAATTTCATAATAAACCCAATAACACTGCTTGACTTGACTTGCTGGGAATCGACTTCAGAATCTCCAGCGTGTCAGCCGCCACTGATACATACAGCATACATACTCACACATACAGCATACATACTCACACATACAGCTTTTCCGATCGGCTTCAGCCAATTCGGCAATAAGTGTAGGGTAGAGCCTAAGTTCAAGGCTTAAATCTATATAATAAAATATAGGTACTTAAACTCAGTTGACTGTCAGCAAAAAATTTAGCCAATCAGCAATAACAAAAGGAGCAGTTGCTTTAGCTTATGCTGAGTAAATATTGACCAATCAGGTCTCTCCCGAGCAGTGATAGCCTTGTGATATGACCATAGGACTGCCATGTCAAAGGTCTCGAGTTCGAATCCAAGGCACGCACCTCTGACTTTTCGAAATCATGTGCGTATTAATAAATTGAATTATCAAATAGCGCTTAAACGGTGAAGGAAAAACATCGTGAGGAAACCTGCATGCCTGAGAGATTTTCTTGACGGCATGTGAAGTCTGCCAACCCGCAGTAGGCTAGCGTGGCGGACTTTAGTCTAAGTAATCCCTCTCGTTCTGAGAGGAGACCCGTGCCCAGCAGTGGGACAATGTAATGGGTTGATGATGAGGTCTCTCCCCAAGTCGGCAGTCTGTGTTAATGAAATCAGTGTGCGTCTATGAAAGTTGAATATAAAAGACTTCAGTCGACGTGACTAATATACATAAATTGAATGTCATATTTAGTTGAAAGAAAAATTCAATCGCATACAAGGGCCCGTATTATGACCTTTTAATCGGGCCCTTGTATGTGATGGCGTCGGGGGCTAAAAAAATAAATAGAAAATAAATAAATAAAAGTAGAGATGTACTTATGTAGAGAGAAATAGGTTTACTTATTTCATAAGTTTCACCTACAAATCCTTTCCGGGCTTATTCATTCCTAGATCGGCCTAGAAATAAGCGGTAATAAATGTTTATGTAATTTTGTTTAAATAAATATTATTACGTAAATTGCATTTAGATTTAAAGTAGCCACTACCGTATGCAAAATTCATTTGTATAGTGTACACGGCAAATAAAAACTTTCTTTGAATACAATTAGGGCCAAACAAACTGTGCTCAATATATTTGTTTAGAGTGACATACACTTGTGGCCAGTGATTATACAACCAATTAATTATTTATTATTTTTTAAATATTTATTGATTGACCCTTTGTTTTCCATTGAGCTTACCTACATAGCAATGATGATAAGTTTTCAGATTTGAGACTTGAAAAAGATTGTTTAAATTATCTTTAAATTGACTAAATATTTTAATTTCGCTCCAGTATATAATGTATTTTAAGTAATACAGTGTGTCAAAAATTCCATAAATATATGCTCATACAATTTACTTCTCAACAAAAATTAAATATTTCTTGCTTGGTTATTTTAATTTGGCTTTATTTTCATTTCAACTACTCGACCTGTTGGCTAGTGACAGCCAACACTCGCTTGATGGATAATTATATTTTCACTCAATGTTGAAGACATTGACACTGCAAATATTTAATTAGCGTATTTTCTTTGGGAAATGATAACACTGTAACGAACTCTTTTAGTTTATCTTATTAATATCAGATTCACTAGAAAATTCAGCATAGAGATTACAAGTACTGCCAAGAAAATGGGTCAACTTTTATTTGCCGAATTAAATATTTAATTAAGCTCTTCAAACGAATAAAATGCGTGATTATTTTGTTCGCCAGTGTACAAGGTACATCTTATCTGGTACTAGATAGTAGAAGCAAACGTTTACTTTAGTGAAATGTGTAAACAATTAATTTTGCATTCAGTCCTTTCTCTAGGCTTTATTAAGTGTCTTTAAGCATGATTTCATTAGATGTACTAAGAGTTTTGTTGGCGTAGCGTTGCTTTTGAAGTTGTGCCGTTAACGAGCCATAAACCTTATTCAGATACAGAACACGTAGTTAGTCACTTTTAATAATACACCTGAAGGGGCTTAGCGAACCCTTTTCTAGAGCATGACAGGCAAACGATCCATAAGAAATTTCCGTACTTTAAAAAAGGTGGTTTCGCTCGTACCCCAAAAGGATTCTAGGCAGCGTATCAGAATTATACTTAAGCGTCGGTATTTAAGCGTCGGTAGCCTAATGGCTAGGGCGTCGGACTTGCGATCATGTGGTTGCCGGTTCAAACCCCTCCCATTGCACTACCGACGTGAACCCACTCATAACTCAAGCATTTAGCTTAGCACGAGGGGTTATCAAGAATACTAGTAATGTGTGACCCACATTGTTAGTAAGCTTTATTTAAAAAAAAAAAAAAACATCCTGCAAAACAACTGTGAGAACGTAACGACGCGACGGTAGCCTACTGGCTTGCGATCATGTGGTTGCCAGTTTGAAACCTACCCATTGCACCACCGACGTGGAGCCCACGTAATACAAGTATTTATCTTAGTACGGGGGCTTAACAAGAATACTAGTGATGTGCGATGCACATTGCAAGCGTCTTTAAAAAAAAAACTGCATCCAATTTCTAGAAGTAGTTTTTGCGTAATGCACGCACAAACACACCGACAGACAGACTAAGGAAAATTTGAAAGAACTTGTTTTGGCTTCTACTGCTCTAACAAATACATAATAATTATTCTTAAATATCTCCCATGTACAAACATCGACTATTTACAATTTTATTATAACACCATCATACTATCACGCCTGCTTTTTCCGAAGAGTTAGGCAGAGTTGTAGGTACTACATAAACATATCGGCGAACTATGGGTGTACATCAAGTATACTTCTGCCTGTCCCTTCGGGGAATAGCTAGGCGTGATGGCATGTTGTTCTGTTTATGATTCTTGTATTCAGATGTAGGTTGTAAAAAGTAGTGCTTATCAACTTTAGTCTGTTCATTGTGGGGTGAAGTTGTTGCCATTGAGATGACGTATACATGGAAACAGGCAATTAAAAACTACGTTCTTTTTCTGCCGCATTCGGGTAAAATCATAATATGCCGCGTCAAAAACAGTATTCCACAAAAGTTATCAAAGTGTAGTTATTAAAAATGATAATTAGGCTATAAACGCATACCCCGCGACTAAAAACGGGTTTACGCAAATAGAGTTCAAGTTAACTCGGAACGTTTTAATTGCTTACCGGTCCACAGTTTCAAAACTATGTAAGTACCTATTTGTGGGTATTATGCAATTGCCAATGCTTTTTCTAATTTGTGGCTAGTAATAAAATACTAGAATTGATTATCGTATTTTTAATTGCTATCTGACTTGTGAAGGCGTCCTGCAGGTTTATGATTTCTACCTTGTAAGATCAACAGACTTTCATGGTTAAACATTTCTAATCCTTATTACTAGGAGTATTAAGTCGAAATGTGATCAACCGCTAACGTACTGACAACATACAAAATAATGTTTTTGACACAATGCCCACAAGCTATACAGATCCAGTATAGGCTGGCCTTAAAATTTACGAAAAGCTTTTACAATGGGAGGTCTGTCTAAATTGGATTTGTATAGCTTGATGTGTAGCCGTGTGTACATCGTTTCGTCTACTTCTTTCATTGTCTGTCGTGTTGTGTGACCAGTCAACATGAGCTACCCATTAATAGTTCATGCCAAAGTAAATAGATCAGCCATAACTGGTTGATAATGACGCAGATTGTGACAGATGCGCCGACTGATTACGTATACAACATGTAACAGAAATAATAGGTATACTTACAGGTTGGAGAAAATACGACTATAGATCAAACCACAACCTAGAGGTAAAAAGTAACCTATACCCATTGTAAAAAAATAGGAAATCATGTTTTTTATCAGCTAGATCTGCTCGTCTACTCATTTGCCGACAACATAAAAAATACTTTGAAAGAAGTATTTTCAAAATACCTATTTGATTTATGCTAAAAATTGATTCCATACTCGATAAATTACTTATACTCAATAGGATATATCAATTCTAGTATTTATCTGTAATAATGTGAGTGTATGTAGGTAGATATATGCTATTTCTGTTGATATACTTACACATACACGTTCTTTGTCCAACGAAATCCTTTCACAATACAATACCCGAAATGTGATTAAATGCTTAATTACATTCTTAAAGGCAAGTTTATTAGTCGCCACCCGTTACGGTGTAACATTAATGAAATAGCTTCGCGGCGTATTTACGATGCATCGCGGCACATAGCTTCGCATAGCGTGCTCCACATATCTGCGGCACATCAAAGCTAAGAGGACACATGGAATACTAAATAATACAAATGATCCCTACCACTGTTTCCTGTTATTGTTTTTAAGTTGTTTTGTTTTAGAAGAGCTTCGATTATTTGTAGAACCGCCGCAACCGCCGCTTCAACATTATGTCGATACACATAATGTTGAAGCGGCGGTTGAAGTTGGACTTGCGATCATGAGGTTGCACGTTCGAAACCCACTCATTGCACTACTGACGTGAACCCACTCGTAATATAAACATTTAGCTTGACACTTCGGTAAAACTAGACCAATGAATATGTGTGTATGAATGTGGAAGATGCAAAAAAGATATGCAAGAGTCGTAACACGTAGCGGTCTATAGTTTTTGCCTACTCCTGTGGAAAAAAGGCGTGAGTGTGTGCATGTAACTAGACCAATAGGAATAATACAGGTGACTAGTGTTCGATTTAAAAAAATAAGACTAGTAAAAAGTAATTATAATCCGTTAACTTCTAAGGTAAAGTTTTTGGTGGGGATTGAAAGAGGATGCTTTGTCTCTTTCCTGCAAAATGAGTGTTATTTATTGTAGAATTTTATGACTTTATTGGTTTGAGATTGTGACGTTACAAACTGCCATAGTACGCTCTGTCTAGCATAATTTTAACATGATTATAACTTACTTATTTATGATTCTTGTAGATCGATTATAGAACCGATCGAACGAACCGAATGTATAGAGATTTAAGGACTTTTATCATGAATTTGTAAAAAAAATACAGTCAGCTAACCTATTTATTTTGGCCACATGACACAATTTAATAGTTTTTATTTCGTACAAAAACTATTTTCTCACAGTCTAGCGTCTCGCAGACACCGAAACACAACATATTGAAGATATTTGTAAGTCTCACATCACATAAGGAAGCTGTTTAGTGCTTAAAAAATAGCTGTTTATCCCCTGGGATTACCCCGTGGGGGTCCGATTACCATTTATTATTCCAATTTGAATCTAAATGCTACAGTTTCTAAGTTGGAATTGCTTTAAGCTAATTAGGATAATAATTTTATTAGGGCAATGACATTTTTGAATTGTTTCATAGAGTTGTGAAAGTAATTTGAATAAATTGTCTTTTTATTTGTCTATTATGATGATTTTCTCACAGTTTTTGGCATACGATTACAGTTTATCATTGACTAAATGGGACTGGTTTATGTAATGACTTAACTAATGAGTTACTAAATGGTGATTATATTACTTAATCGTCTCACCTTCATAATTAAATAATAAGCATTGTCTACGTTGTGAGTTTTTTGACTTACATACATATACTTAGATTTACGCCTGTATTCCCCGAAGAGTTAGGCAAAAATGTACCAATTTATGCCCACAGTTCGAAGGTGTGTTTAGGTCCCATGTGATAGGGGGCTTGCCTATTGCCATTAACCGGGCACAAATCGAGACTCCGAGCTGCTACTGAGAATTTCATAGAATATCCCAATAACACTGATCAACCTGGGGATGGAACCGAGGACCTCTAGCGTAGCAGTCGCGCTTAGGACCACTAGACCAATGAAGCAGTCCTTATACTTCAGCAGTGACGTAAGGGATAGCAATGCCATGCTTACGCTAAACTCGTCTGATCGACGATAATAGTATTTATTTTGTACACTTGCACAACACAAGCAGTAAGACGGTGATGCTATTTTAACATTTAAATAGAATGTAAATGTATTGTTGAGGAGACAGTCGATTCATTTCTATTTCTATCCCTTCGATACGACTGAAGAAGTGTTGTCAGCTTGGGTAACTTATTTTATAGCGTTAGAGGTAATGATACTCGTATATAATTAAATAAATAGTACTGCCTCATTAGTCTAGTGGTCTTAAGCGTGACTGCTACGCTAGAGGTTCTGGGTTCGATCCCCAGGTCAAGCAAAGTGTTATTGGGTTTTTCTATGAAACTCCCAGTAGCAGCTCGGAGTCTGGATTTGTGCCCGGTTAATGGTAATAGGTTCGCCCCCTGTTACATGGGACCTAAACATACCGGCGAAATGTCGGTGTACTAACATTAGTACACCCTGCCCAACCCTTCGGGGGATACAGGCGTGATGGTATGTTTTATGTTATAAATAGTACTGAGCGCTGGTACGTAAGTACCATATTATATACATATACCTATACCATATGGTACTAGCGCTTAGTCTGAAGACTGCAAAGCAACTTAATTGTGTAACTTAGCTAATAGTCCGCATCAATTAAAGCGCCGACAAAAAAAAACAAAAACAAGACTGCCATGATTGTGTGTACAGAAAGTATACCAATTATGACGCAAAAGTAAACAAGCAAAACGGTAAATGTAATGTAAGAGATGTAAAAAGTGTGTATGTGCGCTGCCGCTGTTCGTTTGTTTTGTTAGGCTATAACAAACTATAAGTATCTGTAGGTACTTCACAAAGATACGAATTTCCTAGTGAATGAAAAATTTGGCATCAGGCAGGGTTTGCACCTGCCTCCCTCTGGTTAAGTACACCAGACGCTTTACCAACTAAGCTACCGAGACCACTACCTGTGATGTCGAATTTCTCTTCACCTTTTACGTCTTCTCATTTGTCATTTTTCGTAATGATTAATAAGTAATAACATAACATAACATACCATCACGCCTGTATTCCCCGAAGGGTTAGGCAGAGGTGTACTTAATGTACACCCACAGTTCGCCGGTATGTTAAGGTCCCATGTAATAGGGGGCGTGCCTATTGCCATTCACCGGGCACAAATCCAGAGTCCGAGCTGCTACTGAGAATTTCATAGAAAAACCCAATAACACTTTGGTCGACCTGGGGATCGAACCCAAGACCTCAATTAATCAATGGATAAAAAAGACATCACGAACAGAATCGTATTCTATTATTCGTTTTCAATTGGAAGTACTTCCTTAAATCTGTTTGTATATTGTGTTAGTTATTATGTCCAATTTTTAATGGTAAGTAAATATGGAAAATCATCATGGATTGTCTGCCACTTGGAGGCGTCAGGGTTTGTTATCCAGACTTCGAGCTGCTACTTACTGAGTATTTTATAGAAAAACCCAATAACACTTTGCTCGACCTGGGGATCGAACCCAGAACCTCGTAAGTAGCAGCTCGAAGTCTGGATAACAAACCCTTATTATATTCTATTAGTACCTATAATAATATGTAGGTCACGTGCATGCAACATTAATTTAATTAGATCTGTAATTACTGACAAGGGTAATATTAATGGTTGTGTTAGTGCCCACTGCCCGGGAATCGAAGCGAACAAACTAATACCATAAAATATGAGAGTCCTTAACACGTGGCAGCTAATGAACTAGCCACATAAATAACTTCTGTGGCGCAACTATGAAGATGGTACGTTACCGTAGTAAGTACAGTTTGTTCAAAATAACTCTGCTTGTCTGAAGTTAGCCGTTCCGAATTACCGCGCTGATAAAATCGGTTAATTAAGTGTTTTAAGCATACATATGGAAATACATAAAGACAATAATCGCAAATGTGAAACATATATGAAGCGTCGGTAGCCTAATGGCTAGGGCGTCGGACTTGCGATCATATGGTTGCCGGTTCGAAACCCACCCATTGCACTACCGACGTGAACCCACTCGTAACACAAGCATTTAGCTTAGCACGAGGGGTTAACAAGAATACTAGTAATGTGTGACCCACATTACTAGTAAGCCTTTTAAAAAAAAAAAAAAAAAATATACGACCATAAAATTGACCACTGCTTAGCCACTTGCGGACAATATGAGGCGCGCTTAGTTATTTCGAACAAACTATACCTACTTCATACATAAATAACATAAATTTTAACCATCACGCCTGTTTCCGCAAAGGGTAAAGTAGGGTGTAGGTAAAAGAGCTACTATTGCACCAAATCCGCAATACCAAGAGATATATCATAGAAAACCTAATAACACAGCTTGACCTGGGAATTTAACCCAGGACCAATAGCGACCGCTTTAGAAAACAGCAAATATTCACAAAAATTTCTTACCCTTACGCCAGAATTCCTTAAAGGGCTAGGCAGAGACAGAGGTGTACTTAATGTAAGTTAGTACACCTATAGTTCGCTGGCATGATTTAGGTTTCATGGGCGAGCCTATTGCCATTCACCGGGCACGTGTGCGAACTCCGAGCTGCTACTGAGAATTTTATAGAAGAACCAAATAACATTTTACTCGACCTGGGAATCGAAACAACACTTCGTGTAGCAGCCTCGCTAAGGACCACTACACTTAAGAGACAGACAAAAACTTTCACAACTTACATAATTTTCAAACATGTTCTGGAAGACTGAATCTGAATCGATGTCTATTTATGAAGACTACTTTGCCTAGTCTAAGCTTCACAATGCAGTTGTTAGAAACTGCCTATTTGACGTCACAATTTGTAAATCACGCTCGTAATAGGCTGTAAAGTGCGCACGAGTGTTATTGAACTTGTCCAGTGACAAACAAAGCGCAGCCAGTGGGTCACTCGAGTGTTTAGTACCAAACTAAACGTTTCTACTTTCTACACGTATTAGTGAGGCTGTACACGGTTCTATTAATTGGTTTATGTGAAACTCAATTTTCTTTCCGTCTATTGAATCAGATGGCGCTTTTTGGGGGAGGCCTATGTTCGGTTAACAGAGGACGGCAATAAATAAGGTCTGCCTCATTAGTCTAGTGGTCTTGTGCGCGATTCCTACGCTAGAGGTTCAATTCCCAGGTCGAGAAGTTGTGCAGCACCTCTGAGTTTGGATATGTAACCGGTGAATGGCAATAGGCTTGCCCTCTATTACATGGGACCTAAACATACCGCCGAACTTTGGGTATACATCAAGTAACCTCTGCCTAACACTTCAGGGAATACAGGCGTGAAACGGCGTGATGGAATGTTATGTCTGAGGGTATTATATCTTCGTATGCAAATAAATGATCTTCGTGCGACGAAACCGGCAAAAAATATTACTTTTCAAAGGTTTGATTTGCTCATTTGTGCAAATCAAATTGGTAAGAATTAACCCATAAGACATCAAACATTTTGGAGTCGTAGTCGTAGTCGTAGTCACTAACCGTCTACCCGTGCACTTATCCATTCACACTTATGCACAGTCTAGAGTAATACAATGCCTTATTAAAATGGTAGACACGGGAAGCTTAGAAATAGCCAGTTTATTTGAGTGAAATACTGCAATAATATTAACATTATATTGGAAATTTTATGTTTCACGTGAAGTGTATTACCGATTTAATATCTCTTCAGGTGACTAATTATGTTTGTTTAAATAATTAACTATTTAAGTTTTGCGGTTTATTGTGATTTATGCATTGTTTAGGTACGTTGAGGTCTGTTGTTATTCTGAAATCTGGAAGTAGATATTAATATACAGCGTTTGCAATTAGCTTTGAATAACCTAGCCAATTTCACACTAAGAACATTAGGAGCTAAGTAAAAAGACAGAAGCAGAAACTGCAAGTAAAACCGTGCACACAGTGAGAGAAATAATTTTGTATTAAAATTTGTATTTTTGCAAGATTTATGAATGTGGACACACAGCAAGAGAAGCATGCAAGAATCGTAGCGAATGGCGTTCTATAGTTGCAATCTACCCTAAGTAAAAGGCATGAGTGCATTTTGTATTGATATTATAAGAACGTTTCGCACATAAATATTGTGATCAACTGCTAGGCACGTTCCTCCTATCACAATGATAGACAACATTGTACAAGGAAAAATGCACTCACTTAATTATTCAAGCAAATGTCTTGACACCACTAGATACGATCGAGAAGGTATCATTTGGCGTCGATAAAATAAACAATAATGGTATGTGAGATTGACGCATTTTTAACAAGACAGGCTCATGCAATATTCATGTGCCGACTCCCAGAGGATGTATGTAATCACGAAGGTTCTCCATAACCGGCAATAATTTATGTAGGGTTGAACGGAGAGGGCAAATTTCTCAATGCAATTTTATCATGCTGTTCAGAAAATGAAATTGGTGTTCAAGAATTTATAGAGTCTACTTGCTGGCTTCTGGAAGTCATGCTAAAATCTAGAGGCTACCTAGATGATCCCTTGGTATATGTGATGCGGAATCTACTAATGGATCGTCTGTCGCCTCAGGGGCGTAGCTACCGCCGTATCAGCGATACGGGGCCCCCGGCCTACAGGGGCCCCCAAACTGTCATAGATGTATAGAGTTTCCACTTCAGAAATTTCAAAACTCCAAAAAGCAATCCATTTTTTCAAATGAAAAAACAGAGCTATGAAAAGAAAAAGTAAGTAGTAGAAAAGGGAGGAGATTATAAAAAAATGCCCAAAATCTTTACTCTGCCCCCCCCCCCCCAACTAATTTTGATACGGGGTCCCTCCAAGGCACGCTACGACACTGTGTCGCCTGCAGTATTTCCAACCAAATATGGCAAACCTACAAACTTTTAAGAAAAGAGCGTACTCCCTTTTGATAGGCCGGCAACGCACTTGTGACTCCTCTGGTATTGCGGGTGTCCATGGGCGGTATACCATCAGGCGATCCGTCTGCTCGGTTGCCCCCTATTTCATAAAAAAGGCTATCCCTTAGCCTGCTCTTAGTCCCTCAACAAATGCACCTGTAGCAACGAGTCTGATGGTAACAAGGTTGTGTACAGAATTTAAACAAAATTCAAACATCGAAATGAATCGAGTTCGAAATATAAAGTCCAAAGATTTCTATTTCAGATAAACTCTTACAAACACATAAAATTAATAAATAGATCGACGTTCCCAAAAAGTTGATCCTATATAGAAGAACATGCTATTTCAATACGAATTCTGATGTAAAGGGATAACATATTTGGAATTATTGATCCCAATCTATTCTTATCTTTGACATCAAACTGCATAATTCTCACATTGATAGAACTAAATTGTAAACGGATAAAAACATTGTAAGCATTTTTATTTAAAAAAGTATCTGGTGGAGTATTGGAGTATCTTCTTCTCCATAAGACCCACTATTTGGAACCGTGCAATTATATTTGACATTTTAAAACTACCCGTAATAATGGTCTAATTGACCGGTCCTATATAAGATTTTTTTTAATAAGTATTTTGGACTACCTCTTTAGTCTAGTGATCCTAAGCGCGACTGCTACGCTAGAGGTCCTGGGTTCGATCTTCAGATCGAGCAGTGTTATTGGATTTTTCTATGAAATTCTCAGTATCAGCTCGGAGTCTGGACTTGTGCCCGGTTAATGGCAACAGGCCTTTGAGCCAATTGGCCTAGGACCTTAACATACTGGCGAAGTGTGGGTGTACATAAGTACACCTGTACCTAACTCTTCGGAGTATACAGGCCTGATGGTATGTAGGTACCTATGATTTAAATAATTATTTTAATTTTACGGAACGCTTCCGAACTAAATAATAAAATAAGAAGTAAATTGTATTATAACTTTTAACTGGAAATAAAACTTTTTACGGAACCGTCTTGCGTTTAGAGTTGAAATTACAGCTAGATTTTAACTTCATATAAAATGCTGTTAATTCAAACTTCGATTCGTATCGAAGTATCATAACGATTGATAAATCGAACCACTTAATTCAAAGTCACAATTGAAAAGTATGCGATATCCGTTATTATTAATATTTGCAGCGATTTAATGTAATTTTACAACAATTTGTATAAGTTCCGCGCCTTGAGGCGTTTACTACTCAAACATTCAATAATTTTAAACTTGATTTATATGTAAATTATGAACGTAGACTAAGAATTTTAATTCAATATCGATTTAATTTTTCCTCGTATTTCTTTTATACAATTTTACATGTAACATATAAATGTACGGGGATATAAAAACAGACGCACATCACGCCTGCATTGGTGAGGAAGCGGTGCCTGATAACAATAGTTAACCAGTATATTTTAAGTCCCATGTTATAGGGGGCGAATTGTCGAAATTTTATTAGGAACTCTAAATATTTTGTTTATTTTAAAACCAAATAGTTTTAGGAGTAGTAGTACCTGCTGGCATGTCCACATGATGGATAGCATAAATAGGTCCGCACGACCGGGGAAGTACGACCCTCCCACAGAATATCGACGTCAAGTAGCAGTATGCATACTGTTGCGTTTCGTACGGTAAGCGTGGAGCGCCAGAGGCCCAATTTCTCCCTCAGTCCCCTTCCTTCTACTTTTCTCCTTCCCTTCCCTTTCCTTAAATAGGCTCGACAACGCATCTGCAACTCCTTTGGTTTTGCAGATGTCCATGGGCGGCGATGACTACTTACCATCAGGTAGCGTTTGCCGAGTTATCCCATAAAAAATACTGCACATAAATATACACAAAATATAAAAAATAAATAATAACATTGACATTTATTAACATTTTTACTCGGTTATAATGCTCGCATCGGTTATAATGCTCGCAACGCTCTCATTGGCTTTAGTTTGCGGGTAGACTCGAAATTTGTTGAATTTTGACGTTGATTTTGATTCATTGTCCCGTTTCCACTGATCGAGTATACACACACTACGAGTCAAGCTATAAAATTCTAGTTGAAGCTGATCTCGCATTGTATAGGCTTTCATTACGATAAGAGGTCGTGTTTATAGAAATCTATGGAGGAATCTCGGTATCCTCTGTGTTTCGCTCCAGTATTACTTCCTACGTAGGTAGGTAATAACCTTGGTAAAATATTGATGTTATCTACATACGTCATACTATTATTTATTCTGTGAAAACTGATAGTTATGGTTCTAGGCATATAATAGTTAGTACCTAGTACCTAAGTATTCTCGTTATGGGTGTTCCTGTATGTTAGAATTAGTGTTACCACAATAGGGGGGAGTATCCTAACCTTGGGCAAAGATTATAGGAAAAAAACTCTTGCTAGCGGTTGTGCTTTGAAGACTTGAAGTACCTATATGAAGAGGATAGCACCTAGTCAGTGCTGACAAAAGCCTTGGACGAACTCTTTTTTTTTCTGGATGAGTTAGCGCTTGACTCTTATTAAATGCCCTCATCTGGACTTCTCTGTTTTAGTACGACATAATATATTATCAGACTGTATCTCTCGAAGGCTTAGGCAGAGGTAGGGGTAGAAATGTACAAATGTACAAATTTTTTCGTTAATATACACTACACTACAATAGGGACTATCAACTTCCTAAAGATTTTATAGCAAAAGCCAATAAAATTATGCTCGACCTGGGAATCGAAGCTAAGACCTCTAGCGTAGTCGCTCTTAAGACCAGTATTTAATTTTTTTTTAATAAAAAGCTTACTAGCAATGTGGGTCACACATTACTAGTATTCTTGTTAACCCCTCGTGCTAAGCTAAATGTTTGTGTTACGAGTGGGTTCACGTCGGTAGTGCAGTGGGTGGGGTTCGAACCGGCAACCATATGATCACAAGTCCGACGCCCTACCCATTAGGCTACCGACGCTTCAAAATTAATGGGGTGGTTTAATGATTTCCTTCTAATATTAGTTGATTAAACAAATGAGCCAGTTAAATATTTTGTTCTTAAGTATTGCCTCATTAGTCTAGTGGTCCTAAGCGCGACTCCTGGGTTCGATCCCCAGGTCGAGCAAAGTGATATTGGGTTTTTCTATAAAATTCTCAGTAGCAGCTCGGAGTCTGGATTTGTGCCCGGTTAATGGCAATAGGCTCGCCCCCTATTACAGTTTGTTCGAAATAAGTAAGCCGATCGGAAGTTGTCTATAAGTGGTTTAGAAGTGGTAAAATTTAATAGAAAGAGTCGATGTAAAGGTAATTAGAGATGTTTAACATTTCTAATTATTTTGTTTATAAATTTCGATATTTATGTATTAAAGCACTTAAATAAACGATTTTATCACCGCGGTAGTTCGGAACGGCTAACTTCCGATCGGCTTACTTATTTCGAACAAACTGTACATGGGACCTTAACGTACCGGCGAAGTTTGGGTGTAGGTACATTAGTACACCTCTGCCTAACCCTTCGGGGATGGCGTGATGGTATGTAATTATAAGTATTGCAAAATTGAACCGCTCGATGGATTCGATCGTCCTTACTTAGGTAACAATGTTTATTAATATCAAATACCAATACCCATTACATTAATCCAGTTCATTTAATAACAGTCCGACCTCAATTATAGCGACCACATAATTTACACTGTAGGTAAACGCGCCAGCACATCGGGTTATACAAAACTTTCAAATTTCTCCAAATGATTTTAAACCTTAAAGTGTTGATGACTAAGTTCAAAATCAACTGAGAAAATTTGACATATTGTAGTAACTTGATGAGCTGGCCATTGTACCTGTGATTTCGAATTATTCGCTTATTGGTAAACTTGATTATATTGCTATATTTACATCCAATACCTACATATCTAATTATGGAGTTGTACATTAGGTAGTTGGTTGATAGGTTAGTCTTAAGACCACTGGAATACGAAGTCGCAGGTTCATTAAATATTTTCACTCGCTTGACCCTTCAAGTCCTATATTACTCGTTATCTAGTATGAGTATTATGTTTTACATACATAAACATACCATCACGCCAGTATTCCCCGAAGGGTTAGGCAGAGGTGTACTAATGTACACCCACATTTCGCCGGTATGTTTTTTTAGGTCCCATGTAATAGGGGGCGAGCCTATTGCCATTAACCGGGCACGAATCCAGACTCCGAGCTGCTACTGAGAATTTCATAGAAAAACTCAATAACACTTTGCTCGACCAGGGGATCGAACCCAGGACCTCTAGCATAGCAGTCGCGCTTGGGACCACTAGACCAACGAGGCAGTCTATTATGTTCTATATTATGTTCTATGCTACTTAAAAACATCTTTTTTATGAATTTAATAGCCAATTTTTATAGATTAAGTTTTTAGGAATCCCAAGGGTGACTGCTACGCTAGTGCCTGGGTTCGATTCCCAGGTCGAGCTAAGTTTTATTGAGTATTGACTTTCGATGAAATTCTCTGTAGCCGCTTGGAGTCTGGATTTATTGTTACCTATTTATTACTTCAATAATATAACCCCTATTACATGGGCCCTAACCGTACCGGCGAAACGTGGGTGGATGTGGTGTGAGTACACCTTTGCCTAACCCTTCGGGGAATACAGGCGTCATGGTATGATTTGTAAATTAATAATTATCTTTGTATTTTCGTAATAAACAAATTAAGTTTTGTTAGCGTTGCATCGTTAAAAATAATAAAAATCTCCTAAATTTCCATTCCCTTTAATAATTTTAGTTAAATTCCGTTATTCATTTTGAAGGAAAAGACTAAGTATAGTTAACTCTCAGCTGAGGTGAGGTCCTTGACTTTAACGAGTCAGTATCGTCAGTTTTCACCTCAGATCTCAGAACCTGGTCCAAGTTATGTTGTGGTTTCATTAAACTTATTGGATATACGATTCTCGTTCATATTTCCGCTAGTTAAACTGAATAGTATAAGGTTTAATCTTTGTATACCTACTTAAAATTTTATACCCTATAATTATTTGATCGATTTTAAATATATCGACATTCCAGTTTGTATAAATCGTCCTTTGCGTATTATTTATTAATTATCACGCTCTGAAACTGTGAACGGGAAACATACCGTCACGCCCGTATTCCCCGAAGGGTTAGGCAGAGGTGTACTTAATGTACACCCACAGTTCGCCATGTAATAGGGTGCGAGCCTATTGCCATTCACCGAGCACATATCCAAACTCCGAGCTGACACTGAGATATTTATAGAAAAACTCAATAACACTGCTCGATTTGGGAATCCAGCCCAAGACCTCAAGCGGAGCAGTCACGGGAAACATCGTGAGGGAAAACAGCATGCCTGAGATATTTTCTCCACCGTGTGAACAGTGAACTCTACCAACCCGCATTACTATACTATACCCGCAGTACTATAGCCTAATCCCTCTCATTCTCGGAGGAGACCCGTATACAATATTGGGGCAGTAAATGGTTTGATAATGATGATTATTGTATGAGTTTGCAATTTTTCTCAGAGTTTCCGTTAGCCTAGTTTATGCTTTAATGTCATTTTTGCTAGTATAAGGCATACTGAGACAGGCAATGGCCAGTTTCACAGATTCGGCACGTATATGAGTCCAATACCAATCCGCTTTACCAACATGTAAATCTTAATTTCGACATAGATAAATACACAGGTTAGTAGATAAATACTGCGTTCAATTTAAAGGCGAGTACTGTCCAACAGAATTTGTGTAGAACTGGAGTGTCTATTCTTAAGGCGCTGAAACCCCACCTGCATCCAGGGCCATATTTGAAGTGTTATTAAGTTTTTATTTTAAATTCTCAGTAGCAGTTCGGAGTCTGGATTTTTGCCCGGCAATAGGGTTGATGGCAATAGGCTCGCTCGTTTATAGGTGGGACCCTAACATTCCGGCGAACTGTGATACTAAACCAGTTTATTATACCATGGCCTGATTCCTTGTATTTAAATGGAGGTCCGAGTACCTCCTCTCATCAAAATTTAATAGTTAATGATTATTGACTCAACTCTCGACCAGTACCGTCTTTAGCCGTAAAGATATCGTGTCGTTTAGAAGAAAATAACATTTATCAGTTAAGTTCACAAGCTGTACGATAATACCAGATTAATGTAATTTTATAGTTGCCTTTTAATTAAATTGTAGAAGTTATGGTTTTTTAATTGACTGTGCTTTAGTTTCCGTTGCTCGGTTTGTATGGAAGTAATTGGTGAAACTTGGCAGTTAATGTTCAATGGTTATTGAAGTAAGATAGGCTGATACACAGAGACTCGATGTAAACGATGGTGAGCCGCAATCGTAGCCTATAATATATGACGTCACCAGTAGATTCGATTCCCAGGTCGAGCAAAGTGTTATTGGGTTTTTCTATGAAATTCCCAGTAGCAGCTCGGAGTCTGGATTTGGGCCCGGTTAATGGCATTAGGCTCGCTCCCTATTACATGGGACCTAAGACCGGCGAAATGTGGGTGTACTTTAATACAGGCGTGATGGTATGGTATGTCACCGGTAGTATTTCTAGCGCGTTGTCATTTTGCGACCTCAGTTGTTTAGAGCCGTCGCCCTCTGGCGGCATGGCGCGACAAGTGATTTTAGCAAATGATTTGAGCATTACAGACATACCATCACGCCTGTGTTCCCCAAGGCTTAGGCAGAGGTGTACTTATCTACACCTATAGTTAGCCGGTATGTGTAGGTCCCATGTAAGGGGGCGAGCCTATCGCCATTAGCCGGGCACAAATCCAGACTCCAAGCTGCTACTGAGAAATTCACAAAAAATCTCAATAACATTTTGGTCCACATAGGAATCGAATACAGGACCTCTAGCGTAGCAATCGCGTTTAAAACCGCTGATGAGACAGTCAGCGTGAGTTTTGAAACTTACACAAACTTTTCCATTTTCAACTAGTTATTATAATGTTGGCATACATCTTAGAGACTTTAACGAGACTTAAGTCAAATAGCAACACTCAACTGTTCGTTCTATAGACCGAACAAAAAGGCTTGATACTTGCAATAGAACGTTTTCACGTCAAGTATCTATCCTCACAACATTGCTAAATCCACACAATATGCCTTCCAATTTTAATTTATTTACAAATCAATGATTCATCGAGTGTTTATATAACGAAATAGGACCTACATAGGTTTCCTATTTTCGCAACACCCAGTGGACATTGTATAAGTGGCGACTTTATCCGAATACGTCCGACTACTGTCGACGGGCTGCGTTTGCGCAAAATATTGTATACAAAATTCTATTTGCTGTTCGAAATTTGATTTGTGTTTTATATCATGTCTTAATCCTTTGCTATAATGTTGTGATATGAATGAATTTTGAATTTAGAATATGTTCATATAATTAAGTGAACGTTTAATATGACAGGGTTGGTAGTTGTTGGAATGTGGGCTTTGTTTTCGAAGTCATAGAGTTTATTTTAAGTTTGTTGAGAGGATTCTTACAAAGCTGAAACACCGTGTCGCCTATGTATGACAATATTATTTATTAAGGAACATTAATATAATTGATGACGATTTCAGGACAAGTTATGAGTTTAGTTGCCACTGGTTGATATACAAAACGGTAGCTTCTTAAAGATCTGTAGTTTGATTTATAACTAAGTGCTATTTTATGGAATTGCTCAATTTATTGACTGTGGTCGGTGATGGATCGTCAAATTTATTCATTTTATGATTTTCACGGGTTGCGGATTATCGTGGGATTAAATTCGATTTATAGATACAAGGAATTTATATTCTAAAAAATATATCTATCAGTATATTTTCCGCGATGATTTTGTTTTTTATCAATTCTAATCCTGTCATAGTATTTGATATTGTTAGTTTATAAAACCCATATCAAAATAAATAATATAACATATCATCTTGCCCGTTATAAAAATTAAAATCTTTAACTGTATTTAGAGATATTTTTTATGTTAAGCCTAACAGGCTTATGTAAACTTTATTCTAAATAATATTTTCACACATATTATTAGCGAACGTTTCAGCAACCTATATTCAAGCCAGGCGGCGGATTGAAAACTTAGGTACAATAACTACAATTGCTACATTGCAAGTCCCTCCTAAAATTAAACTTTACTTTTACCAGAAGTGACCCTTCGCTTCTGAAATTAATAATGTATCATATTTTTCAATAATGATTGTGTGGCAGCCCTTGCTAAAGTATTAAACGCGTCGTCGGCCATTATCACGGCATAATTGCGGGTGGCTGCGGAGAGGTGGTGGGCTCAGTGAAAGCGATTCGCGATCAGCAATAATAATAACAGGAAAATGAATAAACATATTTAAAACTAAATGCTACTTATGGTATCGATGGTAGAGTTCATTATATTAGGGCAACTAGTACCTCTTTTTTTATTGTAAATATTTCTAAGCTGCTGGATATGGTTGTATTTGTGATGACATTTATTTATTTAATCTTTTATGTACAAATAAAATGGTACACAAGGCGGACTTAATGCCATATGGCATTCTCTGCCAGTCAACCTTTGGGTTAAATAAAGAAATAGGTGAAACGGTAAATGAAATCATTTAAAGA
Organism: Subacronicta megacephala; assembly: GCA_958496365.1. Lineage (NCBI taxonomy): Eukaryota > Metazoa > Arthropoda > Insecta > Lepidoptera > Noctuidae > Subacronicta > Subacronicta megacephala. The sequence continues at coordinate 12,747,265 of OY292531.1, read as the reverse complement.
ACGACGTCTGCGCTGCCAGTAAAGACCACAGGGCTAAGGGTTGGGTTTAAAAAATCCTTACTTTGTTACAAAAAGGTTTTAATTGCCAAACGTTCTTATTTTACGCACGGCTACACATCAAACTATACAAAACTAGTATAGGCTGGCCTTGAATTCTGCGGAAAACCTTTACAATGGGAGTTGAGTCTAAACTGGTTTTGCATAGCTTGATGTTTAGCCGTGTGTACCATCGGGTATGGTAATGCCTGTAAGTAAATACAAGGATTGTGTAATTGTTTCTAAGAAATACTTAGAAAACATTAAGGGATATATGCCTTCATTGTAAAACTGACATACCTGATAATATAATCTGGACTTTAAAAGAGTTCCGGGGTTTCTGCTCAGACGTCGAAAGACAGGAAATGCCAGCGGTATCTAGTTAAGAAGTATGTTAACATTGACTTACAAAAGATATTAAAAATAACTATTTCCAGAAATAAATGGGTATAATTTTCATTTTCCGAGATCCTGGTTTTATTGTATTTTTGAATAAGTATTTCTGATGTTTCCGCTCTCACTGACACCGCACCCAATCGAGCTAATAATTACATGGCAAGCGGATTGCACCGAATTGGAGGGCGCGGAACCGACAGTTTGTTTTCGCTTAGTTAGCGTACTTATAAAGCTTGCACGTTAAACAAAAAATATACAGCCGGTTTTATGCGAGGTAATTTTTTGCACTATATTTAGGTATCATATTGATTATGAGGTGTTGGGATGACGGCACTTTAGATAGGCGTTTAAGTATAGTCTGTGAAGACTAGTTTTGGATTGTTGTGTATAGGTAGTATTGATGATCTTGTCATGTATTCTTCGTTTATGGGTATTCTTATCTATAGGTATAGGTTCGGAAAAACTTTAATTGAATATAAATTCAGAATACTTAAATCTAAAATACCATCACGATTGTATTCCCCGAAGGGTTAGGCAGAGGTGTACTAACGTACACCCACATTTCACCGGTATGTTTAGGTTTCATGTATTAATTAGTGTTATTAGACTTAAACATACAGGCGATCTGTGGGTGAACATTGGTACACCTCTGCCTTACCCTTTGAAAAACAGGCGTGATGGTATTTTTGTATATAACATTTGAATTTGCGTGTATGATGGCTCTGTATGCCAAATAATTATCATGTCATTTCTCTCTCTCATTCGTACCGCAAATTATGGCCTAATATAAATAAATAGCTCCAGCTTAAGTGTCGTAATAGTTACTACGGAAGTTATTTTTAGCATATTAATGAACAAAACTATTTATAATGATATCTTGTTTCATAAGTAGATCTAGTTTTTCTGAGAAACCTACTACAAGTTACGATAATCTACATTAAATTATGTTATCTGTAATAGGAATCGAAAGTGCCCATAGATAATATAAATCTAACTTATCTTTTTAATGTTTCCAGAATTAAAATAAACATTTCAAATACACAGATCAAGAACTACTATTAGCACGCTAGGTTTAGCATAAATGTAATAGTAAAATAAACTTTAATATTACTGCACAACGACAAACTTGAGCCGACAACATTTCATTTATAAAACCAAGTTTAAAACGTAATCCGAACTAGCAGTCGATTAAAACCAAAACATTGAGACAATCAACGCAAGCGCAATGTCAAACTACGGAAACTGACCAATTGATGTTGATCCCCAAATCCACCTCTAATACCCCCGCACTTTATTATTCTCACGATAAATCAGAGAGGTGAGGCAGGTCTCATGAATCTGGTCCTATTTTCAAACGCTAAAGATCTGGCACCAGTCCAAATGAACTCGAGAAACGGGAGATTTATAAAAAATATACTAAACAATATATTATTTTGCAAGTATCAAGATTGCTTCGGCCGACTCAATTAATTTTATTGTGCTCCGAGACGATTTCTAGGAAATAGTGTGTACCTAATTACAAAAATAGTAACATTGGACGGTGAATGTCTGATGTGTGGCTTGAAATAAAATTATTTAAATTTTCTGCCTTTTATTAGGGATTAGTTGGGAGTTGTTTACAACAATAGTTCTAATAATGTCACTCAAGGTTTTTTTTTATTACGGAGTGCATTGGCAGTCGCTTTGTGAAAAATATCAACTTACATACAGTTTGTTCGAAATAAGTAAGCCGATCGGAAGTTGTCTGCAAGTGGTTTAGAAGTGGTAAATTTTAATAGAAAGAGTTGGTGATAATTAGAGTCGTATAAGTTTCACATTTCTAATTATTTTGTTTACTAATTTCGATATTTATGTATTAAAACACTTAATTAAACGATTTTATCACCGCGGTAGTCCGGAACGGCTAACTTCCGATCGGCTTACTTATTTCGAACAAACTGTAGTTGGGTAAGGGCTACAATTATGTTTTTCTTTTTAATTTGATGGTGTTTCCACCATATATTGTGACTTATTTAGCATAATATGTAAGTGTATTTTTGTATCGGTTTGAAGTCTAAAGGAAGTTATTTCAGATAAGGAGTGATTGTATTAATTTAACATTATATTAAATTTATTTTTTAGTTTAGTGTATCTAGGTGACTAATATAAAAACTTTTTTGTGTTAAGAGAATTTAATGTACTGGTTTTCTAACCACCTAGTCCAGTCGTGACCATGGATGTTGTTAAAGATCCGAACTAAAATCCGTAAAAAGTAGTTTTATTTCAGAATTTAATAAATCGATTACGTAGTCTGTTTCGTAAGCTTTTACTTTATGAGAATCGAATATGAAAATATAAATCTTTCGGAGCGTCGCTTTTGCCCTACATCTTCCATTACGTATTTTTTTAATTAAATAAAAATTATTAAAAAAATATATCCCACGGGTTAATTTTGTCATAATAAGTTTCGTCATTCCGCAAATTTATTCAATCTCAATCAAGATACAACAGGAATTCATGTTATTATTTAAAAAATATGGCTGTACCATAAATAAGGAACGATTTCAAAGAATTGTCAGCAATGGAGATCTTCGATAAGAATACGGTATGTGACCTTCTTGTGTTAATATTGTATATACCATTATGCCCAAATCAAAAAGGGTAAAGCAGTGGTGTACTGTTGTATACCTACAGTCTACTGCTGATACTAATTGCGATTAATCAACCAAAAATCCAGAGTCCGTGACGCTACTGGAAATTTCATAAAATTAATAACACGTAACGCTCAGAAACTAGACTGGAACAATGTGAAGGTACACATCAGATCACTTCTGCCTTACCCTTCGGAGAAACAGGTTTGAAGGTAGGTATGTTTTTAAACAAAATAAAGCAATTTATCTATTTTACTGCATCATTAGTCTAGTGGTCTTAAGCACGACTGTTACGCCAAAGGTTTTGAGTTCCGAGGGGCTAGGCAGAATGCACCAATGTACATTCACACTTCGTCAGAATTTCTAGGCGCGAGCTCATTGCGACCAACCTCCAAGCCTCTAAGTACTCACGTAATATAACATACCATCACGCCTGTATTCCCCGAAGGGTTAGGCAGAGGTGTACACCCAAATTTCGCCGGTATGTTTAGGTCCCATGTAATAGGGGGCGAGCCTATTGCCACTAACCGGGCACAAATCCAGACTCCGAGCTGCTACTAGGAATTTCATAGAAAAACCTAATAACACTTTGCTCGACCTGGGGATCGAACCCAGGACCTCTAGCGTAGCAGTCGCGTTTAGGATCACTAGACTAATAAGGCAGTCTGTACTCACAATTTCATAAAAATCTAGATATCAGATTCGGCAGTGTATCTCTGAAACCACCTGATACATGAGCCTACTCGACCATATTTTACGGCTTGTCAAAAAACTACTGAACCTTATCAAACAACTCTATCATTGAAAATCAAGCAATTTGTATGTAAATACCGCCAGTTTGCTTGACAAAGTATCAAAATTCATATAGTGTGAAGCGTTAAATCTTAGTGAATTCATATTCATACTTTCGATAGCATCATGGCCAGCCTTCGGAAAATTGAGTACCTATTGGTTTCTTTTCTAGTGTTGTGTTAATGTATGTTTTAATAGCTCAAAGATGTGTTTTGATATGGATTGTGGGTCAAAGTTTACTGTTATTCTGACATGTAAACGCTTAAGGTCAGATTGGAGGCAATATTAAATCTATTTCATGTTGTGTTTAAAAAACAAATGTGAGTCGAGTTTATTATTCATAAGTATTGGCTGGAAATTCTCTCTCTTAATATATAAGTTTAAGTTTCTTGCATCAAATCAATAACCAGTGGGACATGAGCATTACCTTATTGAAAAATGTCACCGTTGGTATGCATGGCTACACATCAAGCTATACAAAACCAGTATAGGCTGGCCTTGAATTGTAATGAAGAATCTTTATAATGGGAGATCAGTCTAAACTGGATTTGTATAGATGTGTGTAGTACCTAATAATCCTTTTAATATTTTTCCCAACTGTTGGGTTAGCTTCTAGACTAAATACTTTTTTTTTAATTCAAATATATCAGACCAAATACTTTTTTTTTAATTCAAATATTTATCTACTCTGGAAAGACATTTTAATTTGAAATATATTATAGCTTTTTCTCTGACAGAATATCCTTCTTACTTTATTGGTTCGTATCTGATTATCGCTTTGGACATAAAGTTAAAAGTTAAAAAATCTATATTATTTCAATTCATTTATGTAACAAACGTCAAAATAATGTGTAGCGAATTTTCTAGCTTTGTAAAAATAAATGTGTATAAACAACATTGGTAGACTTAAAAAATACTTTCATTGCAAAAAAATATATGCAGTCTAAATTGAATTCACTACACACAGTACAACGTTGCCCCATAAACTCGCGTATGGTGACGTTATGAAATACGATTATGAACGAAATGTAAGCCTCATTCGATTGTTTCAAAATCGTTAGTTTCCCCGACTGTGTTGCCGACCATTCAATGCGATTGTTGATCGTATACTGTTGTATTTCTTTATTAGCAACAGAGTCGATTCTTGGTAGACCGTAAGTCATGTTTTGTCGTGCGCACCGTACGGTACGGTTGACAAGTCAATAATTTTGTCTTGTTTTGCAAACCGTTTACCGTTAATTGGGTGAAAGAATGTAATAGACTCGGTGATCTATAAATAATTTTAGTTACTGAACTGGAAGCGGTGCAAATTGGACACTGCATTTATGGAATAATTACAGGGGCGTTTAATTGAGTCTAATCCGGCTTGAACGATATGATTTTGCATCTAATTGTAAACTTAATTAAGCAATTGAGATTGAATTTTGTTTGTAACCCCTTTATAATTAGCTGTGTTATGCTTTAATTCCTATATTTTATCTTTAGCACTAGCTTTCCGCCCACGGCTTCGCCCGCGTGGTTTCTCAGCTTTTCTGCATTTAAATTTTTCCCGTTTTTGCAACATTTTTCATTGATGCTCCGCTCCTATTGGTCTTAGCGTGATGATATATAGCCTATAGCCTTCCTCGATAAATGGGCTATCTAACACTGAAAGAATTTTTCAAATCGGATCCATAGTTCCTGAGATTAGCGCGTTCAAGTAAACAAACAAACAAACTCTTCAGCTTTATAATATAAGTATAGATAGCATCCTGATACAGTTTTGAAATTCCAATTTAAGCTTCATTCTGTTGACTATTCTTAATATTTTGCAATTAAAACTCTGACTCAAAAATGGAGTATCGCTCACTCATTCAAAAGCTCAAAATTCAAATGTGGTCCCTCAATGGGAACGCAGGCTCCGTAAATCATGGAGCAACAACTCGTGTCTAGTATAAATTTGTAACTCAACATCTAGAAATTTTTGGTTTACTCTGCAAAAGTTACTGAAATTACTGCAAATTTATAGTTTCCGCGTTACACAGACAAACAAACAGAGACTAACATTGTTAGTTTTGTCCTTAAATATTATTCGTTTTGGATAAATATTATCGTCACAATGTCCTATTTCCTTTGGGGAAAATTTAGCTTTCATTTGTTCGTTTATGTTACCTGTTTTCCTAATCACTTGCGTGCGGCTTTTACTCATACTTACGGTTTAACGACTGACAGATTCGAGATAAACATTGAATTGTTGGTTGATATATTCCAGGCAAGTTTGAGGGTAGAATATTAATGTTTAGGTAGTATAGGTCGCGGAAGTATTAAGCGCTTTGGGTTAAACAACTAATAACGTGGATCAATCAAGTTAATTGCCTCATCAGTCTAGTGGTCTAAAGCGCGACCGCTACGCTAGAGGTCCTTGTTCGATTCTCAGGTCAAGCGAAGTGTTATTGAGTTTTTCTATGTAATTCTCAGTAGCAGCTCAGAGACTGGATTTGAGCCCCGTTAATGGCAATAGGGTCGACATCTATTACATAGGACCTAAACATACCGATGAAATGTGGGTGTGAGTACATTAGTACACCTCGGTCTTATCCTTCGTGGTATATAGGCGTGAAGGTAATATGCTCATTTATTTTACTTGGATTGGACAACATATTATAAAATGGAAAAAAAATATTTACTCAGTATGATGAGTTAAAAGTATGCATTTAAGTAAGTAATCAAAATAATCTACCTTATATATATATGTAAGTAGTTAAGTACGTATATAAAACTGAATGCCAAATAGGATTTTCTTGTTTCGATCTTTTGTCTCGCCATTTTTGATTCGTGAGAGTAAAAATATCCTTGGCATGAGCTCTTTTTTTTCTAAACTTCAATTCTAATTTCAAGTGTCAAAAGGTCACTCACCCCTGAATAACCAGTAGTAATCAACTCGTTTTCTATCACTCGCATGTTATCTCACAAATCTGATAGAGGCATTTATTTGTATAATATAGTACAGGGAGACACTTTCACCAAATACTAATTACAGAGATAAAGAAACGACTAATAAAGTGTTATTTTTATTAGACGATTTTTTATACGCCGGAAGGGTAATACTCGATTTTATTAAGATGTTTATGAGTTCGAGAGTTTGGATGATTTTAGTATTTAGTAAATGGAAACTTGATGGCTCACCAGATATTACAAAATTAGTACTTATACCTATAGTTCGTTTATTTCACGAAGATGCTTAAATCAATCAAATTTGGATTCTATGCTAGTGTGATAAAAACAAACAGAGCGTCATAAAGAAATGAACTTACTATACCTGTTTACTCTGGACTCGACTTTTCTACAAGTTATTGCCAAATGAAAAAAAAAATCCCTGTACCTACTGAAACTCAGCCAGACCGATTTTTCGCACCCTTGATTCCATCGAAATTGTTAGGGCCGTTTCGAGAGCAGGATTACAAAATAAATAAAAATTATATAGTATAAAAATATAGCTTGTATAAAATTATAGGATAGCGTAATGTAAATAGTTATAACTATTCATATCAGCCGCTTCTTCAACTAGAACTAAGTGTTTTTAAAAGGTAATTACTTCTCTTAAGACAGCTTTAGAGGGTTACAACCGGAAATTATCTTTATTATCTAAACCTTAATGACCATAATTGCATCTGTATGTGTCACCCAGTTATCAGAAGTTTATGTTACTATTATAATAATCACCGCACATAATCTGCGTGCATGTTCAATAAACAGATAGTCTTAGCGAGTGTCTCGATACCGGCGCAGGCGCAGCGACGCGACCTAAACTGGTATGAAATAATTGATCCATTAACATATTCAGTGCATAGATTAAGTTGGAGATGTGACTGACCTTTGTCAATGATTTGACGGCTCGTATATTCCGTAGAGATTTTAAGATTGATCCCCGCACGGAACGTACATATGATTTTTAATTCCATTGAACCCATGATTCACAAAAAAATCACTAAGGCAACGCTCTTTAAAAAAATTTACCAATAATATCTATTGTCATGTTTAGTCTTTCAAAGTTGAATCTGTTATTTAATGTAGACAACTAAAACAAGAACTTTTAAAGTCATAAACTACTCAAAAGGTCCAAAAAGTCGGTCATATGGAGTTCGACTTTTTGGACAACTTTTTGGACTGAAGACAAAGAGCACACTCCATAGCGACAGCTCTTTATATTCGAATTAAATGGAGATACAATGGACATGTCTACGTCTAGCAGTGGACTAATATAGGCAGATGATGATGATGATAATATGCTTAGAATAAGGCTTTGGGCTAAAGAGAATAGCCGATCGGCAAAAGCTAAATAAATGCCTATATAATTACACACTTAGTTATAATTTCGGGTTGGTTTTGTGATCAAGAAATACTGCCGAACCGAATATTCCGATCAGAACCCTTGGAAGAACCCTTCTCACCATAATTTACGACTACTTACATAGGTATATTAATTTGTTAGTAAATTTCATAATTCAACATCTTTACAAAAGCTGCTCACTTAATCTATGTCCACATTGATTAGGCTTTGTATATGTGATGCATATATTATTTAATTACTCGTTAACATTAATACTAATATATGAGGTGCTGCAAAAGGATTTGTGTCGTTATTCACTTACATTATAAACAGGTCTTTAAATGCAGATACGATCGATAATTAAACATTGACAAATATATTTAATTGATGATTTTAATGAGATTTCTATCGTGATAAGTAGAGACTACAAGGTAATTGAAAATTTGAAACTGAAGGATAGAATTCCTAGTTCCATACAAATATCATAAATACAGGAGTAACTTTGTCTGTCTATAACGTTTTCACTCTTAAACCATCTATCTATCCATCCATCTTTCTATCCCTTTGCAGAATGGCTAGAAAAGAGAAAGAAAAGGTTGTTTTAATTACAAATAGCTATATTTACTTCGTAGCTAACCATCGACCCCGTGGATATATATCTCACTAATAGCACAGCATGTGTCGATCTCCTTGTATTCTAAAGTTATTAGGTTTGGGCTTGGCGTTGATGGTGTCAGTCGCTTAATTTTCTTTTTTATGTATTTTAAATAGCGAAGAAATCTGACCCTTACATAAATTTTGTCACCAAAGTGACCAGAGAACGTGTTTAGAATTAACAAACCTATTACATTTCTACATCACATCAGATTTACGCTTTAAAAGCCGTCATCTTGAGTATTTATTGGTGCTACTGACACATAAATTAGTGGGCCATAAAATAATAATCCATATTAACGAGCGTAGCCATGTTCAACTGGTTGGCTTATGTGGAAGCCGGCCAATCAGGTATTGTGGCGGAGACGCTGCTGACGCCATTCATTTGCAAGTTATTCATTCATTGGCTGTTATAACGGAGGATGATGGCTGACATTCTGATGATACTGTGACATCCGCTTGAGGTAAACGTCACGCAGGTGAAGGCAATATAATCTTTATATAACAAGTGAAATACCGCTCGCTTATAAACAGTCGAAATATACCAGAAACTAGTGATATAGTATACAAACTTGAAATTTGTAGTACACCCCGTAGATGTAGAGGTAAAATCAACGGAGATCAACTTAATCACACCACGAGACGAAAGTAGCCTATAGAACTTATAGTACGTAAAGTAGTAATTGCACGAAATTTTAACAAGAACATTGTAACGCTTTAGTCTGGATTTAGAACAGTGGAATTTTCCGGAACTAATATCATCATTCTCATCAACATACTAGGTCTTAGAGGGATAAATCAGCTGACGGCATTGTACAGCTCGATAAAATGTAAACAGAGTAAATAGCATAACACATATAACATCACGCCTGTATTCCCCGAAGGGTTAGGCAGAGGTGTACTAAGTACACCCACATTTCGCCGGTATGTTTAGGTCCCATGTAATAGGGGGCGAGCCCATTGCCATTAACCGGGCACAAATCCAGACTCCGAGCTGCTACTGGGAATTTCATAGAAAAACCCAATAACACTTAGCTCGACCTGGGAATCGAACCCAGGACCTCTAGCTTAGCAGTCGCGCTTGGGACCACTAGACTAACGAGGCAGTCTCTAAGTAAAGAAAGTCTCTAAGTAGAGTAAATAGCATTTTCTTTAATCTATTTTCTGGTCGGCGAACTTAAAGGTCACTTTCCAAATTTTGTTTTGAATCTTGAGAAAGGAGTGTCAGTACGAAAGCAATATATACAGAGTTAGTGTCAAATATGTGTCAGGTGACTATGGACAGAACATGCCGAAAGCGAAAGAAAATCAGCGAAAAAAAGAATTGATGGTTACTCCTTCTAAATTGAGTCTTACCAAAGTAAAGTAAAGTAAAGTAAATTTTATTGTTTCTGATTGAGTATATAAAGTTCTTATACATGCATATATGAGCGTAACATCAATCAGCCCTTGACGGGCATACAATAATTAACGAATGGAATTTTACAATAATAGTTTATCCAAATTATTTACATAACATGATTATATCTTATTTTTGTATTCTAAGAATTCCTTCACAGTATAAAAGCATTTATCTGCAAGCCATCTCTTCTCTCCATCCGTAAGTAATTCTCTAATTGTCTTAGGTATTTTATTATATACTTTAACACACATAAACTGATAAAATACTGACACGCTATACTTTTCTTCGACTTCCATTTGAGAGCGGAATTTTAATAAAGAAGTTACTTATTGAGTTATTAGCACATTGCTCAGTTATTAGTGTCTTATCGCGATCAAGCGGAGAAAGTTAGAATTATGGCGTATTTCTATGGGAACTTATGGAATCTAGTCACGGAAGACGACGGTGCATTGCGTTGCAAATGTATTTGGGGTACAGTTGAAGGTTCGGGGAAACTAAAATGCATTTAGACTACACAAATTAATTTTGAGTCCAAATATTACTAGGTAAAGAAGAAAAAGGTAGTCATTGCTGATGACTTGAACATACGCAGGACCAGGGATATCGATAAGGCCACATTACGCAATAACTCTGAGATCAATTCATAATGAGAACCAACGGCAGAAACTTAGCGATTTTATTATTTATACTCGTGTTTATATAAACGGTAACGGTTAGCCCAGGAGATTTTGAATTTTATAATTGATTTTATATTTCTACTATACCTAGATTGGTTTGGAGTTTGCACGCGACTACTCAAACCACAATAGTTTTCGCCGTTTGGATTACCTTACAATGGAATGTCGGTTAATTCGTTTTCTGTTGTTATAATGTCGGAATTAGTAGATGCAGTACAAAAACGCTGACTCTTTTTAAATTGTTATTATATCCTACATGAAATTAAATAAAATCGATTCAAGTTTATTGTATAACAAATTCAACAGCTGCAGTATCCGTAACAATCGTAACATCAATATCCGACAGATCGATTGTTTTATCGATTCATCGATACTGTTTATTAAAACACTGCATTCGAAAGAATAATCGGTAACAATGGTGTTTACAGTATAGCGATTAGTGCGCTATTTAGAACTTCTTTCAAGTGTAGGTACTTTGCGATTGTAATTCATTTATAGCGTTAGATTTAATATTTATTTGTCCTTTTACCTTTTTTCTACTTTCAATAACTGTTTATGTTTAGCGTAGTTTAAAAAGGGTGAAATTAACAGTAATTTTCATAAAAGCGACATTGTTATTAGTCGTAGACGCATTAGCTAAATTTGCTTTATACAGATTTAGCATCATACCAACTTCCAGTTATGTAAGGGTCGACCAACCTCTGAAACGAATGAGTTTGAAGAATTAATTAAGACTTATACGTACATTGACTAAGTTTCTAAAATACTAGATGCTTCTTTCAAAGTTCTAACATAATGTTTTCCAACTGTCACATTATGTGAGTCTTACAATGTAAGGCAACGTGTCGCCATCATATCAGTTATAGTGTTAGTACTTAAGAATATTAAGACGATCCGTAACCTACATATTTTATTATTTTTATATTTTTTTAATACAGTGTTAATTAGAAAATAGATCTCAGATTACATTGTTATATCCTCTATAATGTATATATAAAAATATGACATCAAAATTTGGAAAACAGATTTAGATTGTTTGTCGTACAAAATGAATTTTATAATTTTAACTTACTATGAACTTTGAATGTCAACTCTATTCAAGTCAATATTATATTAAGCTTTGCATGACAAAAAATATAAAACGAAAAATCCACCGGTTAACGTAACAGAATCATGTTTTGGAAATACATTGAGAGATTATAAAATTGAAATTTTGAATATACTATAAAGTAAAATATGCGATGAATACAGGATTACAATCGATGTATAGGTTTATAATGAAGCGTAAATGATTCAGTCGTGGATACAATTGTTACAAAAGGACACAAAGCTAATGGAACCAATGTGTAATCCGTTAAATATGCATCGCATTTATGGGCAAGGGTTTACAATAACATTGTCAAGGAATTGAATACGTTAGAAATGGTAGTAATTTTACATTATAAAATATGATAAATAAATCAAAACGCTGATCTGTACAATATATTTTGATGAATTTAATGCCAGAGTGAGCATTATTGAAAGAAATATATTTGATAGAGTTACAATTTTCAAGATTTAATACTTCTCTTGCACATCGGTTTTTTTGTTACCAAGGCACAAATCTTTATAACAAGTTAAATAGGGTCCTGGCAATATATTCACTTCCAAAAGCTAAATGCAAAACGTTGGTTACGAAATGGCTAATAAAATTGGATTATAAGCTTACAGAAGACTTGCTTAAAAAATAAAATGGACACAAAGGTACATAGCGCAGTCAGGATTTTAGACATAAACAGATAGGTATATTTCCATAAACACGCTGCTACAAACTAACACTCGCACCGACACGATCACTACACACACATACATCATCCACACATACAGTGGTTTTGTGTTACCTGATGTGCTGGCGACTGTATTACATGCACAGATATCACTGACACTTTCCACCTACACAATCACCCACAAACACAATTACACTTCTCCTTTACATTACACTCCAAAATACAGTCATTCGTATCTTCACACACGCACACATACATAATGCTATTGCTATTTTTAATTATGTAACGTAAGTATTTTAATTCCCTTTGTTTCTCCCAACTCAATGTTGTTAATAAATTAACCCTTATATACTATGTTTTACGTGTTACGATACTAAGATAACTCACGTCGTTATAACTCTTGTTTTCCATGGGGTGGGGACCTGGTGATCTGTAATACAGGCATTTCATGCCTAATTCAGACACCAGCTCCTCACACATTCCAGACTTTAAAATGAATGTATGTACAACCGAATAGATATAAGTAACATAATTATATATAATTTTGTAAGTTCTGTTTATGTGAGGAGAAATAAACGTGATTATATTAATATATATTAATTATTGATCATTATTCTAGTCTTATACATACCTACATCATTATTATTGATTTTTGCTTCATTATATTAGCTAATTCTATTTATTAACAAACAACTACTGATTAATTTTCATGAATTCGAAGAGGTAGACAGGGACATACTGTCAGTAGTACGACATTAAGCCAAAAAATAATAGATAATCTTGTACAGTTCATGTTTGCTTTTGTAGAATTTGTGCGCAAGCTGATGTAGTGTTTTTGAGCTCACTTGTGCTCCCACAAAGTGCAGTTAAAAAACCTTTTCCTTAAATACTTGCACCGCTGAGGTAACACGAGTCAGTGTTTTTGCCCTTTGCATTTCTCATTAGACCGCTCATTGAGGAATTTTGCTTCCCTTTCCCTGACCCTAACAAAGAGAGGGACAACAAATTTTCCCAGCTCTTCGACTTGTTCGACGTATAAAATTAAAAAGAGTGAAGTAAAAGCAAATTGGCAAAACTTCTTTTTTCCAATTTGTGAGAATTTCACTGAAGTGTTTTATAACCTAGCAGTCATTGTTTCGATTTTAATAATGAATTTGCTATTGTTTTAAGCGAGCCGACCGCAGTCAAGCGGAAATTTATTTCAGTTGCACACAATATAAATAAAAATTCATTGTTACTTACACCGATGACTTGCCGTGAAGAAAAACATTGACTTGGCATCAAATCTCCAACAAACAGAGAGCAAAACATCTGGTTTGAGGAAAACGTAATTTTTTTCGTTAAAGTTAATAGATTATTTATTATGAACTTTACAACGTTTGGAACTGCTAATAATAATACGGTAAAAACTGTACACGACCATGGACGACGGTAAAACCGAATAGTTTTTCAGAATTATCTTCATTATTTATTCCTACGTTGGTGGTTGGTTGGAGTTCATATTTTAATTGTCAGTCATGGAAGCCAGTTTTAATAATAGTAAAAACAATGTTATTGACAATGTGAGTTTAAAAACCGTTGTGAGAAGATGTCAACGAAGATCTTATGGCAAAACAATTAAAATCTGATTTATTAGTTGGAAGTTCCAATGTATACATAAATGCTGGTATTCGTTATTACATTGTAACGATATAAAGTATTGAAGCGAATTTTATAGCTGCTAAACTATTTGGTTAGTTTACTTATTATATTGCTTAAAATGTCGTCATTTCAAGTAACCAAAATGGTCCATTGTCGAGACCGTAAGAACATTAACCTTGTTGTTGTGTACTGTCTGTACACCCACAGTACCCACATTAATACTTTGCTTGACCTGGGAATTGAGCCCAAGACCTCTAGCGTAGCAGTCGCATTTAGGAGCACTATGGGGTAGTTAATAATAATATGCTTATTTAGCCAACGTAAAAAAATCTACATTTAATAAACGAAACGCTTGGGCCATGTGTTCCGAGTTCGCGACTTCTTTTTCAAGGGAATCTCAAAGAGACTTGTCGACTCATAGCGTGACCAGAGGGCTCGCTGATTCTTAGGTCAAAGAATTAGTATTGCCATTCAACGTGGCAATGCTGCAAGTCATTGATGGCACTAGACTAACCGCAGTGATGTGGAGTACTTCGACGCCTGAGCGTGACAATTTAGTTTTGTATTTTGTATTATACATTATTTGAATATTTCAGTTGTAACCGGATCTCATGTAAATTTGATATTTTACAAAAGCAACTTTTTTTAAACTATCAAATGGATTGGGCTTTCATAAATTCTTAGGAAATAACTTATCTGTTCACAACCGATTAATACCAGTTACAAATTAATTGACAAATATATGTTCAAGAATATTAAATAAGAGAGAGATAAATGATCATAACTGATGCCAAGAATATTATGCCATTATTATGATGAATTGATATACATATATTTCAATAAAAGCTCTCTCTTCCACAAAACAAATTCGTGTTTACTTATAATTTGTTTTCGGAATACCGATATTTTTTTACCTGATTCAAGGAACAAAACAATTTTGCTACGAAATTTAGTTTACTTTTGTTAGAACTAAGTTTTTAATCAGTTATTTGTTTGTTTTTTTTTTCATAATTTGTAGCATCTTTCGTTTACTTTATTCTATTATTGCCTCCCGACACTATTTCTTCGTAACGGTTTATTGTATGAGCTTAAATTATTCAAAATTACACAGTTTGTAATAATTTATTTCCGCATCATGCTTACTCATGTAATTATGCGTAGCTCTTAACCACAATGATTGATGAGTCGACCCATTTCTAACATAGGATGGAGATTGCAAATCATCTAGTCTGGATTAGGCAGAGTTATCAATTTCTTTTCTCTTCAGTCCATCCAAAGGTTGTCTGTAAGAGATCGCTGGATATGACCGCCCATTGTCCTACTTGGTATTATTTTTGTGTACAATCTATCCATCTACCTTCTCTCCTTGGAAATCGTTGTCTGAGTATATATATATTATTAATTTGAATGATACCTTAAATTAACATTCTTAGCACAGTTTATCATAACAACCATTTCTTACTTCATCACCCGAAGCCGTTTGGTATCATATTTCTTTATTATTTCCCTTAAACCAACATAAACCACAATTACTGTCACTAATGAGGTTAGAAGTCAATAATCCAACTAAGTGTAGTATAAATTATGGTATACCATTTAAACGTGTGTAATTCTTCAGTAAACCTCTTAGCGTATGATAACTGATTTGTGGTTGACCATCACGCAATGGTAGGTGGTCAATTAATTTATTGTTTAATAAAAAAAATCCTGTTATCTCTTATTCTTGTTTGTCGGGTGTTTTGATGCCACACTTTACAACTTTTGTTTTAATAGAGTTTATTGAGCAATTTCAGAATGTTCTTCAGATTGAAATTACAATTTCAATAAAGTATTTGTACTAATATCTATGTATGTACCTCTACCTAACTCTACATGGGTAGTGTCCAAACGGCTAATTGTTTAACTCTTTATAAACATGTTACGTTTGCCTAACACTCAGTTTCGGGCAATAAATAAATGATGATTAAAGGTTTAAGCTTCACGTTGCGAAATAGATTAAACGCTACGATAATATCGCATGCGCGTCAAAAATAAATTATTTGTCTTTAATAAAGTAATTATATATACGTAGGTACAGTAGAGGTACATTATGAAATTCACCATCACCGTCATTATCATTATCATCATCACCCCATTTACTGTCTCACTGCTCGTCACGTGTATCATTTGTATCTTTTTATCCTCCCAAAGAATCATATTCAACCCATGAAATTGATGCAAGTTCAAATCAAATTTGTATTACTTATATCCATCTGCGTATACTGTTAACTACGTCATTCCTACAAAGATAGAAGCTGTCTTATTCTTAGTTGTGGACCACACGGAAAACTTTAGTGCTCCATAAAATAAATCATTTTAGCCGCTAAGTTTAGAACTAGTTCGAGCCTAGACCACGAAACAACAATAATTGTGACCTAGATCGACCGTGAAATCGTTTAGGTGGCAGTCGCACGCTACTATGTTATGGTTTTAGGAACTTGTTGTGACGTCTGTGGGTATTTTAAATCTGGGATCTAGGATAACGAAGTGGAAAGACATATTTTTTGACAGGCTGTGTATACTGCTATTAGCAATGAAATTCACTGAATACGATGCGGTCTTCATAGCGCTTGAACATCTTTATTTCCAAATGTAACAAATCTAGTAATCTGGATATCGGACAATTATAATACTGTTAGTATCTAAATTATAATCTAAAGAAAAGTTTTGATTTTATGTTAGAGCATTCTCCTTTGAGTCTATGGGTTTCTGCCTGAAACGCCTCTACGAAGAACGGAAGGCGGAACGCCTCTTGCAAAATTCTTGCTACTTTCTTTTTCTGAAAGTAACCATGGCATACATACTCGATTATTCAATATCAATTCAATTCATATTAGATACGTTATCATATTTTAACAGGCAAATAACTATCATGTATCTATAATTCTACTACAATTTAGTTTATTGAATTAGAAACAATTTAAAAACAACTGGAGAATTTTGAAATAACATTTCTGAAATTACAGAATATTTTGTGAAATTTGTTATAAAAAAATCAGGGCGGGAATTCCCGTACGAATCTTGAAGACAGATGCAGTTGGAAACACGTCTCGTTGGCAACGTTGGCACACTCTATCGTTGTGGACTCCGAATGTTTGGCGATACTTTACGAGCTCATTACAGCGTCTGAGAGGCGTCGCAACGTCCCCTCGCGCATCTTACTATATTATCACATGACGTTATATGCAGACACTAACTTAGAATTTTTTATATCCTTTTCTTTTTCACCAGTTATGTTGACATACACAAAAACAAGGAAAATCCTGTTCTTGATGTCTATATCAAGGCTCAGTGTTTTATGATATATAACATATTTAAATTAAATCTGAAGATTTTTCATTAGCCATTCCATTTCATTAATTAAAACCTATCATTTCCCTGTAATTGCAATTCAATTTTTTCTTATTATCACAGTGGTAAAGGAAGAAAATTGTACACACCGCAATAATTTATGTCAACAATGACTTTGATAGATTAGAAGACCAAATTTATTTGAGAAATGATCTCGACACAGAAGGAAGTTTATTAGGTGATTAATCAGTCTCCAATTAAAAGGACAGCGTGGAAACCAACTAGTTGTTTTTTCTTTTTGCGTCCAATTAGAGGCGTGAAAGGATTAATAGCATTCAAGATGTACACAATGTGTGAGATAATAATTGTTTTGTTTCTATCTTAAGTGTTTAACTTTGTTTACAGATGAAGTATTTTTACATTGTTAAGAAAAAGTTCATTCGCGACACAATCAAATTAATCATCATCATCATCAACCCATTACACTGTCCCACTGCTGGGCACGGATCTCCTCTCATTACGAGAGGGATTAGGCTATAGTCCGCCACGCTAGCCTACTGCGGGTTGGCAGACTTCACACGCCCTCAAGAAAATCTCTCAGGCGTGCAGGTTTCCTCACGATGTTTTCCTTCACCGTTTAAGCGCGTGATAATTAATTATTAATACGCACATAACTTCGAAAAGTCAGAGGTGCGTGCCTTGGATTCGAACTCCAGACCTTTGACCTGGCAGTCCAATGGTCATATCACTAGGCTATCACTGTAAAAATCAAATTAATGCCATCAATTATTCTATCAATGCATTCGCAGTGTTGTCTGGCACACAGAACTCGTTCAAATTTCAATTCTAAGAAATTCAACAAGAAGTGCAAAATAAATGAGCCTAAAATAAAGTTAAATTGAAATCGGTAACAATAAATTTTTCATCAAATTATATTTTGAATTCTTTAACTTTCACCGCCTCTGCAGTCTACAGTTTTTTGTAAAGAACGTCTGGAGGACTTTCCAATGATAAATTAGGCATTTTATAATTTTTATACGGATCATTAATTATGTGTTTGTCTGACAAAAATATAAAAATATCTGGTGAAATCCAGTGATGTCGTACATAATATGAGAGCATTGTAAAAGATTTTTCACGTGAAATAAACTTTTATGACGCGTTTGTTGTTCCATTTCACGTTTCAGCAAAAAAAAATTGTACGATACATGGCATACTAGTGCGATAGAAGTGATTTAATAACAATGCTACATCAAGATTTAACATCGTACAAATACCTACACACGAATGACAAGTTCACAATTCACACAGACGTGTATCTAAAAACCGGCACAAAAATATGAGATACTATACAAAGAACATTGATAGTCTCCACTATCGTCTTTAACATATTAATTGGTCGAGTCTGGCAGACTTCCTCATTATTTGTGGCTTCGATGTAGAAATAAAGATATTTTCGTCTTTGATCCACGATGTCAAATAATTAAATATTTCAAGGTATAAAAATACCTCGTCACCACCGGCGCCGCGTTATTTTTCGCATACTATACGATTTGGCAGACACTGACATCAATATGTTACTTTTCCGTTCACCTTTGTCTGGTTGCATGATGCAAGTTTATAAAAATGTCGCGACGTATTTTCAGCTGAACGAATCACGCTATCTCCGAATGACGCTTTGGATGAAGTAGACAAAACAAATAAAACCGGTCAATTTATTTAATATATGGAGCGGGTGTAAATAACGTGGCATGTTTAATCTTTTTAAAACCTGGAATCAGTTTGTAAAAACACGTAAAACTGTGTGAATTATTATTTAAGATGGAATGTTGTCGTTTGTTTAGTAAGAGACCAAGATCGGTTCCTTGTGGTACACCATGAAAATTTGATATATAATTTTAAAGAAATGTTCTCGTTATTTTAAAATTTTAATGTAATAAATCTTTGATGAAAACATTATCTATAAAAAAAATACTTTACTTTGTCGGAAGCTTTTGACAGATCCATACGTGAACTATCACGTTTACTAGCTATTAAAATAATTTTATTATTCATTTATAATAAAAACTTCCTGTTGTATTCGGTTGTATCCGAACAAAAGTTATTTTAGAAGCCAGACGACGGCGCTTACGAATATAATAAACATGCATAAATCGTCGGCCACAACGAGAGTAAGTGCCGTCTTTACCGACTAATTGAAATAAACTGCACGAGAAAAATGCCTTTGACCGACATAAGTAATACAGAGCGAACGTTTTCGCTTTATTATATGAAATGATATATTTTTCAGATTCAAAAGAACCGAGGATCGTTTTGACGTATTGTCGGCATAATTAGGAGTTATGGCGTTAAGGCTTTTTACTCACTGGAAACTGGCAAAAATAAACTGGTGGTGTGCCATGCAATAAATAAATTTATTTCATTTTAAAATCTTAAGTTATTTTCAGGACCAGCGCGATTGGCTGAACAATAGGCCTTAACGCTCGCTGTAGTACGGTTGGATTCTTTTCATCTGTAGACAACATATTTTCAGATATTCTGTGTCCCAGTGCAGTGGTAGCGGCGATTAAGCTTCAGTAATAAAGTTAGTTTATGACAAAATTCTAAAGCATTTTTAATACTTCTGTGAGTCGATTTCTTGTGGTTTAATGTGTGAATTAAATGGTATACGGTTATTGCTCCAAGTGGCTTCAAGCACAGTGTAATAATACATATTTTACATTGTGCTTTTACCATGGTGTTTTATGGGAAAACGTTTAAGAGATCTGTTTTTGCTTTCAAGTTCACTTGTTACTGTTGTCTTTTAAGATCGCTTCAATTATTAGGTCATAGATTTTGCAAACGTTCCGATTGGATTTACGGATTATGAATTGTATGTATTTTCCATTTGAGGAAAATTTATGTACTGCCAGAGATTTGAAAAACGATCACATTTAACAAGGTAATCAGAGAAATAACTCAGAGAGTACACTCTCTGATTTCATTATTTCTTTGTTTTTAAACGTTATCGCGGGTGTGAATACTTGAATTAAATGAATGTACCTTGCAATTAGACAACTGTAGAACTATGTATGAGGTAGACACACAGCTGTTACATAAAGAGTTATTGTGTAAGGAAAATATGTTGCAAGATATATTTGCCAGACCTATGTACTTCACTTTAAACTATCGATGGCCGTGAAAAAATAATACATAGTTCTTTATTATTTTGGCTTTGGCCAAGTATTAATAATTATTTCAAGTGACTTGGTGTAACATATTTATACTGAGCCTGTTCCTAAGGTCGAATTCATTTGTTGTGCGATCTTCACAGTTCTGTTATTTTCATTTCATATTTATTGATGGGTCTATATAATCTATAGCAAGTAGTATTTTTTTTTCTAGCACTATTTTAAACCTTGATCCCAACAGTGGGATATTAATCGGTTTGGAAATTACTCAAGCACGGTTAAATAAATTTTGGTTATCTAACACTCTACAAATGATTGCCAATTTATATTCCACGAAAATGAAATGTTAATTTGCAGTTATGCCACTAGTGCAGTGCAAATTACCAATTAACCTTTGTCGTGCTAATAAATATTTAATAGAAGGATTTTATTCATTAATTCTTGTACGGAGATATCATTTAATGGCGCAGCAATAGGGTTTAGTGATCATTTTCTATTTTGTTGTGTACGTCATATGGTATAGATTTTGCTGATTGCATTGCATTTGCTGAGATGGTTAAGGTTTTTTGGTGTCTGGTAATTAATGCACTTCTTTAATAGATTCAAGAAATCATCATCCAAACTTTGTGAAAGATTTCATCGGTTTACTTCAAATGACTTACTTACTGTAGAAATACTCAAGACTTGGTTTTGCAAATATTATTCTTTTCTTCGTGTTTAATTTGCAACTTAACTTTTAACTTAATAAAACCATTGTGTGAACTAATTAAGTTGTAGTAATTCATAAGCATTTTAATGATTTCTATTGTCTGGCAAAGGGAATTTTAATTAAATTACAGAACACCATTCTCAAGATGTAAACGAAATGAAACTGTAATTGTGTGGCCTGTTGTTTTTTTAATAAAAAAATACAACAAATATTGAACAGTGTGCGATATACGGACGGCAAAATACGTCGGTATTTGACCTCTAATAGACTTTATTTTCTAGGTAATAAGTTGAACATTTTTCTTACCAAGATTGTTGATTGTACGAAAGTACTTAAAGGCTAGTAAAGAAGGGCTATTAAACTTTATAAATAGAACTATACATATATTATGATGAGCAGAATGAAAAATGATTAGGTACTACTTCACTGATGATGTGTCTTAAGGTACCATATCAAAATATCAAAGAGGAGTCCTTATAAGATTTTGGTCTATTTGTTTAAGTTTCGTAATCTTTTTTTAAAATCGTTAATTAAATACTCCACTTTGTAAAACGGTATCTCTAGCGAATAAATTATTCTATTCTATGTTTTACTTTCCTTGTTTTATCGTCAAGGACGAAAGATTTATGGTCAAATTCGCCATGAACTCAAAATGATATAAACTAGATCAGCAAAATCAATAAGCAAAACATACCTCCCTAAAGCTTTCATCAAAATTATATTCCTGCACCTCATTTGGCGTGTTCAATAACTTATCGCAGGCTTTTGAGTTCATATATCATTAAACAAGTACATTTCATGTTTTTACAAGCAACATTGCACTTAGAAAGTGAAAGTAAAACGATTGTATTTGAATAATTTATGATAGCTTAGCTTTTCTAATATGAATTCAATATGAAAGACCACGTCATAGAATAGTATAATAGATACTGATAACCAGAAAAGGAAACTAGATCATTGTGAATTAAATTTCTGTTTAAGTTTGCTCTCTGTCTTATTCTGCCTTTCACTAAAGTTTTATACAGAAAATCAGTTATTTAGATTATTCTAGTAATTAAAATATATCAAAAGTATTGTCCAGGTCCATTTCAGCAGCCGAAACGTCTTAAATATTACAATTTTGGTCTTATTATAAGAACAAATATTTATATTTGACATTGTTTAATTTTGATATAGCAGTCTATTTATAGTCATATCCTAGTGATTCTCCATCGGTTCTGCTTTACTGTGATGTGTATATATTATGAATGTACTTATTTTTGGTTCATGAACAGAACTACGACCTTTTAGGATTTTTCCTAAGGAGCTGTCCAACTTGTGTTTTCAACACACTGTGGTGAAATGTATTTACAAGACCTGGACGAGATTATGCAGTGCAGTGGGTTGATGAAAGCTGGAATGATGAACAGTCCTACCTGGAGATCGAACTTCAACAGATCCAGAAATAGAGCTTACGATCACTAGATTATATAGGCAGTTTATGTTTTCCATTCTATAAATAGCATGTCGTGTCGTTTAGTCCACGTAAACGCCCACAATATTGTAGTAAAACAGATAACGTAAGAATTTGCATAGTTTACTCACTCGCAAGTCGTACCAATGAAGAACACTTGTCTCCCTCCGCAAGAATCTTTGCAGAAACCACTGCGTTCTGCATTTTATAGGTTGTAAATTATGATTTGTCAAGTTGGCTTTCTCACGGCCTATTTATGATATCATTTTAAAACGGAACTGCCATAATTATTAAGATTTGCATGTAAATTTAAATCTTGAAGTACCTATTGCCTAAGCCTCGATTGTTACCGAGATTTACTACACCACATAAACACATTCATATACCAAATTTTTTAAATATTTGTGGAAGTGGACAAAAAAATCTGTGATTTTTTTAACCCAGCCTGTTCTGATAAGATCTTATCAAAAGAAATGAACAATCGTAATTATCAACGTGTAGAATGAATTGGTATCTTAATCAGCTAGATAGCTGAAGATAATAACAAATAGTAAATAATTAGATAATTATTAACTATTTGTCATAATACTCGCAACGTCTCTCCTAGAATTAGCATCCATCATCATGCTAATTGCACTGAATTCTATTAACAAGATTCTTGTTTAATTCTTGATTACAACTTCAAACGTTAATTGCAATAGCTGGTATTACTAATTAATTTTGTCAATGTATTGCTTATTGACATCATAGTAAGTCGTATTTTGTTTATAAATTTTGTAAGTTTTCGTGGTATTATCTATAATCACTTCTCCGATATGTTAACTGTTTTAAAAAAGGATAGGGATAATCTTCTCAAAAACTTATGTTATACTTTTTAAAAAGAAAAAGGAAAAGCACCTGCTCACAGATATCGAGAAGATAGTTAGCCAGGGCTCCAGTGCAAGGGAAAAATATTCAATGCCGAATTCAGGACCAGTTCGTTTTTAATCGCAGTTACCGGTTTTAGTCGCAGTTTTCGACTAGATATAATATATAAGGGTGGTCTCAAAGTTGTTGCAAATAACTTGATGCATAAAGGAAATCCAACACGCAACAAATTAACATTCATAGCTTGTTCACTATTAACATTATTGCAAAATTATCGTACAACTGTAAAATTTGCATAAGTCAGCCAAATCAGATCTGTTTGCAGATTGTATACACCGTCACTTGGCGCATAATTTGATAATTGAATGGCTTCGTGAATGTCAAACGATGCGATCATCACATTTGCTTTGTTGAGTTCTACTTTTGCATAACCAGAATCACCTCCTTCAAGCACGTTATAGTAAACGATTACAGTTATTATTATTTAAGCCAATAGCAAACATCATTATAAAGCTTTATTAACGAAGCATTAATTCTAAATATCAGTGTCCAATAAATCATGTTCGTTGATAACGGAACATTAAAGGCTGTCAACGTTTGGTTTCGTGGCACAAACTGAACCCAACATGCTCGAATCCGTGTGGTGACATTGTTCCGACGGTAATTGGAAGCAGTCTCTTTTGTTATCTTTATGAGGCCCATAGTTGGTAAACTATTGCCAATGCTTCTAATTTCGTTGGCTGGGATATTTGAAAGCAAGTAGCTTGGGAATTTATTAAGGAAACCTGCATTTCCTAAAACGATATCGATATTGTCACCTTTCAGGTTATATATATGTAATTTTTAGACTATGGAAGTAGAGGAAGAAAGAGAAAGGCAGAAAGGTTGAATGGATTTCATGTAAAGTTAATTTGATGATTGCAATTAGATTGATACAAACGGATCGAAGAAAATACATACTGTACCGGTACTAAATTAATACACAATTATCTCTATCTATGAAAATTTTCATTCCCTCAAGTAGGTGTCTCATCTCTAATCTCTCAAACCTATTAGGTATACAACGGTCTCTCAATATAAAGCTTTCCCATACACCATCACAATGGCTACTAACATTTATATTGCTACAAATCGCTAAAGCTCAATCCAAATTTCCTATACCATACAATTTATACGTTTTAAATCCTACCATCTTTGCACCCGACCTGTGTAACTTCAGGAAATAAATGGCTATTACAGAAAACGTAAACATACATGCACAAATCAATGAAAGTAAATGCGAACTATAAAGTAATATAGCCTCTTTACGACCATAATGCTAAACTTTTGTAGTAAAAATAACACAGTATTAAATCGTTATCGAAGAGAATTCAACGTATTATTAAGGAAATATAGTGATAGAAATTGTTGATTTACTTTCACTGTGATGGTCATTAGTGTTGTAAGCATAAGGGTCAATATCAAATAAGATTATAGATATAGACTCACGTCGTTTACACACACAGTGGTAGGCAGAAACTACCGATCGCCATATAACGCGACTCTTGCCTGCCTCTTTCGCTTCATCCTTGATCCACTCGAGGTAAGATATTCAATTATTTGAATTTTGTGCAATGAAAAGATCTTAATACAAATTACACAAATCGCTTCTGGTGCGATGGTTGGTACATTTGTCACTCAGTAAGTGCTTCAAGGAGGACAGAACATGAAGGTGACCGGTAATGTAGAAGAAAGGAAGAAAGTTATGATATTTTTTTGTAATAGATCTTTAGTAGAAGGTGCTTTCTTTTTAACTGTTTAATGTAAAAAGCTACTAATACAAACACGTGTAATAGTAGTATTAACCGAATTAGGTAAATGAATAAATACGGTAACCGTAACACAAACTCGCTGACGTCCATTGAAAGTCTATCTTTTTTTACACAAAGATCAAAACATGCAGACATGTCATTTGAACTCTTACGTCTGTGCCCGCTTCTAGTAGCTAGTAACAAAGTTGATCAGCATTTTGACAAGCTTTTATTATTTCATAAAATATTATGAAACAAAATCTTACGAATTTTAAAGCTGTTTTGGGGCCTAGAGTATTTCCGAAGTCCCACGCAAATATCATGTTGATTGGTAGCTTAGGTATCGTGCGTTAGATAGTTTCAATACTATCGTTGAACTGCACTATACCTGATAAATTTGGTGATGCTGATCGTTGCTTGAATAGGTTATTATGGTATGGTTTACAGATCACACTTAACCAACATAAACAGCTCTCTAAGTTGACTGTCATTATCTCTCTGCAAAATCCTGTTTATGTACCTTGTCGTGAAACCAAAGGGTTAGTTAAGCTGAGGCGTAGTGATGCACTGCCATAAATTCAATATAGTATAAGGAAAACCTAGAGCAATTAACCTGGCAGTATTTTCAATTCCGAGCTGCTAGTAAGAATTTAATAGAAAAATCTAGTAACCCTGTTTTAGTAAAGTAGCTTCTTTGGCGAACTCTCTTCTTTGCAAATTCTCTTCTACAGCAATCTTCCTTCTTTAGGAAACTCACATCTTTGTAAAACTTATTATACCAATTTCCTCACAAATGCCTTCCCGGATTAGGCATTAACCTCTAAACTTCTTACCGTATCACTTCCCCGAATCAATCTTTCCTCAAATACCGCGCAGGCGCATTGCATCCATATTTCAATCAGAGCGATCTACCGACATGTATTTACAAGACGTTTTAAAGCCAGCTCTATTTTGGTCATGTTCAAATCGTGCGCTTATTTGGGTTGTTTGTTTTTATATTGAGAAACAGTGATCTACACCATTTATGTACTGTGTTGGTTTAATTTCAGAGTTATCAGATACTCCTTGATTTTGTTTTGTTACTCTGTATGAATGAATTGTATACTTATTAATGATTCTTGACGCACGAAATACCTACACGCTGTGTCGCGAATTTTGTACCGTACAATTGGCATTGACAATAGGGTTTTACTATACATAGATTTTTGAAAATTATTAGGGCTGAAAGTACTTAGGAATAGAATTAACTTGAAGTAAATTAAAACTATACCTTATACTGGGTTATACATAACCACATAACAACCAGCTAGACCCGGAACAATCACTTGTAGGCAATTAAACATTGGCTTTGTGCGTGAACCTAAACCGGCGCAGGAGTTGATCGTTTAGCTACAGCCCGAATCAAACC
Organism: Subacronicta megacephala; assembly: GCA_958496365.1. Classification (NCBI taxonomy): domain Eukaryota; kingdom Metazoa; phylum Arthropoda; class Insecta; order Lepidoptera; family Noctuidae; genus Subacronicta; species Subacronicta megacephala. The sequence goes on along the minus strand of OY292531.1, from coordinate 12,720,235 downwards.
GTCAAACTTTTTTACAGAAGACTGCGAAATTTTTGCTCCTGGTGGAAAAATAATTTTGTCATTCTATGATCAATGTTTCTTCCGGGAATTATATTTACCCTGGTGTAATCCCAACTTTATATGTCGGTTGAAAACAATTTATTTAAACTCAAAATTGATTTATTTGCATTACCTGTACGGAAATCAATTTATCTGTAATACGAAGCGGTTAAGTTAACGTTAGATTAGATAGGATTCTTTACTTTACGATTTGTTGTAAGTTGACGCAATGGTAGTAAATATTTTATGTCTGCGCCGTCAGAGGTTCACACTTGAGTTCAGTTCTCGGGTTAAACAAAAGTGCAATGGCATTCTAAAACAGCAAGCGTGCTAGTAACGGTGGTTTAAGTTCTGATGGCTGGCAGCACCTCTAAGTTTTAGATTTTATATGCGAATTATAGATTTACCACATCTTAATAATTTATAGGCAAAATTTACATATTTGATATCAAATTAATGAAATCTGCAGATCTAAAGGCATTGAAGCATCCTTGAAGTTTTGAAAGAAGGTGTTTAATGTCTTCCAATCTGAAAAATGCGAAAATCAAGGCGTGAATTTAGCAAAGCATGTTGTGGAAAAAATGTTTTTGCAAAGCCCAGCAGAAGAGTACTTAGTACAGGCAGTAGGAGTCAGATATACCGTCGTCTTTGCCGAGTATGAAATTTGGATTTTAAATCATCATCACCCATTACATTTTTCGTTCAAGCAGCTCGCCTGTGGAATGCGTTACCACTTACCGTAAGACGTGCACAATCTTTGCCAATGTTTAAAAAGCTGGTTAAGAAACATTACTCAGGACATGGTAATACATAATCTATTTAATTTATTATATATTATATGTATTTTTATAGAAGTATGTACCTACCTATTTATATATAGAGGATATATATATATATATATATATATATATATATATATTTATTATATAGGATATAGAGTTATTTTTATATATTAGTTAGTGTTAAGTTATTGCAAAATGACCTGTTTTAGTTTAGTTTTTTATTTTTATTTAATGCCCGTTATCTTGTCCAGTGCTCATTTCACTTTGGTTGCCTGGAAGAAATCGCTTTAAGCGATAAGGCCGCCCATTGTACCTACTTTTGTTTTAGTAAATATGTATTAGTATAGCTTGTATTCGTGGTGTACAATAAAGTATAAAATAAATAAATAATAAATAAATACATTGTTCCACTGCTGGGCACGGGTCTACTCTTAGAACAAGAAAAAAATTATTATTACGATAGCCTAGTGCGGGTTGGTAGACTTCACACACCGTCAAGAAAATCTCTTAAGTTGGTAGATTTCCCCTGATGTTTTTCTTCACCGTTTAAGCGCGTAAAATTAATTATTAATACGCATATGACTTCGGAAAGTCAAGCCTTGCATTCAAACTTGAGACTTTTAATTTGGCAGTCCAAAATGTATCGTATCCTACTTCCTACTAATATTATAAATGTGAGAGTTTGTGAGAATAGATGGATGGGCAATATGTATTATCATTATTTCAGGATGCAGTAACAAACATCCATCCGTCCAGATGGATGTTTGTTACTCTTTCACGCGGATGAAGTCGCGGGCACTAGCTTAAAAAAAAGTTAATAAAAAAGCGTCAGTAATGGTCTGAATAATTTTGATACGCGCGTAACATTTTACAATAGGCCGTTAGTCATTAAACACTAATTCGAACTCCGAACTGCTACTGAGAATTTCAAAGGAAAATGCAATAAAGACCTCTGTCTCTACGTCATTACAAATATTGATTGGTTTTTGAATTATCGCCTGTATTTACTAGTAAATTACTAATATTGACTTGTTTACAGCTTCTAGCTCATAAAATAACCAATGACATCATAATTAGCTGTTCTCAGGACTATTACTTTCAGAAGGTGCAGGAACTCTTGTCATAAACGGCGAAGCGCTTTTGAACAATTCTTGCTTATTTCATGTTTATATGGATATTTCTATCCTGAATGATATATATATTTTTTATATTTTTATAATATAAAACTGAATCCCTATTTCCTTGGTCACGGCATCACGAGTAAACGGCTCGACCAATTGAGCTAATTCTTTTTTTGTCGTGATTGTTATGGTCGGGAGAAGGCTTCTTAAAAGAAAAGGAAATTAGAATTTTTTAGAAAACTTAACGACTATCTTGTTTATTAATAGCTAGAACAACGTATGTCGGGTCAGCTAGTGCCTCAAATTCGCAATGAACTTATAATATATAACATACCATCACGCCTATATTCCACGAAGAAATATGCAGAAGAGTAAGGATACCCACAATTCCCTGGTATGCATAGGTCACATATAAACTAACTTGTGACCCTTAAAATGTATAAAATCCTTTAACTTCATACAATAGCCATTATTTATAAGCGGCAGTTGCTTAATATCTTGACCAAAACAATATCCCTTCAATCCACATATCGCACACTCGCAATATTTATTTAATAACACGTGTTAGTTATTATGATCGCATCCGGCATAGCCTGTCAATGATTTATTGATTTCGTAATCTGTTTATGTTTTGAATTTGTACTGCAACAAGGAAACTTATTTCTGTGGCAAATGATCCCTAAGTAAGTAAGAGGTAAGTCACCGAAGGATAAGACGTATCTGAAGGAAGATTCTTCTAACAATTGTCTGTCAAACGCTGTCAAAATGACAGCTACCGATCATTTTCAACGATCCAATTTTTAAAATCAAAGCACAAATTATTTTAATCCTGATTTGATCGATCTACATTTGTCTTGAAACAATACCTAATTCATTCAAAATTTTAAATGTGAAAGATGAAATTTTAGCCATTCAGGAGTCGTTGGGTCAAAAATAATTGTAAAGAATGGAACACACGACTTTCAAAGTCTGTACTTCTACCACTGAGCTGCTATAGCTCATAGAGTAATAAATGATAGGAATAATTTATTACATCCATTGCTATGAGATTTATAATGACTGTTCGACACCCAACAAACAAATAAACATTATTTACATGTGTCACTTCTAGATTTATTACTTCGTTCATATTTTTAGTTACAATTTGTACAATAATAGACCTGAGTTGCTGAACGCGTGGTATGTGTTTAGAGAAGGATAAGTTATTAATGAGTTAATCTGCTGGCAAATTGTCTTGCTTAACTTCATCATCATCATCATCATATCAGCTTATTGCCGTCCACTGCTGAACATAGGCATGTTTAACTAATTATAGTAACATTAAAAAACATACAATACAATACCTTACTAGTTATGAAATTTCTAGTGTTCTAATAGGTCTATTTAGATCATTTTGGATACCTACCTTTCGAAAGACTAAGGAACATTTTTAAAAGTCACCTTTGCCTATATTCGTGAGGCGTATTAATACCATTTTCAATTAAGTAGGAAACTTAGAGTTGTTGCCTATAGGAACTCTTTGATTTATAACTTGAATAATTTTCATTATAATCGCATTCTTGTCCTGAAAATCCCTCGGATATGTTGTAGTTAGGTTTCCCTTCCCCAAATATACTATAAAATTCTTCTCTATGAAGTGTCCATACTTCGTAGAGAAGAATTTTATAGTATATTCTAATGAGTCATGTCTAACGGTCATGCATGAAGAGATTAATGAATGTAGATGAAGCGAAAGTAGTGTGCCAGGATCGTAGCAAGTGGAAATCTATAGTCTCTGCCTACCCCCATGGGAGTCAGGCGTGACAATATGTATGTATGTATGTATGTAATCTAATGAGAGAATTTAAGGAGGAGGAGGCGAGCCTATTGCCATTAACCGGTCACAAATCCAAACTCCGAGATGCTACTGAGAATACCTTAGAAAAACTCAATAACACTGCTCGATCTGGGAATCGGACACAGGGCTTCTAGCATAGCAGTCGCGTTTTGGACAACTAGACTAATGAGACAGTAATTAAATGTCTAAGTTAAAACTGCTTATACGAGATATGAATCTTAAGTAATATAAAGATGTCAGTTAATGTGTAACTTCCTGCCAATAAAAACATAGTTCTCACCCTACAACTTGTTTTCACTGCCGCTAATCTCAAATTAAGTAATTTTAACATCGACAAAATTAATAAAATTAATTTTATTGATACAAATAAAAATAAATTTGGCTTTAAAACTAACATGCTTGACCCAAATCTTGTAAGTGGAGATTACCGAAATGCAAATGTTGAATATTAAGATCTTGGAGTGCAACTTTACCCATAAAATGTTTTACGGATTTCATAATAGCTTCAAAGTTAGTTGAGTCATTGGCATTGATCCTATTACTGTAACAAATCATGGGTTCATGAATTTGTGAAATATTAAAACTTTGAACGAATGAAATATAAGTTACTATGACACATAAATTTGATACTTTATATTCTAATTTGGTGTGATAAAATGATTTTTATGCCGTATTAAGATTTTTTTAGTGATAGACCTATAAATATGAAGTCGTATGAATTAATGTAACCTTCTGTTACATTAATTCATACGACTTGCATTTCGTTACTAGCTGTTCGTTCAAATATCAAGTAGGTAAGCAAATAGATTAGTAGGTGGCTCCCCAATAAGCGACTGCTATACTAAGAGGTCTTGGGTTCGATTCCCATGTCGAGCAGTGTTATTGGATTCTTATATGAAATTCTCAGTAGCAGCCCAGATTTTGGATATGGCTCACCAACGAAGTGTGCACATTAAGTACGCCTCTGCCTGACCATTTGGGAAATACGAGCATGATGCTAGGTTATATAATAATAATATAACAATATCATATTAAGACGGTTCCACTTAGAACATTTGCACTTAGAACTTTACACTTGTAAAGGCAAGTGCATATCGTCATCGTAACGTAAATATAATTACCAAAGCAGAAAATTAGGTGCCTGCAACTGATTTTGAAAAGAACTGAGTACCACTTTGCTCTTATAATTCATCTATATCTCCATATTCTGCTGACCTCTCAAGCGTATGTGTATTTCAATCGTCTGCAGTATCTTGTTCCACCTCTTTGTTTGGACTTTCTCAGTTCCGTGCGCTTCTTAATGGTTTAACTGAAAGACGTGTTTACTAACAACTAAGAGTCGCTGGCAGATCGAGACATATTGTCTTCACTTACGAGTACTGCTTATACAATACCCACAAATCTCACAATGTAGTGGAAATTTAAAAATGTACAGAGACTTCGTTAGAACCAAAAAAAATAATTTCGCCTATTGGCTGATTCATTGATGTCTTTATTACTGGTACCATCTACTGCTCGGTAAAGGTCTATTTTCTCAACCCATATTGCTGCCATTGTCCAAGTTGAACTTTTGATTAAAAGAGTATTTAGGTACATTGCAAAGTCTTATTTTAAGTTTTTGGGAACTGTCTCCAAATTTAAATACTTATGCAATTGCGAGTTGGTTGTGTCGAATCAAATTATATATAAAACCTTGTTGTTTTAGATTCTAAGGTGTATTCTGCACTATAATAAGATCGTTTAATAATCAGATATTCTATCAGATATTTCCAATTTAACATAGTCATCATCATCCTCATCATTATCAGCCAAATGAGGTCCACTGCTGAACGAAGTCCTCCCCCATAGACTTCCACAATGACCGGTTGTATGCCGCCTGCATCCAACAACTCCCAGCGACCTTTGCCAGGTCGTCTGTTCATCTTGTTGGAGACCAACAATAAAAACAAGAAGAATCCAGCTAACTAACAAGATTGATATAGTGATAATCAAAAAATAATCGCATAATAAACTGATACAAGATCAAAAGTAAAATGTCAAATCAATTGAGTTATGCTACTAGCACATCCAAATTTAAAATTTTGGATTCTTAATAAACTTATCAGAACAGAGCATCCATTTCAAACAGTGTAATCGTTTTCCCCTTAATCACTACTTAAAGAACTCACTAACTAATTGATCTTCACTCACCATCACTCCTGTTTCGTAAATATTATGAAACACTTCTATTACCACCTTAGCTCTTACTTCTTCAACATGATTATTTACCTTTATTTCAACGACATAAGGTCTATTATCTTTAACATTGTCAATAAAGCTAGTGTTATGAAATTATCAGTGTATATTGACTGTGTTAAATCTCTTAATGAAATGGGACTCACAGCAGTCATGACTTTGTGCTTTGGTATTTGCGCTGGTGATACTGTTGTGTTTGTGTTGTCAATATAGAACCCAACTTACAAAATGGATTTCTAAAATCTATCGTATAAAAATTATCACTTGCATTGGATCCATTGTTTGGAAATATCGGGTGGTCGTAACAGTAAAAGTTGAATCAAAGTAGGTACATAAAAAAGTTGAAAATTTGCCTTTGAAATTAAATAATAAATAAAATCGATTATAAACTAAGCTTTAGGTTTTTAAAAATCAATAATTATTTTATTTTTGTAGACTGTGATTTTAAGAATGATTATATTTTTAAATTAACCAGAATATTATTAATTTTGATGACAAAATACCTACAACATGTAACATAATAAGCACAACATATAAAATAAAATAAAGTACTAATATAATAAAGCCTATTTGAACACGCTAATCACTTGAACTACCAGTTAGTTTTGAAAAAATCTTTTTCATTTCATAGTCAAATCCTCGAGGAAAATTATAGGCTATTTACAATCGCGCTACGATCCTTATAAGCAGGGCAAAGCGGGTAAAACCGCAGGGTACACCTAGTCTACAAATATGCTTTACGCAAGGTTGCATGAAATGTTTCATTAGAATTGAGATATAAGCTTATAAATCAGATGAGCATGACGTGTAAACATAATAAATATTTTTTTAACATTGAATACACATTACATTTCCATGAATGAGCTTTCATTTATATTGCGAAACCGATATGAGGCGAGAGGAGGCATGTAAATATACAAGCAAATTAAATGGAGCAAAGGGGAGCGTGCATACGTGATGGTATAAAAATTGGAACAGCTAAACGGAGCTGTTTCATTGCGAATACTCATTGACATTCAGATAGGCATCTTGTAAGAGACGAGAAAATATTATCTTTCTTGCCTGTGGTAAGATCTATAAGGGGCTGACTGGCTTGCAACTACCCTTACATCAGAGTCTGTTATAAAGCATCTCGGTGTAACGACTTATGAGTGTGAGAGTCAGTTTCTCGTCATCTGGAAGAGTCTACTAGTCCGTAGGGGTTCTTAAATCTCGATAGCGCACCATCTATTCCTTTAGTATGGCAGCTGTTGTCCATGGGAGACGATGACTACTTAACATCAGGTGAATCTCCTGGCGTCATATTAAAAAATAATTCATCTATTCTAATTTTAAAATGCCCAAATAAACGATCCTTAGAATTGAGAACTTCCACTTTTGTTAAGGCAGGTGTGAAAGAAATGAAGATTTATCTTATAACAATGTTATTTAACAGTCGCCGAGTCCAATTCCACGGTTACGTTGTATAACTGTATTCCATCCTTTTAAATACAGTTCTTTTAATAACCAAAACTATTTAAAAATTGCGATGAACATTTAATTATTTGCAGATCACTTTTTCTCTCCAACCCAAGTAATTTTATTCCCAAATAAATAACATGTTTAATTGAAACGTGAAGCGGTGGTAGCGTAATGGATAGGGCGTCGTATTTGAGATCATGTGGTTGCCGGTTCGAAACTCACCCATTGCACTACCGACGTAAACTCACTCGTAACACAAGCATTTAGCTAAGTACGAGGGGTAAACAAGAATACTAGTAATATGCAACCCACATTGCTAGTACCTAAACTTTAAAAAATAAATAAAAATGAAAATATTATATTTGCAGATTACCTATGTTCTCCAATCCAAACCCAAAAGACTAACTGAACCTAGCTCACAGCTTTTTAAATAAAATTACAATTCCTATTCCCAAATAAATAACATGTTTAATTTAATCTCTTTGTCTATGATTGGACAAAACTGCTTTTAAAATACTGTAAGCGCGATCAAATTGTGCACAGATAATATTAAAAGACTCTTTCATTCAAATAATCCTTAAATAGCTATAAACTGCAATAAAAGGAGGAACAAGTATCAAATTCCTCACTCACGGCTGTTATATCCCCTTTTACGAGTTTCCTACAAGATTCCAAATCCCCAATCCCGAGGAACGTGCAGTGAAGACTGGACTTTACAACGATTTGAATGATTCCTTTTGATCCTCTTTTATCACGAATATAAAGTACTCGTAAGATTTACGTATTTTGATATCGTAAATTACATTTAAAAAATCTAACCTGCTACTAGATACTTCGTGTCAGTGTATAAATAGTATTAATAAAGTCAGTTTTTAGTTGCCAGCGATAATAAATTAGTTTTATGCGTTTTTTCAGTCTTTAAAGATTTTTATGTTTTTTTTTAATAATTTTAGACACGCCTGACGTGGTTTTGGATGAATGAGACTCTTTATTAATATGATAAATGTTGTTAATCTAATACCTACAGTTGTCCAGATATAAAAGTCAGGTAACAATACCATCTAAAATCTTAATTCTTCAAATATTACATTAATCATTTGTATAAATCAAGTCAAAAGCATTGCTAGACTTATTGGGATCGAAATACAACATAAGACAGTATCATCCTAAATCAAAGCAAAAGTAACTACTAAACTATTGTAGTTTTATGTTATTATTTCAAGCACTAAGTGCAGCTACCACCCACAGTTACAGGCATCTAAATCTAAACGCAAAACGAGAATGAGCTCCAACACACTTAGATCTATTTTGAATGAATCATTCACAGCTACGCGTCTTATTATTGTACTGTTTACTGTTTTCAGAAGATTATACCTCAATGCCTATTAGAGAGTTGATTGGAGTAGTAAACCACGTTATGGGCTGCGTGAAATATTATTGTAACGATGTTAGCATTGAGATACTACGTTATGTCTGCCTTGTTATGATTCCATTTGCGTGGCTGACGACTATGAGGTCCTAAAATCCAATACCAGCCTGGGGAAAAATAACTTTTCATAAAAATATGTTGGGAGCATAGTGTTTGGATTCCCCGATAAAATTTCAGTAGAGAAAAAACATCAATAGTTACACCTAATTACAGGCCATGGAATTGCTGGAGACATTTTTCTGATGTTTTTGGAACAAAAATACGATTTCTTTTGTGTTTATTATTAGTAGATTGCTGGGTCAAAGTTTGCGACTGACTTAATTTAATATTGCGGCGCTTATTCTACAAGTTTAAGAGTAAAATTTACTGCGCAGTCTCGTCTAGCAGAATAATAATTCAATGAGCAGTAGATGAATATGTTGTTTCAACAATTTCGGTGTGTTGAGGGTTTTGATGAAGACAGTTTTATGGGAAAATGTGGGTAGAAGTTTATGCGGCCTTTTCTCTTGTATAAATTGGTTTTGGAAGGGGTTAACTGACTGGGAAATTCGAATAATAATAGTCTTCTCCAATAGTCCATGCAAGGTGTCTTATTTTAGTTTGAAGGATATTTTTTTTGTGAACCCTTTGGGTTATATCGGTGTGATAGTAGCGCCCCACCATCTAAAAAACAACAAATAACAGCTTTGTTACGGTTGCAGAATTCTGGACATCAAAACGCAGACATTTTCCGAAAAATACTGCTATTAAGCTTTAAGCAACATAATGTTGAAAACGCTGGTATGCTGTTTTTTTACAATGTTGAATTCGCTGAAAGTGGTCAGAAAACCACTACTCTAGAATGCAACTGGAGCGGATATGTGTGCCGCATGTCAGACGACTTGTGGGCTAGACTTACTACAGAGTGGATCTACAAGATGACGCGGGAGGCCCATGCGGAGATGGAGAAACGAATTGGACTTGGACTGAAAAAGCTTTAATCCGTGAGGAGAGGAGGTAGGGTAGGGAACTCTTTGCCTTGCCCAAACTGGGCAGATAAAAAAAATATGGTCCATTTTAATTCACGACCACACATTAATTGATAAAAGTAATTCAAACGCGGTAGTAATAAAGATATTCTATTACATAAAGCGGGTGTCAGTTGTCGTCTAGACATAACAACGGCTTCTGAGAATTTCACTATCAACCTTATGTTGCGGTGTGTTTAGGCTTCAGAGTATCAAATTTAGGGAGAGCCCCGTGTTAGAAATATTATTTTACTATAAACGTTGAATAAGTAGGTATAACAACTATGTACTAGAGAGATCTATATGCCTAGGAGAGAAGTATATACATGCTTGTTTTTCAACGATAAACTTTAGCATTTTGATACACACACATAACATTGATTTTATTAATACTATAGCTATAAATTCCCACGTACAATTCGTTAAATCACCTATAAATTATGACTTTAGTAATCCCAACAATAAATTCATCTTCGGAAGCCGTAAAGTGTTGTATAAACATACTTTTGTTTGACGCGTCGTTGACAGGTTGTCAAAAACCAACCAGCTTTTACAACTGTCAAAATATTTGAGAATAGAATTTCGAACTTACAGTTCTCATATTATGAATTATTATATTCCACAAAGATTTCTATCGACTGCAAAATATAATTTGGTATGTAAATATCGAATAGGGATTATCTGGGTATATCGATAATAAACCAGAATTATATCGACACTCATTTGAAGTAGGGCGTACCTAGTATTAGCGTGGCGGAGACAAAATCCTATTAAGTGGTTTGTAAAATATTGCAAGAATGAGGAGAATGCCAGATTTGTCTCGTTCTAAGACTCGCCTTGAATGCAATGTTGGCTATAATAAAACATAAATAAAAACAGGCTGTAAAAGTGTCTACGCTTTACAACTTTTCTCTGTGTAAAATTCGCTTGTTGACTTTTTTATGATTTGGGTCAACATAAGGTTTAAGAAAAATATGATATGGTTTTACGGTTCGCTTATTTGGCTGCGAATTGGCCAATAACAGAGCTAGCATAATCATAATCATTCATAACCTACAATGTTCCCACTGTTGGGACACAGGCCTCCTCTCGGTGAGAGGGAGCTACGCGGTCACATACAGTATATCAAATTTTTCTGTTCGTCCGGCAGCCCTTGGGCAATAATTAGCTATTTAAATAAGTATAGGAACTATGTAAAATCAAAGTACAATTCAAACAAAACACAAACGAATATAAATCGTTCCTAAGTAACACACAAGATTAAATTCACAAAAAAGAATAAAGACTTAAGATAAATTATGTAAAAGCAATAGGCGTAAAACGCTTAAGAAAGAGTATAAAATACAATGCTACAAAACACTTAAGAAGTCGAATCGAACAGAAATAAGAATCGTCATGTCATAGTCCACCAAACTGACTAATTGTAGGATAACAAACAACACATAATCGACAAAAGCCTATTGAAATTGTAACAAAAATGAAATCATAGCAGAAAAAGAAATGCAATAATTAATACTATTAACAGAAAAAATAACTATTTAGAAATAAAGACGAGAGAAACCTTAACAAATATCTAGCTTATTCTTCTGCTAATGATGTAAAAGCTTGTCAATCTTCGTAGTTTACGGTCGTTAAGCTTTAAGTTATGTCTCATCTTGTCACTAAGAGCTGTTGCTATAAATCAGCTGATAGAGCCTTCATAGCTTTTGGTCCATGCATTTTGCTTGAATAACCTATGATAAAGTGGTTACGTTATTTGCCTTATTGCATACCTATTATTATTATGAGAACATACAACAACGACTCTTTACTAGGTAATTCTACTAGTCCAGGAGTTTTTCCCTCTTTATAACCACTTATGATTTCGCATTATCGACCAAAATTTTAAAATTACGCGTTCAACCAAATTCATAGCACGCATTTATTGAGTCTGAAAATCTATAATAGTTTTAAGTGAGTAAGTTATCAATGTTGCAACTACTAACGTATCTAAGACGTGCATCGATACCAATAAGGAATCGATTCAAATCATTTGATCAGCTCTCGATACACGTACAAAAACAATTTGCAAAACTGAGTTCAATTCGCGCCATCCCGTTGTAAAGCACACGAGACGGAATGACGAATTGTAAAAGGAAAGGCATGGTTTAAATTGTCGTTTAATGTGCAATTTGTATGACTGGTCGCTTTGAAATGAGCCAACACTTTGCGCGGACGCAACGACGGAGTCAACTCGCGTAAATCCTAGCAAACTTAACTTTGCTGTTACAAACTAGAGGTTCTGACAAAATTGAATTGTATATTTATGGTTATAAGAGTCATATTTTGATTATCTAGGAGGTATATCTTATAAAATTAAGTTGGGAATTTCACAAAGTTGGCGCCACTAGCTTTGCGAGGCGTTGCATGCAGCGTATGCTCATAGCCGCTTAAACGGTTATTATCGAATGATGTTTATGACAAGCTATGACACGAAATGATATGCGGATGTTATTCAGTAAGTATTAATTCTTAATAACCACTACTGATGTACGCGCAATAAAAGATGACGTGAAGGCACCTCAATGAGCCTTAGCTGAGGATCATAGATGAAATCATTCGGGTAGGTACATTGTCCTCGGCGATTTGAAATTAATGTTTCTTTTTTTAACCTGCGCTATCCAACCACTGGGCAAATGTCTCCCTCATACCTTTTCAGTTCTTCCAGTTCGTTGCCAGCCATAAATGCATCCAGAAGCCCGAAAAGCCTGATATTATGTTATCCCTAAGATATCGATATTACCTAAAAATTTTGTTCAAGAGTTCTGATAGAAAATACTGATTTACCTACTATTTTTATGGAAGAAGTGATTTAACAAAGTTTACAACCAAATCAAGTCAGGGTTTCATTATTTGATTTGCCATTTTCAGGGCGAACCATTAGAAGCTCCAGTTAACATGATAACAAATGCGGCTTAAACTTTTGAATGCCATATAATACTGATTTCAAATGAAATGAATAAACTTCGTAAGTTTAAGACAACCTCGGCTTTATTTATAAAAATGCTCTTCGCTGTTAACTTTAACATTCCAAATCTCACACTTCTCAATGCGCGCATATCATAATAATAATCTTTAAGGTTCTATCATATTATTATACACTCCAGTTATCCTACATCTTGGGCTTATTCATTACATCAGACATTCCGTTAGAAGGGAATCTAATGAGTTAACAACGATCTAGTTTATCTAAACAATTAAATATAATTGCTTCATCTAAAACTAATGCGATAGTCGTGTTGTTGAGCGATATCCTAACTTTATTAACGTTGCTGATACATTCCTGGATCTCATTAATTTAAGAGTCATTAATTTTAGTATCGACAGATCGACAATCGCTAAATTTGACTCAACTTATACATACCTTAAGCTAAATATAAGTTATCAAGAATAAACGTATGCTGCAGAGTATTTAAAAGTTGTAAAATTGCATTTACTGGAACAAAGGAAGTCCCCATATCATCTATTATAAAACGACTTCTTGCGATTGTGATTGTACCTTTCTCTATTTTCGTAAATTCCAGCTTAATATATCATTATCGTTATTTTTAGTATTGTTGATACTAAAAATCGAAAGAACGGTAGTTCCAATTAAAACCTTCTGACCCCAGATCTTCTCTCAGAATGTTTATTTCTCAGAAGTATTAGGCTATAGCTTAGTCTACCTCACTGGGCTAGTAATAGTTGGCAAACTTCGCCTGCCATCGAGAACATCTCTCATGAACTGAAGGCATCCTTATGCGGCCATAATATTTTCGAAAGTCAGAGTTAACTGTTAGACTATCCCTACATCTTTATATTATTATAGTTTCCTAATTTACCACATTAACAAACTAAGCACATAGCAAAACGGTATTTAGATCATCTGCAAACTGAGCTATTGAGTGGAGCGTGCCGACTTGCGGTGGTCCAATATTGACACGGCAATCGACGCGACCAGTCGCATACATATTGCGATAATACTGCGTCCGTCTAGCCGCCGCGCCGCGACGTTTTATTTGTCTGTATGCACGTGTGCAGAATGCCTTATTTTTTATAGAATTTATTTGATTTTTGTTTATTGGTCGTAAAAGTCGATTGTTGTTCTTTGTAATATTGGCCGCAAATATAAAAAGGAGAAAAAAAACTTTAGTCATTTTAAAGACTTTACATCCGGAATAATGATATTATATGCTTTTAATACCGAGCCAAGTGCATAACCATTTTAAATTTAAACACAGTAAACGATTGGGGGCTGACTACAAAATCGAACGTCATAAAAGCATCCAAACAGGACAATGACTCTCAAGGATGTAATGATTTTATCAAAGCACTTCTCAAGTAAATACTTACTGTAGTGAAATAAACTTTAGGAATAGGGTCAAAGCTTCAAGTAAAATCACGAAAATCTTTTGCACTTTTGTATTGGAATGACGTCCGCCAATTGAAACCTCGTGGTTCGATTTTTGTAGTAATAGTACCTACCTACTTTTCATGTAATAATTGATACCTACTTTTCATGTAATGATTGATACCTACTTTTCATAACTTATGACATTCAGTGGTTACATAAGTTTTGACAGTTAATGGAACCATCAAAATAACTCATTTTCGTTGCCTGTGAGTTAATGAATAGTGGAGTGGAGAATAGTGTGTACAAAGTATACACTTAATAAATACTTATAAAATATGTATTTTGTTTGAGTGGAAATCAACAACTACATGTAACATAATACCTACTTTCGACTTTTGTTTGAAGTTTTGGTTCCGAATTGGCACATAATAATATTTTGTTGTGGTTCTTTTTGATATAAATAATATAAACTTATTATTAATCTATATATTTTTTATTTCAGATTAAATCAAAGCTGAAATGAAGGAAAGGATAGGTATGTAAGTATTTACTGTTAAATACGACATAAAACAATCACAAATAAAAATGACCGCCGTTCAAAAAATTACGATATAAATAATAATTTTTACCTCTCGAAAATCACCTGTGTGGTCACTTCAAATTAACATTTTTGTAAATCATAATGTATTTTTGTTGTTTTAATACTTATATCTGTTTTTTAGGTATCTTTTATTACACATAAAATGTGATTATCTAAAGTTTTCAAATCTTGAAATTTACATAAAGCGACATCTGCTGGACCTCTAACCTTTGGGGAAACTTTTCTGTTATCATTTCGAAATTGTACTGGTACGTTTGCTAATGAATAAAAAAAGTCTGAAACAGAATATTTATTTCTATCTTAAATTGAACATTTGTCTTTTTTATTGTCAGTTTTAGATTGATGTATCTTTGTTTTAACCTTTTTATGACCTTTGTTCCTAAATGTATTACATTCATCAAAGTCACTTTTACTAGGGCAAGAACGTGCCCTTACAAGAATTTATTGTTAACATAGATAGATGTAGTCTTTTAAATTTTAATAGACGTAGCGTAGCATCGGAATTTGAGACATATTTGAATATTTCTACAAGACGATGTGACTCTAAATAATGATGATTAATACTAGCATAGAGCTTTTTATATAGCTGGTTGATATTGTATACCTACAGCATTGAAAAAGATTTTGATGTTTTTAAGGATAAGCCATACATTTTACTGCATAGCACCCTTAGCACATTTATTTTAACTGAAAATGATTGACACTGCGGTTTTTATCTGATGTGGTCGTAAGATACAAATGGGCTTATTACCTACTGATATACTGGGAACTCCAAAATTAAGAAAAAATATTTTCATGAAAGTTTTATCACAGCTGCCTAGACAGAACTTATTCATTTTTACTGTCGTCTGGCAGACAAATTAACAATGCTTTTTTTTTTCCAGACATCATACATAATATCTTATTTATTTCGGTTAATCACCGTCGCGGGCGTCCCCTTCCCCACAATGACAAACGTAACGCTTTTGATCATGAGTGATATACGACGAATACAAGTAGTCAGAGTAATTTTTTAAAGACTGATTGTTTAGTATAAAGGGGAGCAAATATTTAGATGTCTTGATTCCGTAGCTACGTCATCAGACATGGCCTACCTAAGGAACCAATACACCAATAATATTGCAGTTGAAACTCTATCAGACAATACTTGTTTTATAACTTTAATATTGATAGAAGGCCCGTGCTCTTTGGTGGACGGGATATTAAACATATAATTAATAAAAGGAATTATGTTTTATAGGAAATATAATAGAAACAATACAATCACCTACTACATCTCGGAAATTAGACACCGTAGCTACGCCCTAAGTGTTTCCCGAATTGTGGAGACAGCGGGTAAAAAAATTAGTGAAGATATTTTTCATATTCGATTGCACGATCTAATCAAGCCTATGTAGCATTACCGTTAACCTTGGAAAAGTTACAGTCAGATCTTTTAGTAAGTTCATTAATCAATATTTTTTTACAACAAAATATGCGATCCGATCATGTTCATGTCATAGCCTATATAGACTAGGTACGATGACTACATACCACCAAGTGATCTTAGATCTGTTTGAGCTAGCACAAAATTTCATTATGACATAAATTATATTAGATCACCTAAAACATTATCAATACATGAAAGAGGATTTTCGAATTCGTCTATTATCATCAAATAATTCCGAAAGCTATAAAACATTATTTATTTGCGGTTTCGTTTGTATGCGACACGCTCATAAAATTTTATAGTCTGAATAACTATGTAGTGGTGCTGGTATAAATATTATAAAGAGAATAGTTCCGCCGAGTGCTTGGAATTTTCGGAAGGATCATCATTCAGCCACTAATGCTCCAAAAGCATGCCTATAAGTGGAAGTGAATGGCTGTGGAAGTAAAGTCCAAGCAACCAGAGGTCAGTTCCAGAGTTATTTGATAAATGAAATGTTTTTTATAGTGCTGAAAACTGGAGAATTTCCGACAAAAAATTGTTCATACCTTCCCTAGCCCTATGTTGGGAGCCATTGTGATCCGAAAGGTTATGAACCAGCGCAATCGCCAGTAGACCAGGTAAAAAAAATGGCAAGAGTGCACGACGCAATCACTCTATATTACCCAAAACTATCTACTTAAAGATTCAACAATCGCTTATTTAATGAAAAAATCTTTTAGCGCAGGTTTTATAAATAAATTTTCTAAACAATTTATTTCTAATATTTTTTTTGTGATGGGCGATGACAAAG
This sequence comes from Subacronicta megacephala, assembly GCA_958496365.1. Taxonomy (NCBI): domain Eukaryota; kingdom Metazoa; phylum Arthropoda; class Insecta; order Lepidoptera; family Noctuidae; genus Subacronicta; species Subacronicta megacephala. The sequence continues at coordinate 12,703,129 of OY292531.1, read as the reverse complement.
AAAATATATAACCAATACCAATCCATTCAAAAGTATTTTTGACACTATCTCCTATATTAACCACACTTGGATAAAATAAGATAAAATTTCGTTGACGATTAAAGAAGATATTTAAACCGCACTGCTTTATAGTTTGGAAAATAAGGTTGAAGATTGACCAGCAGAAAATTGTAAGTGAAAGGAAATTGTGTCACAGGATCGTTAAGATGTCTTTTCTCTCTGCTTAATTTGGTTGCCGTTGATAGACATTGATAACTTCTTAATGACTTTATTTTTGGTTTGTAAGCTTCTGTTAGACTTAAGGATGGCAACATTAAGATTCCTTCTATTCCCGCTTCATTGAGTATTAAAAGAGTTATAAAAGGGGTGCCTAGTAGGTAATAGTTTTGATTTTGTCGAAGATATATTTAAAAATCTATGTAAAATTGAATGTGTAACTAAATTATATTTAGGGTTTATCTACTTTATGAACGAGAACCCCATTGTGTATAGGTACAGTAACATAAGCACGATTGTAAATTATATATACTTAGTTATAACTACCTAAAAAAAAAGTATCAAATAAAAATATCACGATATATTATTCCAACCCAATTAAATAAGTTAATTATTAATAGTTAGGTATTGTATAGGAAAATACCGTTGCGTTGATCCTGTTAGGTAAATTTGAATACGTATTTAATAATGATTATCTGTTGTCCGTTCATTCATAATGGTCGCACTTGGCGCCGCGCGATGTAATGAGTGGGGTTCCACTGACAGAGATTTTAATGAACATTTATTTTATGGGGCGTCTACATTTGACCTATATTACGATTGTAAATTAGCATGACTAGTTGATAGAATGGATTCTAGGAATCAGCTGAAAGTTATAAGGATGATAGAAGATTTTAATTTAATGTTTTTGCTGCCGCTTAGACTGTCATCATAGGCTTCGTTTCTAAAATCAGTGGTGAGTATAAATCTGCTTTATTTGACATAAGATATGATTATTGTTGAGTATCGTATTTTCAATTAAATTAATTTGTTAAGCTAGATGTGATGTGATGATTTACGAATGGTTGCTGGTAGAATGAAAAGCGGAAGACAGGGTAAAATGGCGCACACTAGGGGAGACCTACGTCCTGCAGTGGAAGGATGACATGATGGTCATGAATTTATTATGCAATCACAGTGTTAATGACATTACAAATAAAATTATTACGTCAACTAAAATTGCTAACATCCAAAATATTTAAGACTCGAATTTGAAGAGCTCGTATACACTATACATATATAAAAATGAATCCCTATTTCCCCTGGTCATGCTTTATTTATTATTATTATTTGTATCTCCACCTTGGATGTCACGGCATGCCTCCCGTGAGGAAGACATCCGGTCCTTTGGCAGGCGTGCGGGGGGACACAGGTCCAACGCGCAGAGGCCCTTTGGAGAACTTTAATCTAATATGGGATGGGGCACCAACCCGGGACACTCCACAACTGCACTATAGAAGTACAGCCATGGAGTATCCCGGGTGGGAGCAGGACTATTGTAAAATATGGAATTTAAATTAATAGGATTATGCATGTGGGTGTTTGATGGACCGATAACTTCTATTGCCGGAAGAAAACGGCGTCTGCCTACGACCTCGAACTTACATCCCTAGGGATGGCAGACGGTGACTAGCCAACTCACTAGCTGGGCCCCCCAAAAAGCTGCCAGTACAGGCAGAAGGCGGCAACAGCGGCGTGAGCGGCTAAGGGTGTAGAGAGGTGCGGCCCCGGTTTCACCGTCGCGGGTCTAGAAAAGACCCGGAGTGGGTTTCCCCGCTATTATGCCATTAGACACTTCCACCCCCGAGCATATAGCTCTAGCGGCCCCCCTCTGGCCGGCCAGTTAAGGCAAGACAGAGTCGAGAGTCCTGCGGGCGCTCTTGGAGTTCCACTCCAGCTACCCAATACGGGAAAACTGGAAACGAGGCCCTGACCGACTCTCTGGGGCAATAAGGACCGCAGTGTCGCCACTCACCATCAGCTCGCCACAAGCTGCCCTGCGGTTTGTGCGCTTTTCTTTAGACCTTGTGATACATTTTTTGTTTTATTATCATAGGTTGGTAGAAAGCGATTATAATCTACCCTCCAGTTTTACGTTAGTCTCATGGTGAGGTAACGTTTGTTCCAGAGGGGGTTTATTATTATTATTATTAATAAGTTTATTTCAGACCCAATAGAATAGTCCATAAATTTTGTTAGTATTTTTGTTAGTAACAATTGTGCTTAATACTAGGTTAGTATTGTTAGTATAATGTTCTTAATTTATAATTAATTTTATGCTTTAACTTGAGCGCAACTTTCCCAACTTCATTTTTTTTTAATTTGACTTATACTTTATAGAAGGTTTTTTACGGAAACAAAAATTAAGAAAATTGGTAAGACAAGACAACATCTGTTGGGTCAACTAGTATTTATTATAAAAAAGAATTATTATTGTTACACTTTAAGTATTTGGCCATAAATCCGCTATAAATGAGTCTGAGCCTCATATGAACAAAAATAATTAAAACGCTAATGAATTTAAGAGACCGGTTCTAATCTGATTTGAGATAACATCGGGTCATCTCAATGATAAGCTTTTTTAACAAATGTTATACCATTAATAATACTTGATTTTCAATATATATTATTTTAAATATGATTTCTATATTATATCGTAAACGAAATGGATAACATAAGATTGAAAAATATCTACATTGTTTTACATGATAATCAAATTTAACGGGGTTATTATAATGTAAATTTATTTACATATTGTATGAGGATTATTTTTTTATTATTGCAGTAGGTGGCGGAAATGGTAGATAACTTATGGCTATTGGATGTTCACAACCCAAATTCATCCATTGCTGGATATGGTACCACCTTAGTTGGTGCCATTTATCACAAATCTGTGCTATTCGTGATAGCCCAGTGTTCTGAATATTGGACTGCCAAGTCAAAGGTCTCGAGTTCGAATCCAAAGCACGCACCAATTTGAGAAGTTACGTGCGTATTATTACTTATATCCATACGTTTAATTGGTGAATGAAAACATCGTTAAGAAACCTGCATGCATGAGAGGCGTGTGAAGTCTTCCAACCTGTATTGAGCCAGCGTGATGCCTATCCCTCCTTATCCCTCTAATTTTGAGAGATCTCAGTGACTGTTGCAATTTATTTCCAAAACGGTATGACCGATTTATATGGTTTTCTGTAATAGATTTTTTACTTGCCTAACTTATATTGTCTATTAGATCTGTTATTCAAAAAAACTGTGATAAATAAATTATATACACATCAATTAAACGAAAGTTTGTCATTTTAAAGATATTACTTGATAGTGAAAATCTCAATCGACAATATAACGGCGACGCATATGTATTGACTACTCAACCATTTACATAAATTAAATCTCAAGCAATACTCTTCCCTATCACTTATACAATTCAATGTACTTTATTAGCTTCAAACATTATCGTATAAGTAGTCTATTATACCTTAAGTCATGTTACACCATTCTATTCCATTATTACTTACTTTAATTCCATTCTTAAATTTATTGGCATTTCATAGTAAGGCCACAATGGTATTCAGATTGTATATGTCGTAGGATAATTTGATACTTCGAATCTTCGCGGAAATCCTAGGGGTTTTGCGAAAACGCGGATAATTAGACATAGGCGAAAAATTATCAAATCTTACTGGACAAAGTCAGGATTTTTGCGAAAATACTCGTTACTATAGTAAGATTTGATGTGCTCAACACTGATTGGCTACAATTTTGTTGGCTGACTTCTAATTGGTTCCTAGTTTGCCGATGATTAACTTCAAGTATTGTATCATAGAGTTATGAAGGTTTAGAATAGGTGAGAAAGGAAAATCACTTAATTGATTTTTATAAACTTTTTATTGAAAATTTTAGTATGTATGTTGTTTTCTACAGACAATAGGAGATCTCAGTCGTAGTAAAAAAAAATGATCCAATTTTAGGGTGTAATCCATAAATTAAAAAACAAAACACTTCTGCAATTTAACTCAGTCACAAACGTAAACAAATAACGTGCGGCAACAAATGATTGACATTTAAGACGTCAACCAATCAGAGACGATCTCTTATTGAACGCGCTGACCGACCCATCAGCGTTCTTATTTCATAACAGCCAGCGTTTCGTTTCGCAATATTGCTATAATAACGAGTATTTTCGCAAAAATCCTGACTTTGTCCAGTAAGATTTGATAATTTTTCGCCTATGTCTAATTATCCGCGTTTTCGCAAAACCCCTAGGATTTCCGCGAAGATTCGAAGTATCAAATTATCCTACGACATATACATATTTAAAATAAGTTGTATCTTAATTTGTTTTCAATTGAATATTCTTGAATTAGCTATAAATTCGGTTAACCAAATCGTTTTTTTTTAGATACAGCTTTGTTGTGAGAATTAGGTAATACATTTTTTATACTTCAGTGTGATTTTTACGCATAGTTCTGTAGAAGCACCAGTGGCAATAGCCATGTCACTTAGTGTAGCCTTGCGGTTGTCTCCAAAGCCTGGAGCCTTCACTGCTGCAACCTGCAGACCAATCTTAAGTCTGTTAACTACCAGTGTGGACAGGGCCTCACCATCAACATCCTCAGCTATAATGATCAGGGGCTTTCTTTGCTGGTTGGCCAGCTCCAGAGCTGGAATGATTGTCTGCACATTGCTTATTTTCTTCTCTGAGAAAAGAACTAAAGCATCCTGGAACTCAACTTTAGCACCCTTTGATGAGTTGATGAAATATGGTGAAATGTAGCCTCGGTCGAACTTCATACCTTCAATGATTTCGAGTTCGTCGTTGAGGGTCTTGCCATCTTTTATACCACCGAAGAAAAAACAAATGAAACTCGTTCCTGTTTTTCTTTTTTTTTTTTTCTCTTCTTCCTCGGGAAGAATCTTCGGGTTAAGCGGTTCCCTCTTTATTGTTGCATTCGTCAGTGTGCTCCGTGCGCTCCAACCTCGCGTCGTCCGGGCTTGCTTGCCGGCGCAGTTGAATACTTATTTTATGTTTTCTGGAAATTCACAGAAAACTAATTAATGCTTTGTTCTTTATCCTTACCCGGCGCCTCCACCATATGTAGAAGCACCAGTGGCAATAGCCATGTCACTTAGTGTAGCCTTGCGGTTGTCTCCAAAACCTGGTGCTTCTACAGTTCCAAGCGTGTTATGAGATAAGCGACTAAACAGATTTAAATTTGTGGAGTTGCTATTTCAGGAGGTGTAATAGAAATGGACAAAAAGATATAATATTACTTTTTACCAATATTATATTAGAGGAAGTCTCAAAATGGTGCTAGTGACAGAAAAGTATACAGGGAACCATTCGTCTTGGTATGGGAACGTGAGGAGAAGTGATAAAAAACATGTCACTAAAAGAGCTACTCGATTGAAAGTATTAATCATTATGCTTATTATCATTTCTTGTTCGATTCATTTAATTAACAGCTACCAGGTTTGTATTACAATGCTACTATAGATTTTATGTTTAACTGTATTGATTGCGTGCGTAGTGCGGAAAATATATAACATCGACAACGGAAGCGTATAACATCGAATGGCTATAAGACCACAGGGGTCGTCATAAAATGGTTCACCTGGAGATGATATTATCGTTGGAATAACTGTTAACTTCCCACGGAATTGCTAATCAGAAATTAGTGTGTTTCGATAAAGTATTTTTTGGGAAAAAATAACGCGTGGTATACATTCAAGAATAGCGTTTATGTAATGGTTATTTTTTGTTGTGATGTTTCACGAGGAGAAAGATTTAATTAATGACACTTTCTTTGTCTAGTAACAGTGGGTAATAAATAAATAATGACAGATTCCCAAAGTCAAACCACAACGTGCAAAGGAAATATTTTTAGATTTCGTCGGGACTTTTAGGAATGTTGTTCATTTGTCTTTATCTGAACAAAATGTATCAAATCAAAATACAGATTGGTTTCATATACTGTTATGTCCGACTGTTAATTATATTTTTTAAGCATATATACCACGAAAAGAATTACATATTTCTGGCAAAACCTTTAATTGCAAAACATTAAACAATGTTCATTGCGCAGGCGCGGCGGATACACAAGATAGTATAAGTAATGAACTTGTTTATATTTATTGCATCGTTAATAACGAACTTGATGAATTTAATTAGATGCTAAATGTTACCACTGGTTACATAAATATTATAAGGTTCGAGCCAAATGAGCAATAAAATTGTCTAGCACACCTTATTGCGATGTTCCTAACTTATGTTCTCTCACTGAATGCGAGAAAAGTCATAATATTAGTTTGTTAATGTCCACTACTGAATAAGTCTTTTGTATTTATTATTGCAACGGATTTATCTTAGATTTTTTACTTCAATCGAATATGCGGTTTTGAACAATTAATTACCTTTCCTGACCACCCAGTGTATTCAGTTCACAAATAAAAACTATAAATAAAATATAAACGTATCCCTTGACGGTAAAGTCCCAAAAGAACATAATAATACATCACCATACGTCCAGATTAAACCTTAAATATACCCAAACATTCAAAGCAAGGATCTGAAATAATGAAAACCCATCCAGGGCATAAACAAAAGCAATAAAACAATACTGATCGATAGCCCGGACGTGCGGAGATGTATTTACCTTCGCAAAACGAACAAAGCCTAAACAAGAGCGCAGTTAAAAGTTTAACAAACACCGATCTTGGTAGTTACATGGTCATAAATTTGCGAGAATAATCAATACCGATTGAGATATCAGAATTTTTGGCAATTTCCCCTTCGTGTATTACAATCAAAAGAGTACCTTCTTTGTTACTTTTAAAATTGAATTCATTATCGTTTGGACTTACTTATTCATCTTTATCATTTCTGGGTCCTATAACATTAGCAGGTATTCCAATCTTAGTATCTTTGAAATCAGTATTGCATCCTGCTACCTTGTGTTAAGGTTCATTTTTAGAGTGGGTATTTCCAGTCTTATTTTCTTTCGTTGTATACACGAGGCGGTCTCACACGTCGTGGTCGCAAAGGATTTCGGTAATCATAAATTGCGGTGCAATAATAGTCAGTTTGTGAGTAGCCTAAGGGGTTAAAGTGAATGAACCTTGGAAGAGATTCCAAAACAATTTGTTCTGGAACCTATTAAAATTCAACATTCGTTTTCTTTTGAAGTTGAATGGCGAGTTATTATCGACGATCATACTTTACTCCAATTTGTTCTGACTTTTGAAGTTAAAATATAAGGAAGTTGGATGGAAGATGGTTTTGAAGTTATGAGGACGATGCTGTAATTGCAAGCAATTATTTTAACTGTTATGAAATAAATTATATTTTTAATAAGCCCGGAATTTTACAAGGAAATTTTTGTGGAGAAAAAAATATCAAATCCTAAGTTATGAGATCGGGGAATGTATTGAGGATCTAACGGATTCAACCTTGTCATACTTAAATCCAATCCAATTATACCTATTAAGATATGACACAACTTTAGGAATTACATAAAATTACTTTTGACAGAGGAGATAAAATTTATTGTTTATAGTTTTAATTATAAATTGTCATTATTTAGCGTAGTAACACCAATTATGTCCTTTAGCTGTCGGATAAGATTATTGAGAATCGTTATTACCAATGTAAAGCATATAACACGATCAAATGCCCGAGAACGTGAACCAAATCAAATGACCTCTTTCAACTTTATTACAAAACTAACATGCAATTAAAAATCTATGTAATTAATTATATTATATTATGTCGGTTCATTGACATTTTATATCAAAGATATAATTTGTACAAACGCATGGCTTCACTGAATTTATCTGTGCCATAAAATTGTCGTAAAACTCGATACTACTAGAAACACGACTTTTTGACAGTGATAAAAACCTTGTTAGCTAATTTTTGTTGCCGACATTGCTTGTTTTAAAAAACCTACGGATAAACTTTAATATTCTTTGCTTTTCAAAATTCACACGCTTTTCTAATATACTTTTTTATGACTTTCGCTTTTATTAACGTCGTCCGCGTCCATGTCTTGTACAGAATTATGTACTGCAATAGATGGAGTTCTAAGTACTGCTATTTATATATGTAAGCATTTATTCATTTTTTTTACATTATGGGTGCTAAATTGAGTACTTCGGTCAAGCGATGTTTCCAGTTTCGATTTACTATCGAAGACAATTGTGTGGTCTTATTATCAGATGTATGTTTAAGAAGCACAGACATTTTATGAGGATTTTTTATTTTTTATGTGAAATATTATTAAGATTTGTTATTTTTTTCCCACAAACTACAACTTTTTAAAGTTAAGAGAAATATAAATATTAGTTGCACTAAATTAAAACGCTGTCGATAATGATATAGGTCTTAGGATTACACAGGTCAAGTCAGATTTGAAAAAACATATTATATTATTTGTAAATTAAACTTTCAATAAATTGACCTTTGGGTTTCGCGGATTTTCTTCACAAAAAACTTTGGAGATTGTTCTTTAAGTAAAATATCAAAGGAAGTTGTAACGGTTATAAAAATCTCGTGGATGAATATAATCTACACAAAAGCGTTAAAGAATGCCATTATTTACTTTAATCATTTTATTATACAGCATTAATGAATAAATCGCAGATTTCTAGGAAAGTATCTCAGATCAAGATTGAAGATTCCTATCATGAAGTAATTACCAGTTATAGGTTCCGAAATGTTTTTTTAAAAGGTGATAAGTGTAATAATTTACACAAAAAACATATATTTTATTAGCTACTCCAAGCTCCAGTATGCTTGAAATGTTTGAATTGAACTAGATTTTTAATCAACCATTTTATTTTATTTTTATTATTTCTTATGGCATTTAAAGTAACATAATTAAATTGGTAAAGTTTAAATAAAGTTTAATATAATAAATTAGTAATTTTAAGTTGAATCTCTTCTTTAATTTCCACATCATAATAGGAGCATAATTATTCGGGATCCAGACACTTTTTTCTATTATGATTAGTTTTGTTTGTATTTTTTTTTTGCAATTCAATTGCGATTGGCTAGTTCGCTCTCTCTTTCTTCTTCTCCTATCATGTTGTCATGAGCTTCTCATAAAATTTCATGCCCTGGTAAAAAGACACCAAGGTGACTGCATGGCTAATTGTCCTAACCCAAGATAAACAGTTCGAAATTAAGCGCTGAACGACGATTGTGATGATGCTTGTAGAATCTGGAATTAAGAAAAAGACAAGAACTGGAAGACACATTAAATAAAAATAAACTATAATTCCTGAATACATAGTTTTTATTTAGTTGGCAACATTGTATGAAGGAAGGAGGCTGCGGATCGAGAAGTATGCAATTAACAGAATTAAAGTATTAGGTTCATGGTTTATCTTGTGAACATAGATCAACTCGAATAAATAGGATAAATCAGGTTATCATTGTGGAACATGTTGATGAAGACTTAGTTTTACTGATGTTTTATTTGCGTATTACACTAAACACGTTGTTAACATGATCTGGATGTCTTTGAGGATAATCTTCTACTATAGTTCTGTTGTGTCCTTGCATTGTACGGTCTTCTCAACATTATTTGGTTTTCTTCAAAGAGACTTAAAGGGGTTTATTACAGTAACCCTTATAATAGCACCAGCTACCATGTTTGCGAATATTAGACTAATGAGACATAAGGGTTTAGGGGTAGTAGTATCGCGATGGCATGTCTACATACTCGTATATCTGAGTGCATATTAATAGCTACACCTCTATACGGAGGTCTGTAGGTCCTGTTTAGCCGGCACTATTGCTAATGCCCGGGCTAATCCCAAAAATTTGATAACAAAATCAAATAAAATGCAAAGTTTTAAATTAACAAAATGTTAAGACCTACGCACCATTAGGCGCGTAGACAATCCAAAAATACCGCAAACGTTTGCAATCAACACGACACAGAAGTCAAAACTAAAGAATAACAATAAAATATGTGATTTACAGTTTTGCGTGATGTCTCGTGTCAGTCACCTCGTTGGATTGTCGTAAAAATCTTTATTTTTGTCTTATGCTATTGTATCCACGAGAGATTTGACGATAAGATGATCAGTTGCAAATGTGATAGTTATTGGCAGGTATATCAGGAGAATATAAATATACTTACTTAGTAATAAATTCGTCTTACGTACAAGATATAAAGTGAAGTTTTTTTGCAGTTTTGGAATTTTACATGACCTACACGAATGTCTTGCTGTTCGATATAGTCATCCGACGGGTTGTTAAGCTCCCTAAATAAAGCTTGAGCTACATAATGACTGAAGTATGCGCGCTGTCAGTTAGGATAGGTCAACTCTAAGCTGCTTTCTTGAATACACCTGTTCAGATAATGTCCTACATGGTAAAACTCGCATATCTAATATTACTAATATAATCTGGACTTTAAAAGACTATGATTATTACCTAAGTTTGTTTTGACGTCTCTTGTCAGAGATCGTCAGCTAAGAAAAGCCGGCTAGTATTCATAATTTAAAAATATTGTCCATATTTAGTAGTTGTAGTTAGCCTCTTTCAAATTCCAGACAGTAGTATTATCAGATGTATGTGCACTCACATTCTAAGGTCCAGTTGAAAACGAGCACCAGTGGTCTGGTTATTAGCTGAACTGGGTAATTTATCATGCCTTTTTTACATACTCATTAGTTTTCGAATGATATTGTGTTCATTGTCTATAACTGTGTCAATAATTATTCTTTCTTAATCGTTTTTCTTCTTCATTTTTCTTTTCTCTTCGTTCTATTCTTCGTTCATAGCTGGTTCACATTTGGACGAGCCGTCAATTTTATCGTTTACTGGCTGACATATCTTGCTTTTCGTATAAGATCGAGCTGACAGTTTATTGCTGCTTAATGTCTCGTAGAAACGCGAAAATGTTGGTTCAACAAGTAAGAACAGTGCAATATAAAGCAGTATATTAGTAATTACGAATCCGACAAAAATCGTCATAAATGCGTCATCGCCGACAGTTTTATTGGTCTCCCTAGTGTGAACAGTAATATTGAAATACTTATACCTACATGCATCCGACACCTTTTCGTCCAGCTCTGAGTTTTATTATATAGGTCAAAATTTGAACTGGCCTTTGAAGAAAGAGCTTTAGAAGCTTTGACATGTTCAAAGAGTAGGCATAGAGTACATTATTTGGTGAAAGCCCAGTTTCAATTTCCCATGTCTGACTTTTATGTCGTCATAAAATGATATATAGGCTTTCAGTTTTAATAATGTACATGTGAAACCAACCGCTGTTAACATGCGAACGTGTGAATGTTTGGATGAAAGTAGGTTTGGTCATAAGCATGTGTAAACCTGATTTTGTGACAATTGCACTGATGACAACATGAATTTCATCATCATATCCGCCAAAGCATAATATCTCTTGTGGCGTTAGAATAAGGTTCCAAAAAAATTCAGTAAGAACTTACTTAAGTTCTTACTGAATTTTTTTATAGAAAAACTTAACAACATTCTTCCTAGGTAGACCTACCAAATTCAGGATCATATGCTTAGAAGTTTCCCTAATTAATTTAATGTGTACTGATTACCTGACAGATAACACGCACACACACAAACTTTTTCTTAATAACTGCTAAATAAATGACAAAAAACGTATTCCATCAAACATCTTTTACTTTCAAGATACTGCTTTTATGTGAAATTGTGGCCATATCACTCAAAAGTTAAACATGACCTCGTAAATCTAAAACAACTACAAAAATTATATTAAAACAGAAGTTATGAAAAAAAAAATATATGAACTCTTTCATCCATTCAAGCAGTTGTCCCGTTTTAACAGAGATAGTATTTTGGGAAATTCCCATGGGATTAGGAATACATAGTATCATATAAAAATCTGATTCGCACACAAAGACACACGAAAATACACGTGCATTCCGTAAAACTTACTTTTACGACTGTAAATGATTTACGCATTGAGAGCTCTTCCCTCAGATCACCCGGTTTTTTGATAGATAGAGCTCCATAAAAGGTGGTGTTGGGACAATTTTATGGGATTTGGTGACGTTTATTGTGAGAAAAAGCGAGATCACACCACGACTTGCTTTACGTTATTTTGATAGGCAGATTCTTGGTATGATTGAAAATTTAAGTTGCACTTCATTCTGCTATGGTGTTAATAAGAATACTTATTGCTCCTTATAACATTTCGTCTGTATCTATTATATATTATATCGAAGGTGAATAAAAAAATTTCTCCCAGTTATACATCGAGAGTATAGATTAGGAAAGGATTTTCCCATTTTTGAAATCGGGAGTATGGATTGGGAAATAATTCTTCCAGTTTGAAATGGGAGTAGGTAAATTGGATAAGAATTTTGAACTTTAAATTGATACGCATGTACATGTTGGACTATTTTCGACTATCATAATATCGCATAAACAGCGGGTGTGACGTACGCCTTGTTCACGGTAGCAATAATATTCAATAGCCTGTCACTGCTCAACCTTTTGTCCAATATTTTATCAAAAGTAGGTAGGTAGATCATACATTTACATACCAAATGTCCGTCTGGGCGAACTGTGCGCGTTTACGACACGGATTATACAAGACACTGGCCACAATTTGTAAGATTTGTCAAATAAAGACATAACGCTAATAAATATTTATTGATAACTAAGTAATTTGTCGTCCAATCGGCGTCAGTCGTACGATGTCGAACGAAATTTCATTGGTCGAAGAGCCGTAAAAATAGCGCTCGTTGCGTATGGTAGTGTAGTGTTTATGATTCCAATGACATTTTTGTCTCTGGAACCCTCTTGAATTTATGGTGGCTGCTGATAAGCTTTATCATAGAAATGAGCGTAAAATAAGGATGTAATACACTTAAAACACTACGCAACAGACGAAAGGATGTCGCACAAACATTAATATGATATTTTAATTAGTGATTTTATGTTAATGTTCGATTTGCCAAATTTTATTAAGATTTGTAAAGGAAATTAAGATAGTTATAATGCAGACGACCGTGTTGCCTTATTTGTAGTCTCGGTCACACGACTGTCAACTGGGACTTCTATTTTTTTAAATTATTGTATTTGGGGAGCGATGGTGGCCCAGTGGTAATGGTCGTAGTTTCGACTAGACAGGCGCTTTGCTTTGTGTAAATTATTTCACTACCACTGCTCCCAAAACGGTGAAGGAAAGCATCGTGAGGAATCCGGCATGTCCTAAAAGCAAAAAAATCGAAGAGATGTGACATCTATCAACCAGCACTGGGCCCGCGTGGTGGATTACAGCCCACTCTGTCTCACCGAGAGGAAGCCTGTGTCCCAGCAGTAGAAACACTATAGGCTAATTATGCAGTCATATTATGCTTAATGACTGCCTCAATAGTATAGTGGTTCTGAGCGCGACTGCTACGCTAGAGGTCCTGGGTTCGATCCCCAGGTCGAGCATTGGGTGTTGAGTGTTATTGGGTTTTACTACGAAATTCCCAGTAGCAGCTCGGAGTCTGGACTTGTGCCCGGTTAATGGCAATAGGCTCGCCCCCTATTACATGGGACCTAAACATACCGGCGAAATGTGGGTGTACTTCAGTACACCTCTGCCTAACCCTTCGGGGAATACAGGCGTGATGGTATGTATGTATGTATTATGCTTATGGTTGGATTTACGTTAATCACCATTATGATCATGGGACCCAGACATAGCAGCAAACCGTGGGCGTACATTAGTTAGTACACCTCTATCGAAACCTTCGGGAATGGTACTCGTATGTAATGTTTATGTATTATTATCCTAGCCATTAATTCCAACTATATTCGTTTTACAATGGAAGGAATCGGAATTTATCGAAGAAAATAGGAAGAAGCGAATGACTAAGACCACTGCTCAATTTCTAGTCTAGGTATACTGATATTCTAGGAAAAAATGATAGCCTTTTCGAGTTACTACCACTTAACATAGTCATAGGTGTTCGTGTATACTTTATAGATAATCCTACACGAATATAATACTACTTCTATTACTCTACGGTAAATAGATAATGGAATCGTTATTTACTATTCAATCTTATTTACAAACAAGGTTTACAGTCATTCAAATCGCACATAAATGTTTTAATATATAGAACAAATACGGTACCCTGAAGACTGTCACTTGATTTATTTAAGGCTATATTTTAGACAAGCCGTTACCATCGGTTCTCATACGTCGCAAAAGGATTTAGGTACTTACTATTCCTCGACTTCTAGGCAGCGTATCAATGTAACCATCCACCAGGTTTTAAGTTAGACATCTAAAAATACAACTGTGGTAACAAAAAAGTAAAACGGAAGTCGGTGACTTTAATTTGAGTGTTTCTTTTGTTTTCGCCACCGACTTCCGAAACTGTTTTAGACATAAAAATATTTTTATTAGTTTTGAAGGCGGTTTACTATTTCAACCGACCTTATTGTTAAAAGTTATTTAATTTTGAAATGTTTAGTGGAATGTTCTGTTTATGTAGTTATAATATTATTTGTAGGCCAACTAAACGCAGGTTTCGGAGTAAACGATAATATAATGTATCAAATTTTTAGAATTTTGTTGATTTTTTAAAACCGCTTGACTGATTTCGATACCTAAATAAATGCATGGGACCATCTCTGATTATGACCTACCAAAGAAAAAAAGTATCATCAAAATTAATCCATAAAATTGGTGGAATTATCGCGTAACAAACCCACAAAATAAAACAATCGAATTGAGAACCTCCTCCTTATTGAAGTCGGTTGAAAACTTCATCCAGTTTTGTGCAGTAGTTAGGTTAGCCATTAGGCTACCGCTGCAATATATTTTGTTTAGTAGGCGAGCACCCTAAAGCTGAGCATTAATAAACATTTGCTATCCTAGACCGGTTCAGAGTAGACGTACTTACTATTTTACGTACTACGTCTACGATCATAATAATAATGTTTTACAATGTAAATTTTCGAAGATTATGAGTAGCTTTATCTTCCTCATTTCTTTATTGGTCAACAGTAAGACTGCTACGCTAAAAATCTTTGGTTGGATCTCAGGGTCGAGCAAAGTGTAGTGTGTTTGTCTATGAAATACACAGTAGTTGCTCGCAATTTGGATTTGTGTCCGGTTAATGGCAGTATGCTCGCCCCATATACCCCTATACTTGGCACATAAACATACAAGAAAACTGTCGTTCTACATAAGTACGCCATTAGTAAACCATTACACACCACCAACCAGATGTTATGTTATGTTTTAAATTATTGTAAGAAGAATAAAATTATCCGTAATCTTATTTCGGGCATACACACTTCTTTAGAATACACACAGTTCTTCCTAAAATAATCCTTGTTGTATGCTGTACCTTGCTAGGATGTCAGACTGCCAATGGCCTCTCCATTGTCTAGATCTTAGCATCTAGTATGCGGTAGTTTGTTCGAATGTAGGATTACCCCGTTCGGTTTTACAGTCTGATATTATACACTGATTTTATTGAGTTATGTTACTGTTGGATATGATGTATTACTTATAATTCTTCTGATTTTATCATTTCAAAGGTTGATCATTCATTGCGTTGGCCTTATTGGAAGAAATGAATTTATGAAACTGAAATTTAGAAATGGAATGATAAAACCATCACGCTGTAACTCCCCAAAGGCTTAGGCAGAGCTGTACTTATGTACGGCCACATTTTGCCAGTATATTTAGGTCCCATGTCATAAAGGGCGAACTTATTATGAACTTAATAGGAGCACCGATGAGGATATTCCGCAACCTAAAAAAATTTGACAACGGGAATTACTGTCGGACGGTCTTTGATGATAGTAGTATTATTTATATTCAAGAAATAAAAACAATCTACAAATATTTTTTATGATAAACATTTTTTTTTGTTTTGGATTAGCTTAAACTTAACAATAGTTACTATTGACATTAAAATAACGATTTAGAACATAGTTTGAACCATGTGGGTGTACATTAGTGCACCTCTGCCTAACCCTTCGGGTAATACAGGCGTGATGGTATGTTATGTATGTTTGAACCATTTAGTATGACCGTTTGAAATGTTGAAGACGTCGTATTATTGATTCTTGGATTTTATTCAGTTTTCGTTCTTCGTATGTTAAACAACCTCGTGTTAGTTTGAACAAATCTAATGGATTAACCAATGAGTGTTGCACTGGAATTAGTGAAGTAGCAGTATGCATACTGTTGCGCTTCATACGGTGAGTATGGAGCACGGGGCTGCAGAGGCCCCTTTTCCTACCTTAGTCCCCTCCCTTCTCCTTTCTCCTTCCCCTCCCTTTTCCTTTACAGGGTCAGCAACAACAGTGATACCCTTGGTGTTGCAAGCGTTCATAGGAAATTCAAATCATTCTACGAAACTGCTTATTATCATGCACCTCGGCTAAAAAAGCGCCTTTACTGCAACAACTAACGAATAAAAAGATGCTATTTTTATACTTATTTATTTAGAAAAAATACCTTTTCTTATAGGTACTTTGACATTATAAAAAATGACCACGGAATGCGAAACGATGCAACAAGACTTTCTTGCATTTTATGCTGAACCATATTAAATACACATTGAAGCACTTAAGCAAGCAGTATCAATATACAGACTAAATATCAATAGAAAATACTCTAATACCGAACATAATTTGCGAACCATTAACGATAGTGCTGAAAGGAAAATTTCCCATCAAATTTATGATCAAGTATATCATGAGTCACTCGGAACCAGTCTAGTCGAAGATAAAGGAAATGTCCTGTTCCTTATAGCGAATGTACAAGTTATAGGAGGCATTTTGAGAGTCCCTGCGACTGACATAACTTTACACTATTGACAGCTTTAGGCAGTGTCGCCTTTGCATGAATAAGGATTGGGAATATAGAATATTATATGGACGATCTGATACTTGTGTTATTGATTTTATGGCTTCTATCGGGTTTCGCAATAAGCATGCTGTGTCAAATCATAACCACAATTTTATCAGCAGCGGGCGTCACAAGTAGCTTTTAAGGGATCAGCAGGATCTTACTTCAGCTCATATCATTTGCATCAAATTGGTTTTTTTTTGCAAATTAATTTTGATTTTAGAGTTTCTTCCTTTGACAGTTAATGTTACGATTAATTTAAAGATTAGACGTACACAGTAACCACAGATGGATCGCTGGCAGACGAGTGGTACCAGAATAGACTTAGATACGATTTATATGCTATATATAACACTTTTTGTTGACTTTTTAATTAATATTTATGCATTAGCTTAAAAAATATTTAAGAAAGAAAAAAAATTGTTTCAACCAAGGACACAGAAGCAGATATAAAATAACCCACTATAAAACTAATATTTAAAGATTTTTTGAAATTAAACGACTCCAACTAATTTCCATTTAAAATATTTGTTTCGTTAACATCTGCATAAAAAAGCTCCACCATCGAAAATAGACATAATATTAAAATGACATTAATTATAAAAACAAGTAAATACATATCCTATTTTTTGCAATAAAATTTAGATATGGATATTTATCTTACAATAAACTTGACTGAAATGCAAAACCCGAACAATTTACTATTATATCCTGAGGCGGTACGATGTTATCGTACACAACCAACTTAAATCTTGCTTTAACAACTTAATAATTATCACTGTAAGCCTGTAGACCACACACAGGCCTTAACAGATGTCCTCCCTCGCATTTTGATATATTGGTTTGTTATAATAAAGAACCGGTCCTACTGCAAGTTTCAAGTTTATAATGAAACTATTAAAAACTTTTAGAAGGTTGATTTTTTTAAAATTATATGATTTTATTGTTTTATTTTCAAATTACGTATTAACCAAAAATATGGTAATTACTGTTATTATTGGGTTGGGGGCTGTTAGTATCACTGCGACCGTTGGTGGTTAATTATGATATCCACTCGTTGATTTAGAGTTTACCGCTAAACCCTGGGGCTATAAAATTATAAACTGCAGGATTGAATTAGGATACTTACGTAATGCAGTAAACGTTACGAATTGTTACGACTACATAAATAAGGTTGTCGTATATTTCGAGTAGAAATATTTTAAAAACGATATCTGATTGTAACTTGTGAGTTAACGTGGTAACGTGTTAGTCCATCCATAGAGCAAGACACCATATCCCACCACTAGCTGATGCAATAAATTCAAAGCATAAAATCATAAAATTAAATAAAGCTAATGTCACATGTAAAATATTTTAAAATAGGAACGTAACAATCAATAATCCCTACACTATGGAAGCGCTGCCTCTGCGAATGTTGTGTCGTAAATCAGATGGAATATAAGGAGCACGCGTGGGCCCAGACAGTTCCTTGCGGCACTCCAAACCAGTAGCGGTACTCCTTTATAGGGATATAACTCCTGAATACTTATTAAAAGTCGAGTTGTAATTATTAAGGCTACAAATTATAGATATGATGTAAAATGTGGCGTTCTTTGATGGAGGATATCATTATGAAGTAGATTGATTTGATGGATCATGCTATAAGTGGCCTCATATAAGTTGAATAATATATTTCGTCATCATCATGGTAAGTAAGAAACGAAAGTTTAATGAAAAATATAAATAAGATTGTTTACGCTCTGAACAATGTTTACTAAATAAATGTTAAAGAATTAATACAATTTAATGGCGCAAATTCTTACCGAAGTCAAAAAAACTTTTGTAGAGCACTCACCTATTGAGCAGGTAGTTCAAGTTCAAATTTGGAATGTTCCGATAGAATTTTGTCGTGTTTCAGCTTCAATAAATACTTATTTTCTCTTTCTGTAAACATGGTGAAGTGTACATTGGACATTTTGAACGTTGCGAAACTTTACAAGATGAAGTGAACTATTTCAAATCAATTCGGGTTGAAATATAAGGCCAGCGCCGTGGGCTCAATATATTATTATTATTATAAAAGATTTTAATCCTGTGATTTATTTAGGAGCGCGGTTCAAGTAATTGACTCACTCTACTCGACTCGATAGGCCATCGGGAAACACTAATCTAATACACGACTGCTTTTTATAGAAACTTAAACTGGCCGAGGACATACCATTGATGCGATCCTTAATGCTTTTCTTAAAAGGATATAAAAAATTTATAGCCTAAGGACAACTGTAAAAAACATCAAATTTAACAACAGTAAAGCTCCAAATTAAATAACTGAAACGTTAGGCCATAAAAATACAAATGTAGACAATAGACTAGATGTATATTTAGGAGCTGTTAGTGTGATACAAGTGACTATTAAGTGGTTTACGATTCTACATAACGTTTAGTGGACGGTACAGGCGCGTGGGACGCAGTTTATTATCACCACGTTGAAGCCAAATGATTTATGCTGTCACTATTTTTGAATACATCTCTTTAAATTTACGAGCGTGTTCAAATAGTGCTTACGTTTCAGTGGCTTTATATGTGTTTTTGATTTGTTCAAGCGGTTAATTTTATGTTAAAGACATCTTTGTAGAAGCTAATTTAATTTTAATGTGGTTTAAATAGATGAGAAGAGTGGCGTCATTGGTGACGTCTTTAATATAACGTACCATCACACCCTACATCCCCGAAATTTAAGTAGAAGTGTATGGTTTTAGATCCTAAGTAATATGGGATGAGCCCAATGTCATTACCCATTTAAATACATATATGTAGTTTCAGTTGTGTGTAGTGTGCCTTTAAATTATTATTTTATTGCTTTTGATGGCAACCCCTCGCACTAAGCTTAATGCTAGTGTTAATAGTGGGTTCATGTCGGCAGTGCAATGGGTGGGTTTCGAACCGGCAACCACATTATCGAAAGTCCGACGCCCGACCATACCTAAGACTAGACCACTTTAATACATACCATCACGCCTGTATTCCCCCGAAGGGTTAGGCAGAGGTGCACTTAATGTACACCCACAGTTCGCCGGTATGTTTGGGTCCCATGTAATAGGGGGCGAGCCTATTGCCATTCACCGGGCACAAATCCAGACTCCGAGCTGCTACTGAGAATTTCATAGAAAAACTCAATAACACTTTGCTCGACCTGGGGATAGAACCCAAGACCTCTAGCATAGCAGTCGCGATTGGGACCACTAGACCAACGAGGTAAATAGTTAATAATGTCATTAAATAGTTAACAATTAAGAGCAACTTGTACTAATTGGGGATACGAACGATGAATCAAACTTGCCACCCAGAGCTCTGAAAGTGGATACTTCGCCGTTATGCCATTTGAACTGTCAGCAAACTGCAACGACTAATTGATTTTATGTATTTTAAATTAAGCCGGCGACACTTTGTGCCTTATCCTAAGTAGACCAAAGGCTATTATCATTAATTTTAGTGTACATTACAATTGCAAACTTGATGGTGAAATTGTTGGAAAGCTGAATTGTGCGCCCACACTTAATATCACAATGAGACTATTTACATAATAAGATGTTAGATTGAAAGGGAGTCATTTAAGTAACTAATCATCTTTCGCGTATCGATAGCGTCATCGAGAGACGGTATGTTTAAAATACGATGAAATAGGGACGAGCTTATTACCGGCCAGAAATCCGGACTAGGTACTTGCTGCTACTAAGAATTCTGTTTAAAAACCTAACGATATTCCACCCGGGAATTGAACCCACGACCTCACCACACCACTAGGGAAGTTTGTGACTATTTATTTATCATAAGAAATTAACAATTCACTTAAATGAGAACAAAATATTTAAAAATATATTTTTTTACTAAACTGGTCGGCATACAGATAAATGAAAAAAAGTTTATTTAACATTGGTAGTAAGTTATCAAAACGATTAAATTATACTTTTTTTATGAAATGACCTTCCTCCCCGTAAATCTAAGATCTTTTAATTTATACACATAAGTAGCCAGCGAATCATCACTCACACGCATCATACTTTAAAGCGTTTGGAAGCTATCCAATAGGGAACCGATCAATTTCGATACGACAGAATTTTAAAAGGCTTAAATAGTGGAGCGATTGACGATTGTTATAACCAATTATTTTAAAGTGTTAATGGAAATTCTTCTCTATAGGAGGAGCTTTTGAGCGCGCAAGTTTTTTTTTTTTTTTTTTTTTTTTTTATGTAGCCTCTTTCGTGTCCCACTGCAGGGCAAAGGCCTCCCCTAACTTCTTCCAGGATTGTTTATCCTGGGCTTCTGTATACCACGTTGGCAGAAACCGATCGATATCATCCCGCCAACGTTTCCTCGGCCGACCTGGCGCGCAAGTATCTAGATTTATTAACGTTTTATAAATGCGTGTACAAGAGCTCATTATAAAAAGGAGATTGTAACAAAGTATAAACCTATGCCATAGAAAGAAAGAAAGTTTATTCTGAGTTGCAACACAAGACAAAACTATTTATAAATAGAATTAATAAAGTAATAATAATTTGTAGTGATAATACAATCATCATGTGGAAAATTAAAGTTTTTATCTAATCATTATCTTATTATGTACGAAAATGATCATACTCATAGATGAACGAGAAGAAGGAGCAGTCCGCAATACCAAATACAAAATTGCGAACGATATCAAAAAGGCCCGCTTAAATGCAAACCGACGTTCATACGTGAAAACACTCATTATAGATCGTAGATGATGTGACGTAGATAGTCGATTTTTTTTAGTATCTGCCTACCCCTCCCACTCCCCACGGGAGACAGGTGTAGGAATAATATGTATGAATATAAATAAATAATAATATTGCTATGTTTGAATTGGGAAAAGAATCCAGGCTTTCCATCCATTGTCTAATTTTATAACTTGCCATCATAATTATTTATAGAGTAGAACACAATGTACTAACTATAGTTACAAAAAGTAAGCTTTACAAAATTTGGTATTGTTTGTCTACATCTATATAATCTTACCTACATGTCCGAGCTGGTATTTATTCTTAGTTCGTATATGTATGTATTGAATCAAAGAGTTCTAATAATACTTTAAAATTGAGCCGTATCCAGTCCATCATTGATTACTATCAACAAAGCACGATTAGTATCGCTTTTGACTTTACTGTCTTTATCATCAACCAAAACCCCATGATTGATGAACTTAATTACATCGTTATTCGCTTCATTAAACCTTTGTATGGCTCCATTTATTACATTTGGTTTATTGATACTCCCACATGACAAAGTTATATCTTTCAATGAGTTTCTTTGATTGGGATTTGATATATAAATGGCTGGAATCCCATTTTTGGAACAGATTGTGGGCTTATTAGCAAATAAAATAGCTTATTCATGAAAGTGTTGTATTTTATTAGGTGACTAGATTTTAATAGCCACATTAGCTAATGTTGAATTTAAATGAACTTTATTGCCGCGTGTTGAGAATATGATACTTAATCTACTTCAGAATAGGTACCTGCTGAAGCGATTATGGGTTTTATTCATACTAATATCAATCTACAATACATGATACATTACGTACTCAAAAATAAACATGCAAATTCTTTACCCATCTAAATTACAGCGTGATTTGCCTTTTAACCTTTATATGCCACTAGTTTTCCGCTCGCGGCTTCGCCCACGTGGAGTATGCGTTTCTTGTAATTTTACGGAATAATATACTCGTATATGCCTATGCCTATGTCACTTAGGAATATTGTAGCTTTCTATTGGTGAAATATTTTTTTAAATCGGTCCAGTACTTTCATAGACTATTCAATGCAAACAAACAAACAAAACTATCAAATCTTTCCTCTTTATAGTATTAGTTTAGATAAGGTATTGGCATGGTATTGGTATGAGGCTGGACTACAGAGGTCAGTTGCAGACAATCCGTATAAAAAGATAGTAGCATTTCTGCCATTTATTACTTATGGAAATCCCTATAACCATCACTTGAAGATTTAAAGTCATTTAACAAAGATACTAGCGTAAGCACTTAGTCAAACTCTGATTAGGCTAAAATAAGACATCAAAGTGTAGGACAAAGTAAAAATATCGAGTGAGTCACAGTAAATAATGTCTTAATATAGTAAGAAACATCAATAACTCATGAGAAATAAGCAACGGTTGAGTCCCATAACGCTCCCACACATGTAAATCGGAAGTGCATACGAAATGCAGTCAATGTTAATATATCACGAAGCAGTTACACCCAGCCGCTGTAGACGGTGTGTAGGACAATAGGAGCTTCTTCTTTTTGTGTCTAGTTTATTTCTGGACGCTCCAACGAGCCGTGTGCGGTACCTACGGCCGATTTAAGCAATTTGTTTCACGTGGCGACATTTATAATGCACGATATTTATTCTTTCCGGAAATATGATGTGCTTTAGATAAAGAGATTAGAATTAACAGTCCAACTTATTCTTAGTTGTATGCCCTAAAATAAGATTATCCAGAACCTTCCACTACAATTAGTCACTTGATAAAATCTGATTTGTTAGTTAATTCATTGGAGTGTTTTAAACAAACACGTATATTCGAAGACGGATGCTCTTTAAATTGGACCCATTTGTATTGAGTAATTTATAGCTAATTAATAAATTATACTTTTTCCGGTGAGATGTTAAGGTAAATTACATTGATTTTTAATTCAATAAGAAAAATAAGATTTGTAATTAAGTACATCAGTCATTATTTTCACTACATTGATTCTTGTCTGAATAAATATTTTTTCTTCGATATTGTCAGAGTAGGTATTTCAATAACACAAATCTCATTCTAGCATTAGATGCAGTTGTAAATATGTCGTTACGTCCCCGTGACGTAGACACTGAACACCATTATGTTATCCTCTTTGATACATAACTCGTATCTTTTGTTTTCGCATTTTCTTGTTTTGTTATGTTATGTAATGTTCTGTAATTGTCTTTATTTCGAGTATGCCCAAGCAGCTTTGTACTCTATCGACGCTTTATTTGTATCGATAAGTGTATATTTTTGCTTGTTTTTAGGATTATACGTTGATCTAGATTCTTTAATTAATTACGTTTTGAACTCCTTTGATGCTGGTGACAATAGAACAAATTGCTTTCTATTGGATGTCTGAATGTTTCACGAAGTGTGAAGAAGAAATTATTAAAGAGTGTGTTGTTAAATGTTGCGTATCTAACGAAAACGAACGCTGTGGTGTAAGTGGGCCAATAAATTAGTAGTTGTTTGTCGTAAACTATTTTATGCTGACATATAATTTAAATCACGCTCTTTTCCGTGTGTTTGACGCACTACGTTTGCCTCCATCGTAACATTTGTCGGTGATATTATCTCTTTTCCCTGGGACAGACAGGGACCACATCAGATAACCACATCAGCACTTCTCGACATGAAATCTTACACTAAATGCTATACCTACTTCCTGTAACAATTTATTTGCATACCGTACGAAAATACCTAGACAGAAACTGTAAATCAAACTATATGCGCAACTCTTGGAATTAAACCTTCCTAGATCTTAAAACAACAGCGACAAGACGATTTGTCTTGATTAGGAGAATTGATTCGCGGTCGCTCATAACTTCAACGGAAATATAATCAAGTGCTAACAAATCAAAACGGTCCGAATGATAGATATAAATCGATATTATTTATCTCGATTATTGAGTTCGCAGAACTTCGGCTCGAGTTCCGATGTGCTGATGGTTAAGTGAAATGTTGTGACGTTTAGTTGGCGAAGCTGCTACCGGGAATATTGTTGGAGTGGTTGGCTGCCTGATACCTGAGACAAATGAAATATGAAATTTAGTACCCTCTGACTTATGATTATGTTAACTACAAAATTAGTATTGCGGTCGTAAGCTCGGCTGCTGAGTGTGAGGTCCTGGATTCGTTTCCCGGCACAAGCAAAGTTTTCTAAGGAGCAGCTCGGAGTTTGGATTTGTCTCCTATTTAGGGCAATAGCCTTGCTCCCTTTTACAGGAGGCCTTAAGTATACCAGTGAACTGTTATAATGAGTTACTTATATATTATAACTTTCTGGGTAATATAGACGTAATGGTATGTTATATTAAAAAACACGGTTATGAGAAAAAAGGGTTGTAATTTGACAAGAATTAACATCTGGCCACAAACCAATTACCGTAGATTTACAGATACGAATTTCACAACATCGAAATCGGATGATTTAAAAAAGTCGTAAACTGAAGAGCCAAGAAATCTTGCGGTGGTAATAAAATTATGTAAAACATGAGATCAAAGTTCGGCACAGTGATAAAACGTGGGATTTCGATGGAATAAACACATATGATGTGAAAATTGGTGCTCTTATTTTCCAAACTATATTTGTTATGATTATTTCGTAATCTATTCATTTTGAAATCGTAATTGGAGAGTGAAGATTTATGAATATAACGATTACTTGCAGCGAGCTAATAGGCAATATACGAACATGCTACTACCCTCGGTATTATTATTAGAACTAGAGGTACATTGTACACCCAGAGTTCGCAATGAGGTAGACAAGCCTGTTGTTAAGGGCAAAAATCTCGAACCCCTTTCCACCTTTGGTTGACCTGGAAATCAAACTCAATACTTTACACAAAGGAGCCATGCTTGGAAACAATCAACTATTGTGTAGGTTAAATACCGTTTTTTGGTTTGTGATAGTTGAATGAAGTTCAAAATCTAAGAAGACAGCGTACTCACAGTAAACATTATTTTTCATTACACTTAGTAAACAGTAGATACGTACTAAAGATATATTTTCTTTTTATTTAATTACAAACAATTATACGCCTTATGGTAAGCGGCCACTGCAGCCTATAGAGGCTGCAGTGGCCGCTTCATCATCATCATCATCATCATCATCATCATCATCAGCCCATACTAGTCCACTGCTGGACGTAGGCCTCCCCCAGCGTGCGCCATTTCACCCAGTGGCCGCTTACCATCCAGCAACTAGTGGTATAACTAGCGCGATGATCATCATCATCATCATCATCAACCCCATTACATTGTCCCACTGCTGGGCACGGGTCTCCTCTCAGTGCGAGAGGGATTAGGCTATAGTCCGCCACGCTAGCCTACTGCGGGTTGGCAGACTTCACAAACACAATAATGTTAACATAATATTATTTAGCGAGCACAATATTTGGCAATGCGATCCTAGACAAATTCGGAGAGCAAAGTTCTACAATCTCAAAATATTCACTATTACTAAAAATACCTTTATAATCACCAACCCACCAGACAAGATGGAATCAAGACAATATTATGAAGCGGTACAATTGATTCCTTGAATTATATATTTAGAAAATATGAATTGAATTACACATGTAAGTGCTTGTAATACTTGAGCTCTAGCCAACGATTCTAATCACTATCATTAATGAGCTAATGTATTCTATTAAATTAATGGTACCATCATTCTTATGAGTTTTAACATTACCAGACTGTTAGCACTTCTAATTTTGGTGCCAGGACTCAGCGGGTAGAATTTAAAAGAAAATATGGTACTAGACCAAATGAAATAATGTTTTATGCGCCTAACAATAAAATTAAATACTGTAAAGATACTAGGATGCTTCACGGATGAGGTCATAGACTGGCGATGGATTGTAGATACTCGTAGAATCCAAGTATTATTGACGTACACCGCAACGATATTTGAAAAGTGAAAAAATAACACATTACTCTTTCGGTGCTGTTACAATAGTCAAAATATCCGAGCTCCTGCCCCAGAGATGGTGCGAAGGTTTTTATTTAAATGTCCAAGTCCATACAACGATCGAGATTGATATCATTAACTAGAGCCAGAGAGAGAGTGAGTCCAACATCGAGCATTGTATGAATATACGCTGATAATAATGATGATAACCAACTCGAAACCACCAGGGAAGTCTATGGTAACATAATACATGTAGAATATAATTGAAGCCCTAACAAATATAGATAACGGAACGTAACAGGTACCTTAACAATATAATAAATATCCTGAACTAGGTAACTATGAATATTTATATTATATACAGTGCCGACATCGCCGGCAAAGGGTTAAAGCATAACTGACCTTATATCGTATTGTGACCTTATGACAAATGCAAATCCCTATTGATACACACGGGCTTTAAAAATGACAAACATTTGATAATGCGATAATGCGTCCTTTTCGCAAATATCTCTAAATTATTTACGAAAACATTGACCGTGAAAAAAATAATTGAAAACAATATGTAGTCATAAAACAAAAGAGAGTAATAAGTCAATTTTTTTTAAATAAAACTACTTTTTCCGGATTTTATCGCGTTATATAGATATTTTTAATTAAAAAATTTTTACTTAGAATCAAGAATACTCAAGAGTGAGTCAGACATTGTTGCAATACTAGTAAACTGTTAAAGAAAAGGTAGTACTACTGGTAATTATCAGTACTATTCTCTGCTATATTCCGGTTTCAGCTCTATCTTTGCGCAAGTAAATGTATAATAATATAATACCCGACATTATGACTCTCTCGTATAATGATCTCCTTTTTTTAAATCATCCCTCTCTTCAGCAAGGCCTTACCCAATTTGTATTATTTATTTACAATATGTTATTTTTTTATTTCTCTTCGATTCCCTAAGAAGACATCCGGGTTGTCCCGCGATTTCTGAGGTCTGTTGCGGTGTCTTAGAGTGTTCAGTTAAAAGCCCACAATTAATAATGTACTGAGATACTTATAAGATTGATCATCCCAAAATTTTATCAAACACGCTCACCAAACTTCAAGCTTCTACATCAACAAACCGTAATAGGCCACCATTTATCTCAGCATTAGGACCACTCGATAAAGCCACTTAGCTAATTTAAGAGCAGCGGTTTTCACACCTAAGGTTACCTAACCCATAGTTAAGCCGCTTATCATGGCTGCTCATAATAACTATCACGATAAACACCGTCAAAGATTTGATTTATTTTGGTCCGCAATCGATTCTCGGCTCATTATGCGCTTGATCTGGTTGGGAATTGGCGCCGGGCAGGTTTTCAACGATAATTGTATTATGAAGATCGGACCTCGATACGGTATGGTGCATATTGTTGGTATTTGCTTATCTTAGTGAGGTTGTCGACTAAGAATAGCTGCATCGTGTCTTTCTGTGGGTGGCGATTATGGTTCATAATTATATCAGAAAGTTGTATAAATAATATTTTCCCTCCTCCATCAAATATTTCGTATTATCTATATATTGACTGATTGATTTTTGGTGTGATCTACAGGGATACTGATATACAGCTAGCAGACTTATGTGCGTCAAATATTGTTGCTTTAATAGCTAGAGAGCAAATAAAAAATACATAAATGCGCTCAAGAATGAAAATCTGATTATTGTAAGCCCAGAATACAAAATTACTTGATTAAAGCCAGCTTAGTTTCAAATAATACTTCGTATAATTTTCTAAGCACACCTTAGTATCTTATCGAGCCTCCAAATACTCATGTCAAAGTCCAAAGCCCAGCTAAACCGCCCAGTTGTCGTTATCAAGATGTGTATATTGTGCCATAACAGGCCGCAGCCGATAATAGTTAATTGTAGCACTAAGTTCTCACTAAGCACAAGGCTATCGGCCGCCTCTCGATAACAATACCACTTGGGTAATAATTAAGTGATTTTACTTTTGCTTTCGACAGTTCTTGTTTTAATTAATGCGTTGTCTATCTTTTGGGATTGTAGTAATTGGAGAGGCATTGCAAATATTTTATTTGTTTTTCTATGCATCTTGTAAAACTTTTCCCACTTTTAAATTTATGAGTTCTTTGTGTTTTATTAATACAATGAACCAATTATTGTAGTAAGGTGCATAGTTCAACAAGTTTTAGTTTCATTTCTTCCATCCATGCATGCATGCATCAGACCTTTTGTAGCTCGACCATATCGTAGGGAGCTCAACAACCCGTCATATGACCTATTAAACCTATACAAATATGTGAGATGATTCTTATTCTCCAGTCCTCCTCCAGTCAAATTTGCAGCTGTAACAATGTTTCATTTTCATCCAAAGCTGCAAATATTTGAGATCAGGTCATAAAAACAAAAACATCAAAATTTTACTGTCAAACGAATTGCCTTTGGGAGCGGTCCAAGTTTGCCAAATCCCTATAAAGGTCGGCAAAACAAAATTATCCCCAATAAATAGAGCAGCTGATCCTACTTCATGTGAGATTTAGCATAGTATATTAAGAGCACTAGCTTCAGTCCTCGGTTTTGCTTATTCTTTGTAGCCCTGTAGACTCAACTTAAATTTAACTGATCCTCAGCTGCATAATCATTTTCTTCATATATTTGTTTTTTATTGAGAGTAATAATAATATGAAAGAAGCTTTATGGAATAGACATCTCGAGTAGAGAAATTTCAAAAGCAAATGAATACCTACATGTTTTTATTTATTTATCTTTATCAACACACTCGATGCGGTGCTGGAGGGAGATGGAGAAGATCAATTGGACAGAAAGAAAAACGAATGGGGAAGTATTATTAATTGTTGGCGTGAGGAGACCGTACTTGAGAAACATAGTTAATTCAAATTTAGAAGGCCTAATTTAAGGAAAACGAGGAAGGGGAAACCTAGAAGAAGTTTTAGTAAACAAGTGAAGGAGAAAGTGGAAGTCGGGTCTTATCAAGAGGTCAAACAGAAGGCAGAAAATAGAGAACAGTGGTGATTGCTCGACCAAACAAGAGCTGAACTCCTTAATGAGAAAGAACAACACCGGCAAATTGTACTTAAAAGAAAGATTTAAGAACGGATCGACATAATAGTATTTTTACAGTAGTCATTATTAATAAATACTGCATAATCCTTGCTAGAAACAGTGTTGGCTCATATCCATATGATCTGTGGCGCGGAATAGTTCCTCTTGGAAGGTAGAATACGCTCAATAAAATGCAGTATGCACGTGTGTAGATTTTAAGTTTCTATCTTTATGAGATAGAATAACAGCAATCTATGTACGAATACATTTACATAAGATGTTTGATCAATAGGCTAGTCTATAAAGTTATTTTAGTCAAGGAAAAATTCGACTGCGGGCGGGATTGGAACCTTCGTCTTCTGAGTAGGTACACCAGACGCTATGACCACTGTATGTAATATTCTACACTAAACTCACGCATTGATGACAACATTATACCCGATGTTTCGTCCTCGAATTAGCATAACACACATGTAGTCCCGCGTATCAGACCGCCATTCCACTGTTTTGAGATCCCACAATTTTTTTTTTTTTTTTTGTTGTGGGTAGTTAATTTTCTTGCACTTTGCTCCTTCGACCTACTTCATTCGCGTTTTCAGTGCTCGGCCGTTCCACACGTGTGTATTAACTTCGTCTTGAAAATTTATTAAGTCGTGAAAATAATGCCAAAACGGAAACATAACAGTGATTCTTACGATTATATTAGTAGAAAGATTAGAAAATTAGAAAGGAAATTGCGGCGTCGAGCTTATAGGAGCTCATCATCACGGAGTTCTTCGCCTCAGTGGTCACAACATGAAGGTACGTCTATAAATTAAATATGTTTTATGATTAACTGTGTTACTTAACTGACACCCATAGGTACCGGTTGACCTAAATAATTGTGAGAATACTAAAAAGTATCGCGGACAGCACATTGGGGCTGTTTCTTTACAAATAATTGTTACCACCTAAATAATAATGAAATGTTTTGCGAATAGCACGTTGGGGCTATTTCTTAACGATTTCATTCCGTAAGCCGATCGGATAAGGTGTTGTTTACGTATGGCGGGCAGTACATAACGGGACTGTCTCCTACAAAACAGTATTGCGATCAGCACAATGGGGCTGTTCCTTTACTAAGTATATTTTACTAATTCACTTATATGTATAATTACACCTACCTACCAGTATTGCGGTCAGCACAATGGGGCTGTCCCTTTACAAAAAATTTTTTTTTTTACACATATGGCGGACAGTACTTTCTTTTGATTGGGACTGATCCCTTTGAATAATTTTGTGTAATTAATATATTATATACCTATCTAATAGTAATATAAAAAACAACTTTGGGTTGTTCTTTGATGGTGCCAAAGATTTATACACTCTAATAAGCTGTCAGTCTTTCATGTTTTGCTTACGATTATACGTAGCTACACACGTCATCATTATTGATGATTACAGATAGCGAAACCATGGAACCCGGTGATGAGTGTAATACTCAAACCCCCGCAGTTTCCGTAGAAACCAATCCACCAATACTACAAAACAACGATGATACATCTGTTGTACAGGAACCTCAAGCGTCGACTTCAACATCCACAGCTGAAGAACCTCAGCTTACAATTTCAGCTGTAGAAGTCAATTACCCTGACATTAATGAACTAGACAGCTCCACTCTAGCCTTGCTTGGTGAGGATCCAACCTCGAAAGAGGTGTACGGTAAAAGTATTCAGAAGGACCTGGCACTTAGATTTGAACACTGGGCAACCGTCGGCTTGCCTAAGGATCTGAGAGACCAGCTGACATCAAGGTACATTACACCGAATAACTGTACGTTAATAGATCCGCCTATATTAAATGCCGAAATAAAAGCTGCTGTTTCAGAGGTTGTTGCCAAGCGCGACAAAGCTATCGAAATAAAGCAGAAGCAACTATCCATGGCCCTATCTGGTATTGGGGAGGTTATAACTAAACTTCTGTCATCCAAAGAAAAAGATGAATCGTTAGTTAAAACACTTATGGACGTCGGCCGAATAGTATGTGATAGTCAACACAAAGATTCAATGACTAGAAAAAACTTCATCTTGTGTACCCTCAAGAAAGAAATGAAAGATCAATTACTGAGTACAAAAATTGATAAGTATCTCTTTGGGGAAAATTTGCCCGAAACTCTAAAGTCGGCTAAAGCGATAAGTAAATCCTGTGCAGATCTTAAAAATAATCCGCCCCCCCGACCAAAACCCCAAGTACAGAAGCCAAACACGTCCACATCAAGAAATTTAAACTGGAAAGGAGCTCCAATGACACGAAGGCAGCCGGCGGCAGGAGCTCCGAGGACGAAGTCATCAGCGCCGGCTCCAGCAAAGCATCGGCATCAGAACACATCGCGAGCGTCACACAACCCATCGAGTCGCAGCCGCCGATAAACATGGTAAAATACGCAAGTAGATTAGCATTATTTTACAATCAATGGGCGTCAATAACAAATGACCCTATTGTGCTATCTTATGTACAGGGCTATGAAATACCTTTTTCTCGACCTGTCATTCAATATAGCGTACCATGTACTCAAACTTATGTTGAACCTGAACGCACTTTGTGCATTGACGCAATTAATAATCTAATGTCTATTGGAGCAGTTTCAATTTGTGAACCGTGTGAGGGACAATTTATTTCAAATGTTTTTCTTATAACTAAACCTAATGGTAAATCTAGGTTCATACTGAATTTAAAGTCATTAAATAAATTCATTAACACCCAGCATTTTAAATTGGAAGATCTAAGGACTGCAATAAAATTGATTTCTCGCAACTGTTATAGGACCACCTTAGATTTAAAAGATGCTTACCTTTTGGTAAAAATTAACCCTTATTATACGAAATATTTACGCTTCCAATGGGAAGGTAAATTATTCCAATTTAATGTGTTACCATTCGGCCTAAATACAGCCCCTTATGTTTTTACAAAGTTGATGAAACCTGTAGTAAAATTGCTACGGTCAAAAAATTTTCTATCAACCCTCTATTTAGATGATTTTTTGCTGATAGCAGATACATTTAATCAATGCTATGATAATGTGATAGAAACGAAAACGCTTCTAACCACATTAGGTTTTTTAATCAACGAAGAAAAAAGCTGTTTATTACCACAGATGTCATGCAAATTTCTAGGCTTCATTATAGACTCAAAAACATTTCAGATTAGTCTTCCATTACCAAAAATTCAAAGAATTCAATCAGAAATACAAAAATACCTTAGTAAAAGTAGATGCAAACTTAGAGACTTTGCCAGTTTTATTGGACTCTTAGTATCAGTATGCCCAGCCGTTGAATATTCTTGGCTTTATACTAAGCTTTTCGAACGACACAAATACCTTCAATTGAAAAGCAACGATAACTATGATAAATATATAAATATACCAAAAGAGTTATCCCCGGATTTAGAATGGTGGGCAAAAGCTATTAAAAACTCTGGTTTCAAAATTAAAGAAGATATATACAGCCTAGAAATTTATTCGGATGCCTCAACAAAGGGGTGGGGGGTAGCCTGTGGAGATGATACAGCTAGTGGTCTGTGGAGTCAGGAGGAGAGCACATTTCACATAAACTATTTAGAAATTTTAGCCGCATACTTTGGCCTCAAAATATTTGCAAAACACTTAAAAGATTGCCAGATACTTTTGCGAATAGATAACACCACTGCTATCTCATATGTAAATCGCATGGGTGGAATACAATACCCGCATTTAACGTCATTAACAAGACAGTTATGGAAATGGTGTGAACAACGCAAAATACATGTGTTTGCATCATATATTCGTTCCAATGAGAACAATATAGCAGATGCTGAGTCACGTCGAGTCCACCCAGATATTGAGTGGGAACTTGGGGACTCTGCTTACAACAGAATTATATCAAAACTTGGTACTCCTAATATTGATTTATTTGCTAGTCGAGTTAATAAGAAATGTGTTCGATATATAGCCTGGCACAAGGACCCGGATGCTTTTGCAGTAAACGCTTTTACTGTGTCATGGTCTGATTTTTATTTTTATGCGTTTCCTCCCTTTAGCATGATTTTGAAATCATTAAGAAAAATCTGTACAGACCAGGCTAAGGGTATTATGGTGGTACCAATGTGGCCTACTCAGCCATGGTATCCCCTTTTTAAAAGTCTTTTAATCTCAGAAATAATAACTTTTAAACCTAGCCGTAATCTAATTTTGAATCATTATTCCAGCAACCGAAACATCCATGCATCCATTACCCTGGTGGCAGGAGTATTGTCGAAACGGCAATGATGAAGAAAAATATATCGCAATCTGCTATACCCATCATGTTATCGTCATTATCAGACTATTCATTCAAACAGTATGATTGCTGTTTTAAAAAATGGTTTAATTATTGTTTACAATATAATATTAATATGTTTAAATGTTCAGTTTCTAACATACTTGATTTTTTTACATTAATGTATAACGAAGGGGCACAATTTGGTACACTAAATACATATAAATCTGCATTAAATATAATTCTTAGTGATAATATATGCAATGATAATCAAATCAAAAGATTTTTGAAGGGAGTATATCGGCTAAGACCAGCCTTACCAAGATACAATGTAACATGGGATACGTCATTGGTGCTAAATTTTTTATCAACATGGTATCCCAACGAATCCTTATGTAACGCCAAACTTACAAAAAAGCTTGTAACCTTGCTTGCTCTTATTACAGCCCACAGAGTACAAACTTTTTCTAAAATAAAATTATCTAATATTGATAATATTGTTATCACAAATTGTTATAAAAATTCCAGATATGATAAAAACCTCCAGACCAGGCTCCTTTCAGCCTGTCTTAGTTATTCCTTTTTTTATAGAAAAGCCAGAAATATGCCCGGCTCAAACTTTAGTTGATTATATAAAATACTCTCAGTCAGTTTGTAATGATAATGATAATTTATTTATTAGCTTAAGGAAGCCCTTTAAGTCCGTCTGCTCTCAAACAATTAGCAAATGGATAAAAGACACATTGCGCTTGAGTGGCATAGATGTGTCTATTTTCTCTGCTCACTCCACGCGTCATGCAGCTACTTCAGCCGCTCATAAATTAGGAGTAAGCCTAGATGAGATCAGACGTACTGCAGGTTGGAGTCAAAGCTCTAGTACATTCGCAAAATTCTATAATAGACCCTGGACATCACTTAATGATGATTCCCTGGCCAGGACTATTTTAAATAATTCAATTACATAGAAGTACAAAACTGTTATAAAATTTATCAATTTGTGTTGTTCTGATTAATTAAACAAATATACAATATTTTTAATTGTTTATTTGACCTTGAATATTTCACGAAGGCTCTAAAAGTCTACATGTGTGTTATGCTAATTCGAGGACGAAACATCGGGTATAATTATGATAGAACTTCACGTACCTACAGGTAAGTTCGTTTAATCATTAATTATCTGTCACTTGATCATTTAAGCAAAAATAGACCTTGTTGTTTTGTGATACGCAAACGATATAAGGGTGGTAAAGCAATTTTATGGTCGACTATACGTAGATGTTCCTCATAGTTCATTAACCTTGCTCCAAATAGTCTACAATAGCGTGCATTGACATTCAAAAGTGAGAGCAATATTTTTTTGGATTGAGTATAATTTGTATCATTAGCAGTCAGGCGTTGCAAATTATAACATATTAAGATCTGGCCGCACGCAATACACCGACGAGCTGTAACGCGAATCATGTGGGGTAGGGTGCGGCATCAGTAGTAGCGACTATTGGTAAGTTTTTATTTACAGGCGTTTTATAAATCTTATAGCTTCCCTCTGTCATTATCAAATCAATATCTTATTTGGTTTCGCGTTCAGGATCTTTTAAGTCTCCTCAGTTTCTCTATACATATTAATTAATATATTGTTGTAACTGGTTTAACAATCATTCTTACAGTTTTGCTTCACTTAGCACCCTTCAGTGATCATAGGGTTTATTATCTGGTGCGATTACCGAGATTCTACGCGGGTGAAGCCGTCGGCAAATCTCTAGTTACAATTTTTTTATGAATTTGCATCGATACACACAAACGTCTTAATAATTTTGTCGAGATCTTATAAATAAGTCTTAAACATATAATATAAATAATATGCATATAATAATACTCACCATTCATAAATATTCATCATATATCTACGTCGACTGACGATAATGATATAATTAAAAACATTAATAAATAATACCCCTGATACACCATTTATTTTCGGATTATCGCTATCACTGAGACCACACCTACAAATCGGACGAGCTGTGGAGTGATTGACATAATAGTTGTTTGGACTCAGGTGTCGTGCCGTTGTTTGTTGCTATTTCGTGTTATTCGCCACATGTAACACCCTTCGCGAATGTTCTGATACTTGCTTCAGGTAGTTTATCACTTAATTATTTGTGATTTTCATTTTGATTCAATAAAGAACACTATTTGTAAACTAAAATTATGCTGTGTCTGGAACTGAATGAATTTTACCTGTAAAAGAACTGGTAACAGGTTGATTAATTATAAAAAACGCCTTCATTATCCTTAATTATGAAATATATATGGATGGGTTACGGACCATTCAATGAGGGTCGCCAACATAAAAAAATATAGTAAGTAAGATTCTACCATCTAAGACTGCCTCATTAGTCTAGTGGTCCTAAGCGCGACTGCTACGCTAGAGGTCGTGGGTTCGATCCCCGGGTCGAACAAAGTGTTATTGGGTTTTTCTATGAAATTCCCAGTAGCAGTTCGGAGTCTGGATTTGTGCCCGGTTAATGGCAATAGGCTCGCCCCCTATTACATGGGACCTAAAACATACCGGCGAAATGTGGGTGTACATTGGGACACCTCTGCCTAACCCTTCGGGGAATACAGGCGTGATGGTATGTTATGTTATGTTTATGTTAAGATTCTACCAGTCTCAGGGCTATCAATTGTATGTACTTGACAATAGATTCTAGGTGCCTTATTGTCATTTACAATACAGACGAAATCAGTTAACATGTGATTTGGTCGTTTTTAATTAAGTATAGGTATTGTAATTGTGTTGTGTATTGTTCCTTTGCTAAAATAACTTTTTGTACCTAGTAGAAGTGACGCGCTGGCATGTTCACATGCCAATGCCAGCATGAATGGGTCTGCACAACCGGAGAAGTACTAGTCTTCCACAGAATATTGACGTCTTGTAGCAGTACCTATGCATATTGTTACGTTTCGTATGTGTACTAATGTGCACCCATGCTTTGTCGGTATGGGGCGAGCCTATTGCCATTAACCGGGTACAAATCCAAACTCCGAGCTGCTACAGAAAATTTCATAGAAAAATTCAATAACACTGCTTGACCTGGGAATAGAACCCAAGACCTATGGCGTAGCAGTCGCGCTTGGGAATTCTAAAGTAACCCACCAATATAAAACCCAAAATTATCATAATAGAAACAAACAAAGCTAATTAATTTATACTCTGCGATCGATCTACTATCAAGATAGTACTCCAGTTCGGTGTCGTGTTCCTAACGTTAGATCAAGGACGCTAGGCATTGTCAGCTCTGGCATTTGTTGATAGCAAATATTTACGTTTGGATACCTAGATTAAGAGCTGAATTATTGACTAGTTTAATTAGGTGTTATGAGTTAGGAGTCGAACCTGACGAGGCAACATTCATGCAGAATTATCAGCCCATAATTTTCCCACTGCTGGGGTACAGGCAGTGAGAGGGAGTGGGATGACTCGTCTTCAATTTTTTTGTTCTAGGACATGCCGGTTTCCTCATAATGTTATCCTTCACCGTTTTGGGAGTGGTGATGAAACAATTTATACAAAGTAAAGCGCCTGTCTGCGTTCAAACCTACGACCTACAACTCGTAAGTCGTGGCTATTACCACTAGGTCACCACCGATCGCATCGGGCGTCGGACTTGCGAACATGTGGTTGCAGGTCCGAAACCCACCCCTTGTACTTACTATCGAAGTGAACTCACTCGTAACAAAAAGCATTTAAATAAAGCACGACGGGCTAACAAGAAAACTAGTAAATAATTATTTACAAGAAGTTGTCGTAATATATTCAGATAATTAAAGTGATTACACGGTGATTACTAATATCTGAGACGTGTTGCTTATGACCGGAATTATCTTATAAATTGGTATTAGTCTAGTAATTACTACTTTTACAACCAATTTGAAACATGGTAGTGTGCCAATGTCCTTTAATTTCAATACAGCTTTTTTATAACACGTAATATTCATAATACGTCATTCATTTTTCATGACAATAGCAATGGGAGTCACATACCATCATACCATCAGGTCTATATTCCCCGAAGGGTTGGGCAGAGGTGTATTTATGGACACCCACATTTCGCCGGTATGTTAAGGTCCCATTAATAGGGCGGGGAGCATATTGCCACGAACCGGAAACAAATCCGGATTGCGACACTTTGATCGACTTGGGAATAGAACCCAAGTTCTTAACGTAACAGTCGCGCTTAGGACCACTAGACTAATGAGGCAGTCATGTGGGTCACACATTATAAGTATTCTTGTTGACCCCGCGTGCTAAGCTAAATGTTTGTGTTACGAGTGGGTGCACGTCGGTAGTGCAATGGGTGGGTTTAGAACAGGCAACCACATGATCGCAATTCCGACGCCCTACCTTCACCGATATGTTTTCATCCTGTATCTGTAATTATTGATAAGGGTTTATATACATACTATTAGGAGCTTTATTGACACATCGTTAACACTCATTTTGTTATCTCACTCACACCTTAACAGTCATAATTCTTCATCTCTTCCACTCATCACTTAGGTACCTAATATTACTTACGTAAACTGGTAAGCTTGCCTCGCACTGAATTTAAACTGGACCATAAAAAGTGAGTATCTCGAATCTATTCCGTGAAGTGTTAGGCTGGGGAGTACAAATGTACACAGTTTGCCGGTATGTTTTAATCGGGTACAAATTCAAATTCCGAGCTGTAACTGAGATTTTCATAACCCAATAATAAGTAAAACCCAATAACACTCTGCCTAACCTGGGAATCGCACCAAAGACCTAGCATAGCAAGCGCGCCTACAGCTACTAGACTAATGAGGCAGCATATTTTTTAAATTATCAGAATGGATCTTTAGACATCTATATTAAATTCTAAATGCCAAAGCTTTCACCTCTAAAGTTCACGTCATTACCGCTAAACTAATTTATATGTCGCAGCCAACTAATTGAATTAGCCATTCAAATACCTGCCTAGCCTTAACAAACCGCCTGAATCATTTTTAGCCGATACGTCACATGAAGAAATTAAATAAAGGTTGAATTAGATATAATGCGTATACTGAAAAAAAAACGTTCTAAGATATAAGCGTTTAATGTTTTTGGTGGGGAAAGAGTCCTCTCTATCCCCACTCTGCTCACGCTGCTCTGCACGCTGCTCCCACATGCTCTGTCCCTTTCCCGCAAAACAAGTGTTAGTATAGGATTAGTACGGCCCAGGCACAGTATGACGTCACAATGTGCCATAATACTGTGTAGATGAGATGTACTAGAATGAAATTAAAACGCTTGTAACTTCCTTATTTTTTACCGTTCTTAATTTCGTTTTTGTTGTTGGGTTCTATTAATATTCAATTTTTTATGTTGCCATGAAAATTATCAGTCTAGTAGCCTATTCTGATCAGGTCTAACCTTACCTAAACGATAACTTAATGACGTCGTACAAATACTGACTGGAACGACAATTGACAATGTTAGGCAGTTAATTGAATGTCTAATTCAACTAGTCAGCTGCGACACATACGCCAGCACTATTCAACCGTGTAGCGGTCACGTTCAAATAATTCTATTTTTACGGGTATTTCGGGCCCCCAAACCTTTTGATATCGCTCCCGGGTTGGAATGGCGGCCCTTTGATCTTGCACGGTGGCCGGGCATAAATCGTAAGTGACAAATTACTGATCAGTAAACGAATACTACGCCCGTTCTTTCTTTGTTTCGTAAACGGTAAAAATTAATGCTTTATTAGTAATGTTGATTTAATTTTGTAATTAACGATTTTTTGTTTGTTTATATTGTAACTGTACTCGTTGATATGGGACCAAAACTGATAGACACATTGTTTAGGAGCTAATGAGCTTCGCCGCTTTAAATTTAAATCTTTATGAACTTTGTCATGTAATAGGTGGAGACCCTATTAGCAGTAACTAAATCATGCTCCAAAGTTGTTACTGATAATTTTATATGAAAATCCATAAAAAACCATGGAATCGAACCCATGACCTCGCCTAGCAGCATCACTTGCAATCACTGGAATTTTGAGGCTGTTGGAATTATAAACTATACTAACATAAAATAGCTTACCTACCTACAAAAAGAGAAAAAATATGTTTACATTCTTTAGACTTCAATTTAGGTATCTTCTTAGGTACATAAAAAAACATGAAAATAATATTTGTCATGATCTCCTGGCTTCCCCTACCGACTGTCATTCACATGTGGATAACTGAGACAACTGGCTTTCACCTAAATAATGTTTACCCATCCACGAACTCACCCTGTCAGGGGTCACTTAACCTTCGAATAAACAACTTTAAATGCATTCTCAAACTATTTGCGTCCAACAAGCCAAGTTCATGGTTAAAAACAGCACTGCAGAGTAAACACGCTCGACAAATATTATCGGTGTAGCAAGTAAAACAAAATAGTGTTTGTATTTAGTTTATAGTTGTAGCTGTATCCGCATTAAGCCGGTGGGTGGCGCCACCAGTGGCAGCGCACGCGCATGCCTCAGACGTGCTCAACGTTTTGTGCGATAAAAATAATAATTTATTAACACTTCTGAGTTTTAACAATTCTGTAGTACATTTTGTTACTTGTAAGAATTATACATTATGGACAATGACATGAAATGATTTTGTCAGCATGCGCTACTTGCATCAATTGTCACAGAAAAATAAATTTCATAGAAAAAAAAGCCCTGAATTAAAGATAATCCTGGACTGAGCTAGAGCCTTTGCCTAACAGAAGGATACGAAAGAGCACAAATTTTAAATAACAATTCCTCAGGTGACCGCTAGAGACCGCTTTGTATGCTACAATCAAGCATACTCCATATATTAAGTTTTCAGTATGAGCTGACACCTCACTACATGAGAAATCTGTACAAAGCGAGGTCAGCTTATTCTGGATTTTCATAGCTTAACGTGCAGCCATGTGTACCATCAATATATATTTTTTTAAATTAATTTGTATCTACATTTTTTTATATACCTACATAATGTGATTGGACTCTGCAATTCTGAAATAAAAAAAAAATTAAAGATGAATTAATATTTATTTAAAAACAGTGAAAACATTAAAATATGGCAACATAGGTTTTTAAACCTTAGACTGCGTGAGCGCCAATAATTACATTTCTATTATGTTTGTAAATAGGTGCTGTTAGAGTTAATACATACATAATCAATATGTAAAAACATCTGACTAATTTCATTTCCACAACAAACAGTCAAAGTCACTGACCTCACAGAATGCCAACATTATGAAAACAATAATTGTTTAAAATAATTTACGGGAACGTTGTTTTAATTATATTCTGAGTAAATAGTTAACATTAAACCAATAACAATTACTATGTAAATAACTTGTTTCTATGCTAACAGCTATGAAAATAACATTGTAGGTTTAGATTCATACCAAAATAGGTCTTAAAAATAAATTCAAAATTCATAGATAACGTTCAAGTTCAAATATTTTTTTATTTCAGATAAACTTGAAAATACATTTATAATTGACTTGGTTTATTTAGCCGTCTTCCAGTAAACGAAGTGAATTAATGAATATAGTTGCAAGGTTCAAAAAAGCTAATCCGATGCCAATTAATTCAGTAACAAACTATAAGGATAATTGTCCAGTGTTTGTTGTCTTCACAACGAAGAATAGCGGGTAGATAAACACGAAGGACATTTAATTCAATTCTTCGAGTTTCTTAAACACTCTCGACCATCTGTCATAAATGTCACTCATCTGACATCTGTCACTTTGTTCTTTTTAAATCATTAACATCATCTAATAACACATCCTTAACATTCGGGCGTTATCTCACTCACATTTTATGTCACAATAAGTATTTCATCTCTTTTGCTCATCACGTTCCATTCCTACATAGGCAACTCTATCTGTTATTGAAACGTCAAACGATTTTTTGATTTTGTATTTGTAGTCACGTGACTCACGGGAGTGTTACAATAGCTTTCTTTGAATAATGTCATATTGTAATAATGACAGTTAAACATTAATTACTGCGTACTGATATGTATCTGATACGGTCCAGTGGTCAAACGGCATTATCAATATAAAATTATAAAAAGGGTTCGGTTTATTTATTTCTTCCTATTTCGAAACACAAATATTTATTACATATGTCATTGGAAATAATTTCATTCATGATTCGATTTGTAAGTGCACAATCACGAGCACCAATATTTAGCTACACATTCAATAACAGTCAACATCGTTTTTCTCTGAAACTATTGATTACAATTTAGGTATGAGATGTTGTGCTGACAGAGCCTTTTAACACATACTTTACTGATATGTATTACTTTACTAATAATTTGACATTTGTTAGTGAAAGATATGGGAACTACGGGCACTATCGGGAGCACAATAAAACATTGACTTCACTAATAGACGTATATTCGGAGACTGGCGCGCGGCTTGTTACATACAATAACTTAAACCTAACTACCCACTATTACAAATATATCACACCTCCACCACAATACAACAATATATTTACATAATAACATATTAAATTAAATATAATTCTTAACTAGTTAAACACCTACAAAAATATATACAAAATATAAAAAGATAGTTAAACAACCGTAAATCTGTCTACTGGTTTCCGTGTTCGCTTAGGGTAACGATTCTCCGGCGGCGGAGATTGTGGTTGTAAATTAACTAAAGAATCTTCAGGAGTATTAATTTCCGGATTTGAACTCCCCCCCTTATTCCCGGTAGTTCCCTCGGGTGAAGCTACCTTTCCTGCCTGCTCTAACCCCTCGCTAAGTGGCTCGACCACACTCTCTCTCCCATGATCTGCATTGTCCACCGTTTCTGGACAGGTAACATCAGATAAGCGAGACCTGCGGCGCATTTGATCTACATGCCTTTTTATTGGTTGACCGTTATCCTTAACCACTGAGTACCTACGAGCACTGTCTGCCCGGTCTACGGTACCTTTCACCCACCTGTCACTAACACCATACTCACGAGCCCAAACCAAATCACCCTCCCTAAAACTACGGTCTGTTCCGCCTGCAGATTCCATTTGTCGTCTCTGAGCTTCATGGACTTTGTCTTTGGTGACCAGGTTGGTTCGCAGTAAATCAAGTCTGGAGCGTAATGGACGTCTCTGCAACAGCATAGCCGGGGTCTCCCCGGTAGTGCTGTGCACGGTGTTTCGGTATGCTAACAGGAATGTTTGTAGGGCGGTATCGACATCTACACAATCCCTATGCGCTTTCTTAATAGCCCGCTTGCAAAGCTTAACTGCATTTTCCGCAGCACCATTGGATGATGGGTGGTAGGCTGGTGAAAAAAACTGTTTAATGCCGTTGTTTTTTAAGAAAGATTTAAACTCTAAACTAGTGAATGGTGGGCCTTTATCAGATACTAATTCCTCCGGCAACCCAAACCTCGCAAATGTAACTCTTAACATCTTAATAACATTCGATGCATTAGTTCGTGTCATCTCAAAAACTTCTAACCATTTTGAAGAAGAATCAATAATAACTAAGAAGGTAAGACCTTTATATGGTCCTAGGAAATCGATGTGAATCCTTGACCAGGGGCGCGCGTGATACTGCCACGGCTGTATCGGGGCCCGCGGCGGCGCGTCCGCCTCCGCTGCACAAGTCTCACATTGTTTACATAATGTTTCCACAGCCACGTCAATATTAGGCCACCATACATAGCTACGTGCCAAGCTTTTTGTTTTTACGATCCCCATGTGACTGCTATGAAGTTGTTTCAAAACTTTATTTTGCAACGAAGGTGGTATAACCATACGATAACCCCACATAATACAACCACACTCCGTATATAACTCATTACGCCTCATAAAGTATGGTTTGATACTTTCTGCATCTACACAGGTCGGGGGCCATCCAGATCGTATGTAAACTAAAATCCTACTTAACACTTTATCTACAGCTGTCGCTTTCCTAACGTCTTGGCTCGTAATAGGTAAAAAATTTTCTACGAAATTAACATAAGTATTTTCGTTTTGTGATATAACATTTTCTTTACATCCTTTATACGGCAATCGTGATAATGCATCGGCACAATTCTTACTCGAAGAAACATATTCAATGTCATAAGTATACCCAGCCAATAACACCGCCCAACGCTGTAACCTAGACGCGGCCATCACCGGAATACCCACTTTATCACCAAAAATATAAGTGAGAGGCTTGTGATCGGTTCTTAATATAAATTTACGACCATAAAGATATTGATGAAATTTACGAACTCCGAACACAATAGCGAGTGCCTCTCGATCTATTTGTGAGTAGGCCCGCTCGGCTTGTGTGAGCGCGCGCGAGGCGTACGCCACGGGCCGCTCGCCCCTTGCTGTTGTGTGCGATATCACTGCTCCTATGCCTACACTGCTCGCATCTGTCGTTAAAATTATAGGTAACTCCGGTGTATAATGCATTAGCACTTCACTACATATTAATAAATGCTTAACTTTACTGAACGCCTCTTCACATTCACTATTCCAGCTATACGAGGTTCCAGCTTTAAGCAACTTATATAAAGGCGATAGAATTGTACTAACATTTCTTATAAATTTCCCATAGTACATCACCATACCAATAAAAGCTCTTAGTTCAGAAATATTCGTAGGAGCTGGGGTTTTTACTATAGCTTTAACTTTATCTGGGCACGTGTGAACCCCTTCTTTACTAATCGTGTGACCTAGATAGTTAACTGATTCGGCAAAAAATACACATTTCTCTTTTTTTACTCTAAGCCCGTATTTGTTCAAGCGATCAAATACATTGCACAAGTTACGCATGTGTGCTTCTTTTGTGGACCCCGTTATGATGATGTCATCCAAAAACACCCCCACATGTGATAAATCTGCAAACAACTGCTCCAAATGTCTTTGAAAAATGCCCGGACTTGATGCTAACCCATATACTAGCCTATTATACATAAATAATCCTTTATGAGTGTTAATCACTGTATATTTTTTTGTTTC
Organism: Subacronicta megacephala; assembly: GCA_958496365.1. Classification (NCBI taxonomy): domain Eukaryota; kingdom Metazoa; phylum Arthropoda; class Insecta; order Lepidoptera; family Noctuidae; genus Subacronicta; species Subacronicta megacephala. The sequence goes on along the minus strand of OY292531.1, from coordinate 12,658,154 downwards.
ATCGAGCTCAAATTGAGCATATGCCTGTGAAAGGTCAATTTTAGTGAAATGCTGGCCACCTTTTAATCGGAGTAATAACTCCTCTACCCTGGGTAACGGATAACGGTCAACTTCAATAACCTTGTTTAAAGTTAATTTGTAATCTGCGCAAATCCTAATGTTACCGTCCTTCTTGACAACCGGCACGATGGGTGTGGCCCAGTCAGAGCGCTCCACAGGAGAGAGAATGCCGTCCCGCTGCAACTGGTCCAGCGCGCGCTCCACCGGCTCGCGCAGCGCGTACGCCAGCGGGCGCGCGCGCATGAACACCGGCCGCGCCCCCTCGCGCAGGCGCACGCTCACCGTGCCGCCGAGGAACCGCCCCAGCCCGTCCGCGAACACTTTACAGTATTTGGAACTGAAAGTAGCCACATCAAATACATTATTTTTAAACAACACAACATCATTACTATTACAATCATAGGTTATTGTAGGCTTTGTGAACTTGGCACCCGACATCGCAAAAAAAAGCTGTGATTGTGTTTTTCAAAAGAGTTTGGTAAGTAGTGGATAGTAGTAAAACTTTTTTTGTTTGTAGTAATTCTAAAAAAAAATAAAAAAAAAAAAAAAAATGTTCTCCCCCCAAATTAAAAAATCCAACTTTTTTCAATTGATTCTGTTGAATAATCGTTAGTAGTGGATTGTAGTGCAATTTTATTCGTTTGTAGTAAAACAGAAATTTTTAAAAAAATGTTTTTGTTTTGGAGTATTCTTTCAAACAAATTTATTTGTTCTCGAGGCGTACACGATTACTAGAAACGTTAAAATTGACTGCGGGAGGTTCGTAGAGGTTTGTAGTGGAATTATTTTTGATTGTAGTAAAAAAACACTAGATTATAACAGAAAAAGAATAAAATTATATATCTAGACGATATTTTTTGAATAACTTTCATTCAAGTTACACATACTACTACTTCATATACGATTACTACAAACAATAAAAGTTACTGCGGTAGGTGCGTAGAGCTTTGTAGTGGAAGAATTTTTTATTTTAGTAAAAAAACACATGATTAGGAGAAACAAAAAATTTTGATGATATTTGTTGAATAACTTTCATTCCAAAGGATATACGATTACTACAAACGTTAAAAGTTACTGCGGGAGGTTCGTAGAGGTTTGTAGTGGAAGAATTTTTGTTTGTAGTAAAAAAAAACACGTGATTAGGAGAGAAAAAGTAAAAAAATATATATTTGGACGAAATTCTTTGAATAACTTTCGTTCAACATGACATATGATTACTACAAACGTTAAAAGTTACTGCGGGAGGTTCGTAGAGGTTTGTAGTGGAAAAAAAATTGTTTGTAGTAAAGAAAACACTTGATTATAAGAGAAAAAGTAAAAAATAATATAGGTAGGTATCTGACCGATATTTTTGAAATAACTTTCATTCAAAAGGATGTATGATTACTACAAACGTTAAAAGTTACTGCGGGATGTTCGTAGAGGTTTGTAGTGGAAGAATTTTCGAGAGTAGTAAAAAAAACACTTGATTAGGAGGGAAAAAGTAAAAAAATATATATTTGGACGAAATTCTTTAAATAACTTTCGTTCAACATGATATACGATTACTACAAACAATAAAAGTTACTGTGGTAGGTGCGTAGAAATTTGTAGTGGAAGATTTTTTTATTTTAGTAAAAAAAAAACACTTGATTAGGAGAGAAAAAGTAAAAAAAATATATATTTAGATGATATTTGTTGAATAACTTTCATTCAAAAGGATGTACGATTACTACAAACGTTAAAAGTTACTGCGGTAGGTTCGTAGAGGTTTGTAGTGGAAGAATTTTTGTTTGTAGTAAAAAAAAAACACTTGATTAGGAGAGAAAAAGTAAAAAAATATATATTTGGACGAAATTCTTTGAATAACTTTCGTTCAACATGACATATGATTACTACAAACGTTAAAAGTTACTGCGGGAGGTTTGTAGAGGTTTGTAGTTGAAAAAAAATTGTTTGTAGTAAAGAAAACACTTGATTATAAGAGAAAAAGTAAAAAAATATATATATTTAGATGGTATTTGTTGAATAACTTTCATTCAAAAGGATGTACGATTACTACAAACGTTAAAAGTTACTGCGGGAGGTTCGTAGAGGTTTGTAGTGGAAGAATTTTCGATAGTAGTAAAAAAAACACTTGATTAGGAGGGAAAAAGTAAAAAAAAATATTTTTAGATGATATTTTTTGAATAACTTTCGTTCAACATGACATATGATTACTACAAACGTTAAAAGTTACTGCGGGAGGTTCGTAAAGTTTTGTAGTGGAAGAATTTTTTATTTTTGTCAAGAAAAACACTTGATAAGGAGAGAGAAAATAAAAAAAATATTTAGATGATATTTTTTGAATAACTTTCATTCAAACGGATGTACGATTACTACAAACGTTAAAAGTTACTGCGGTAGGTTCGTAGAGGTTTTTAGTGGCAGAATTTTTGTTTGTAGTAAAAAAAAAACACTTGATTAGGAGAGAAAAAGTAAAAAAATATATATTTGGACGAAATTCTTTGAATAACTTTCGTTCAACATGACATATGATTACTACAAACGTTAAAAGTTACTGCGGTAGGTTCGTAGAGGTTTGTAGTGGAAGAATTTTTGTTTGTAGTAAAAAAACACTTGATTAGGAGAGAAAAAGTAAAAAAATATATATTTGGATGATATTTTATGAATAACTTTCGTTCAGCAGGATATACGATTACTACAAACGTTAAAAGTTACTGCGGTAGGTGCGTAGAGGTTTGTAGTGGAAGAATTTTTTATTGTTGTCAAGAAAAACACTTGATAAGGAGAGAAAACATAAAAAAATAATATTTAGATGATATTTTTTGAATAACTTTCATTCAAAAGGATGTACGATTACTACAAACGTTAAAAGTTACTGCGGTAGGTTCGTAGAGGTTTGTAGTGGAAGAATTTTTGTTTGTAGTAAAAAAAAACACTTGATTAGGAGAGAAAAAGTAAAAAAAAAAATATTTGGACGAAATTCTTTGAATAACTTTCGTTCAACATGACATATGATTACTACAAACGTTAGAAGTTACTGCGGGAGGTTCGTAGAGGTTTGTAGTGGAAAAAAAATTGTTTGTAGTAAAGAAAACACTTGATTATAAGAGAAAAAGTAAAAAATAATATAGGTAGGTATCTGACCGATATTTTTGAAATAACTTTCATTCAAAAGGATGTATGATTACTACAAACGTTAAAAGTTACTGCGGGAGGTTCGTACAGGCTTGTAGTGGAAGAATTTTCGATTGTAGTAAAAAAAAACACTTGATTAGGAGAGAAAAAGTAAAAACATATATATTTGGACGAAATTCTTTGAATAACTTTCGTTCAACATGATATACGATTACTACAAACAATAAAAGTTACTGTGGTAGGTGCGTAGAGATTTGTAGTGGAAGATTTTTTTATTTTAGTAAAAAAAACACTTGATTAGGAGAGAAAAAGTAAAAAATATATATATTTAGATGATATTTGTTGAATAACTTTCATTCAAAAGGATGTACGATTACTACAAACGTTAAAAGTTACTGCGGGAGGTTCGTAGAGGTTTGTAGTGGAAGAATTTTCGATAGTAGTAAAAAAACCACTTGATTAGGAGGGAAAAAGTAAAAAAATATATATTTGGACGAAATTCTTTAAATAACTTTCGTTCAACATGATATACGATTACTACAAACAATAAAAGTTACTGCGGTAGGTGCGTAGAGATTTGTAGTGGAAGATTTTTTTATTTTTGTCAAGAAAAACACTTGATAAGGAGAGAGAAAATAAAAAAAAATATTTAGATGATATTTTTTGAATAACTTTCATTCAAAAGGATGTACGATTACTACAAACGTTAAAAGTTACTGCGGTAGGTTCGTAGAGGTTTGTAGTGGAAGAATTTTTGTTTGTAGTAAAAAAAAACACTTGATTAGGAGAGAAAAAGTAAAAAAATATATATTTGGACGAAATTCTTTGAATAACTTTCGTTCAACATGACATATGATTACTACAAACGTTAAAAGTTACTGCGGGAGGTTCGTAGAGGTTTGTAGTGGAAGAATTTTTGATTGTAGTAAAAAAACACTTGATTAGGAGAGAAAAAGTAAAAAAATATATATTTGGATGATATTTTATGAATAACTTTCGTTCAGCAGGATATACGATTACTACAAACGTTAAAAGTTACTGCGGTAGGTGCGTAGAGGTTTGTAGTGGAAGAATTTTTTATTTTTGTCAAGAAAAACACTTGATAAGGAGAGAAAACATAAAAAAATATCGTTTTAGATGATATTTTTTGAATAACTTTCGTTCAACATGACATATGATTACTACAAACGTTAAAAATTACTGCGGTAGGTTCGTAGAGGTTTGTAGTGGAAGAATTTTTGATTGTAGTAAAAAAAACCCTTGATTATAAGAGAAAAATTAAAAAAATATATATCTAGATGATATTTTTGAAATAACATTCGTTCAACATGACATACGATTACTACAAACGTTGAAAGTTACTGCGGGAAGTTCATAGAGGTTTTTAGTGGAAAAAAAATAGTTTGTAGTAAAAAAACCCCTTGATTATAAGAGAAAAAGTAAAAAAATATAAATATTTAGATGATATTTTTTGAATAATTTTCGTCCAAAAGGATGTACGATTACTACAAACGTTAAAAGTTACTGTGGGAGGTTCGTAGAGGTTTGTAGTGAAAGAATTTTTGGTTGTAGTAAAAAAGACAAAATACAACTTTTAACGTTTGTAGTAATCGTATGTCATGTTGGACGAAAGTTATTCAAAGAATATCGTCAAATATATTATAATTTACTTTTTCTCTCCTAATCAAGTGTTTTTTTTACTACAATCAAAAATTATTCCACTTTAAACCTCTACGAACCTCCTGCAGTAACTTTTAACGTTTGTAGTAATCGTACATCCTTTTGAATGAAGGTTATTTCAAAAATATCGTCCAGATATATTATTTTTTACTTTTTCTCTTATAATCAAGGGTTTTTTTTACTACAAACAATTTTTTTTCCACTACAATCCTCTACGAACCTCCCGCAGTAACTTTTAACATTTGTAGTAATCTTACATCCTTTTGAATGAAAGTTATTCAAAAAATATCATCTAAATATTTTTTTTTATTTTTTCTCTGCTTATCAAGTGTTTTTCTTTACAACAATCAAAAATTCTTCCACTACAAACCTCTACGCACCTACCGCAGTAACTTTTAATGTTTGTAGTAATCGTATATCATGTTGAATGAAAGTTATTCAAAAAATATCATCTAAAACGATATTTTTTTACTTTTTCCCTCCTAATCAAGTGTTTTTTTTAACTGCAATCGAAAATTCTTCCACTACAAACCTCTACGAACCTCCCGCAGTAACTTTTAACGTTTGTAGTAATCGTATATCCTTTTGAATGAAAATTATTCAACAAATATCATCTAAATTTTTTTTTCTCTCCTAATCAAGTGTTTTTTTTACTAAAATAAAAAAAATCTTCCACTACAAACCTCTACGCACCTACCGCAGTAACTTTTATTGTTTGTAGTAATCGTATATCATGTTGAATGAAAGTTATTCAAAAAATATCGTCTAGATATATAATTTTTTACTTTTTCTGTTATAATCTAGTGTTTTTTTTACTACAATCAAAAATAATTCCACTACCAACCTCTACGAACCTCCCGCAGTCAATTTTAACGTTTGTAGTAATCGTGTACGCCTCGAGAACAAATAAATTTGTTTGAAAGAATACTCCAAAACAAAAATTTTTTTTTTTAAATTTCTGTTTTACTACAAACGAATAAAATTGCACTACAATCCACTACTAACGATTATTCAACAGAATCAATCGAAAAAAGTTGGATTTTTTAATTTGGGGGGATAACATTTTTTTTTTAATTTTTAATTTTTTTTTAGAATTACTACAAATGAAAAAAGTTTTACTACTATCCACTACTTACCGAACTCTTTTGAAAAACACAATCACAGTTTTTTTTTTGCGATGTCGGGTGCCAAGTTCACAAAGCCGTTATTGTAGGTAATTGTATTTTTAGTTCAGCCATCCACTGACGGCCTAATAGAAGTGTTTTGCCATTCTCAACAACATATAAATCTAATTGCTTATGCCAATTTTTATATTTAACTAATGGCTGTATAACTCCAAGAGGTTTTACTAACTCGCCGGTGTAATACTTTAATGTTAGATTACTAGGCTTAATTTTTACCCTATTAAACAACCTACTATAGCACTCCCAGTTTATGCATGACACTGCACTGCCGGTGTCACATTCCATTTTAATGTCAATACCATTAATATTCAATTCGACATAAATAGGACTACACTGCGTCACTGATAGTTTACAAACATCTACAAATATTACCTCATCGCTCTCCGCACCATCACTTTCATTGCTTATTTGAAGCACATCCATATCCACGTTGTAGTGTTCTGATAAATTCGGACACATACGTCGCAAATGTCCTACTTGGTTACAAACTCGGCACACATAACGCCCGAATTTGCACTTGCTTGCGTCGTGACGCCCGCCGCACACTCGACACTGCTGTTGCTGCGCGCGCTCACCCAGCTTCATGGATGCGGGCGCTGCCGATGCGCGCGCGCCGCGCCACCGTCCGCTAGACGCCGTTGTAACAAACGGTGCTGTCCCTCCGCAAGCGTCACGCGAGGCCACCGCCGCTGTACCTTTCCGCCGCGAGCCCGCTGACATCGCTTGACAAGTGACCGACGTCGTAGAAACACCCTCGCTCGACCCGCTCTGTCCTTCAACGTTCGCAGCGTCTTTTTCTGCTGCCTCCATGCTAACTGCCAACTTATACGCCTTCCCGAAATCTAAACTGCTTTCGGCGAACAATCGTTGTCGTATGGTTTCATTTATTATGCCACACACTAGCTGATCTCTGAAGCTTTCTTCCAGCCAGGATCCAAATTCGCATGTTTTGGACATTTTCTTCAACGTAGCCGCGTATTCCGATATAGTTTCACCTTCTCTCTGTTTCCTATGTCGAAACTTGTACCGCTCCGCCAATTCACTTGGCTTTGGCTGCAAGTGTTTTTCCATGACGTCAACGATTTGTGCAAACGTTTTGCTTTTAGGTTTAACCGGCGTACACAAATTAACAAGAAGTTCATAACACTCTGCTCCCATCACTGTTATTAATGTAGGCACTTGTAATTCGATAGGAATCTTGTTAACTAAAAAATATTGTTCTAAACGTTCCACGTATAACCGCCAATCGTCACTGTGGACTTTGAACTCGGCAATTTTACCGATTGACATTTTTGATTATTTTGTGTACTGTTACTATTATTTTATTTTTATTGCACGAATCACGCGTAGAATCGTCTGTCCTCGTCGCCACTGAAAGATATGGGAACTACGGGCACTATCGGGAGCACAATAAAACATTGACTTCACTAATAGACGTATATTCGGAGACTGGCGCGCGGCTTGTTACATACAATAACTTAAACCTAACTACCCACTATTACAAATATATCACAGTTAGAAGTATCTAACAAATAACTACTAATTCTACAGTAGTAGCAGGAATTGTTTTGGAATTTCAGTGAATTTTTTTTATGGTATAACTCGGCAGACGAGCAGGCGAGCTCCTGATGGTAAGTAGTCATCGCCGCCCATGGACATCTGCAAAACCAAAGGAGTTGCAGATGCGTTGCTGAGCCTATTTAAGGAAACGGGAGGGGAAGGAGAAAAGCAGAAGGAAGGGGACTGAGGGAGAAATTGGGCCTCCGGCGCGGCGGCGTTCCACTCTCACCGTGCGAAACGCAACAGTATGCATACTGCTACTTGACGTCGATATTCTGTGGGAGGGTAGTACTTCCCCGGTCGTGTCGACCCATTCATGCTAGCATGTAGACATGACAACAGCCATAACTACTACTAGAAAGTGAATGTGTATATATTTTTGCTCGTGGTAACAGCAAAAACTTCGCCTTCGTTTAATTGCGCCATTAATACAATGATTGTAATAACTTCGACGGCGAAGAGATACAATAAGTCTTCAACAATATAATTATCGATATCATTTCTCGATCTCGATATTGTTTCTCGAATTGGAACCAGTATCGGAGAATTGGCACTCCACATTCCTGAAGCAGACACCTAGTTATCATTTCGCACCTCTAACTCGGTAGCTAACTGCTGGTGAAGTGCGCTTGATAACTGTTTTAAAGCTGACTAAGTTAGGTATCGAGATAGCTAGATCTATCTAGATGCTTACTTTTGTTCCGATAGCTTCAATTATATGAAATTAAGGCTAGTTAGTACAAATACTAAGTCAAACATGATCACAATATTGTAGGGGGATATCTGTGGTGAGATGAAATGTCAAAAATCAAAAACCATTTATTAAAGATAGACTACTTGGTACTACTATTTGAACGTCATTTTAACATTATAGACAGTCCCAAAAGGAAGTCTTGCAATAAACTCTCCAGCAACACATTCATATTGTTATACTTACTAATACTATTTATACTACTTATAATTCCTGTCACTTTCTATTTGTCGTTTGACTAAAAACTGTGAAAAAATTACCTATACAATAAATAAAAGTACCTAATAAATAAAAGCTATATATATCTTGAAGAAACTTATGCACATAATAACTGAACCAAATCTGAAGTTCTAAACTTAAATTGTAATCTGGCAAAAGTGATCATGCCATCACGCCTGTATTCCTCCAAATGTACACCCACAGTTCGCCGGTATGATTAGTTTTCATGTAATAGGGGCGAGGGCGAGCCTATTGGCATTACCCGGGCACAAATCCAGACTCCGAGCTGTAACTGAGAATTTCGTAGAAAACCTCAATAAAACTGCTCGACCTGGAACCAAAGTAATGTATGTAACTTTTGACATATTATTGTGTTTATTCTTTCTCATACTTAAATGCAAGTGTTGACATCCATAAGCGTGTGTGACAGACAGAGAGACAGACGTGCGGCGCCTACGCATGCGTACGTCTCTCTGTCTGCGCGCTTTGACTGAACGTTCACCTTACTCGACAGAGCTATTTGTTTTACAAAAATGCAAAATTCCAGCCTTATGTGTCAATCAATTGACTGTTGACGAGCTAAAATTAAACTGTTTTATGACATAACAGTTATGTTAAGTTCTTTTTTTATTTAATAAAAATAGGTGTGAGGTGTTTGTCAAATAAATAAATTATATAAATGTAATGTTCACTCTAGGGATAACAAATACATATTTGTATTTCTCAATTTCATTATTATTTAGCTGTGTCATTAACACTGTTTTTGGTCCAATGTTATAAAATAAATAAATAAACGTGTGTAAGAATAAATATTATTTTTAGAGTTCTAAAGATAATAGAATAAGAATGAGTGTGAAGAGTGAAAGTCAAAATGTTATGTTTCAATGAAACTATTAAAATTCTTGTAAGTATAAAAAAAATTTGAACAACAAAAAGTTTTTGGAGAACATCTAGGATATTCTTATTTGTAAGACAGAAGAAGCTATACCTATTTAGTGCGTTTTTCTAAAACTGCTAGACAAATGAAATAAGGAACCGATGGGAGCTATTTATACATTTAGCACATTATTATGATCGTATACCTACTTTCTATAAAAGTATATATCATCAATAAGTTTTGTTTGAAACTAGATATTTTGTACTTATAGATTTCGAAAAAGTATTAGGTATCTACGTGTCTATGTAGCTTTATTTTACTTCAATAATTTAAGTATTTACGACACAACTAGTACGATAATACAATAAAAAATATTCTAAGACACTACTTTATAATATTTTTTTTTATTTTATTCATAAAATGGTACAACACTAGTTCATTCACAATTTTATTACAAAAACCAAGTATCTACCTATAAATATAAAAATAAACAAAGTCTTCTTGTTAACAATTTAATATTCAACTCACGCGCCATTTTGCAAAACAAAACGCGAGCAGTAACTCTTTTAAACAATAAAAAATGTTTCAAGGAGTTTTACGATTTCCATAAATTAAATAAAAGAAAATCTATTGAAAGAACTCAAAATTAACTTTAAGGATAAGAAAACCTACTTCAAGCATTTTGTGTTGACTATAAACTACGTATAATATTATGTATATGAGACGAAGGAAGTATAGTTATTATTCTACAGATTAAAAAAAAATGTTTCTAAATTGGCGCAAATATTTCGTAAAAAATTGAAATACAGTACATTCTAATTGAAAACTTACTCTTTTTTAGAGTCGGTTAATTGTCTTTACCAACTAGAAATTCGACATCACAGGCGTTGGTCTCGGCTCTTAGTTCGTAAAGCGTCTGGTGTTCGGTGGCAGGTTCAAACCCTGCCTGTGATCGATTTTTTCTTTCACTAGAAATTTTTCTTTAGAAAATTCATATCTTTGTGAACATTTCGCAATATTTAATGCTAAAAAATAAGAATATTCGAGTAGGTAAGTAATAGTCCGACTAGTACTGCCTTGCCTGCCCTGCCTCTATAGTCATTCACCATGACCATTGTAGGCTGTTATTTAGCATTTGTTGGACTTCTTGGACGAATTGCTTTAAGTCCACTTTAAGTGCGATCCGCTGAAATGTGGAATGCGTTTCCCGAGTGGGTCTTTCCCGATAAATAAATCTCGGTTTCTTTAAATCACGAATGAATCTGTTTCTTCTCAAGCGCGTTCCATCGTAGATCGCTTAAATCAGGCGAAATCTAACTGGCGTGAAGGGTAAACAAATCAAGAATAAAAAAACCTTAGATACCTTACCTTGCATCCCACTCGAGGGGCAACATCACTCACTTCGCCGGTATGTTTAGGTCCCATGTAATAAGGGCGACCCTATAACCTTTAACCGGGTACAAATCCAGACTCTACTACTTAGAATATCTTAGAAAAACCCAATATAGTCCATAGAGGCAGTCCAATTATGTAAACCATAACAGTGTTTCTGTTCTGAAGTCAAGGTAAATATCTAGTACTTAGTACTAAACTCGTAAACACCTAAACAGTTTACTGAACTTCACAGTTGCATACTCTAAAACTATGGCACCCTTATTACCATACACATAAAGAGGCAAGTTCTAAATCAAATCGAGGTCAGAACAAGTTACGAGCAAAAGTTGAACTATAACATAAATCAGAAGCACACACATGTACCTAACGTACTTGCTTAGGAATATCGCCTATTCAATGCTGGTAGCCTGGTAGATTCTATTGGTTTTCTTGCTTCGTCGATTTGTTATCGTTAGCATAACCATTCCAGTTACGGCTGGAATTATTAACCTATACTTATCACGATTATTTTCCCTACCCATAGATTTTTTTATTATTAATTATATTCAATTTCACTCAAATGAACTGGTGATCGAAATTTGACGTAATAAAATGTTGATCTCCAGCATATAAAACATACGAGGTATAGTTTTATGAAATCGGCCAAGCAAGCTCCATTGGCCTGCCAAATTCATACTTTATTTGGTTTGTCGCCAATTATTAGGTCTAGAACACACAGTGTCAATATTTATTGTCGCAACTAGGTACTTAATTCTCTTCTTCCCTGACAAAATTTCTCTGACAATCCATTAGAAATTCTTCTTGAACTCGATTTTTTGTATTCCCGCCTTAGTATTTCAGAAATTATAAGGCGTGAATAAAAAAATCTATTTCAAGAAGATTTTTTAATGGATTGGGGAAAACTAGATCACAGACAAAAAAGTTAAACCGCCTTCAAAAAATAATAAAATAATTTTGTCTAAAACAGTTTGGGAAGTCGGTGACTTCTATTTGAGTGGGTCTTTTATTTTCGCCACCGACTTCCCAAACTGTTTTAGACAAAATTATTTTATTATTTTTTGAAGGCGGTTTAACTTTTTTGTTAAAAGTAATTTTATTTTGTAATTTTTAGTGGAAAGTTTGTTTAGAAGTACTTGTTAGCCAACTAAACGCACTGCTCCAATAAGACAGCGATGTTTCGGAGTAAACGATAATATCATCGATGTAAACAAATTTTAGATTTTTGTTGATATTTTCAAAACTGCTTAACCGATTTCGATAAAATTTGAACGGGACCACCTCTGAAGTATGAACTACCAAACAAAAAAACAATCATTAAAATCGGTCCATAACTGGCGGAGAAATCGCGTAACAAACATACAAAAAAAAAAAAAAAAAAAAAAAAAACATACAGACGAATTGAGAACCTCCTCCTTTTTGAAGTCGGTTGAAAAAAAACATACAGACGAATTGAGAACCTCCTCCTTTTTGAAGTCGGTTGAAAACAGCATTCAATCCTGTTCGGCACTTTGTCCTTCCTTCTTCTTTCTTCCTATGAGTAGGTATATTGTTCCTTTTCTAGATAATTACAGCGTTAAAAATCTGATAGAAGCCCTTGGCCAAGGCTCTCATCTCGTAGGGGACTACATCCTGTACCTGTTCTTCTTTAATCAAAGACGGTTTGCAAACCGAATCACCTTTAGCCTAACCAGGCCTGGATGAGAAGGGCCCAGCCTATTATTTCATCTTAACAAATCCCTCCAAATCCAACACGATTTCCGTATGAGTCGACATTTCCGATCGCATACATTTCAACCACAACGGTTACCAGTGCATGCGTGCGCGCAATAAATATTCATGTTGTGAGTAGCGGCGACTAAGCTCTGTCATAAAACCCGTGACAAATTCATCGGGTGGATATCAAAACTGTAGCGGGTTTGTTACAGATTGGAAGCGAAAGGCGTTAAATGGCTAATTAGGATCCATTTTTTTTTTCAATTTTGAAGAGTGGATTAGTTCTAGCCGAGTCTAGATAACTGCAGTGATGGAAGATCTTTTATGTTCTCATTGGGACAATATTTTTAATGCTTATTGCTTGCATTGGCGCTTTGGAAGCTGATTATGAAACATTCATATAAATTCACGCATTTATATTATTATGAATGTCTGTACAAAGTTTAACTCCCGTCTTACTTGTACCGTAAATCTAAATAAATTTTATATAGAGGAAATATTTGATTGTTTGTTTGCATTGAATAGGCTCTGAAAGTACTAGACTGTTTTGACCAATTTCTTTCACCAATAGAAAGCTACATTATTTCTGACTGACATAGGCTATTTAATATCTCGTAAAATGACAAGAAACGTAAACTTCACGCGGGCGAAACCGTGAGCGGAAAGCTAGTCTTACAAGTCGATACAAAATAGGTAAATAAATTATTATTGCTTCATTTATAAAAGCTTTCAACTCTGTATTCTTGACAGTATATTTTTCTGTCATTGCAGAAAATCTCCCCGCATTCCTCTATCACTTATACCACACACCAAATCACGACCGTTACTGTTAAAATACATGCAACTGGGCCTTTATGCCACTTCATATAGATTCGCTAGAGAAAACCTGGAGTTCCACGTTCTAGAGCCATGACTAAGTAGCATGTAGCAACCTGTTCACACATCGAAACACGGTTATGTAACAGAAGGTAGCTGTTCCAAAGCGCTGTAACAGTCAACTAAACTAAGAATAGGCTTGTTTGTGTGCGTAAGTTGGATGCACGTGTAAAGTAGTGTACAGTTTGTTCGAAATAAGAAGCCGATCGGAAGTTAGCCGTTCCGAACTACCGCGGTGATAAAATCGTTTAATTAAATGTTTTATACATAAATATCGAAATTACTAAACAAAATCATTAGAAATATGAAACATCGAGTATACGACTCTAATTATCTTTACACCGACTCTTTCTATTAAAATTTACCACTTCTAAACCACTTGCAGTGGTAGCCTTGTGATATGACCATTGGACTGCCAAGTCAAAGGTCTCGAGTTCGAATCCAAGGCACGCACCTCTGACTTTCGAAGTCATGTGCGTATTAATAATTAATTATCACGCGCTTAAACGGTGAAGGAAAACATCGTGAGGAAACCTGCATGCCTGAGAGATTTTCTTGACGGCATGTGAAGTCTGCCAACCCGCAGTAGGCTAGCGTGGCGGACTATAGCCTAATCCCTCTCGTACTGAGAGGAGACCCGTGCCCAGCAGTGGGACAATGTAATGGGTTGATGATGATGATGATGAAACCACTTGCAGACAACTTCCGATCGGCTTACTTATTTCGAACAAACTGTAAGTGGCTGGCTTGACATTGAAGTCAGCCTGTAATTTTGAAACTTAGAGAACTAAAACCTCCTTGAATTCGATAAACAATAAAAAAGTCGGAAGAGCATTAGTTCTTTTTGCTTGTATTGCAGTGGTGTTTAGATTCAACGGTGTATGAAGTTCTTGGCATTCTCTGAATGGTTTCTCTCTTTAGGTCTTTTTAGCTTGAGAACCGTGTGTAGTATTCATTAAGTAGTCCGACTTTTAACCGTCCTTCTTTTTGATAGAAAATTTCTTATAAATAAAATTGAATATTTTGAAAAGAAATGTTGTCACGAGCCAGATTTAGTCCTCATATATATGAAATTTAAATAGACCTGCTTCATTTACGGTTGAAAACTGAGCATGGGTTCTTTCTTAAACGATAGATTTTCAGTATTATGATTAGAATATAATTATGTCCTTTAAAAAAATGGTAATAGACATTTCCTTGATTTTTATTATTTATGTTGCATTGGATTAAAAAAAAAACATTATGTATGTATTGAAAAAAAAAACTAACTAATGTAACTCGAATAACATTCGTAAGATGATTTTTATAACTTAAATAAGTTCAATTCAATGGGTAATGCTTGTAAAACTGACTCACAACATTTTCACACGAACAACTTTGTATGAATGAAGTTAAAATGTCTTATCGCCATAATGTTTTATAACTTATTCCAAAGTTCCTACAGGCCCGCAGCCCTACAAACCTTCACACAAGTGACCGTCTTCAATGCGGTACTTACACAATAATAATAACCCGTAAACACACTTAAAATACTTTGAAATAATCCACAACAAATTATTCTCTTCCCACAACATCTAAATTCCGACTCTAACATGCAAAAAAATAAGCTCAAAATTGCGTAACTCCAAGCTTTCACTCGAGATAACAATGATAGCAATTAGGTGCCTTTGCGCAGGTACTCGGGCTTAAGCACTGATTGTTTAGCGACACCAACGTTTTTGCATTACACACCAGTGCATAATATTTGAGCGCGCATTTGAATATCTAAAAATAAAAGGGATTATTCATTTAAAATTTACTGTGTAAATAAATGTAAAGTTTACTGTGAGTGGGTGAACAATAATGGTAAAATACTCTTTAAGGTATTAGGTGTGGTCATTAATTTGACATATATTTTATATTCCCTGCTTTCTGCATGAAAATTATTTATTGCTACGCTACTCTTCGTAAACACACATTACTTGCTTACATTTCAATAAATTATTCCTGACTATTAAACCTAATACAGAAATCGGTCAATCTGTAATTTACAGAAAAATGCCTAAAATTTATGATTGTTCAGCCTTTTATTAGGTACATAACTTTATAGGTATTATTTTTACGTATAAGTATATGTAGTTCGTAGCGAACTCTTCTTAGTACTTTCAACAAGAGATGCATAAATACCTTGTGTACTTAAAACTATGATGGATGCGCCTTCAGATCAACGATAAAACATTTCAATCGATTAAAATCGCACCTCAACATCGATAACAATACATCAGCGTCGATTACAAACGCAGCTTCATCAGTCAAATGCAAAAATCTTTTCAGCGAGCTTTGCCAAGTTCAAGCGCAATAGGCGTGCGCTGGCCCACCGATACGCCAGTATCCGACGCACGCGCAACCCGCAAACACGCACCCATCTACGATTGATACAAATCGATTCAACCACATCGATTTATGTGTCAAATAATAAACAATATTTTTTTAGTGATGTCACTTGAAGATTGACTTGTGTTCCGGAAAATATTCAAATTTTGAATTGTTTTTTTTTTATTTGGTGCCAGTGAAAAGTGTTAAGTGAAAATTTTTGTTTATGTGTGTTAAGTGTCGACTGACGTCATTAATACTGGCAGGTGAGTGCTTACTTGTGTAAAGTAGTGGGAAATTATTTACGCGACTTGCAACGGTATATAATGTATCCACAATACGAATATTATTTTTACGCGTTACGTTTTCATAAACCAACAAAACAATAAAATTATAACTGGAAAATATTTGTTTACTCGAATTTATTTAAATCAATGGTATTTTTATGAAACATGTAAACATATTGTCTACTTAAATCAAGTGATTATTTATTAATTTACCAATCCAAACATATACCTAATAATTAGTACCTTATAACAGTAAAATGTACTTAAATTTCCTTCTTCAGTATTATAATAACGTAAATATTTAGAACGCAATATTATTATAATAATAAATTAGACAAGTATATAAATTACATATAATCTCGCCCTTTATTTCAATAAAACTTACTTAAAATATACCAAATTGCAAATATGAACCACATAAGTTGGTCTTATTTATACGCAAGATTCAACATACATAGTTTTATGTACAAAATACGTATAATTTACTCGACATTGCTCGTAAATTATAAATATATATTGCCCTAGTTTTTCGCATAACATATCGCCAGTAGGTTCTGTGAGTACTTTGGTCACTTAAACTTTACTTACATATTCGCAGTTATTCATAGGTCATAACGAATCGATAATGATTTCGTGTTATATTCAATTTTAAAGATTCTGGCAAACTGGCAACTACAGTAAATAATTGCCAATAAGAAAAAAAATAAAATAAACAGCAATATTAATGTATCAAATTATTTTTAAAAAAGGAACACGACGTTTATTTATGAGGTTTCATTAGGTATTGATTTATTATTGCATAGAGTTTGGACTTTTGCCCAGATGATGGCAATAGGCTCACCTATTAGATACATCTTGATCTTTTATAAAACAATTAAATAATGTATTCCGTCAAGGTGGATTGCCAAAGTGTACTATATGGGTACACATACGTATCACCGGTATGTTAAGTAACATGTAATAGGGGACGAGCCTATTGCCATTTACCGAGCACAAATACAATCTTTGAGCTGTTATTAATAATTTTACAGAAAAACTCAATAAAACTGCTCCACCTGGACACCAAACCTAAGACATCTAGCTGCGATTTGCACTACTAAACGAATGAAGCAGTCGACACAGATATAATAAAACCTTTGAAGTATTGTTCTAAGTCATGCCAGTTTTTTTTGTATAGTTGTTTTTTTTTTAAATGACTGTGTTTGATCTTCCTGTCTGCAACCCACGCTTTGACAACTCACCCGACTCGTAAAGTTTCGACCACCTAGACTGAACAGCATTGCCAACATTATATTGAGCAATCTATCTTTTGAACGCAGTAGTATGAAAACAATATAGAGAGAAGCTCGGGTTATGGCACTAGGCACGCCACATATGCAAAGAGACATAACATAACATACCATCACCCCTGTATTCCCCGAAGGGTTAGGCAGAAGTGTACTAATGTACACACACATTTCGCTGGTATGTTTAGGTCCCAGGTAGGTAAAAGGGGGCGAGCCTATTGTCATTAACCGGGCACAAATCCAGACTCCGAGGTGCTGACTGACTGAGAATTTTATAGAAAAATCCAATTACATTTTGCTCGACCTGGGGATCGTACCCATGACCTGTAGCGTAGCAGTCAGACCACTAGACTAATTAGGCAGTCATCATGACGAAGGGATAACATTGTTTATTGAAGATAGAGGCTAGGTAGTTCTGTTTCTAGGACCAAAAAACAAGTATTATAGTTGAAATGTAGATATGTGAATTTAGATTCGTGTCCGATAATAGTTAACATTTACCCAAAACAAGAATTGAATCCTCCACATGATTGTCAAGCGCATCCACTGGACGACATGACCGATTTAGATGAGACGGTAAAATACTAGGGAGATAAAACCAACTTCATGTATTTAAAGATAAAAATTATTTATTTGTCAAAAACATGTGTTTACATGCTGAGGAGTCGACCATATAGGAAGTATGGTATTAACTTTCCGTTCATATATTCATAAATGCTATATACATAGATATAGGTACCACTTAGTTTTCTTAAATAAAAATTCAGCGAAGATATTACGTAACATACTAAAGAAGCACCAGTAAAATTAATAACATCCCGCTTTTTTTTTGTTTAAAAATATAAAAATAACATAACATAAACATTCCTACATCGGAATCGAACCCAGGACGGACATGCGTAGAAGTCGCGATTGAGACTACTAGACTATAGAGGCATTAAACAAATAAGCCGTACTAAATAATTAACAAACAGCTATTTACTCTCAAACAAAACAACACAATTCTATAGGTATTCTGCTTGATTTGTCATACAAACAATAAACCAGGCTAGAACATTAATTTCCTGATTATTAAACCGGTACAGATTCAGTGGCACCCTCAAATAGACCAGAGGAGATAGTTTCAAGAGCAAAATAACTATAAATCAAGTTGTATGCGCAAGCGCAGCCGCCCAGCGCTGAAATGTTGATGACTTCGTACTGGGGGCACTTCGGCTGTGGTGTAAGTGATAAGCTTTAAGTGAGAGTAACCGTAGTCGAAATTACAATAATACCTACATAATTATATAGAATTGGCAACTATTATATAAAAATTACAAATTTACTTAAATGTTTAGAATATTCGTTACATCTTGATATTCATAGTAAGTTTGATTCACTTGTTCGTCGTTCTTAGTACTTTTGACTTTCTGTTCTCAGTTCACACAAGTTTGACAGGCAGAGAATGGAGGTATTAAGTCCGCTTTGTGTACCATATTTTTGTACGTTCAAATAGAGATAAATATTTATTGGGACTGGAGCAAAAGTTCAATTATTACATTGAAATTTCACTTAAAACGTAAACAGCTTGTGTTATACTAGGTACCTATCAATATTCACAATTTTTTTTCAAACCCCAAGTAATTTAAAATTGGAACATACAACAGAATAAGGAGTCAATACACGTCAATAAGTTCTTCTTGTATGTAAAATCCCACGTGTACTATTAATGGTATCAGCAGGTAATGTGTCAGACTGAAGGTAGTAGGTTTTACCTAAGTCAGGGATGGCAAACCCTTTTAATAAAAATGTTTAAAGAGGCAATGAATGTGACGTGAACCATTTAGAGTTTTGACATGAACACTAACGACTTTTGTGCGAATTCTTTATATGTATTATTTCAGATCTGCAATATGTTTTCTCTGTCTTCACAATTTATCTTGCTGCTGACAGGTCAAAAAATAAAATATTAAAATTTCGTTTAGAAAGTAGGTATCTAAATATAAAAAAAACTAAGTTCAGTGCCCAAAATATTTTGTCATGTGCCATCGCGCGTTCGCAGGTTCGATCCCCAGGTTAACTCGACCTGTTCAACTGTCAAAGTGTTATTTGCTTTTTCTATGAAATTCCCAGTAGCAGCTCGGAGTCTGGATTTGTGCCCGACATGACCTCCGGTAGGACCTCTAGCGTAGCAGTCGCGCTTAGAACCACTAGACTAATGAGGCAGTCAATACTTATAATTATTTACAATTAAAATTATTATTTACTCATCATCTATTCTGTAATTGAGATCGCTTTCGCTTATACGTTAAGACTGGCCTCACAAAACCAACTTAGTTTGACGTAACGACAAAGTTATGTGCACTTTGACAAATCTTAAGCAATTACTGTTAACACTAGTAAGCTGTGACTTACTACTGACATATTTATGGATAAAATGTCAAAGTTCAATATCACAATGCATTCATATTTTTGTGATCTTTTTGTAAGTCAAAATAACCATTTGAAATCCATACGATTGTTTCAAATACGGCAGAGTAAGGATATTTCTGACATCCAAAACAAAACATTATAAATATGATAAGTAATTTCTATTCAACTCGTCGAATGATAATGTCTTTTTCATTTCAAGAAATGCGGGGAATTATAGATAATTTTATTAAAATACATATCGCCTAATAAGCGTTTCAGAATGATAGAGTTAGCTTCTTACAAAACAAGGGTAAATAAAATGATGCAATACAAAATTTATACAACATCGTTTGGAAATCGAATTTGTGCCAGAATGTCCTGTTACCAAATCAATGTAAGTCTTAAATTCCGAACGACTAAGACAGGGCGCAAGCTTGCGAAGTTGCGACTAGCGGCCGATTCTCCTAGTTTGCATAACTGTTGCCAAAAGTAGGGTTGTCATCCGTCAAGATTTTATGGAATCTGTCATATATAATAATAATAATAAAGCTTTATTATACCTTACCTAATCTGTCATAGTTTAGAAATAATTCGGAGACGAGTTCGGTATCTGAATAAGATATCCGATAGTCACTTCAAAATATAAAAATCGTAACTTTATCTTACTTATTTTTATCTACTATTAACTTTATTATAAACATTTGTAAGGATTTCAAAAGTATTAAGTAACTAGTAATTGTACACAATTCCATCATTTGTTACAAGGAAATTCATTGCTATTTCGCACTCGCTGAAAAACACATAATTGTCGGTCAGCGCGATTAAAAAAGAATCCTAAGCCCGAAGTAGGTAATATAACATTGCGATGACGCACGGTACTGACAGCCCTAACTCGAAGTTACTTCGTATTGTCATATCGGGATAATAACTATCACTTTGTTTGCGCTATCTATTCTCAAAATAGATAAATTTTGACGGATGAATAGTTTAACTAATAACTTCCACTCCCGGATATATGTTTAATTTTTGTTGTTCGGATAGATGAGTAAGAAATTTAGCAGATTTTTTTAAAAGTTCGCGGGTTTAGGAGGACGCAAACCTGCAAACTTGGGGTTCAAAATTTGGGGTTAAAAATCTGACGGGACGAATGGACAAAATTTTAATATCTTATGTGGAGTTTACGCTCTCCAATTAAGAACCGTAAAAGTGAAGTCTATTTATATCATAGGAGGTAGAAAGATTAGTCAGGCTTTAGATTTATAGCGAGGCTGACAGCCTATGGTATGACATAGGATCATTAAAATTTATCTTTCTTTCAAGGACCCCATATTCGCTATATGCGTTCTGATAACAAAAAATGCTTCTAATCTACCGTCTGATATAAATATTATTCGGTATTTTCCCAATTAATTCACACTAATCGTCACTACATAATAGACTTTTAAACCTATCATAATCAGTATCACAATACTTGTCACACACTTCCTAAACATTAAACGATAATATAATCAAACAAAATATACATTCAAAAACCATTTTCATTCCATTTTATTGAATTAAATTTATGTTGAAGACATTAGAATTCATCGTGTGATGTCATAGAAAATCGATAGATTTAAAATTAAGTAAAAGGCGGTGTTTCACACCAAGAACCACTTGATATTATGATAATTTTGCTAATAACGGAAGAAATGTCAATTAGTTTTACGGTAAAACGGCTGATGTCACAATGCTAAACTGTTGACTTGATCGACTTCTGATGGAACTTTACTAGCTATGACTCCGAGGTTTGTTTGCCAAAGCGATTATGTGACAAAATCTTGAATGCACTAGATTTAGTGTCATTTTATTTTATTTAAATACTTTTCATTATTCATAGCTTAAGTGATAAGTTTATCGCTCTTCCAGCCTCTTTATCGGTCTCAGCCCCAGCTAAAAACCGTAATACTGACAGAACAGCTGTAGAACCGGTGGCGGCAAGGCGCCACCGCTACATGGTGGAAGGGCCTAAATCTCGCACGAAACGTTTTGCGTCTACGTTTATAGTGCGTACTGCTCTATTGTGGAACTCGTTACCGGAATCTTTGTTCCCTGAGACCTACAATTTGGGTGTCTTCAAGACGAGAGTGAATAGGTACCTTCAAGGCAAGCGCGCTCCATCGTATACCACTTCGATGCTTAACATCAGGCAAGTTGTGGTCAAGCGTAAGCGTATCAGTGATAAAAAAAAGACCCCATTTATCAAGGTTCCATTGAAACACCATGTCAAATTTATAGAAGTAAAAGCATGGCCAAGAGCGGTTGAATTTGTAAGCAAGATGAGACCGTTTAGTCTTTCTACTTCTACTTCAGTCGTGGTATCAGTAACACGATAAGTAACTTCTTTTTAACTATCATCTACTATCGATACTTCTATATCTTAGGAATTATGTCCGGTCAGCAGTTTGCCCTCTTGATACTCGATCCCCACTTTTCCTTCATTTGTCCAAAGGTTGAAGGTAATATAGTTGGCCACGAGGCACAATTTATAATAAGCTTGAAAGTGGAAGACCTAGATACAAATCTAAAAGAAGTGAAGTATTTCTACTAGCCTGTCTAAAATTGAAACTCTATCATTTCTCTGAACATCAACCAACTCTTCCTTTTCCGAATAACTTTCGACCAATAAACGACTCCTACTAGGTCATATGAAGTCGTCAACCCCTTATTAAGCCCAATCGATATTCTTCCAAGTGACAGACGGACAGAAACACTTTCTACATCATTGTATGGACCCCGCGTGTCCAATGGAATGCCACTTAGATTGGCCGGATGCGTTTTATGCTTACAACGGGAACTATGGACATTTGACGACGGGAATCGAATAGATTGTATGAACAATAAAATTTATAGTCATTTGGCTATCCAAATCTTGTATAATTAGCAGCTTTTTAATTATTGACACTTCAGTTTATTATAATCTTTTATGGTCTTGCTTGATTTTATTTATCGATGGAAGAAATGAGATGCCGAGTCAAGGGAATGCGGAAAGAGTTATATCGTACCTACTTTAAATTTCTCTGATTAATTCTACTACACAGTTCGGAAACATACCATTTATCACTCATGTTTTTTTTTTAAATTGTTTTTTTTTCTAGGAATTTTATTTATGCTGATACAAATTTTAGTAATCCACTTTGTCTCTCAACTTCAATGGACTCACTTTCAGATTTTTTAAACTGTTAATAACATAAACAAAGAAGTTTCGTATCAAATATATTAAGCCTTCTTGTTCTCAAAAAATGCATCTAACATATAACTTAAAGTTAACGGTCTCTTAAGTATGTACGAAGCTTTTGATAACTAATTGGAAACATCTCCATATAATACATCGAACTATTTTTGAATTTTATTTTATTTGAAACTAACACGCAATACGCTTATCTGTATTTCTCAATTTCCAAATATTTTTATGGATCAGGAACCAAAAGATACAGAAACTGCTTCTGCTAATTATGCACATACGTTTGTAATTATTGAATATAATAAAAAATCTGTTCATTCAACAGGTAACAATAAAATTACTTAATAAAGAAGGAAGTCTTCAAACATAATATCACAAGCTGTTACAGGAAAAATCTACGTATCCCGAGAACATCCTTCAACTATCATAAAGACTTATTAAAATCGAAGAAATATGTAGTACAAATGATACCAAATCCAACAATTCTAATAACAACAGAAATAGCATACAGTTGAATATTGTAACAAAATCCAAAATCCAATCTTACATTCCTATAAGAAATAGTGAAACATCTTCCATATTTAGGTACTTACTGTGGACTATTTAAGGCACGCGCCTGCGTCTAAGTTATGTGACATCGCGTAATATTTTCATTGTAAGAGCTTTTAAATCAACCGGATGAGAGACAGGGCTGACACCAAGAATTGTATGATTTCGTAGAGAAATAATTTTAAATTATTTTGCATAAGGAATTAAATGTTCTGTGGATCTTAATTTAACTACTTACACAATAGTTTACTCTCCGCCCTCGCATATAGTTACGTTGCTTTTGTTATAGGATGTATTGAATGCAATACCTACTAGACTTTCGTTACTCTGTCAATGAGGATATTCCTGTAAATTTCTCGCTCAATTCTAATGTGTCCTCTTTTTATTACTTATGGAATGTTAAAAGACAATTCTTTCACAGTTACAAATAAGGAGACAAATTATGTTTAGATTTAAAAATAATGTAATGTATCTGCTTTTGTTTTAGTATTTGTATCTCAAGCTAAGTCTAATCACGACCCTGATAGGTGATCTTTGCTTGCACTATCTTATTCCACCCCTCGTGGTAGGTAACAAAAAAAATAGTTGAATATCATTTTCTACCAGGAGAACATATTTTTGCAGTATAAACTAAGGGTATTGGAATGTTATTTCCTGAATCATTAAGACAAATTGCATCTACATGATGTCATAGTCACACATTGCATTTCTGATATCACTTAGAGCCACATTTAGCAGCCACGTGCAAGATTTGAAAATCACTGCAATCAAGTTTATAAATAGTATTTAACTGAATAGCATCGCGTCGGTTATAATAATAACAGTAACCCTTTATTTGACTCTCATAACTTTACTTAAGTACCAGTAGTTGAAACAATTATGTTATTTGTTAAACCTATTATGAGAATTGACAAAGGTCTTGATGATGATTTCATTTATACAAAAGTGTTTAAGTACTTATAGCGTATTTTGACTCGTTGAATAACATGTTTTATTTTATTTTTGGTTGCTTGAATATTTTGAGGAGACTCTGAAGTCCTTATTAAAGAAAAGTAATGATTTGGATCTCATTACTTGTAAACTCCTAATATTGTACCTATATACCAAACTACAATAATTACCATGCTAGTTTTATAAATAATCAAAAAGAGTATTGAGAGTGTTTCTTCATTAGTGTTTGTGTTGATAGATCAAATCATACAATTTTGGAAAGTGTAGAAGAAAACGTACTCTTGATATCGAAAAAAAATAACTCTTTTGAAGCTCAAGAACATTATTGAAATTGAAATTAAAAAAAGTGTAAGTAGGTATATTCAATAAATAGAAATTTTAATACATTTTTATTTTTTCCCATGAGGCTACCCGCATTTATCTTGTTTTACCGAAATTTCGTGGGAATTTCCGTACACTCTATAAGTAATGCTGTACTTGGCAAATTATAAGATTTTTACTCATGCAAATTGATGGTACAGTACTTACCGTATCTGAGATTTTAATTTTGACATAAGTATATGAATGAAATATTTCACTTTTACATACCTTTATATTACCTAGACGATTTAAAAAAAGCTCAATTTAAATATTCATACCTTTACGTAATTGAATTTATCTTGATATCCATTATTCATGTGAAATTAAATAATTATAAAGTATAACTTACTTAATATTTATTTAATTTCCACCAGATCATCAACCCTACGCTGTTTAGTGCGTTTCTCATTGACTAACTTACTGTTATGAGTTCATATACAACTTGCATATTTTATAACAATTGCCCATTACTGTTTTTATTAGAAGATTCATTTTAGTTGTAAAACGGAATATCATTGAAACTTATAGGATTACTCACTCTATTTTCTTTAATGCTTTTATTATCCATGACACTTCTAACAAATATAATTTTACTGCCTCTTCATAGTGGCATTAACAGTAAGATTGTCATCACTCTTCATGGTTATGAAAATTGGGTCACTAGTAAGCGTTACTGTAAATATTAAAACATAAAACTTACAACTAAATGTTTATTTTTAAGAAACGATGATTACTACTATGATTTTCTCCTATACCTATTGTGAATGCTATTTTAAACAAAATTCTCAAATGAGACCCCGAAAAACTACCCGTAGGCCATAGGTACTTTTCTGGTACAGGAATAAAATCGGCGACCCGTAGCGCTAATTCTAATCGCTATGTCACTAAACAATAGAAAGAAAATAGATAATATTCGAAGAAATAAAACGTTATATATGATTAAATGATATAAAGTTCTTCATTCACAGCTTCTACATCGACCGCATGCTTTTGATCTTTACTGGCTTAGACCAGCTTAGTTTGCCAAGAGTAACTATTAATTTAACTGTGGGGGTCAGACTTAATCCTTACTTCCTTCCACTTTTGGCATTCATAGAGTTTACGATTGAATTAATCAGCTATTTAACCAACAAGTACATATTTAAGACCCAATATAATTTTATGTTATGACACTTCTAAACAACGCTTGACCTAAATATGGTATTGGTTACGTCGATATAAGATTTATGAAACGTCATAAACACTTAATCTGCACAATTATCGCACAGATATAATGGATATTTCACTTAATATATTATGTAATAAATTCAAATGTCGATTGATCGATAAGATTTTACGTACTGAAATTATTTCGGATCTATTGAAATTAAAAAACATCCAAATTTCAATAGAGAAGATGGCTGGGTCTTACCATCTGCTTGGAACCCCATCATAGATTCCATTAAATCTAAATCCAAGCACAAGACTGCGAGACCTAAGGATACGGTGAGCTCATTCTGCGTGACCGGAACAAATAATAATCACCAAAATGTAGGGTAGCGGTTGATAATTTTGACATTAGGACGACCAACACCTCAGTCCACCCGTGACCATGGATGCTGTAAAGGATCCGAAACGTCGGGAATTATCAATATAACGCGATAAAATCCGTAAAAAGTAGTTTTATTTCAATGTCTTATATTCGCGTAAGTGTTAGAAACCAGTATACTTCGGATCAGGTAAAACTTAACGAAGATCCAGTCATTAATAAATTTGATGGAGTTAATAAACTTCTGGCTTCAAATTTACACATGCAACTGTTAGCGCAAATAAACAGTAAATCTCTCACCACTGGGCTGCCATAAAAACCCTTACCTTCAACCTCTGGCCGGAACAATAAATAACTTTTTTATTTTCACTTCATTCCATAATTGTTTACTTAGTACCAGACCGGGCGTGCCGCAGGGCGCGTGTGAGGTCCCTTCTTATATTTGCACGCCAGAGTTCTTTGTATTCATCGACCGAATTAGAACTACTTTTTTCGTCTCCTGTATCGGTATGAATGGTTAACAATGTGTTGTAAAAAGCATTTTTATTCACTGGAATCAAAGCCTGCTTGTTACTGCTGGCAGTATGAGAAAAGAAAGTAAAAGCAACTAACAACAGTTGTGCGGTCAAGCTTCGAGCTTCGCTTCATTAAATTTTAATATACTTCAGTGATACACTTGCCCGCCTTTTTCATGCCACAATTACTTTTAACATTTATTCTATCATAAATCGTTCCATATTTCTTTTATTTTTTTAAATAGTGTTTAATAGATACTGGGCATCATTGTTTTAGACATTAATAATTGTTAATACAATGATGATTTGAAAGTTAACTGATAACCCAGGTTTTACTTGAGGATTCTCAAAAGAGCTATCAATTTATTGTTATAAAAAAAGAAATAGAAATCAGCTCTGTCCCTTTAAGAAAATGTTATGCTATAAATATATTATCATCAAATTATTTGGCTAAAACTATTGTATCTGTAGAATCACAAACATTTACTTAACATTTTGAAACATTTTAAACGGCCATTATGTCTCATTACACTTTAGTTACAAAAAAGATCACTAGTATAATAATTATTAGTAATTACCGCATGCATCACCGACGGCGAAAGTGTTGATGCAAACATAAATAAAAATGCAGCCCAAACAAATCATACAATTTCTGTATCCACATAAAGTGACAGAGAAACAAATGAGTGTTACCATAACAGTAATAATCGATACGACTCGTGAGGTCCAATCGATTGGCTTTATAAATCGAATAACGAAACCAAACGATCGATTTTAAAAGTCGAATAAATTTTCAATTAGCCACCGGCTTTGGTTAATCGGTTACCATTTATATGTGACAGCGATGAGTTTCGTAATCATCTCAATTTTTTTTTTTTTGAATTACTCATTTATTCATGCAACAGCAGGAAGATAATCAAAAGTCCGGAATAAAAAATATTTAATTAACTCTAAATAACGTTGCAAATCCCTACACAATATTATTTTAACGCCTGTCTCAATGCCTGTCGTCGGTAGTGTGGGTTACGGAATAACTGATATCAAAGCGCAATACAATATTTCACTAGCCAAAACATAAGTATGCGTCAGTATTGAAACTACAGTTACAAGATGAAAAATGAAGTAATTAAGTACATACTTTTTTAATAGAATTTAACTGTAATAAAAAAGCTAATAGTACTTAAAAATAATGGTGACTGCGATTGTACCTAAAAACTATATATATTATTGCGTATCATAAACTGATTAATTCCTTAGCACCAATGCCTACGTTATTTAGATCCGCTAAAGTCGATATTTTCTGTAGTATACACGGCTACAGGTCAACCTATACAAATCCAATTTAACAGATTTCGCATTGTATAGATTTTCCATACAATAAGAGGTCGACGCAAACTGGTTATGTATAGCTTGATATGTAGCCGTGCGTACCATCTCACTTTATTGTCAAATGACAAATAGGTACTATATATTATAGCTAATATAAGTTATATAATACGCATTTATGGTTACTTACCATCGGTTTTAAGGTGCTTGGTTATTTAGTTCCTTATAGTCTATTTTTTAAATTTTTACTTTAAAAAAAACAACTCCAATGGTGTTTTTGAAATTTTCATTCTAGAAGTTAGCATTTTTAACCACCACAACTGGCACCAGTGTGGTGGTTAAAAATGCTAACTATAAGTTGTGTTGTAAGTACTATAAGTTGGTCGCAACTCAATTATTTTACGTTCCCATTGTTACTCCCATAGCGCACCCGATTCTTAGAAAGCGACACGTAACCTCTCTAGCATTCGGGTTTTCTCAGAAAGGTGCAGTTTTTAAAACCGACAGTCGACAATGTTCCAACATCGACAAAAATTTATTAGAATGCTCCAGTTTGTTTACGCAATGAGAATTTGATGAACGCGACCCCAGTATAAGTGAATTACCTATATCCTGCAAAATTTTGCATAATTATATTCAGTACTCAATGTTCTAGAGTACATTGTACAACAGTATAGCTCTACCTAACACTTTGGGGAAGCAGGCGGGATAGCATGATGTAGAATATTATGACTGCAAAGGTTTATCATACAGAACTAAGATGTTTTATTGATGAAAGTAAATATCAGTAAATTTTTAAATGGTAATCTGCTAACACCTGGGGAGTTATTGTTACTGTAATTACTATCTGAGGCGTTACAATCAGGTCTAATTATCCTCTCTTTATTCTCCTTCATTCTCTGTCATAACAAATTCCCGTTATACTTTTAAAAGAATACCTATCCTTATCGGCATAGAAAACTTAATCACCCCATCATATAATTCAAACTATCCTCCATCGCTTTCTTCTAATAATTAATGTTGTCTAATGATCTCATATACTAAAAGCTCGACAAGCAATCACAAGATATCCTTATCAAATAGATATATCGGAAAGAGAAATTCAACTTACCCATGCATCAATATGGTAATCGTAATCCTTACATTTTAGCCCTCATTACCTGCGCCGTCAGAGCTAGAAAGTAAACCAATACTCCTTTGTACAGTTTGCTTAAAAGGAACCGACATTTAACCTCATTTATATTGAAACCCCTTAGTTCGTTGCCTAATTTGTCCAAAGGTTTCTATTCCAATGTGGCGT
Organism: Subacronicta megacephala; assembly: GCA_958496365.1. NCBI lineage: Eukaryota > Metazoa > Arthropoda > Insecta > Lepidoptera > Noctuidae > Subacronicta > Subacronicta megacephala. The sequence goes on along the minus strand of OY292531.1, from coordinate 12,628,651 downwards.
AATTAACTTTATCTATATGAATATTGTTTGGACCAACACGCTTTACATTCATTTTGTCACTTAGTGCTCTGAATTTGTCACTATCAATTTCTGTTTCAAATTGTTCCTTTTGTTTTTGTTCCAATTGAAATTGTTTAATGGTTTACAAAGAAGCCGCGGTTTTTGTAATATTTTATTATCTATGGAAGTAATTAGGATCATTAACACTATAGGCTTAATTTTTGACGGCTTAGTACCTAGTTACACAAAGCATAATTACAAGAAAAATCATCAAATTGTTTTACCATTACTACGTGTTTTTTTTAATAGCTAGCGAGTGGCTAGCTTTTATCTTCTGTTTATTCAATTGCTACGGCGCGGCGCCATTTAACTCTGGACTCTAAAAATGCAACTTAACTGAAACAAGACCTCTCTTGTACGTGCACCCTAGGGAGTAGCCAAATAATAAATAATCTCTTTCAAAAATCACAGGCGCCACTAAACAAAGAGAAAATAAAAAAGATCTCGAACACTGTCCTTTCGTATCACCTCTCTAAGTGATCCTTGAAGGCGTGAATGATCTTGTAAGTGAAAAAAAGTTGCCAATCAGTCAAGACTTCGACAAACGGTTCGAACAATGCATGACAGAAACATGACACCCAAAGGGATGGAACACGTGACACTGTTACGATGGGTTTTTGTTTCACGAACAAGTTCCAAGAAATGTAGGTGCGGGTTTTTCTACGATTTTCTGTTTAGTTGTTCTGATTAATTTGTATACAAATAGTTTGACACTACAGCATGATGGCTTCCATGTTTATTTTGTGCATAATCTTATTGAAAATGACCTATATTACGATCCGGGTTCCAAAGTTAGTATCAAATTCAGAATTCTTATCGGAGCACACGTGTTGATGTTATCTACCACGCAGTAAGTGTCAATTGTTTCCAAAATTCATTTCGTTTTAACACAGCTGTTTCTTGAGTTATTAAGTGGTCTATTCATGTCCTGTCCATATTTATCATTCAATACCTTTGTCATAATTTATCATTTGCAGGCGTTAAGGTAAGATTGGTTATTACTCATAGTGTGTTTACTGACGTAAACTCGAAGCGGCGGTAGCCTTGTGGCTAGGGCGTTACTCTTGTGATCATGTGGTTGCTGGTTCAAAACCCACATATTGCCCTGCTGAGGTGAACCCACTCGTAATACAAGCATTTAGCTTAGTACGAGGGGTTAACAAGAATACTAGTACCTAATGTGTAACCCATTTGATAGTAAGTTTCTTTAAAAAAAGAAAAATCATATACTTAAGTTAGAAATATTTTTCAGCTAAATTACTTATACGTACCGATACAATATAAAAATGACCTTCGAGGTATTTTGCCCCCACAATAAAAGAAAAAAAAGAAAATACGCCTGAATCATGCGTTTCCATTTAACAACTTTATAATTTATACGGTTTCTTATATTGTCAACGGTTGATTTTACTTCTTTTTATGTCGTCTAAAGTGTTTTTCTGTGCATCATACAAAGGATTACAATATTTGCCACTTGAAGCTTCACAGTCTTCACGCCCTCGATCTGTCATATTCACATTAACTTCTTCAGACGCTGCCACTAAGACGACATCCCATTTAACATCAAAGGCATATAGTCGACAATTCCTTACCATCCGTCTCAGTGTTGTGAGTAAAAATTAAATGGTGTCTTATCTTTTGTTGACAGCAATTGAGTGATCGCTTTGTGTTAAAAAGCGAGTTGTATCAAAGAACACCGCGTTGCGTGTATTATAAATGACTCCGTTTAAAATGTAATTATTTTTAGTCTGTGCCAACGTTTTGAAATAACGGACGTTGTTCTTGCAGCTGAAGCATTCTTTTTTCTGCACATCCTCCTTGTTCGATTTAAAAAGTTATATCCTAATAAATTTCCATTTATGATAAACTCGAAATAAATTTTTAATATTTTAAACGACTGAAAAGCACAGTAACTCGCAGCTACTGTGCTTTTCAGTCGTTTAAAATAATAAAACAAGCCAAGACTTCAATTAACTATAAGTTAAAGTAACAATTTACATCATAATATAGATGATGTAGTGAAATAGGCAAGATTCCTTGTCTAACATAATTCTTCGATTGTGGAATCGAAGTAACGAGTTCAATAACTGATTTTCCATACATAAGTTATCAAGCAAAATTACTAGTTTCCAATCAATTGACTGGATGCAACAACATAACTATGAAATCGAAAGCTTTTCTTGAAGAATTGCATAAATGTGATCTTGTCTGTAAACTAGAAACATTCGATAATGGTCGCTATTGTGTTGGAATAAGAGCTTTAGGAATTTGAGTAAACCGTAACTGTAAAAATTTTCAAGGTTTGCCCATTGGCGCCTCCAAGAGTCCTTGAGTTGGTGGGAACTCAACAGCCCTTGAATGGGCCGAGAAATACGTGAGAGGTAGAGGTACAAACTAAAAATAACGTGGAATTCTTTGCTATTAATTACTATTGGTATGTCTTTGAAGTTCAAAATTATAAAGTCCGATTTAAATACCGACAGTAAATTATCATCTTTATTAGAAATCGATTGATTTTAATTAGATCATTATTTATTTAGTTTGTTAATTTGATTTGGTGATATAAACCTCTTCTAAGAATAATGAAATATTTGGTTAAACTTTGAGTAATGACCTTTAGTTAGTAGGTTCATATATTTCATTATGTCGTCTCGTTTTTGTATTTATATTTTTTATTATGTTACAATTTTCAATAAACTTTTTTCTTTCTTTCTTCTTCAAGTTTGTTTTGTATAACTTATTTTAATTTCGAAATGTCTTTTGTCGGAATATTGATATTTAATGTGCAATTATCTTAACTGCTATCATGAGGGACTGAATGTGTGGTTCTGATATTTATTCGCATGTACGTACATATCACTAGTTGGCATCGGAAATAAATTGTTAAAAGTTCAAGAACAAAATGCTACTTTGTTTGACATTCCTAGCGTTATTTATGCATGTTTCATGCTTGTGCATACATGCATGTTGGCCTTATTTCATGAAAGATTTAATACTTAGCTTAGATTTTTTCTTGTACCTATACCGTATCAAGTTTCATGAGAATTTTGTTGATTTTTTTGTTTTATAAGCAATAGCAAAAAATGTCAACATGCTTGTTTATACAGATAACTTTCATAAAAGGTTTCTTGACAAAGGTCAGCATTAAATCAATATTATATTGGCAAGCGTTAACGAAACAATACAATGTAGAATGTTACGAACCAACAGTAACGTTGTATGACGTTAATAAGTTGACTTATAACAGTAGAAATATAATCCTTAGTGACTTTGTTAATTTTCATTCCTGTAATTAAAACGTAATTAGACGATTTTTCCTTTCTATCATTCAGCATCTATTACACAATAAAACTATCTTCCTCCATAAGTGTATCGATTTCTTTATCTCTCTAACTTCCATAAATTGAACTAAATTATAAACCAACTTAATAAAAACTTCATCACGTACTTTGTTGAACTTTATTCTATTGAAATAAGAATTCGATTGAAAATCCGTTGGGTCAGTTGCACTTGGTCGCTCTGAGATCGCCGGCGGAATTTGCGTGGGTGTTCATAGCTTGTTTTCTTTGACTTTTCGCCTCATTAAGTGTTTGTATACACGCATTGGAAACACTGCCGTACACATGATAAATGCTTGCTCAATATAAATCCTATACATCTCTATTATGGGAAACGTTATTGTTCAATTTACTCATCTTTGTGGGTAAAGGTTTCTTTAAAAGGCTTTACAAGTCCTTTTCTTTCTGTATTAATGTCAAATTTGGTTTCATCCAAATAGATAATTTTACTAGGTTTTAGATAAAACCAGCCATATTTGCTCATTTAATAATTAATTAACAACATTTTTAAGTAGGTATAATAGTTACTTTAGCAACAATATGTATTACTTAACCATTCAAAGAGAGATTTAATAAAGAGTAGTCGTCAACGTCAAAAGTGTCAAAACTTGACTCAGATCATGTGACCACGCGACACTCAATCAGAAATTTAAACCATTATCTATACTTACGAAAATTAATGTGTGAACAGTTCAATCTGCCTAACCGCTTGAGAAACCCTGGCGAGTGGTATGCTATCAGTAACCATTGACTCAATTTCTGTTACACAGGTAGCTGCAGTTAGATTAGCTTCTGAATAATTCAATTAACATAAAACACGCCACGTAAATTCAAATCTTCTATTATCGACTTCTTTGCTTTGTATAGCTAGTAGTTCAGTTTCAACATCGTCTTATTTAAGTCTCGAAATCGGTCCGGGTTCCCGTATCACATCACATATTTACATTTTACAAGTTAACCACCCGTTATCATACCGTTTTTATCATTAACCTTTTACTATACACAACTTTTAACTAATTCGTAACTCTAAACCGGCATAGCTTCCTTCAAAGATAGTGCGGTGACATTTCACAACACTATTATCCAGATTACATTATCGATATCGCTTAAGTATCGATATTTCGTAACGTTTTCTGTTATCGGGCAATCGATAACCTTTATTCAAGCTTCCGCGGTGACAACTACAAGAGTCAGGGAAAGTAAGATATTGTGAGGTAAGCTTCTGTTAGAAATTATAAATGTATTTAAATAATGTTCCAACTAGTCCTTTACTGGAAGCGTCGTAAGTGAATTGATTGTATTAGCTGTGTTCCGGTGTAAAGTAAATCCCCGAGCATATCAAAGTACTCATCAGCAAATATTAAGCGGCCAACCGACAGTTTCTCAGAACATTTTTGTCACATCTCATGTTCGTAGACCTAATTGTTCCGATGTTTACACACGCCCAAATTTGTCGGTAGTCAGGTGACAAAGTATACCTCAACAATAGCACTGATTGTCTTAAGAAATTCCGCCTATAATAAGATAATTCATTATTTCAATGAGTGAACAAAAACGATTGTCAAGTCCTTGCCAGTGCCAAAAAAGTGCCCACTTGTTCTGAGGTTCTTACTCAGAACAAGTGGGCACTTTTTTTAGATAAATATTCATAGAGATTTTAAAGCAAACTCGGAGCTCTCCCCTGCTCTGCTTACAAAAATAATATTATCTATATCTACTATTATAAGAATACTTTTTCTGTACATTAAAGATATAAAAAAAAGTATATTTTTGTCTTTACTCTTTTTTTGTGAATCAAGAAATTTGTATACATACCTATTATTATATTAGCTATCAAATAATAATAATAGAAATAAACATCAGCCTGTAGACAGCAATCAGACTACATTACTTTTGACACACTTCAACTCAAAGAAATAGTTCACAATAGTCTATGGGGCCTTCCAGGAAATTTCCGGGGCGGTCCTATTAGCGAATAGGCGATAAGTAACATTTTGTTCTTTATCGCGTCTCTGACATGTGTGTGTGAAAGTACATGTTACCCATACTACTGACCTGACGTAGCACTGTTTGATTTTTGTCTTGATTATTTCACATGACCTACCTACCTTTAAAGCGGCGGTAGCCTAAAGGCTAGAGCGTCGGACTTGCGATCATGTGGTTGCCGGTTCGAAACCCACCTACATTGCTCTTCTTCTTCTCTTTCTTCTCTACATTGTTCTTACATTTAGCTTTGTACAGGCTTAACAAGGATACTAGTAATGCCATCCAACCCACATTGCTAATAAGCTTTTTTTTAAAAAAAAAAAGACCTACGCAAATTTCTTTGATCTGGTATCATCGTGCGACGGGTCGTTGAGCTCCCTAAACAATGGTTTAGCTACAGAATGACTCATAATATGAGTCATATATATACGCATATATTATATGCGTGCCATCGGTTAGGACTGATCAAGTCAAAGCTGCAATGGCTCTTTCTAGATGATTTTCGGCATTATCTTACTAAGCTAAACTTAGGCGTATCATTGGCCATGATTGTCAGTTATTTTTGGCAACATATCTGAAAATATTTTAACGGTCTAGAGAAGTGCGAAGTTAGTGTTATAATAATATATAATTATACTAAACGCAACTATGATGCGATAAATTTCAGCATGTGAAATCATTTTTTCCAAAGAAAGAAAAAAACATTTATTTTTACAGAAAACAGGTGGTACCAGGTTTAACAATGGTGCATAGTTCTGCCTGTATGCAAAAGTTTTTAATAATGGTTAAGCAATTATTATAATTTATATTACTTTTATTAAATTACTTACAAAATTTATTAATTTATATTATGTATTATTATTATGTTACTAAAAAAAAGTCAAGCTATATTATTATTTCTGTTATACCACATTATATTAAACAATACCACCTGTATAAGATATACAGGTATCAGGAAGAGGAAGTATCTACAATAATTATTAGTTTAAGTATCTTTGTAACAATATCTGTTCACCTTTCTATTATACTTATTCAATATTCTCTATTCTCCTTTTCAGCATCTATCCAGTAGTAAAGACGAGGTAAATATAGCTAACTGTTGTCAGGATTTCCCACGCTAATGTTCCTACAATATGTGTATTGACACTGACAATTAGTGTCTCAGAGTGTCACGACACTTTTGTCACTCTGTCACGTACTACATCTCACGCTTGGAGTATGTATTTGTGATAAGTGATAACAAATGTTGCGGAAATTGTTGATTTGCTGTAATTGTTCTGTGTATATGTTCCTAGTGCTATTTATAAGAGACACAATCAGCATTTAAAAAAAAAAAATATTTGCATTAAATTACATAATTTTATTGCAGTGCAATTTATTTAAGTGCAGTGATAGCCTAGTGATATGACTCAAAGGTCTCGAGTTCGAATCCAAGGCACGCACCTCTGTCTTTTCGAAGTCATGTGCGTATTAATAATAATTAATTATCACGCGCTTAAACGGTGAAGGAAAACATCGTGAGGAAACCTGCATGCCTGAGAGATTTTCTTGATGGCATGTGAAGTCTGCCAGCCCGCAGTAGGCTAGTGTGGTGGACTATAGCCTAATCCCTCTCGTTCTGAGAGGAGACCCGTGCCCAGCAGTGGGACAATGTAAGGGTTGATGATGATGATGACATAATTTTATTAATAAAATTATTATATTGCCTATTCATTAGTCATGCAAAGTATAGCTTTTGTCGCACATATGTACTGATTGCGTCGAGGAATATACGAATACCTGCAAATTTTGCAATTGATATTTACTAGCGTAGATAATTTACTTAATCAGTAGGTACAAGCCTTCATATGGTATAGCCTAGGAGACCCGTGCCCAGCAGTGGGACTTGGAAACTGCCCATTTGTCTATTGTTATTATAAGCGCGACTGCTACGCTAGAGTTCTTAAGTTTTGTTCCCGGGGTCGAGAGTGTGTGTAATTGGGTTTTTATGACATTTTCAGTAGCATCTTGGAACTGGAATTGTGCTCGGTTAATGGCAATAACTTCGTCCCATATTATATGAGAGAAACACTAGCAAACTGTGAATATAAATTAATACATCTCTGCTGATACGCTATGGTTTGTTAAGATGGAGATTACGAATACTTATTTATATTGTAATGTAAAATTATAATGATACCTTACACATGGAAACCGAAAATATGTCTCTACATGTGCAATATCAAAAATAAATGCCATTAACTCGTATGTCTACAAACAACATAAATCATAGACTAGAATAGGTCACCATTGTAAGCAGACGTAAGGAACCTATGAGTTACGAGTATGGCTATTCCACTGTCACTTGTCAGCTTATGATTCGAGTATATGAGTTATAGTAATCAAGGACACTTGATTATCATGTATTACATTTATCTAGACTGCGTCATTAGTTTAGTGGTCCTAAGCGCGACTCCGGCGCGGTCCTGTTTTTCTATGAAATTCTCAGTAGCAGCTCGGAGTCTGGATTTGTGCCAGGTTAATGACAATAGGCTCACCTCCTATTACATGGGACCTAGACATACCAGCGAAGTGTGGGTGTACATATGTACACCTCTGCCTAACGGAATAGAGGCGTGATGGTATGTATGTATGTATATTACATATTTTACTACTTTTTTCCTGTGATGTTACTCACATCCTAAAAGGACTTTGCGTAGCTTATCTAGTTAAAATTATAATTATAATTCTATTCGGCAAGAAATATAATATTTTAAATTTAATATAATATTTGAAAAAATAAAAAATAAACTCTAATAAATTTACCAAGATCGTGACTAGAGAAATATGATTTTGATACTTGACAGAAACCCCATGAACAATTAAAATTAACCTAAGGACAATTATGAAAAAAGCGCTGATACGCTGATATGCCCGACTAACGTTAACTCAGACCTCAAGCGATATAATTTTAGATAATTATTTTAGTTCTGTTTGGTTTTGGTTAAAATAAGTTTAAGTAATTGTCACGACTTCTTTCTTTTCATGTTTTAATATCATCATGTGAGAGCTTGTTATTAGCAATATGATTAGCAATAACAGATGTCCATTGTATTTATTAGACTGTAAGCTTTCCTAAAATAAAATAAATAAATAAATAAAAGGTGAATGAATGAAATGAGTACCTACCGCGTCCTGTCCATTCCCACGGTATAATACCTCAATACTATTTGCACTGCACCTGACTACTGCAAACCCAAGGTTCTTCACCCCGCTCCTTATGTAATGTTAATACGTTCCGGGCAACATCTGTCTGTCTGTATGTCACATTGTTCCCTAACAGATTTGCATATAAATAGCTTGGAGTGGGAGTTTGCACGCTTAACAAATAGCCCAGATTTGTTTTTCTTTAGCTGTGTATCTGCATGTCTTAAGTTTGAAACCACTGATGGTGTTTTCATGGTGGCGCAACACAGGTGAATACAAAAGGCTTGAATTGTGCAAAGAGCGAACTCACAAAGAGGTACACACAACAACACGTCAAACTATACAGATGCTTAACAAAAATCAACGCTATTGCAATGGATTGTGGGTGGTTTATATGCCTTGTGGCTTGATGTGTCTTCGTGTGTACGAGTACAGATAATGAGTGATGAAATATTTGCTTCGATTCACCACACGTTGAAAAAATGATTACCGTTTTTTCCCTTTTTTTTAATGTTTAAGTTGACAATGACCTAAATCGACTAGCCAGCTTTCAAAAGAAACTTCAAAAATCGATACACAGAGAACCGTCAGTTCACCAATGAATTGACGTCACGAGTAACGCAGTTGTTGAACGATTCAACGAACTGCAGTCCCGGTTGCGAGTACAATTTCCGCACGAAACAAATAATTAGGTAGTTTTTACTGTTCTGGTTTTATCTAAGTAACAATTTATATTTATGAATTAAGCAACGTTATAGAAAAAAAACCTAGGCTGATTAAAGACTACGGCAAAGTATCGTAGGATAGCATCAGATCCACTCTAAGTACCTAATAGAGGGTGCAGACGACAAGACTAATAAAATAAACCATTTATAATGAGTCATCATATTAATATACCTACATAAAAAATAATTGTGAAATGGAAAATTATAATTACTACCAAAAAATAAAAAAAAATCCTTAAAAAATTAATTCATGAGCTGAGAAACATTTTCAGGATGTTGATGTTTTTACCAGTAGGGAAGTTGACTGGTGTTTCATTCAAAATAACAGGCTTAGTGAATAATATAATTTATTATAATAATTTGTATAGCTGGTACTATAAAATAATTTGAACCAACTAATAAAGATTAAAGATGTAGAGCGCTACAAGATTTTGGTGGGTATTGAGAGGTCCATACTTTCAAAATGTGTTTTAGTAAAGAATTTATATGAAGCATGCAAAATTCGACGTCAAATGTTCCTATAGGGATTTATTATCCAGCATAAAATTAAAACCCGTATTCCTTAATTTCGAACTGATTTTAAATTTGTTTTGTTTAATCGGCTCTATTTATTGTCAGTTCTTTCAATAGGCCATAAAAATCTGATATTTTTTACTAGCTTTCCGCCCGGCTTCGCCCGCGTAGAGTATACGTTTCTTGTCATTTTATGGGATAATATATAGCCTATGTCACTCAGGAATAATGTAGCTTTCTATAGCCGAAAGATTTTTTCAAATCGGTCCAGTAGTTTTAGAGGAAACAAACAAACAAACAATTCCTAGTTTAAAGTGCTTCGTTCATTCTTTTGTTTAGACTAATAATACCTATAAGTTTTATTTACGCACCCCGCTTAGTCTACCTCGCTTTGAACCTGCTGACTGGTCAATCTCTATACGACGGCATGCATTGTGTAGCTATCGACGCGATATAAGTAATATTAAATTCAAGCTCAACAACCAACGTTTCTCCGGAGCGCCTCAGAACGCGAATGTATTGATTTTAAATGGCATGTGCGTGACTTTCTTCACGTTTTGAAACGAATGGTCCTTCTCTTCTTTCTGCTAGTTGTTTGAAAAAGATATTGTGTCAATTGTTTATTGTATCGCGGAAGTAAACGTCAATTGATGGATGGGTTGCCATGCAACTGCGCAATGGACGCGTTAATGATCTGAAGCACTGCCCGTTCACTACAATACATGGTAACAGAATCGTATGCGCATATTTTATAACACAAAAACTGTTTAGTATTTTGTGACATAAAATTATGCTTGTCCAATTGTTTACGGATAAGTAATGACGGTTATGTATACTTATGTTATATTAGTATAGTATTTATGCATCAAATATTCAGAGTACTTATCTGGTTCAAACTAAGACTTTTAGGTCATTAGAGTCTCGAAAATTTAGGCTTATTAGATCCTCTGAAGAGTTTTTTTGTATAAGCATAAGTGTTACGTATTGTAGTGCACTAAGATCCACGTGTAAAGTGCAAGACACGAGGATAATCTTGAGAATGGCTTTCAGCTAGTGGAAACTGGAAAACTGAACCGCGTAGTCGCCCATCCATAGGGATCGTTTACTTATACCGATTATAGTAAATGTTAGTCGCATATTCGTAATAAGATGTAAGTAATTAGATATTTTGAAATTGTTTTGTTTTTGTGATCATCCGAAGTAGTCAACTAACCTAATATCTTTATTGAAGAGTTATTGAATGACGAATTTCTTAGTTGTTATAAGTGGTTTTGGATACAGAAACTAGACTTAAGTCTAGCTGACGGTAGAGGATCCTTAATAATACATGATATGACGGTAGTGAAACTCTAAATCTCTGTAAAAGTAAGATTAATAGCTTTAGCAAATATGATAAGAATTAACTATAATTCTTAGTAGGATAAATGGTAATAAAATAAAAAGATAATAGGATCGTGCCCTATTACATGGGACCTAAATATACGTGGATGTAGATTAGTACACCTTTGCCTAATCCTTTAGAGAATACGAGCGTAATAGAATGTTAGATGATAATTAAGTAATAGAGATAAGATAATATTATGTCATTCAGTTAATTAACCTTTGGACTACCAAAACACGAATGATTCAGAATGACATGGCAGAAACAATAATCAGCATTAACAAAATGAATCATTTGAATTAGACTTTCTTAGATTTAGTTATGTGACATAAATGGACATAAGTAATACTTTATTATTGTAACCCAAAAATGCATGTGCAAAAAAATATTTAGATTACATTCGTACGTTTTATAAAGATTTAACAGGTTCTTCTTAGACATTTTTGATTCGACTCCCTAATTTTGAAAAGCGAGACAAGAGGTTTATTTTTAGTATAAGATGTTGTTATTGCCCAGAAATTGGGTTTCAGAGACCTAGTATCTTCGTGTCAACTGATATTCAGCCGCTTCCAGTTAGAATGGAGCTAGCATCTAGCATCCAGCTAGCAAGATTAGAACAATGTACACTCAAACAAATTAATGATATTGAGTAGGTAGCACATGCATAATACTTGAATAAGGTGCCTAACTTTTGACTTATCAGTACTTATAGGTGCGCGAACATTAGACAACTGTTACATATTATTTTTCCTTATAAATTACATCTCCACGCAATGGGTGCCTGAAGATGGAAGGCGCCGTCGAGGTCGGCCTAGAAAAAGGTGGCGGGATGATTTGGATGCGTACCGCGAGGGCTGGTTCGAGGTGGCGCAAGAAAAGAGCATCTGGAAGGAATTGGGGGAGGCCTTTGCCCAGCAGTGGGACAGTAAAGGCTAGAGAAAAAAAATAAATAAAAAAAATTACATATAATGGATGAAAGAAAGAAATAGGTATACTATTTTATTGAGACACAAAAACAAATGCTAATGATATGTATAACAGCTAGCATTGTTGGCATAATAGCTCTTTGGATGCATCCCATTCCATCCATTCTATTTATGAACAGAGAATACTAAAGTTTACAAAACCACATTGATCTTCTAAGCAAAAAAGACTTTGTTCTTTTGATAATCTGCAAATGACATTCAACTTGTAACCTAACCTACACTTAGTTAATTTTTGTATGGGGATTTTGTTCCTTACACCTTAAGAAAATTTCTCATGATATTTTAAATATCAGAAACGTCAAGTCAACGTGAAAATTGCAATCTAGTACCTAATAAAAATCTAAAACATGGTCCTGTTAAACAATATCTATTATCTATTGACATAAAATATAGCCTCTGAATTTCTCAGTCTCATAGGTATAAGATATAACTAATACTTACCTAAATCCAAATAAAATAGATGAATCAGCTTTTATGAACATTCTTTCTACTAAACGTCACCTGATAATAGGAATTACTAATTGTTAAGTGTAAAAAACATTACAGCATTGTTATGAAATACCTAGTGAGTGAAATATTTCTTTGGTGATGTAACATCATATAGTACCTACAGTAACCGATAACGGTAGCTAGGACATAGCTGTGGTCATTTGCGCACATATTTTGACGTCTCAGGTAACACGAGAGTACAAAGAATCGTAAGTACATTCTTGTGTGGCTAACATGTATGCCACGACATAGTTTTTCGTCACCATCATCTCGTTGCCAGTAATTTTTTAATTATTAGACTGTGGTCTATTACTGTGATCGCCACGTGTCGATTTAAAATATACCGCTAAATCCGCGTCGCCAATGGTTTCGGTACCAGTATATGACCAAAATGCGACCAAAAATTCCACTGAAGTTTTTATTTTGTAATGGATTAAAATTCCTCTTATCATCGATATCGACTAGCAATTTTTTTAATCTATCATAATGTCATCACGTTCATTGTTTTTACTCGTTACAATGTTATCTTAGAAAGTAACAAAAATAGCACACTAGCTAGCTTTTACCAATCATAGTAAAAGCCTTGAATTATCCATCATAATAAAAATCTTTTGCCAAAAGTTTTTGCCAATAGATATTTAAATAAATTATAAAATATCTAGCGGATGGGCGACTATAACCGGTGTAAAGGTCATTGAAATAGTGCATCCGGTCATCTGAACTCAATAATACTTGTTTTAACCTGGAACCCGTTAAATCCCGGGACTTAACACACAGTAGACAGGACTAATGAAGCATTAAAAATGTGGAAGCTTGTTATTAGCAATTTAAGTAAAAATATTGTGCTTTAGCTATAAGTGTTTTTAGTCTGTAAGCTTTCCTAAAAATTAATAAATAAATAAAGAATCAATCACACTTTTGGTGGCAACGTAAAGTTAAAATTATATGATTTAATTATACATAACTGGCTCATTAGTCTTGTGATCCTTAGTGCTCTAGACGTTTTGTGTTCAATTGCCAGGTCATCATCAACCCATTACATTGTCCCAATGCTGGGCACGGGTCTCCTCTCAGAACGAGAGGAATTAGGCTATAGGTTGGCAGACTTCACATGCCGTCAAGAAAATCTCTCAGGCATGCAGTTTTCCTCACGATGTTTTCCTTCACCGTTTAAGCGCGTGATAATTAATTATTAATACGCAGGATCTGGCAATTATTAATTGCCAGGTCGCGCAGCGTTATTACATTATAAAAACACCCGCTAGTTATATATCGGTTGTCGTATAAGTGAGTCTGAACGTCAGTCAACTTTACAAATCCCAATTTCTTACATTCAAACATTTATATTGCGTTTACTTTTACTTATTACCTCAATACTCGCTGTAATTTGCAGCCACATTTTAACGAGATATGTCTGTCAGTCTAACTAGATGTTAAAGCAGGGTTCTTATTCAAAAATACAGTTAAATAAATTACTCCATGCTGTTTTGTTTAGTTCGGGAGTGCGAAGGTGATGTATGAGAGCTGGTTTAGATCATTTTGTAAAATAAATGTAAGTGCTTAGGTTGGTTTGCAAGGCAATTGTAAATGTAGATTTAATTTAAGCTGAACACAGCGTAATCTAAGATAATCATAATGATATGACCATTCACCAGGCATATATACAAACTCCGTAATGCTACTGACAATTTTATAGAACAACCCAAACGTTTTACTCGAACTGGGAATCGATTTCAAGAACTCTAGCGTAGCAGTCGTGCTTAGGACCACGAAACTAATTAGGCAGTTACCTATTATATAAACTCGCATTGATCGCATAATACATACCAATTACCATACATTGCAAAGGTAGGAACATCCTTTTAACCTCAAACTAGTTACTCAATCATCTGAAGATACTATCGCTTTACGTAATCAAGAAATAACGACAGATTGCCGTCATTTGATTTGATTAAATCCAACAAAACCTTCATTAAAATAATCTCAAGTTAGATCTGAGTATCAGTAACATTATGTCCGTTTATTTGCTCGTTCGCCTTTGCACTGTGGTTGGGCCGTAAATTTTATAGATATCATCAGAAACTAGGATTAATGTATGTTCAGAATTATTTTGTTTGTAAATGATTATGGTAAGTTGTAGTATTTACTGGTTTTAATTCGTGACTGCGTCTTCTTGTGTCTTTTGTTTGTAAATACACTGGTCTGCCTATTTTGCTGTCATTGTGAGTCGTTATCTTTGCAAGGTTTTTAGGACTAAGTGTATTATGAATACTGGGATGTGAACAACAATAATTATGCTCATATTCACGGAGATCTAGCTATATAATATATTATACTGTATTAGCTAAATTCCCTCTGTATGGCAAGCCAGTAGTGTAAGTTCTTATCCTGGATTTGTATAGCTTGATATGTCAGTAATACTATGGACAATTAAGTTACTAAGGCTTTATCAGCTATTATAAAAAGACTGCCTAATTCAAGAGTAATGAGGCAGTCTTTTTATAATTTGTCTATTGGTATTGTCCTAGACGTGACTGCTAAGGTAGAGGTCGTGGGTTCGATCCTCAAGTCGAGCAAAGTGTTATTGGGTTTTTCTATTAAATTCTTAAAAGTAGCTCGGAGTGGATTTGTGCCCGGTTAATGGCAATAGGCTAGCCCTCTATTACATGGGACCTAAACATACCGGCGAACTGTAGGTGTGCATTAAATCTAGTGCATTTCTATCTGACCTCTTCAGCATGCGTAATTTTCAATGAGAAAAAAACATTTGAACCGAAACATAATATTTAAACTCGTTCTTCGTTAAGTACCTAGTAGGCACATACCTACATAAATCGCATAGGTACCTACGTGAAAGAATGTCATGTGAGAAAAACGATAAAAAATCTTCTCGACATCATAACTAAGATAATTTATATTAGAAAATACCTTTTAAACTTTTCACATAACATGTCACGGTTGCATCAGTAGATAACTTTTCGCTCTTAGTCAGCCATAAAATAATTTAATTATGACATTAAACAGTTTAGTATTCATAATTGAGATATTATCACACTAACAGTGTGAGAATCATTCTATAGAGTATCATTAGTCTAATTTAAATAAAACGATGAGTGGAGTAACGGTATCGATAATACAGTGGAATAAAGAGAGACGCAGGAGTACTAATACGGAGCTCTCTCTCATCAATTTTTTTCGTAGAAACTGGTAGAGGACTGCATAGCTCGTCTAAACACTCTAGGGATGGGGAATAAAGTAGTTTTTATATGAGTATCGGGTCGGATATCAAAAGAACCAATATCGATACTGAGAGTACTTTTACCTGCAGTACTGATATGAAAAATTATTGTTGACAGATAGATAGATTATTCTTTATTGTATCAAAAACAAACGTTACAAAAGTTGGTATAATTGGCGGTCGTATCGCTAAATACAACCGCAAAGCACGAGGTGCTGTGATAGCCTAGTGATTTGACCATTGGACTGCCAAGTCAAAGGTCTCGAGTTCGAATCCAAGGCACGCACCTCTGACTTTTCGAAGTCATGTGCGTATTAATAATTAATTATCACGCTCTTAAACGATGAAGGAAAACATCGTGAGGAAACCTGCATGCCTGAGAGATTTTCTTGACGGCGTGTGAAGTCTGCCAACCCGCAGTAGGCTAGCGTGGTAGACTATAGCCTAATCCCTCTCGCACTGAGAAGAGACCCGTGCCCAGCAGTGGGACACTGTAATGGGTTGATGATGATGTATCGTTAAATGCAATTTCCACCAATTTTTACTACTAATGATTTGTTGTGCTATGACCTCACCAAAACCACGAAAAGTCCATACTAGGTTATATAATGTCGTATAATATTAACAACTATTTATTATTTATTACAAGTAACTAGGTTTTTTTTTGTTAGCAATAAGTATATTAAACTTACCCAATGTTAATTGTGAAACAGTCAACAAATTTTTCTGATACGAAAATCAGCATTACTTCACTCCATGAAGGATGGAACAGGGCTGGTATGCCCTTAGCCGTCTCTACGTCCATGATAAGTCATATATCCTTCAACGTATACGAAAATAGAAATAATAGTTTGACTATTTTTGTACCGATATTCGAGTCAAGAACCGAATGACACACATCACTAAATTTCTCCAACCGCTATCAAAACATAATTAAATCCTTAAAAGGATAATTAAGCAATAAAGGAACCTATTTGTAACGATCGATTTACGATCCTAAATCGTCCGAGGATCGAATCGAATGCGATCGATTGTTTTATCGATTCCCATAATTACGGCGCTTATGGTCATCATGGTTTATGGCCATATTAACGGGTTTCTCATGTTCTACCGGCGTGTAGTGTTAAATATTGGTAATAATTTAAAGGATCTTCCGATAAGTCGTAAAAAGATGATAATATATTTCAAATAACTTTATTCTTGTTTATATTAACTAGATAACTAGTTATGTACTGCGGATGTGACCAGAGTTTTTCTCAATTTGTGGGAAATTCCCGAAAATCCTTTGTATAAAATGCCTAATTCTAGGAAACCGTTTTATTTAAAACGTCTGCCACCTGGAAAGGCAGGTATAGGCGGCCATGTATTTCGTACAGTCGTGTAATTTCATGGTCTTTTAAAAACCTATTCCTTTTTTGACGTAACAGTATGACCTCAATATTTTCGGATCTCAACTCTTAAAATGCTATCATCGATACAACCATATTTTAAAACATCTTGAGTGGTAAAGGAAAATAATCGTGATGACACTGTCTAAATGTCTTGATGCAATAAGTTAGATACTGATGAGATAAATGAGATAATCTATGGCTATATCGTGATGCGTTACGATCCAGTTATTACTGGAGAGTCATTACTGGTAATAACTATTTCTGGGATTCCTTTGCATGTTAAAAAAATTTGATGGTCTTTTTCAAGCCTGCAAAATAGTCACAAGAAAGTAAGTAGGAACACACGGCTACAGGTCAACCTATACAAATCCAGCTTAAGAGGATCTCGCATTGCATAGGCTGTATGGGATACAATAAGAGGCCAGAGTATACTGGTTTTTTTTATAGCTTAATGTGAAGCCACAATGTAAATTTTTGAAATGTTTGTAAGCAAGTAAATTTATGCATCTCCCGTGACTTCTGTTACTGCATTTACTCCCCTTAACGCCCAGTACGTAAAGGCGATAATTAAAACACCATTGCCCATAAAAAAGCAAGTACTAATAAAATATTTCTCATTCATCCCAACTGTCAGGACCTTATTCGTTTACCAAATGTATAACACCCTAATAACATTTTTAACACGAACCCCTTGGAAGTATGAGAACTTGAGTAATTATAGCTCAACGGTCAAGTGTGAAACGCGATAATAAGGGAAGCGACCATTTTTATTGGTCTACACAATATTTAATTTGATTATGACCCATTCGATAAATGGCATTATTTAGGTGAACGAGTAAAGGATATTTGGTGTTCTTTTTTAACCGAATCGCCATACGAAGCTGCTGTTAACAAAAGTAAAAATTATTATTTTCCCACAAAATATTGCAACATTTATACCAAACAATCCTCAACATAAGAAGAAAATAAAAGATAATGGGAGCATTGGCACAGTATTCGTTAATTAAAAAAGTTAATATTAGAATCCCTTTTTTATTAATTACACTCCAGTTTTATCCTTTGCTTTCTGGGCTCTAAGCTTCAAATGTCTATTACTTATTTATATATGTATATCTAGTATGCTGCAAGAACGAGTACAATACGTTAACCGTTCCATTTGTAACAGAATCCCTTAATTCAGTGACGCCCATACCAGTAGCTGATGACCGAAACAATAGATTTTGTATTGCATCTATAATATGGGACTGTACGGGTTATGAAATTAGTCAACTTTAAAGTAAACAGAATCACATTGCACCACCAGGTATTCATTCAACGACAATGTGTTAAGTCTCAAATCATCTACTGTTGCGCCGGAGTGGCTCTTGAGTGCCTTAAGCAATGTTTTTGCTTCCCACGTCTTTCGAACGCATTATTGTAAATATTATGACTGCTATTACGTTGCATACGATTCTAGTGTTAAATATTGTGGATTTTATTTCCTTCTTTTAAAACCTATGTTGGGAAACAATAGTTACTTCTTGAGTTATGTTATTGATAAACTAATAACCGCAGCCAATAGCTTTAATAAAATCATTTTTACTATTGTCTAGAAATTCGAGAAGTTTAAAAAACAGCGGACTATCACATTTTTATTCCCTAAAGGGTTAGGCAGAGGTGTACTTATTGTACACCCACAGTTTGCCGGTATGTTTTTGTCCTATGTAATAGCGGTTCTTATTACCATTCACCAGGCACATATTCCAACTCTAAGCTGCTACTGTGACACTATTTACAATGACACTTTAAATAAAAGATACCTCGTTAATATCGCCATAGTCGAATTAAAGAATGTCGTGTCTGATCCGAACAGTCCGATGACACCGAATGAGGTGACTGTCAGTCAAGAGTGTTAAACAATATCTAAAAAGGTTTTCAAGCAGCTATATTAAGAACTTTCTGAAACTTGTACTCGTGGACACGGCACGTGTTGTTTCGTGTTGTGATCTAGCTTTCTTCCCTGATTCATTATGTGTTATTTCAATTAGAATCAATAAAGCTAAAAATTGATTAGAATAAGGACACTGAATAGTTTTAAGAAAATAACGTAATCAAAGCAGCACGCTTGTTATAAAATAATTTAGTATAGTCAATATTTCAACGGTCAACTAGTTTTATATTTCCTTGTTCCTTGATCTGTTAGTTCTATCAATATAGACGTAATTTCCATAGTCATAAAATTTATCAACAGCGAATCTATAAACTGAACCTAACTCATTTCCAACTTCGTCATAACATTAGTTAAATTTCAAATATGGGATGACAAGCCATTAAAACACTTTGTCACTCCCATCACTTGCAGACTTACATGGAAACGAACGGAACTAATTTACCACATAATTGCAAAAGCTAACCAGAACACCTCATGATTAATTCTGCCTATAATAACTTGCGCAGTTTGCGTAAGATGGCGCCTGCAAGTGTTTTTCTATTAGTTTAATAAATTAATGCTATGATTGGCAATGATTCATTATTTTCTATAAACTTTACATAAATGTTGACAGTAGATGTCAGTTTGTCTGTATTTAACTTATTTTCTTTTAAATTCGGTTCTTTTACTTTCTTCTTAGGTAGATATAAATGCTTCAAAAATACGGAAGTGTTTCGGACGTAATGTCCGATTTGATTCGCGATATACAGTACTCAATATTTGACGTTCAATTTTGGAAGAAGCTCGTGAATGTATTCAAATAAGTTGTCGTATGGTGTACTCACCTAGCAATTAGTAATAATCATAAGTGTATCAAATCAGTTCAATATTAGTATTATTTCGTATCTAACAGGAACAATAAACTCTAGTATCTAGCTATTCTCTTCTTATCATTTATCATCCGATGTACCAAACCCGTACAATATTTTTTTTTCGTAGTACTTTGTTGTAAAATCACTTTGTTCTTTGTTGAAAATAATTTATTATGCGGTTCAATTGTTGAGTCGCAATCTCAAGTAGTCATTTGCATCTTGACAAAAGAAGACAAATCTACTAGTAAATTTAACACATTTTTTAAACATTCACGTATACTAGTAATTCAAACAAGCAAACCCCAGTCAAGCCTAGTATAAATACTTGTCGCCGTCAAAGCTGATATGTCGATTGGCGCTAACGAAGTTTTTGTGCGTGCCTATTAGTATGAGCGTGAAGAATTCTAATCCAATGAACCAGTGTATAGACAGGCTGTCAACACACCGCCCTACATTGCGATTGGTAACAAGAATATCTCACTTAAGTGGCGTCTAGTCTTTGACTGAAATAGGTCACTTCAGATCTTCCCGTGGGAGACAGATTTAGGATTTAGGTTGTTGAAAACCAGGATCAACTTTTGATTCTGGTTAATTATTTTATGCATCTTGAAATCGATCAGTGTTCAGTGAAAATGTTGTAGACTATTTATTATTCGTTTTCCCTTTTTCTATACAGTTCCCATTTCCACTACATGCGGGATACTTTCGGTGTATTTTTTTTTACTTGAAGCAAAATGCGATTGCGTGCGTTTTTATTCTCTTCGATTGCTCACTCTTAGTCTCGTCAGGGTTATAATTGCACGCTCTTGACTTTTCCAGATTATTTTTATATTTAGAGAAGTAAATAATACTTCGAACAAATTTTAAAAACTTTTGTCCTACATATACAATCCTTAGCAATCACCAAACAAGTCTACTGTGCACTCACCAGCCCTTTACTTTAGTCCTTCACATTCACACGAACAAACATATTAATCCTAACAATTCGCTTATATCAATCACACTCATTATGCGATACCTAATTCGATAGCGCACGGAATGTAGAAACTAATTGATTAAATTAATATAAAACCTCTAATTAAAGATTTATATGCTTATGCAGTTACATTTCCAAGTCGCTATGAAAATATACGGGACAGCTCGATAGCGGGATACCGTAGAGGTGCCTTTTGATGTCACATTTACTCATGGGGTATATAGAGAAGTAACGTAGTAATCTGACTTGCAATATCTATATATGAAGTTTGAAATTTTCTATAAACCCCCACATGTTTTTCAGGGTTACTAGCATGTTCGGAAAATTAAAAATTAATAAATCAACCAGCCTAATGTGACCTAGATACCGAAGGGGGACCACCAGCTACCAAAGTGGCTGTTACCAGAAAATTGGTTGGAAGTGGTGTATGCCCAGTAGTGAACTACAATATGCTGATTAGTTAATTGAAATGATTATTTTTTTCATTTAAACCGCTCACACTGCTACAAAAAAAAAATGTTTCTATCATTCAATGACTCTTTAAAGCTCATCTCTAATGTGATCAATTCAAAAAAAATACGTTAAAGTGCTCATTATTATGCGCAAAATGAACATTAGCATACCAACCTTATAACCTCGTGACATAAAGAAAAATCTTTATAAAACTTCAATTTCAATTACCATAAACTCTTCCATTTAATTTATAACGTACAACAATAAAAAGAAACTGTAAAAAACGCTTGAAACCCATAAGCCACCCATGACGAATCCCAAGCTCTAAGTCATAAAAGTTGACCCACAACAATGCATTATTTACCATTATATATCGGCAGGGCGACACACAGACTAATCACAAATATAAACATCACGCTAACGTAGGTGTAAAAGCGGATAGCAGCAACAACTTTGTTTGGACACAACACTAAAGCTACCAAAAACTTGACAATGAAATTGTATGGGCCAATATTGACCCTTGCGGTACGCCTGCGTTCCCACGATGTCCTGACGAAATTTCTCATGAAATAAACTTCTTTAATGTTGAATGTAACACTAGAGGGCGCCTGCTCTCCAATATGAAGGGTAAACAAATTGCAGAACAAATATTGAATCTGATTATTCGGGTACTCGGCTGGATTTGGGTTACAAAGGCGGCTTTTAGGTCACAAAAGATGTGGTAATTGAATTGGATTTTTGTGTAATCGCTGACCACTTTTGATCCTTGTTTAACATCTTTACTGGTCAGAGTTTCGTGTTGTGTGGTGAAGTAGTTTTTTGGTTATGGATTAAGTTCTGGTTTAATGTAGTCATTTACTAGCTAAGGCACTTCCTTGTATTGTACAGTGATAGGAACTATTGGCTGTATGAAGATCATAGCATTTTTTTTATCAAATTATTGTTTTGTTTTTGCATACATTAAATTACGTACCGTAATAATTATTATTCCCTACCTACTCTACTTTCTTATATCTCCTAATTTGTAATTTACCAACACTAGCCTAGTTTCCGAAGCAGCAGGGTGTCTGACTCTGTGAAAGCTGTGTACCAGAAACAAGCACAATTTACTGGCGACCTACTGATTAATTATAACTAAAGACCAAAACTATGAAAAATTATTAGTGAGCTGGAAAACTACATTATCAAATGAGGTGATTGATTGAAAAACTTAAGTTTGGTGTATTATGTTTTCTCATAAATTTTAAATATTGGTAATCTCACTCGCGAATTAGCCTCTCCATCTGGCGATAAAATTGACTGTAAAGATATACTTGCAATCATTTCATGTAACCTTAGTAATAAACGTTCTGATTAAGTATTACGATAATTGTACATTTAAAGGCTGAATGCATAATACATGTCTAAACAAACTCCCCATCTAGAGAACTAATGTATATTTGTCTAAGATTAAATCCATCGTTTTGTAGTTACTTTATCCTTATGATTTATGAATACCATGCACTTGACGTTTGCATTTAAGTATAATTATCACAAATCATAATGTTTGAATTGCATTTACTGTACAAGTTTGTATGGCTCAGGAGTGATATTTTGTTAAATGGACTTCAATAGTCATATCTACACAACACTGAACCTTTTAAACGACTTTGAATCGAATGACGACTTTCCTAAATATCAAGTTGTAATGCAAATGTTATGGTATATAATGAAAATGTTATTGAACTTTTAGGTCATAACGTGTTTTATGAGACTAGTGCTAAGGTTCAAATTGCCATGTATAGGACAGTAAAGGTGGAACAAGATTGCAAGAGTTCCCGCTGCGTTGTTTGTTACAGTTGTCAGTGAAGTAATTTAAATTTATCAGTTATGGTTACGCGAAGGTTCCCATTTTGATTCCGACGAATTCGCCAGATGGGTTTTCATGGTGGTACGGTATCGCACGGCATGCAATTAACCCTAACAGTAATTATCTTCTAAGGAACCCGGGATATGCAGTGTAACATTACTAAGATATACCGAATATTAAGTACATAAGATCTTAGATGGATGAAGTATCCAATTGCTTATTTGGGTGGACCATTACATCTGACTTGGCCTGCCTGCGTAAGTCCATACCAGTTTCCTCAGAAACAAGCAATACTCCCGCATAGGTCGTATTACATGGTTAAAATTCTCTGGCCTTCATTGAACAGCCAGTATAAGACTGAAAAACATTAAGATGAAACATTTAATTTATAAGATGTCTTTAGAAATTAACAAACTGATCTATTCGTAGCTAAGAATAAACGACACACATAATAATAACTTGTTCAAATTCTTCAGCCAGCCACGTGTATAGCGGAAATATAATCCAACGGAGCATCACTATTTACAAAACTTGGCAACGAGTTTGTAAACTCACTTATGAAGTGTCAAAATTCAATTTCAATTTCTACGTAACGTTGGGAAAGTACGTAATAATATGAGAAGATATTAAACATTGAACAACACTAATGATGTTTTAAACTCCTATGTATTATTTTGCACAGAATGGTAGGAGTTCTGAGTATCAAGCATTATATCTTGCCATAAAATGTTTTACTAAAGTGCTTCCATTTTCTAAATTCACTTCCAGAAATCATCTTTCCTTTACCTTACGGGACATTAAGTGAAGTTACGTTCTCCTTCACAGCAATAAAATATATGCTTGAAATAGCTATCAGTTGTGTAGCCTAGCTGAATTTACGAATAATTATTAATAATACGGAAATACATCTTCCTAAATTTCGGCTCTTAATAAGTCAGTACAGCCTTGCACAGCAATTTACTCCATAAATAAATGTTTGAACCACAAGCACATCATTGTATTATTACAGAACTTCTTCATTACTATGCTTTCAACGACAAGGTTTACATCATTAACGACAGAATACCACCATTCAATGTTTCGTAATACACGTTAACAGGTGGGCCATTTGGCGTCCTTAACCAAGGAAGCTAGTTAGGTGTCAAACGATTATATCTGGACTCGAGTCACGATTTCGGATTATCATAAAGAGAATATCCATGTAAGGAGCTGTAACTAGCGTTGATTTCGCATTTAGCTGTATAAGACGAATATACGGCTATTTCTCTAACGGGTCATGAAAGATTTAATGGTTTAATCCAAAATTATGATTTGTTGATAGATATTATGTCATGTACCTACATGTTTGATGATGTCTTTATGTTTTCCACTCAATAGTTAGTAGAAATTTATCTCCTACAAATTTTAGGCTCTAATTAGAAGCGCACACTTGACAAATTAGATACTTTACAGAAAAATAAACTGCAAACCATATAACCTTTAATGAGAACACAATAATTGATCATTACCCCATCCTACTCTTCATTGCACTAACGACCATTAATAAAGAAAAAATAATTGAAAAGCAATTCAATGACGTCTGCATCGTTTACGTCCTATTGAGACCTATTGTTACTAATTACAATATTTCTCCTTGTTTCAGATACATCACAAACGCTTGACCTCTTAAGAAGAACAAAATTACAAAGGTAACCTATCATTAACTACTTGTTGCTATCGTCATTAACAATTATTGTTTTGACATTGAATACAAAAAACAAAATAATTGCAAATGTCAAATCGATCACATAAATCTCTATAAACTTACAATAAAAAGTAATGATAATGGTTGAAAGAATTGTTTTATGAATCTATTGATGTCTTGTTCGCTATTGCATCAATTTAGAAGTACGAAGCAGATCATTAATTAATGGAGAACAGAATGATTTTTAGTAGCTCATTTTCAGTATTAACAATAGCTTTTCCTCTTAGTACTTGACATGCATTTCTCGCATTTTTCTTGTTTTTTTCCAATACCGTGGTTAATTATCACAAATATTTTCTTTAATTTCAAGTTCGTAGGCTGTTTAGTTTATTAGACTTCGTTACCAGTAAGTGAAGGAGTGATGATTTAATGTAATTTTTGACGGATATATTTAATAGATTGTAATAAAAACTGAGTTTAGAACTGCGGAATCTAAAAATTTTGATATAGTAAAAAAAATATCTAAATAAGCATTTTAATCGTTATCTTGGGTTACGTGAAAATTATCTGGTGACTTTTTTTATTAACCTAGAAATAAAATTGTATACGTATATTTATAGATTTTAATTTAAAGTAATTTCTAAACACAAATTCCGAAATATCATACAAAACTAAAACTCAAATTGATCAAAGTCAATTACTACTTCGGAATTCTCGACATCCATTACAATAATAACAGTGCCGTGACTAAACCAGTTAACAGCTGATGACAAACGACGTGACAAACGTCCCTGTTAATTTGTCTCCGCTTCTTTTTTCTTTACTTCTGGCACTTTCATTGGAACAGACAGCCGCTTTCTACACATCTCAATTTAGGTTTTTTAACAGCTTTACGCATTGTGGCAATTTACTTTGAAGCTTTTAAGTGATCGTTACGAGTATCTCATGATAGATTTTTGGCTTTTGTTGTTATTGTTCTTTTGGTACTTTATGTTGGGATATCTTTGGAAGAGTACTTAGGCTTAAAAGGAAAGTGTTGTAGTAAGTGATGGCTTTCGTTTTATGCATTATTAAATTCTCTAAATCCTTCACGAACTAATTAAATACCTGCCAATTCATTGTGGCTTCAAGTTGCTTAAAACTTTAGACCTAATTTTAATTACTCGTATATAAATGACTATATTTTATCTTTGTATCGACTTTATGCTGAAGAACAATATTACAATCATCATACCTTAAAAAAACTTGAGTGTTTATTGACCTCTAATAACAAAGTCGATATCTGCGATAGAATTGATGTAGCTATAGAGACCCATGGCGATTAATTCAATAACCCGATCAAACAGATAACCTACACCATATAAGGGGCCGAATCAACTGAATGTCTGTACAAATTGCGACCGCCATACTGCCATGTAAAGCATAGTAATGAATTGTTAATTGTTCTAATGGTCGATGTATGACATGATTATTGCCGCTCAGATAAGATCTGTGATTGACTGATAGAGTGGATTTGTGCCGGGTTTACCAAAAGAATAAAAGTATTTTATAAATATGAAGTTGAATTTAGGAGCACGGCGTATAGAAAAAGCAAACTTCAGATGCAAAAAAGAAAACGAGTAAAACTGTTTACTACATATTGCTGAGAAAACTCTCTTTTTCTACCCTTACGACTCTGATGACAAAAGGATCAAACCTTTCGATATAGCTTTGGAAGCAGATAGTTTCTAAACCACTGTTGAGTCACTACTCAAACTCACTCAACTACTGTAATCACTATTACAGTCATTATGACCTATTATTTTAGGAAAAAAATCTACCAATGCCAGTAAAAATAACTGGGCCTACATAAGAAATACAGACGGGTTTTTATTTTATACTTTTATGCTAGAGTAACAAGTCACAGGCATATACTAACGAGTGCACCAACAGTTCCTTTATGCAAATTGAACCCCAGCATGCAACCAAGCAGACGTAGCTAAGATATATGGGAGCTATGCAAAGGTATAAATTTAGGTAGACATCCTGAATCATACAGCATATTTAAAGCAAAGCAATATCTGACTGCTTATAAAATATCTGTGAGCATTGGAACACGTAAGTATTTAAATGTTTAAATACACTTTAAAATAGGTGGTTAATTAAGATAAAGAAATCTGAAAATCCGCACTGATTCCTGATATTCACCCGGGGATGCGGACTCTATTGATTGACTAGAATCAACAACCTCTGTGCTATTGCATCCCTCTGACACTACTCTGTATATTATCTGACGTCAAGTCCCTACAGCCAAGTGTCTTTGGTATCCAGAGATTTTGGTCCACGTTGAAGAATATGAGTCTGTTGCAACTTGACCAAGTACTACTTATCTACTTTAAAACACACCTGTACTCTGTAACTTCCTAAAAATCGTTTTAATTTGCGAATTTATACTCATCTTATTCTTCCGATCATTCTTTGAGAACTTACTGGTCTACTGCTCATTATGTTCCGCCGAGAGCCAATATAGTATTAAAGTATTCAACACTTACAAACACATTGTCACCAGATAATTTATAGATGCTTTGAACTTCGTTGTACCATTCTCAAGTGCATTTCTCCACTTCACAGGTCAAGTTTAACCAACTATTTTGATTGGTGCAAATTGGCGCCAATGTTTCTTCTTCTATTGACAAAACATGGCCAATTGTAAATAAATAAGGCTGCAATCTAGACTTTGAGTTTACGGAATAAGGTTAAGTTTGATATATCATGATTTTTCTAGAGACACAGTTAAATTTGTATTTCGTTATTGTATCTGATTATCGCTTTGTACCATAGATCTGTCATTAGAAGGTTTGAAATAATGCTTGGTAATATGATATTTATAGACATTTGCTCGGTAACGAATTGACATTGCGATAATATAATTATATTCAGTAAATAGTGCTGTAACTGACAGATTTAAGACTTTATAGAAGTCCCCGCAAATATTCTCTTGTAAATGTTTTCTCGAAAATATTTTTTGTGAAATATATTTATTCGGAGTATGATTTATTAAATCAACGAGGATAGTTAACATTGAGTTTTTGCAGCTGTATAAAACATCGTACACTACTTTCAATACGATTTAGTGAATGAGATGATTTGTCAGCACATGATGCTGATGGTTAAATGACTTGCTAATAAATTTATGCCTGCTGCATGATAATGAAGTTTAAATTACTGAGGGTATTTTGTCAATTTTATTACTGATTTTCGTGAGGTCGAGTCCTATTATCGCTATCGTAGGGAATCAAGCAATACAATCAACCCCTAAAAACATTCAAGTGTCCAGGTTATGATGGATCTTATTCTTTCCATAAATGAGATGATAAATCAAGTATTCTATAGCCACAGTACCAATCGAATGGATTTGAAGTACCGATTCTCGAATTCTTTTGAAGTCCTTTTAAGCTGATTTAAAATTAGTAGATATATCTGTAAACTGTCACAGCGCATACGGGCCTGGACCATAAGAACAATATATTTTGCATTGTGTCTATAATTTATTACTTGCAATTAACACAGCATAATTTTATTATGCGATCTTTAAGCAAAATATACTTTTTACACCTTAAGCAAACCTTGGACGAGGCAATAAACCAGTAATTATTGATCTAATGAAAAATATATCAAAACTGCTAACAAGCACAGAAGCAGCAAACCACTAGTCCAATAAAGTCGTGATAATTAAATGCTTCGCTAAGTTAATAGAATAACAGGCACTTGTGCGCAATTAACTATGATTGATAGCTAGACAGTTCACAAACTCGGCAATTTTGCCGCTCAACCGTGTCATAGCGCCGTCATATGATTCATAGACTTGATTTTCAATTAAATTTATTGAGCTTTAGCTTCAGGCTTTGGGTGAAGTATTTGATTACGTTCTTTCCTAATAGTGGTGAGTGGGTATTTACTTAGTAAGTTGGCGTTTATTCAGTCTTTGGTTTCGTTCAATTTAATGTTTCTAACTTTTTCAATTAATTATTAATTTTGAGTCAGTCAAATGCGGCTAAATAATTATTTTCACAATGCAAATGGCAGAAGACCTCGTCAACCCAATTTTTAGGCATTACTGATATCCCAGGGTTAAACTGGTATTTTTCTGATAATGATGATTGAGTAATGATTTTAACGCATTATGAGCACAACTGTCTTAAAACTATAAGGTTGCCTCGAGGAGAACTAACACTTCAACACTCCATAAACGAGTGAGGATATTTTCTGATATATCTTTTATAATTTTAGATACACGTACCTACATTATTTATTGACTTTAAAAAATTTCGGCCCATCACACACATCATAACTCAAATTTTGTTATTCACACCCATTTAAATCAGAAGAGCTTTCCAATGCTTTACGTTTATGTCCCTCAACGTAGACCTACCAGTAGTAATGCATGATAATCGTAATTTTATCACTGACCTACATCTCGGACACATTTTGCATAAGAAAGCTTCTTAGCATTATCACTTACGTGCGATTCGGGCGTTACATTTATTGGCAATAAATCACACCGGCGCGCGCAGAAAGAAAATTGTCTGCGGTTTTTTACTGTTTGAGATAAATGTGCTAGTAGTTCACACCGACGCGACATCAGGTTCTTTATTTAAAAATTAGAATAGAATTGTGGCCACTGTTACATCTGGTAGTAGTGTGGTCAATAATATGTAAGTATTAAAAACACAACAAATATAAAATATAGGTTCTATAGGTAAGTAAGTAAATCGCTTACAGATAGAAGTCAACAACGCCTGCGCCAAATCCAATCCAAAGCCAATCCCCCAAAGAACAGAACAATAGATTTTGGATTTTGTCTGTAAAGTAGGACTTGAAGGGTAAACTTTCCTTATAGCTTAACGGATTGTTGACGCTAGGTAAGACTAAACTACTACTAATTACTAGACGTAATTAAATTTATAGTTACCCTCTACAATACCAACCTTGAAGCGTTAAAAATAATAATGTCTTAAATCGGACGTAAAATATACCTATAGCAAATGAACTTCATTGAGAATCATACATATTCATCACTTGTACAAATGTAGAAAAAATCACTAACGAATTCAACAATTCCAAGATTATCATTGCAAATAATGTCTCTCATTTTGTTCTTAACCAAATTTTTTCATGTGATCGTGGCACGTCTGTGGCGGGTCGTATTTTTGTCGGTAGTGATCGCGCCTCGCGGCCGGTGGTCTCTGAGCTTGGCTGTCGATAAATTCGAGCATGTCATGTTTCGCACCCACATTTTTATTCATCAGCTCGCAACTTTTATTTCTCTGTTGAAGTCTCCCGCGGATTCCTTTAAATTTATTATATCGATGAGCTTCGTGGTTGTAAATTTTCCTTCAAGATGTTTTATTGTTATTGAGTTTATATTACGTCTGTAAGCTCTTCATTGGATTTCATTACTTGTGAATATATTACCTACCTGCTATTTTTATACCTCTATGAATATAATCTGTGTCATTGGTTAGACTACCGAGTGTGACGTCACAGGTTTAATTATCAGGTCCACAAAAATGGTCTTGAGTTTAATTATTAGGAGCTAGGGGTTTGGATTTCTGACCGATTTTTGTTAACAGTCTTGCCCTATTTCAAGGGACCCAGAACAAACTGGCGAGCTGTGGGTGTACTGTGTACCTCTGAGTAACCTTTTGATACAGGTCTAATTATTAGGTAATTATGCTCATATACTATACATGCTATTAAAGTCTTTTGCATCTGTCTATCCGACACGTTTCACAAGTTCATCAACATAAAACACCTAATAGACTTCTATTTTCAAACAGAAAACAATTAAATTCCTTCCATAACTTTTCCGCAAACAACAGTTCACTAAACCGCACTACTTCCTACTTATGCACTCCTGGTCGTAATCACGTGCAAACTGCCAAACAATCAACACTTGGGTGTCTAAACTAGGAAAACAGAGGTTTAGACACAACAAGAGCAAAACTGATACTATTAATAAACTGCGCTTACGTCGTACGAGTCAAAACATTGTTTTATTTTAAACGCGCGATTAGCAAACGATTGCGTGGGCTCAGTGTTGATTTGACTATTTAACGTCGCTTTGTGGACGCTTGTCTCGTAAACGATTTCTTCTGACTTCTGGAAATAGTGTTACACTTTCTTGAGTTTGTAGCTTTCTAATCTTTTTCAGTGTCGTTTATTGATTTAAATGTAACGTTGGTAATAAAATCACCATCCATTTAGTTATCCTACTTAATTTTGTAAGTAACTTCACTTATACTGGTTAAATGACTCGCGAGTTTGTGCTATAGCCTAGAGGTACGAGTAACTTAGTTGTTCCGAGTTTGAGTTCGGGGAGTCGGTGTTTGTTAACTACAGACCTGGATCAAATACATCATCATCAGGAGCAACGTCATTCATCATCCTCCAAACCCTTATCCAACTACTTGGGGGTCGACTTCTAGTCTAGCCATATGCGGAGCAACGTCAAAATAAAATCATATACTAACTTCTCTCTATTCCGCCAAATTAGGGTGGGAAAACGTCCACAAAAATATTGATGTGCCACAACATGTATCGATAGTCTGCGTTGTGACTGTAACTGCAAGCCAGTGTATGAATGAATCGATAGTCGAATCGATGTTTTGGAGGTCGAATTCCAGTCAAACCAGAAACATTATTATGCCTGCAAACGATGTCATTGTTAACACACACATCCACAATACCAGCTGTACTTATATAGTAAATTATAATGTAGCAACAAGCAAGTGTATGCAATGTATTTCCGTACAAGTCGTAAATTACCTTAGGGAAATGGTTCCAACTACTGTGCTCGTAAACGGACTAACAACCTGTAACTATTTTAAACGAATAATTAAGTTGGTTATTGGTTCTTAGACTGTAAGATCTTTATATGATTTTTATTAAGAAGTCAACGGTGACGTCTTCATTCAAATACTTTAATAGCCATAATAAACTTATCGAGTTCATATTATGATCTCCAACAAGTTGTAATAATTCTATAATATAGTTAATATACCGTAGAAACGTCATTCAATAAATGTATATAAAATGAATGTGAAAGGATGGAGGGGTTGAGAGAGACCAAAGAAAATATGGATGGATTGTGTGAAGTCAGATACGATGGGAAAGGGATTGAATAATGAGATGACGACTAACAAGGATGAATGGAAGAAAAGAACAGGCTGCGCCGGCCCCAAATAAATTGGGAAAAGGACAGGAAGATGATAAAGAATAATTGTATATAAAAACTTGGTGATGCCGACAGCTTCGTTCCCATGGACGAATAGAAAAATTGAAGCCAACACATGACCTCCTCTTCCTGTAGTTCTGCATATAACAAAGAGTTCACGCTAGACCCTCACCTCTGTGTTATATAGATGGTAAGATAGATCTCCGGATCTGTTTAACTTATTGAGATAAAATGTACTGCAGTTTTTCAGTTGAAACATGCTTTCTTACATTAAAAACAACATTGAAATCTGTTCCGTAATTTTTGGTACCTTAAGTTAAGATTTAAGCCCTCCTTTCTCTAGTCTTTATTTTTTTTCTTAGTGCCCTCGTAATTGACTGTTTTAATAATACATAATTATGATAATACACATTGAGATTATATTGATGGCTAATTTCCGATTTCCAGAACAGTGTCTCCACTTGAATCGTCTCCTTACAATTGCTGTAAATTCCCGACATTTTACCAATTTTTCGATCTCGTAGTAATTCCCATTACAACAATATGGCGCGGTATGCACATAAATCGTGTAAGCCGGTCGTACACGGCATACAAGTGGGTCCACCTGTAGCCGCTCGTAATCCATGCGATAGCCATCGGGGAGTGGCTCCTCGCTTCGTTCTAGACAACGTACAGATCAGCGCAAAAGTTTTATTTAATTAACTACCAATATTATATATTGTGTTAGACAACACTCTGTCTTTATTATTAATTTTAAATATGCGTTTGCATTGTACGCTATGGGTCGTGGACTCCTGGGTTCGATTTCCGCACGGAAGAAACATGAAAGATGAATACGTGGAAGTATCATCTAAAAAACTGAATCGATATTATCGTATGTTTTTGGTCGCTTCCTTTACAAAAATGCCTTAATAAAAATATCTATATATACTTATTGAAGTATTTCAAAAATAATTTCAATGATTAATTATATTACAATAAATGCTTAGTATGGGTATTAAACCAGAGCCTTAAAAAATATACCGGACAAAAATGGGTTCCATTATTGGAGCCCCTTCATTTTGTTACGGCCGCGGCGACTAGTTATTACTATGTCGATCATTTTTAAATCATTGTAACACTTGTGTTGATATCTGTACTGCATATAAGATCAAGATGTGAATCGAACTGTATTCGGCTCGATGTCTCAATTAAAGGTTTTTATTGGCCAATTTGCGATACAAAACGATGCAAGGAAAAAATGGCGGTCGTTTGTTAGCGCTTTTTTAAGGACAACATACAATTCATATTAAAGTGTATTCTTTTTTTGTACCTTATAAAAATAACATGCCTTTTACATGATAATAGGTCGTGAGTGTAAAATAATTTGATATTTTATGCTTGTGATAATTTACAGCGTGAGATTTGGATCTAGAAATGTATCTTAGTACTTTTCTGGAAGAATATTTTAAAAGGCCAAGCACTTCAATAAAGATATAAAATAAGTTGATCAAGTGCAAGTTGCATTTGTGAAGAAATACTAGAAACAAAACACACGATACAGAAAATAAATTATTAGCATTGAATCCTCGTTCTCAATTAAAATTCACATTTGTTTATCGAACTCGCTGAATTATCTTAAGTCACACACTCATAGATACATACATCTCAGATTGCCATTGTATTGAAAGAAAGGAACAGTTTGAACGGAAAAAAGAAAAAGTAGTATGTTTTTCCCTTAAATTTTCCTCTTCAACATGCCTCGCACTTCCACAGATGTTTGCAAAAAAAAAAACAGCCAAACCAGTCCAGCCGCTCTCGAGTTTTGAACTTAGCAACATTATTAAACCATGCATATTATTAATATAGATACACACACACACAGCAGATTCTGCGCGACGAACACAGATGATTACTTATTTAGGTTATTTTAACACTTACACCCTCATTGGCCTAATTCATGTTTCTTCGGCAGTCCTCATTTAGTCTAATTACACCATGGAACATTCTCATTTCAGCATGGAAGACATACACACAACAACTTTGAAAACAAAATAATATAAAGTTTTTACCTACTGCCATAATTATACTACCTAATAGATCAATAAACTTTTGGGCAGACTTCCAGAAACATGTAGCAATCATGTAAAAGCAATTGGTGTTCAAAATACTTTTCGACGCATACTAAAAAAAATATTGCGTATTTAATCATAGAGACAGATTCTAAAATATAAATTGAGAATGTCTGTATTTATTAATGCACATTTTTTATGATACAAAATTCGCAATAATTCTATTTTTTTATGGGTTAAGTCGGCAAACTAGCAGACCACTTGAACCACTTGTACCGGTTGATGGTAAGAAGTCATCGTGTTGTAGATGCGTTGCCGATCCTATTAACTGTTGCAGACGAGTAAGCGACCCATCTGATGGTAAGTGGCATCCACCACCCATAGACTAGTTGTGTTCTCGTAGCATTTTCTAAACAATGCGAAGAAAACACCATAAAGCCGCTACCTACCGTTAGGGAAAATGGAGGGACTGGAGAAGGAAGGGGACTGAGGGAGGAATCGAGCCTCCAGCGCTCAACACTCATGGTACGAAACGCAACAGTATGTCTTTTAACCTGTAACAGACAAACCATGAGATTTTTTTACGCTTAAACATAGTTTCTTTTAAGAACATCACAGAGGATGATTAATTTTTTTTCTCCAGCAATAATAATTGTGCAAAAACTGCTAAAAATTTATAATTGCCATGCATACTCACGCCTTTATTAACCGGGCACAAATCCAGACTCCGAGCTGTAAGCTCCAATAACATTTTGCTCGACCTGGGGACCGAACCTCTAGGGTAGCAGTTGCGCTTAGGACCACTAGACTAATGAGGCAGTCTGGATAATTAAAGCATGTAAAATATTTATTTGAACTACCTTGTAGTGTCAATGGAATATTTGAATACAAGGCAATTCAAATAAATGGTCAAGGTACTAATTCTTCTTTTGACTGGATACCGCTTGTGTAAATTAGATTCAACATGGCCTGTAGCCATATTTTAGACAATAACATTAAGCTTGGCTAAATAAATTTATATTTGTCTAAGTTAAATACCTATTTGTATGGTAAAAGATATGTCTGGTGGTAAATTAACTGAAATAGCTGTCAGTTGTTATAACTTGTTTGTTGTTTTGCTATTCCATGTTGGTTATTAAAATTTAATTTCATGGTTCATTTAGTTTCTCTTCTTCGCTATTTCTATAATGATTTTTTTTGATTGTTTGTTTTCTATTAGTGACGAAAGGTCGCCAGAACATCAAGTTACCACAAAATGAAAAATTTTCTCAGTCGATTTTGAACTTAATTGTCAACACATTAAGTTTTAAAATCATTTGGAGAAATTTGACAGTTTTAAAACCTGATATGCTGGTGACTGTACCTACGCTTGCCGTCAGTGAAGTTTGAAGACATTTTATTTTCATAAATAACGATACAAGTTTGCTTTGAGATTGACAAAATATTATCAGCATGTAGTTGAAATTACACTTGGCTAGCAGTCGAGCGAGAACAAATATAATTAAACAGAGAAAAATATATTCGAACCGTACGGAGAATAAAAATAATAATAATATTCTTGTTAATAATTATAACTTAAAAGAGAATAAAAAAAAATATATTCTGTGCTCTTAAAACCTGCTTCCGCCAATACGATGTTTTTCTATCCATAATAAGTTCTAGGCTGTGAGTTCTAACTTATAACAATTTCTAGTATGATATTTGGTATTATTTCAGTTAGGACAGGTCACCTCAAAGCTGCCATAAATAGTATTAGTAGTATATATATAGTAGTAGTATATATAAGAAAGTCCCTTCGTTTGTACGACGTTTCTTCTCAGAGGTCGTCAGCTAATAAATGCCGACGCCGTCCATTGTCTAAAATGTTCACTTTAAAGTATATTTAAAATATCTAATTACAGACATAAATATACTTTACATTTTCTGCACCTATATACAAGAAATATAAGCAGCTTTGTTACATTTCTGTGTTTACTTTAATCGTTACGGGAAGTTCTAATCAAATTCTGTACTTAGTGGTAATTCTAAACAAAAATCGGAGCCTAGCAACCATAAAAAGGGTAGGGTAAAACATGCAGTAACTGGCCACTTAAGCACCTTGGCCAGTTCCAGTCATTATAGATTCAATATAAATCGTTCAAATAATACTTCTGTGATATTGTTGATTAGAGAATAAAGCCATTTTTTAAAATAACATAATTAATGCAATAAAAATACAGTTTTTGTAATTTTTAAATATACTTTTCCAAAAATTATGAAATTTGACCAGTAATTAGCCGTCAAAATCAATAACTGGCTTAATATATTTCAGTTACTAGCCAGAACAAGAATCAGCTAAAATAAAAACAAAATTGAATCGTAGACCTATAAGAAAAATAACAAAACTATAAAAATATATCTTCTTCAATTACAAACACAAAAAACACTAAAAGCCCCAAAAATCTTGTTGCTATTGATTCATAAGACCATTGTTGCTTCTTCCAATACCCCAACCATATAATGGTACACTTACAACAATATGGTCTGGAATTATTTTGTATGGATACATTATAATGGATTTACAAGCAAATCCCGCAGCGGAGAAACTAACATTAGAGTTTTTTTAGGTGAAGCCTTTTCGATTTCATCAGATTCTTGCTTCCTTCTTATGCTAGAACATTTCCTGTTTTGGGACAAATGCTAAACCCTGTTTCATCGCCATTAACAACGCGGCTCGGATGCTGTATAGCTTATTTAGCTGCTCCTCGTCAATATAGTATACCTCGTCTATTTAGTAGTAGTAGTGCCTGCTGGCATGTTTACATGCCCGACGACACGGGGGAGTACTCCCCTCCCGCAGAATATCAACGTCAAGTAGCAGTATGTATACTGCTGCGTTCCGTACGGTGAGTGTGGAGCGCCCAGGCCCAATTCCTCCCTCAGTCAGTCCGCTTCCTACTCCTTTCTCCTTCCCTTCCCTTCTCCTTAAATAGGCTCGGCAATGCATCTGTAACTCCTTTGGTATTGCAGATGTCCATTGGCGGCGATGACTACTTACCATCAGGTAGCTTGCCTGCTCGTTTGCGGATTAATCCCATAAAAAAGAAATATATAAGTCCGAAATTCCCGAAACCACTTGCGCACCTGCGTTAGTGGTTTCAGGAAATTTGGAAACCCTTCAGATGTCCGCACAAAAATTTCAGGATGTCGTTTTAGGAACGCATTGAACCACACGTTACCCAGGTTATTTTGAAACGGGTTTGGTCTCGGTTTCCTTTTAAGATAGTCCTGAACATATGTCTTTATATCATCCTTTTTCTATCAATCATCATCAAATCCTTGCCTGGCTAAAGTTTACTAAAGCGATTTCTTCAACCTCTGTTAATACAGGATTTGGCCGGACTTAAGTTTTGTTTCAGGGTGTTTTAATTTAAATTAAATAGGGCTCCTCGGAACCCCAAATAATTTGGCAGCGCTGCAAACAGATCCTTCTTTATTGTAAACGAAATTGACAGCTTCATCTATTGCTTTCTTCAAATATTGGCGCTTTTTAAACATACCTGATCATAATATATTTACGATGTGTAACTGGCCACCCAACTGGCCACCTATGCCAGTTACTA
Organism: Subacronicta megacephala; assembly: GCA_958496365.1. Classification (NCBI taxonomy): domain Eukaryota; kingdom Metazoa; phylum Arthropoda; class Insecta; order Lepidoptera; family Noctuidae; genus Subacronicta; species Subacronicta megacephala. The sequence continues at coordinate 12,590,746 of OY292531.1, read as the reverse complement.
AAAAGACCTCACAAAAAGACACCAAATTTAGACACGCTATACTACACCTTATAACAATAAATTTTATGTAACAATTTTGCAAAACAGGCGATTGTTTAATTTTGTCAGTAACTGGCATAGGTGGACAGTTACTGAAAATGTCTTATTTTTTATTTCAGTTATTAGCCACCCCATTAAAACTTATTAATTACCAATAAATCAAAACAATCAGTTTACTATAATGATATTTTACATGTAACGTTAAATCTTGTTAATTTACCATAAAGCTAGCAAGTGAAAAACATGTTTAATTGATATTTTGAAATAAACACTTCTCTTACCGTTTTGATAAACATCCATATGGATTCAATCTTGTTCACCGACTTTCAAAATGTAACGAACTATTGGCGCTATGTTTTTAGGTATGATGGCGAAATTATAAACTAAAGTGAGACTTAAAAGTACAAATAATATTAATAAAAGAAAATAGATGGCGTTTGGCGTCTCGGTTTCTTATTTTGGACTGTTTTAGCGGGACCTGGCCAGTTATTGCAGATGGCCAGTTATACCTAGTTTTACCCTATCTCATTACTGCACCACCCATTTCCTGTCTCGCAGGACATGAACAGGGCCATAACTAACAGCTATACAGACAAGAGGTAACAAACGGGCATTATATTTTACAAGCCTGTAAACTTAGATAGACAATTTGACCTTATCATGGCCAGCCGACGTTTATTCCTAGTAAATATCTTAGTTTATGCTAGACTTCACTCTATGTGCTCTCCGAATGTGCAATATGCGTTAAGTTTCTTTTTACGTTTACAAAGATTCCGCCTTTTTTACAGAAAGAAAGAAAAATAATTTATTTAGGGTACTCATCACTCCACTAAATAGGACCGATACCTATACGAAGCCACTTTACAATTTATAATACCATAACGCATGTATTTCCTAACAGGTTAATCAGAGGTGTTCGATGGTATAATTTTAATTAGGTCCCAAGTAATAGGTGTTCTCCTTATTTCTATTAACCAGGGTCTCCTCTATATATTATTATCCCACGGGACACTTATATCTAATCTATAATTAATTTAATATAGTATAGTAGCTATATCAGTATGTATTGTTTTTTGTATTTACGTAATATTAAAAATATATATGTATATATATTTATCTATGTACCTATATGTTTCTGCACCGTGAACAAACCCATTTTTATGTTCAGTTCCAGTTTGTCCATCCTAAGGTTGCCTGGAAGAAATCGCAGATAGCGATAAGGCCACCCATTGTACGTTTTAAACTTCATTTGTATCCTATCTTTTGTATTTTGTTTTGGTGTACAATAAAGTATATAATAATTAAAAAATAATAATAATATATTTGTAGATGGTGAATAGCAATACTATGCTGCCCCGTTGGTCTAGTGGTCCCAATCGCGACTGCTACGCTAGAGGTCTTGGGTTCGATCCCCAGGTCGAGCAAAGTGTTATTGAGTTTTTCTATGAAATTCTCAGTAGCAGCTCGGAGTCTGGATTTGTGCCCGGTGAATGGCAATAGGCTCGCCCCCTATTACATGGGACTCAAACATACCGGCAAACTGTGGGTGTACGTTAAGTACACCTCTGCCTAACCCTTCGGGGAATACAGGCGTGATGGTATGCTGCCCCCGTATTACATATCATTATAGGTATAGATTTGCCTAATAGAGTTCTGTATGCCAACCGCGTTGGGTGGTGTTAAACAGGTGTAATCAGTGCAGGATAATAACAAGGCGCGGCTAACAGGTTGTAAGACACGTGTTCATACTTTTTGCTTCATTTTGTTATTAGCTGTGTGCGGTAGGTGGGTTTTGCAGTTCTAAACTAAGCAAGCAAATGCAGGGTTATGATTTGCGTATTATACATTCTCTTATTACGTTGGAACCATTTGGTTTTGATTGAAAGAAGAACTCGTGAGAAAAGAATTTTTTGCTCATTTTATACTTACAGTCAATTCCAATTTTGATAAACTGATCATTACTACGGTATAGAAATAATACAATTGAATGCGTATTTGTGGCTTTGTGCGTGAAAATGAGGAGGTAAGAAAATTTTCCAGTTTTTTTTTGTGGAATAGGGGCATACGGATCGCCTGATGGTCAGCGATTGTCGCCGCCCCTGGATACACACTACCAGAGGAGTCACAAGTGCGTTGCCAACCTTTTAAAAGGGTTTGGGCCTCCGTTACCCTCGCTTACTCGGCGAAACACAACGTAAGCATTCTTTCATGCCGGTTTTCTTTGAGGCCGTGGTATCACTCCGGTCGGGCCGGGCCCATTCGTGCCGAAGTATGGCTCTCCCACGTCAAAAAATGTTACTTAGCTGGATTGATTTTTCTACTCTAGCAGAGCCGTTTCCAAGACCACTATTACAATAAAAATAATCAATATTGCACACCTATCTTCCTTTTAAGAGTTCAGCTCTTATCGGTGGAGCCCCTGTTTTCTATTATCTGCCTTCTGTTTGATCTCGACATGACTCTACTCCCACTTTTTCCTTCACTTGTTCAATAAAAATATAGCAAATTTACATAGGATATAACTATAGCGAAGCAGATGTAACTGCGAAATCTATTTACATGCCTTACTACATCTGAATATAACATACCATCACGCCTGTATTCCCCGAAGGGTTAGGCAGAGGTGCACTTAATGTACACCCACAGTTCGCCGGTATGTTTGGGTCCCATGTAATAGGGGGCGAGCCTAATCCCATTCACCGGGCACAAATCCAGACTCCGAGCTGCTACTGAGAATTTCATAGAAAAACTCAATAACACTTTGCTCGACCTGGGGATCGAACCCGAGACCTCTAGCGTAGCAGTCGCGATTGGGACCACTAGACCAACGAGGCAGTCTGGTACATACATCTGAATATTTTTCAAAATATTATACAAAACTGGCACGCGGGACCATGAAGGCTTGCAAGCAATCGGCAATAACCTCTTTATTGCTAACGTAAGAATGGCGGTGTAAAATTGTAATTGCTACCACCATGCCCGTCTGTGGTTTATTAGTTGGCCTTAAATAATAATCTTCGCTTAATACGCCATTTTTACGAGCAAACAGGAACCTTTTATTATTGAACTCACTGGGTTATACAGTCTGTTGTTTTATCTGGGTAACTTATCTATACATATAACAAAATTGTAACAGGCTGATATCTGTACATTATTTAAGAAAAACTAATGTGCTCTTTAGGGCAACAGAAGCCAAAACTTTTTTTTTTATATCTCTGTATATTTGTGCGCGCATCCCGCAAAAACTACTGCAAGAAATATGATTCTAATATGACAGTAGTAAAATTAACATTTTTTTTTTTTTTCATTTCATTTTTATCCAGATACCCTGCCAAGAAGGCGAGTAAGTAAATCCTTTTCGCCTTTTTGTGCGTATGCCATATCTACTTTATCTAATATATATATTTATTAACATCTTGTAAAACTAGACTACTACAAGCTTCTTTTCAAGTCATTAAAACAACATACTGTGGATACACAAATGACTATTGAGAATGACGCAGAGAATTAAGAGACTTGTCTGCCATAAAAATAAGGGTTGTATTGGCATGATAGTTTAGCATTCCAGGAGTAATGTTTCAAGTTCTGTTTAAACTATTGTGTTCGTTAATTGGAGAGGTCAACGTAAAGTTAATTAAACTGTTTAGCTTCCTACTCTTTGTCAGGAATAATTATTTAATTCAATTATATGAGTAAATCATAAAGAAATATTGGAAATATGCTTAGATTATACTTAAGTAAAAAAATATGCGTTAAACTTAACTCACTCATTGTGCTAAAGTCCAATCGTGGAGTTCGGTCAGAGTAAGTTTAGGTGCTGTAAGTAGACAGTAGTAGCCCAGAGTTTAGATGTGTTTCTAATAAATGGCAATAGGCTCACCCCCTGTAACATGGGACCTAAGCATACCGAAAGGCGAAAGGTTGCTGGCAAAAGCGGAGGACAGGGTGAAATGCCGCCATTTCACCCTGTCCTCACACTAATCGTCAAAAATAGTCAAAAATCTCGTGTTCTAATGCATGTATTAAAAATTAATTATTATAGGTACGCTTAAACGGCCAAGGAAAAAATCGTGAGGTAACCTGCACGTCTGAGAGATTTTCTTGACGGCGTATGAAATCTGCCAACTTGCAGTAGGCTAGCGTAGTGGACTATAGCCTATTCCCTCTTGTTCTCAGAGGAGACCCATGCCCAGCAGTGGGATAATGTAATAGGTTGATTATAATGATAATGATGTCGAAGATCAATCGCAGATTAGGACAATACAGAGGAGATTGTAGGTAACTAAAGAAGGAACTATATGGACTTTCAAAAAAGACCAGCTTATAAATATACCATTCATGTTAAACATTGTAACGGTTTACTCAACAAAAATTATAGTACCCAGTCATTATAGAAAGTGCAGTTTTATACATATTCAGTACAGGGAACGGAAGCATTATTATAAACTTAACAAGTACTAGCACACACAAAACTGGTTAGGAATATGCTTATTTTTTATTATTTTTTAGCATTAAATATTGCGAAATTTTCAAATTTTTTTTTCATTGGTTAGGAATACTTCTGATATTATTTTTTACTTTATATTATTCGCGATTCAGTAAAATTATTATAAATAGTATAAAACAAATAAATATCATTTATTTCTGTAAATATCAATTTAAATTTTATGTCATTATTTCTCCTTTACTGACCATTTAGAAAAAATACTGTAAAGATATAACATAACAGCTGAGGTGCATTAATGTAAACCCGAAGTTTGCCGATCTGTTTGGGTCCCATGTATCTATGTTTTCCCCATAGAAGGAAAACCAATTGCGACTAACCGGGCACACTAGACTAACGAGACAGTTATATTACTTACATTATTATGTACAGTCGCCAGCACATCAGATTATACAAAACTGTCAAAGTTCTACAAATTGTTTTAAACCTTAAAATGTCAATAATTGAGTTCAAAATCGATTGAGAAAATTTTACGTTTTGTGGTAACCTGATGTGCTGACGACCGTACCTATGATAATTTTGAGAAAATATGTCGATGAAAAACTTAATCGCCCAGAATAAATATCAATCCATTACAAAAGAATGAAACATTGACGAAAATATTAGTAAATAATATGATAAATAACTACAAGTTATTTTGTACCCGACGATACAGGGCAATCCATATAAGGCAGCGCACATAACTCTGCTTTCACAGCGTGCGCCTGAGCAAGTATTGACGGCGCGAACCAAAAGATTTATACCCTCACACTTTAACACCGAATAATCAATTTTTATATAAAATCGTAATTTACTTTGCAATTTTAACACCCCTTTGTATGATACCGTCTCCCGTTATCTTGAGCAATATATTTGTAGGGCTGTCAAAACATGTAAATTGATACTAAATAATGTCTATTTGGATGTTTGAAATAAATTATTTTTTGTTGACGGAGTTATATTCGGAGGTTTGTAGAGGACAAGTGTATATGGACTTGCTGGGCAGATACATATATATCTGGAAGAGGGGATGGATGGGTGGATGAATGGATCGATAGTGAAAGCATAACTGGATTGAACGAAGATGACTTTTGAATATGAATGGTAACATTAGGTATTTTTTATAGACATTCCAATGCTGAATAAAGAAAGGTCTGTTGGATGTCCATCGACATACCTTTTATCATCATCTACCGCGGACAGTATTGGGTTAAGCTTAAAAAATATTATAACTAACATTGTTGGAGCAAACCGTTACCTTTCCGGAGTTAGCCTAGCTGGAGCTACCTTTATCGGAGTTTGCCTTGCGGGATCTTTTCTAGCTAGCTAATAAAAATGCATTGTATATCCATCGACATACCTTTTATCATCATCTGCCGCCGGCCGTATTCAGATAAGCTTTGCAAATGTCATCATCATCAGCCCATACTCGTCCACTGCTGGACGTAGGGCTCCCCTAGTGAACGCCACAGAGCCCGATCTTCGGCTTTCCTCATCCAGTCACTGCCAGCTGTCGTCACTCCATCTGGCCGGCGGGCGCCCTACACTACGTTTGCCTAGAAGCGGTCTCCACTCGAGAACTCGCTTGCTCCAGTGTTTGTCAGTTCTCCGACAGATGTGACGGGCCCATTGCCACTTCAGCTTGCTAATCCTTTGAACTATGTCGGTAACTTTAGTTCTCTGACGGATCACTTCATTGCGGATTTGCAAATGTAATAACTATCTATTATTAGCATTATTGTAGCTAACTTCTCCGGAGTTAGCCTAGCTGGAGCTAGATAAACTTTGTGGTTGAAAGAATTTTCACTGATTTCACTCACCTTAACATAATCATGATGATGACCTGGTTTAAACTCTCTCTTGCTTTGGAGTCAATCACTATTTGTTAAGGCCTAGGAAGCTATAAGACCCGCTATTAAAGCTTCACTTAATCGATTTCCAATTTAATTCTCGAGCCAAGACTTAACCACTTTATTTTATAATCGATACATCGTCATATTAACAAAGTGTGGACACTATGACGCAAATTCCAAGAAGCATTTACTTAACTGCATTCCATTCTCAATTTTACGTCCATAATTTTAAAGTTGGCAATTGGTAAGGCCGTATAATATCGAGAGGCCAACCAAGTTTATGAGGACAGTCTATCGAAAGGCCTTAGTAATTAGTGTGAATAAAATTAAACCTAACTTCATTAGGGATTATAGGAACTACGAGATATTAAATCAACGTTGCGTAGGAATAATAAATATTCTATGTTTATTATAATTATTCCCTAATAAACAGTCTTAGTTGGGAAAACAGTGTATACAATAACACTTGGTTTTATTCAAATTGTAGGAAATACTTTGGACCTAAATCATAGACCTATATCGAGATTAATTATTATCAGCTGTTGCTTACGATGTCACGCGCATTGTAAAAGGTTTTTTTCATATTATATTTACAGGGCCTTAAAGAATTTATTTATAAAAAGTTTAAGCGTCTAGGTGGCGTATTAAGATAAAACATGCAACGAGATTTATATTATGACCTACAACAATATAAGTTCTGTCGAAACCGCATCAAATTTCGTGTAGGAATTTTGCATGTTGCGCATTCTGACACAGACGGATGGACACAATCGAACACAAACGAAAATCCAATTGGTTTCTATTTTGCTCCTATTAAGACATATAAATATTTTTTTCTGAAATATCTCTTATATAGAGCCACAAAAAAAATATTGTATGAATATTAATAGATCATGCCTGTTTCATAAGGATAGACAGATACTTCATTGAGTTTGTATAACTGCAGCTGTGGAGTTTGTTTGGGTTGGGACTAAAGCATGGCCAAATATTCTTCCACAAAACTGTTCCGATTTGAAGGATAATGTAGCCAGTGACATGAGTCTTTGAACTGAGATCTCAATATGAGAAGACACTAAGGATACTACTGGTGCCGCTGGTGTCAATAGGCCGCAATCTTAAAAAAGAAACTTCAGATTCCCACCTGATAGTATTATTTTATTTCGTCATTCACCTCGTCATGTATGTTATACGCTGATACACGCGAATCAACTTCGTATGCCCATGCACTTTAACCCATCAAATTCTGCAATGACCTGCGGCATGAACAGGGTCAAGGTCAACTCGGGTCAGGCCGCATGACCCATTAGGAGTTTAGCACCAGCAGTCACGCGCTACGCCAATCATCGAGCCGTAAACTGGACGCTTCCGTGTTGTGGAGACCTTTGTAGAGCAAATAACCTAATAGAAATGGCAAGGCCTAAAAGAAATATATAATAGGGAGTATAAGGGAAAATGTAATTGATTAGGATTAGGATCAGGGTTCAAGATCAGAAGCTTTTAAATAATGTAGTTTACTATGGATGGAAAAAGCAGGCAATCCTTTGCTCAATTCTGGGACGATGCGATACCTAATAATAATGAAAAAAAAATGAAGCTCTTTTCTACGGATTTTATCGCGTTTTATTGATGTAATTTAATTTCAGACGTCACGGCTCGACTCCACTCGCAATTCACTGGAGACTTAATTACTTAGAAACTGTAAAAAAGACCATCAATCAATGCCCTAATATGGAATAAAAAAACTAATGGATATATAGGGTAACGTTGAGTTCTCATATTCTGGTAACCTTCGTTTGTTTTAATCACGACTTAAAGGCTAATTATGACATTAACCTCCAATGTCCTCACATCCTGTTATCGCCATAATATACCAATGAATATTGTAACACTTTATATTTTTAAAGAGTATCCACGAAGTTTCTTGCCCATTACTTCTCCATAGGATCAACTTTTTGGAACAGTTTAACTAAAGTTATAACGTTTCATAAATGCTTATTTGAACTTTAACAGTGATACCTCTAACCATTCTCAACTCTACATCAATAATCCACCTCGGTAGGTGTGGGTCGATAGCACTGCCCATCTCCGGATCTATCGGGTTCCCACTAAGCAACCAGGCGACAATGTCTTCTAGTGCACCAATGCGCTTGGCATCATAATCAACTGTTCCAATGTCACATTCTTCAACCTTGAGACTGAAGGCAAATGATTTAGATTTATATTTACTTTTTATATTAGATATGATAATAAAATTATGCATAATAATAATATCTATTCCATTTTAATAAGTACATTTATTGTATAAGTTGAGTCCAAAATGTTTGCAAAGACAGGAAACCTTTTGAAAATACCAATAAAAAGTCATTTAATATGTTATTTTACAATACCCAAAAATTAAATTATTAAAAGGCATTTTGGATTAATACTGGACGATGCACTTCTAGACGAGGAGAAGGCTATTTCCACTGGAATAAGACAGTTTCTCTTTTGGACTTAACTTATATAAAAACAATATTTTATCCATGTCTTTCAAAACATAAGAAGAGAAGAAGATACGACGTAATCTTAAAAAGCGGCGGTAGCCTAATGGCTAGCGCGTTGGACTTGCGATCATGTGGTTGCCGGTTCGAACCCCACCCATTGCACTACCGACGTGAACCCACTTGTAACACAAGCATTTAGCTTAGTACGAGGGGTTAACAAGAATATTAGTAATGTGTGACCCACATTACTACTAAGCTTTTTTTTTAAAAAAAAACTTCTTAATCTGTAATTTCGTGGTCTTTATTTATTTATTTATTTATTTATTTATTCTTTATTGTACACCACTAACAAAGTAAAAAGAACTAAATATATATGTATATCCACAAAACAAATGTAGGTACAATGGGCGGCCTTATCGCTTAAAGCGATTTCTTCCAGGCAACCATAGTGAAATTAACACTGGACAAGATATCGGGCGTTTAAATAGTTGACAGATAATCAAATGTACAAAAATAGGTCACTTCTGCAAAACTTTAAAACTAGCTATATATATACTATGTCTTATAAATAAATATACTTGCTTATTTACTATCTATACATATAAAATCCTTTGTCCTGAATGACTGACTGACTGACTGACTGACGGAACAACGCACAGCCCAAACCGCTTATCGTATAGTCCTGAAACTTGGAGGTTGTGTTCTTTGTATGACGTAGGCATCCGATAAGAAAGGATTTTCCGAAATTCTACCCCTAAGGGGGTGAAAAAGGGAGGCAAAGTTTGTATGGAACAACGTGATTCCTTGGTCCAATCTGCTTCAAACTTTGCATAAACGTTCTTTAACAGAATTGATGGAAGACGTGTTTCATATTTTATTGAAATTCATCCCCTAACGGACTTAAAAAAGGGGGGAAAGTTATTTTGGGCGTGGTTTGCTTCGAATTTGATATCAATACTCCTTAGTGTTTTTGATTGAAATTACTTTTTATTTTGACACATGTCATGTTTGAAAACTCAATCTGATTTTACTCAAGAAACGTTGGTTGATAAACATACATATATAATGCTTTCTATGGCACACAAAAGTGGAATTGAGAGGCACACCATAGAACCCTTCTAAGAGGCAGCAATTGAGTGATGGGTGGAGTTACTGTGTTGCTGGCAGGGGTATTCCGTCAGATTCTGTTGTACCTAGAGGAACCCGAGCAGACGAAGTCATCATCCATCGTCATCGTAATGATTATAATTAAAAATAAATACGAGAGGGATGCGTCTGCTGGAGAGTTTTCTGAGCTATTACTTAAAATAGGAAATGGAGATTATAAAATTTGAATATGTATACCATCTCTCCTGAATACAGTAGTGACAGGTGACTATGATAGATGAATAGATCTTAGAGTGTATCCTGATTTTTCTAATATACATACGAAGTCTATAGATTGAATGTGCAAACTCCGAAAAACAACAGTTCAGCTGCTATTAATTACATACTTCTTAAACCATTGGAGGGCTCAGAAATTGGATTCAGTGCTACAAGCGGTCGAAACAGTTTACTATCCTGTACAGTTCCTTAACAGTGTTAAACCTCCTTGGGACACCTGTAATTCTGCTGCGTCTCCTTATACCATTTAAGCTATGTAACGGAACTCGACTTAGAGTATTGATCAGCAGTGCACAAAAATATTAAAAAGGTCACTGTGATTACTGGATGTGCTTGAGGGGATTCAGTTTTCATACCTCGAATACCTTTGCTACCCTCCAACTATGTTTTTAAGGACAATTACGTTTCCCGCTTTGCAATTACTATAAATAAATTTCAGAGTGAGTCATTAAGGGTGGCAGGCATAGATTTAAGAAGAAAGAAAGAGAAGAAATTGTACCTTGCCTGTTACTGAATCAGTATTTATAGCAGTCTGGTCATTTTGATACCAGACAGAAAAGCCATAAATGTGGTATAGAAAGAAGAGCAATTTTAAGTCTTGAGAGCAAAGTGGTCTTCCACTATTTATACCTTCATAAAAATCGACCCTACGAGGCCTCCAGAATGATAGACCATCGCAATAGCTAAAAGGACGAATGAATTAATAAGAAATTTACATGTTATTTTTATATTTCAATAAAATAATATAGTGGAACAAATTATTTGGTCTCAATTTTAGATAGTTTGTAATATCCCGCCAGAAATAGAAAAAAATAAACAGTCAATATCGTGTTGCCCACGCGAGCGAAGCTGCGGGCGGAAAGCTAGTAGTTTATATAATTCTATACTATTCAATAAACAAGTCTATAAAAAAATACATATATAATAAAATTAAAAACGATTAAGTAATTTATTGTCCCAAGTAGTGCTTCTTCAACAGCTTTTTGAAAATTGGTAAAGTTTGTGCACGTCTTACCGTAAGTGGTAACGCATTCCACAGGCGAGCTGCTAGTACGCAAAAGGATTTATCAGTGAACCTTGTGGAATGCGCTGGGATTTTAAGTTCTAAATTTTCCAATGACCTTAGAACCCTAGAATGTGAGTCACAAAGGAACTCAAAACGTTCTTTAAGGTACAAAGGGGTCGATGGATTGAAAAGCACATTACATAGCAAGGAAAGGATATGAGTATTCCGGCGAAGTCGGATTGGCAACCAGTTGAGCTTAGTACGAAATTCGGAGATATGATCATATTTGCGCAAGCCAAATATAAATCTAATACAAAAGTTTTGAAGTCGCTCAAGTTTATCTAGCTGCTCTTCAGTAAGGTCAAGATAGCTGACATCGGCATAGTCTAATATTGGAAGGAGGAGAGACTGTGCAAGCGTAATTTTAGTGGCTGTAGGTAGGAAGTTCCGAAGTCTTCTTAAGGAAGATGCCGAAGCAAACATTTTCCGACTGACCTCCTTCAAGTGTGCAGTCCATGACAAAGTCCTGTCAATGTGAACCCCCAAGTTCTTGACTTTATCACATATAGGTATGACTGCCCCATCAAAAGTAATTTGGGGAAGTATCGACCAGTTAATCCTAGCGATCATCCTAGAACTGCCAATGACAGTCACCTGGGTTTTAGTGGGATTCACCTTGAGTCCAAAATTAATGCTCCAGTCTACTATTTGAGCCAAGTCCTTATTCATAGTGGCTACAGAGAGGATTTCCGGAGGAGCTTGACAATAAATTTGAAGATCGTCTGCATAAAGATGGTAGGAAGACGTGAGTCGATCGGAGATTGAATTAATAAAAATTGAGAAAAGCAATGGAGAAAGAACGCCACCCTGTGGTACGCCGGCAGAAGTATTGCACCAATAAGATGTGGAATCTTCAATGCTAATACGTTGTCGGCGGCCAAACAGGAACTACGAAACCACTCAATCACCGTTGGAGATATGTTAAGAGAACAGAGCATGCCAATCAAGATATCAAAATCTACGGTATTAAAAGCATTGCTAAAATCCAAGAGTGCCAATACTGTTAAGTTTACTGTTAAGTTTCTTTACTACTTGCATCTATAATTTCAACATTTCCTCCGAGTAGACACTGTGAATTTCGGCCACGTCACGTTCATGTTTATATGAAAGAGTGACATATAGCGCTCTTATAATCAGTTACTGTGTCAAAGCAATACTTGAAAATACTTTTGGTACAAATATGGGTTAAAAGCTGATAACTTTATACATTAAAAGTGACATCAACCTTTATTAATTGCGTCATGAATGGCTTTAATTCTGTTTTTCGCCAACTGTCAATGCTATTAGAAGTATCCAATCCAGTGCCACTCCTGAGAGTCTTCATTGATATAGGCGGCAGTCGATGGGTGCTCCTATTTGAATGACACTGCTGAGAGTCATAATAAAAAAAAATTCACCTTTCAATTTCCAAACTCAATACTATCGATCTATTGATCATGATGGTAAACGAATTTCTTTTTTTTTAACATATAAATAAAATAGACCGTAGGGGAGGACTCCTACTGCCAAACTCCATTTTTATGTTTCTATCGACAGTCGTCTCATTACATACTCACTTTCTTCTTTAGTTTTTCTACTTCCTTGTTGTCCACGTTTGATTAAGCAACAATCATCAATACTATTTCGAGTACAAGTCCTGTTCACAATTCAGCCTTCGAAGGCGAACCACAAAATCTACCTATCGGATTTTCCGTCGCTTTGATTAATAGAAACAAGAATGCTAATGTTTTGCGTATCTAGGAGCAAAATAGTTCGCTCTGTTTATATTACGATATGATAAATTACTTCTTTAGGAATGCAGCGGATTATCTGCTTGGTCAGGAGTAGATTGATGACAAACATGACGCCATCTACTAAGCTGGTCCTTTTGTGTTTAAGTGTAGGCGACAAGGAGTGGTAAATCTTTGTATGTATGGTAGAATAGAGATGATTAGTCAAGGTGGGGGTTTTGTGTTCGCATATGGATATGATGCTGAAAAAGTACTAGCTATCTTTTGTTCCCGATTTAAAAAATCTTATAATACAATAAAAGAGCTTACAGATAAAGCTCAATTTTAACTTCGTGAGTTATATAGATATATAAAACCAAATACACAAAACGGATTTGAACACGTGAGATTAGACAACTACAATACCGCAAAATTATCTACGTAATTCCAGTTTCATATTTCAGAATCATAATTAAGTAAATTCTATGTAACATAAAATTTGTCAATAATTATCTCTTTATGTATTTTTTAGGCATTTTCCATGCAAACGTCGCCTCAAAGACGTAAATTAAAAATGTGAAGGCAAATTTCGACATGGCGGGTGGGGGTCGCGGTGGCTTAGCGGTCATAGCGTCTGGTGTACTTAACCAGAAGACGCAGGTTCGAATCCTGCCCGCGGTCGTATTTTTCCTTCACTAAAATAACTTTGTCAATAATGTTAAAAATGACTGAAACTGGTATCTTAAATGCATAAAGTTGATGACATACCAAGTACAATTTCTAATCAACAAAATACGAACTGTCACCGCCCTTATCCTGAACACCAATCCATCAGATTTGCAACTCGACTAATCCAGCAAAAATCTCGATCGTGGGTGGACATTGGATAAAGCGATTATTATTATATTATAAATGTAAATGATCGATTAGCATGCGACGGCGCCGCCCGGGCCACGTCACTTGCACGCGGCGCCTGCGACGGCGTCAGCGAACCTATTAAAGGTATGCCTCAAGCCGTATGTGTGGTCTTGGATAAGGATAGACCACCCAATAATGTGAATTACAAAAGGAGCGAAATTTTGTTCCTGAAACCTCTATTGCACAGAAGAAACTTTATCAATAGGTTGATATTGCAGCTACTGGAACTCAGAGCTACTTCTTAAGAGTAAATCTGAGTCGTTGTAAACACGGGCCAATTGCGGTTTTCCAACAAATTGGGTGGCAGAAGTCTGATGATAATCGTTTCGTGTAAAGTTCTAATATCGAACGTATTTATTTAGACGGGCAGACGACCTATATACAGAAAGAAGACTATGATTCTGATGATAGAGACGTAATTTATTAATAAAATATTATTTTTTGACAAATAACAAAAACGGGAATCTTTCTGATGTGTTGTTGCAATTTAGGAGTGTGATTTCTAAGTTTACAGGCCTTAGGTCAACATTCAAATAATTCTCATACACATTTATTTCAGCTGGTTTTTACAAAACACAAAGAATCTTTCAATAAGAAATTAGCTACAAAATACCTGAGTAATATTAAATTTGATGCTGAAGAGAAACACTAGACTGAATTAAACAGTTAATTATTATTTGGTATGAGAACCACTTAGTCCTAAGTCTGTACGTGAGTTGTATGTCATACATACAAAGTACTCTTAACTATATCCATACGTAGTCACAGACACATGGGTGTCCCCGCAAACGAACATTATCATCTTGTTTTGGTAAACTATTCAAAAATAACTGCAATAAAAATTCATGATGATTATGCTAAATCGAATAATTATTGCCTACTTTAGATTTAAGTGTTATTTTTTAATAAAAATGAACATGTCATTATTATTATTAGTGACTGCCTCATAAGTCTAAACTGTTCGTAAGCGCAACTGCTACGCTAGAGGTTTTAAGCTTCACTCCGAATTAGAGAAGAGTTTTATGGGAAATATTTATGAAATTCTTAGTAAAAAAATTTGAGAGAGTGCATGGTTGACAATAGCCTGTTCTTATAGGTACAACTTTTCAACCCGGTGAATACAGGTGAGAAGGTATGTTTATATGATCATATAACAAAAATACAGGTCTTCTGATGGTAAGCAACAACCGCAGCATAACAGAAAGATTTTTTATATAGACATGTTGGTTGTTGTTGTAATGATAATGTGAGCAACTTACGGCAATCTATAAAAAAAACTCATGTAATCCACAGTTTGCTAGTGAAACTCTCACTTGAAAGCGAGAAGAATTACTTCATGTGTCCACGTATGTTCCTGTTCAGGCCTTAAGGCCAGACCTCTTCAATTCCTTCATACATTTGGAATTGTGTGAACTAGTATAGTCAAGCATTATCTTTTTGCATGATAGCATGTTTCTGTGTGTAACCCAAGCCTTATATCTACATATATCGATACGATCGTAGTATAGTAGTACCTAGTGTCGTGTCAATCGATTCCGTTTATCATTCGATCGATTGATTTTATATAATTTGTTTCAAATTGCGTTTCAGTTAGCGTTCTATTAACTATAATTTGCATGCATATCTTCATGCTAAACAAGTGAACACGTCATTACAAATGTCGGTACAAGTTGTGTTTTATTTATAAGAAAATAAATCAACGTCTATTAGCCTGGTTTTAAATTGGAAATTGGTTAAAACTTGCATTTAAGTAAAACTATGACATAATGAGCTTTAAATAAAGATGAGGACTACTACCTAAATAACAACGTATTTATCATAACATGCCAAATTCAGATCAAGTATTAATTTCTTATTTCTATACGCTTTATTGCACAGCAATAACACCATTACAAAAGAAAGAAATAAGACAAAAGTTAATGTATGGTGGGTCATATCGCCCTTTTATCGACCTCTTCCTGGCAACCTTAGAATTTTAGGAGAACCAAGTAATTTATATTTAATCAAGAAATACTCTTTATCTGCAACCCAATTTATTGTCTCATTCTAAGGCAAGGTTTCCTTTCAAAATAAGAGAGGTTAAGCTAGAGAGAGAGAGAAAGACATCTGAATCAGTAATCCGCATATAATTAACAGTAATTAAGTCTTGTAGTCGTGCAACCGTGACTGCTACGTAATGGAGGTCCTGGTTCGATCCCGGATCAAGCAAAGTTCGATTGAGGTTTTCAATGGAATTCTCAATAGCAGCTCTGTTTGGATTTGTGCCCAATAGGTTATTATGGACAAAGGATCGCCCCCTATTACATGGGACTTAAACATACAGGCGAGGCGAAGTTATGACACACATGAGGGGAAGCCTACGTCCAGCAGTGGACTGTTATAGGCTGATGATAAAACATACAGGCGAAATGAGAGACTGACCTCCCACTGTAGAGAGTCCCCGCACAATTCAAGGCCTACCTATACTGGTTTTTGTATAGCTTGATGTGTAGCCGTGCGTACATTATTATCATCTAACCTTTCAGGGATTACAATCGTGATGGTATGTTATTGTATGAAATCTTTGTATTTATCTTAATATAATACAAACACTCTGTTGTATTATAATGATGTGGAGTTATGTTTTAAAATCACGTAATATTGCACTATTAACTAAGTTGTCACATTTATCATGTCGGCTTAAGTTTTCATAGTTGTTAATAGTGACGAATTGATTGTAAAGCTGTGACTATACTGTAGATTTTTATGAAATAGTTATGGATCAGGCTCAGGTTCTTGAGTAGCAAAACAATTTATAAAAGATCTTTTAGTATAATTTTAAATGATCATTCCATTTCTCTATTTAATTTCATCATTGTTGGATATTTAAACTAAATTCTTGCAACACCAACATAAAAATTGTAATCTTTTAGATGTGGCAACACGCCCCTTCCTACTGTGATACTGGTCCAACAATACACGCGAAAATTATCCTCCGCCGTTTTATTTCTATAACGTCGGCACCAGCGTACCAGCTCTCACCACCTGCATACTACACCTCCACACAATCATTTCATGTCACTTAATTTCTTCATCTTATTTTAGTCATTTGATTTTAGCATTTTAAATTTCGTGTTTTCTACTGCTACTTGACGTCGATATTCTATAGGAGGGTAGTACTTCCCCGGACATTCCGACCCATGTAGACATGCCAGCGACGCACTACTTCTACTAAATGCTGGTGATGGAGAATCACCACGTCTCTACAGAAGACGTACAATGCGGGTGGTGTGATCCCCAGTCTACCACCCATATCTTCCTCAAGTTCAAATTACGAGCCAAAATAACAAGTAGAATCGTAAATCAAAACAAACTGCTTCGAACAAACAATTCGTAAGTAATTTCAATAGGTAATCAATTCAATACCGATAGTTGTAATTGCATCAGTCGGTCTATCAACATTCATTAGCTTCCAGTAAGGTCTGACGCCGCCATTTATTGGTCGTAACACACCGTTTAATTAATTCATACATACATACAAACATTTACGCCTTTTTCCTCCTGGGGTAGGCGGAAACTATAGACCGCCACTTGCTACGATTCTTGCATGGGTCTTTCTTCCGTATTCATACATCATTAATTCACACACTTAATAATAAAATACACACCATACCATCACGCCTCTTTTCTCCGAGTGGTTAGGCAGAAGAGTTGTATACCCACAGTTCGCCGACACCATGTTTCGGTCCCATGTAATAGAAGCCTTTTGCCATTGACTAGGCACAGATCCAGACTCCGAACTGCTACTTATAATTTCATAGAAAAACTCAATAACACACACATTAGTACACCTCTGACTAACCCTTCAGGGAATACAGGCGTGATAATATGTTAAAACTTAGCCTCGAGCACCTTCAATTTCGAAGGCTTTAGACATTCTACAAAAAAAATTGAGAACTTACAAGTGCGCATCAACAAACTCCCTTACAATTCTCATATAAATTGTACGCTTCAAAGCTCCATTCAAGTTTATCGGCTACTGGAATTACTTAATCCGGTCCAACCTTATCCTTCACGCAATCATCCTGACACGCACCAAGATAGCCGACTGAATAGATCGCTCGTTTAGAATTGATCGGCCTTGCTACGAAAAGTGGTAATGTGGCTGGATTTATGTTGTAAATAAAATAGATGAGAGCTTTAAAAAGAATAGTATCAAATATTTTGTAGTGGTAGTGTCTCACTGGCATGTCTACATGCCAGCATGAATGGGAAAGTACTACCCGCCCACAGAATATCGACGTCAAGTGGCAGTATGCGCACTGTTGCGGGAGCATCGGATGCCTAATGCTTCCCTCAGTCCCCTTCGTTCTCCTTTTCTCCTTCCCCTCCCTTTTCCTTAAATAGGCTCGGCAACGCATCTGCGACTCCTTTTGTATGCAATACCAAAGGAGTCGCATATCCGTTGCCGTCGAAGGGCGGCGATGACTACTTACCATCAGGTGCTACCGATGGCAAGTAGTCATCGCCGCCCATGGCCATCTGCAATAGCAAAGGAGTACCTAGCAGATGTGTTGACGATCCAAGGGAAAGGGAGAGAGGGGAGAAAAGGAGAAGGAAGGGGACTGTGGGAGGAATTGGGCCTCCAGCGCTCCACTCAGCTCAACATACTCATAAAGATTGTAAATTCATGTAATTTTATATAAGCAACGAAATTGCTTGTTTATTTTCTGATTATAAAACAAATTAACTTTGCAAATCGTATGCTTATTCAACCCACACGATTCAACCAAACCTTGCCGTAAACCCAATATTTACAATTCGATAAAATAACCCAAACTTCAAACATTCCAGTGCAATTATTTCCCTCATGTTTCCGCTCGTGACATTAGTAGGCGCCAACAGATCGTTCATTACATTTAGAACTTTTCGACCGTCCTTGTGCACAAATCTGTGCAACGTGGCCTGTGCAAGCTGTCACGGGCGTCTTGTTAACTGCATTACTGATTAAATTAATTTTTAATGATACAAGCCGATCTGGTTTGTTACGGTGATTGGATGTTTTGGTGCTATTGGATTTAAAAGAAATAAGGTTAAAGTTTTTTCTACTCTAGTGCTTTGAGTGAGATTGAGTGCATTACATGTAGTAGTAGAAATTAGTATGCATCATCATCAACCCATTACATGCTGGGCACTGGTCTCCTCTCATTACGAGAGGGATAAGGCTATGGTCTACCACGCTAGCATACTGCAGGTTAGCAGATTACACACGCCGTCATGAAAATCACTCAGGCATGCAGGTTTCCTCAGGATGTTTTCTTTCACCGTTTAAAACTGGCATGACTTCAAAAAATCAGAGGTGCGTGCCCTAGATTCTTAACCTAGAGATCCATCGCGCAGTGATTACTTTGTAGGATTGTAAATAAAACAGCGATGTAGATAATACGTATATATTATCGCAATATAACCATAAACAGGACTCCACACAGTTCAGACTCTACAGTCTAAGAGGACGCTCGCTCGATTGACCAATCATAATTGGACGGTTATTCGAGTAAAGGAAATAAAGTCATAAGTAGGCACACTCTTTATTCATTTATTTATACGAGTACTTAATGTTCACTCGGCGACACATCAAGGTGTGCAGCCTTTTGGATTGCCCGTATTCCATGGCAATAGAGAAAATCTTTGTTGTGCAACTATGGATATTTATGTGTTGTCATGACACCAGACAAACTTTTATGTTCCGTATCAAATGAATATATACATAAAACACCTCCACCCTGATTCACAAACAACAACCTGATATATCTGAGTTAGTCTTGACCTCTCTACAAGACAACAGTATCACAAAAACGTGTTAACAAGAGGTTCCGTACACACAGTGGTGCAAAACAGCTGAATACCGCGACATATCTCAGCGGGCGACAGATATATGAGGGCGGAACAGCCGCTGACAAGATAAGGGAGTGGCCCGACCACCACTGTAATGTAATGCTGTTTACGCAATACGAAAGAAAAACGCAGCGTTTTTGAGCGGTTAAAAAAACGACGCGGATCTGGCTTAAAGAAATGCCAAATCATTACCGTTATTCAATACATCTTATTGGAAAAACGATTTGCACGATGCCCCAAATTTTTAAGTTTTTAAATAGTAAGTACCAATTTGGATGATAATAACGCAGGAAAAATATACTCGTACATGGAAAGGTATTTATTTGAATTTTAAATTATATCATTCAGAAAAAAAAAACATCTTTTATTAGGACGTGCAGGATACAATTATGAGACTGATTGATACTCGTATTGTTATCGCTGTCAAATGAAAGTCTTATTTATATTATATTTCAAATCAACTTTATAACTAGTAACAGCTATAACATTTTAATTTTATGTTACAATCAGTTGGAAACAATCGACGGAAACTGTTACATTAAACATCATTTGTATTATAAAATATTACTTACCTCAGTGGCAATATTATTGTAATAAAAACATCACTGACTGTAGATGTGATTCTATATTTATGATAATGTATTTAATGCCCTGATGCTCGGAGATTATAGGCGACATCAACCTGTACGCACGGCTACACATTTAACTATACACAGCCAGTATAGGCTGGCCTGGAATTGTGCAGAAAACCTTTACAATAGGAAGTCAGTCTAAACTGGTTTTGTATAGCTTGATGTGTAGCCGTGTGTAGATATGTGTATATATTATTAATTATTCAGACTTTATTATTGTAAAACGTGTCTACTACATCTTTAGGTTTACTTTTCAAATTCAAGTCCTATTTTATTTATTAATGCAAAAGTAATCTGGTCTGTCTTTTTCATTTTATTTAAGGCGTTATAACACTTAAAAGCAGAACCAATATTGCTATGTCTAGAGTTCGCCGGTATGATTTGAACTCCCATAAAATAGGGAGCGATCCGTTTTGATGTACACTTTATTTCAACATCTGAGTATGTAATTGTCTTTACAAACGAATCCGTCATACGGAATTAAAGGGAAAAATCCTTCCGTGAAACAAACGAACAGAAAATCCTATTGTAGCGCGTAACAAAAGACAGTTTTAAATAATCTTTTGCTTTATTGTGAATCTTTACCCGCGCCGTTTATAATACCTAGTGCGTGCACCACCAAACGCCCAAGTCACTTGTATTTGGTTAACGCACAAGCTATCTAGATGACCATAAACCAACAGCTTCGTTAGTTACGTCGCTTTGCACCATTATCTACAATAATAATATGTTTTATTGTGTTCCTGGCGTGTTTACATAAATGTATGATTTATTTGTATTTGTAAGGATTTTCTCTGTAAGATAGTGATGTAGGTAGAAGCAATGAAAGACGTTGATTTTCAATGTGTTTATGAACGGAATTTAGTTCTTAGAATCATCCGTATTGTTTGTTTATGATCAGCAGAAGACTTTTACGAGGCTATTGTTCTGTTACTATTAGGTCACCTGTTTATTTTATAATTACTTAGAAACGTATCCAAACTGCACTTCCCGATTTTAATAATTATGCAGTCATATAAAAAATCTTCATAGTTTAGATTTATGTCTAGTAAATGGAAATTTGGAGTAAGTACTTAGTAGTAGTAGGTACATTTTTTATTTAGAATCCCTTGCATGTACCGGGATTTATGTTTTTTTTCTATCGGTTAGCCTACCTAGTCCGTAATTTGGGTATAATACGTTACTAAAACCAAATTGCGGACGTTCTTAATAAACCAACCAAGTGCAAATCGGACTCGCGCACGAAGGATTCCGTACCATTATCTATAAAAACGGCAAAGAAATCGTTTGTTGTATGCCCCCTTTAAATATTTGTTTTATTTTAATGTAATTATTTATTTTTAAAGTGAATATATTGCTAAATATTCAGTGAATAATTTAAGCGTATACATGTTGTCGTTATCAATATCGAGAAAGTGTCTTTAAAAGATCTATTTACAGAAATAAATATAATTTATCATGATTGAATCATTATTATTTTTACATAAAAACTATCGCTATACACGTGCACATATATGTATAAACCAATATATAAAGATAAATTAAAATACAGGGCTGTATGCGCCGGCGCCGGTAGAACACGACACGTAGACACACGGTAATCTTTAGCCAGTCCCTAATTGATGTAGAGGGATCTCTCGTTCGATTGCCTCAGTGGTGAGTGGCAGGCTAGATAAAGATATGTTTGTAGACTTGATTGCGTAGATGTATATATTTACACCAACAGATAAAATTAATATAACTTGGTATTTATTCAAACGGATCATCTCCCGTTGGGCGCCAGTTACATTATTTTTAGATTTTAGCAAATGATTGGTCCATAACACATTCTAAGTTTATCGCAGTAAGAATTGCAAATGCAGGTTCTTTTTTGTGAATGAGTTGTTGTTGATATCACAACCCCAAAAGGTACGTGACTTAATATATTCTTGAGAAAGAAAGTTTTCTCACACCTTAAAAGCCCGACTTTACAGCCTTTTTAATACCTCTAAAGATTGTTATAGGTATTTGTATGACTAGCAGGACGTAGGTACAGCTTAAAGTGCTCTCCGAGGCATCCTCGAAATAATGACTCCTTAACAGTTGAGCTATTGAATACAGCATTAGATAAATTTTGTAGATTAAGCTGGAAAGAAAAACTATTTCCACCTGTTTCTGTGATAAAACAAAGTTGGCTAGTAGAAAGTAATAAAATTAAATAAAAAACATAGGTCATAAAAAACACACATAACAAGAACCCACAAATTAATCAGCATGTCTATAAATTAAATTAATAGCAATATAAAAAAACATCTAAAAATGCAATGCAAAGCTACTCAAAATCAAATACCTGACACCATTAATTTTTTGTCCTGTACAAATAAAAATGTTGTAAAAACACTGTTGGCTCTTAACATTGATTTACACGATTTGGGGTTCAACGGGGAAATCATTCGTAATTGATATCGTCTGTTACATAATTTCATTCAGAGAAACATACACTTTAAGTGATCCTGATTCCTGTAAAAAGATCTTTTATTATAAAATAAATTACACCCTTATACATAATTTAATAATGTTCTTTATTTTTTTTTCTTTAAATAGATCTGTTAAGGACACTTTTACAAGTCAATGTTTTTTTAAACTAGATGGCGCCCGCATTTCTTATCTGACGACCTCTGAGAAAAAGCGCCGCATTTAGCAATATTTTATTATCATATTTTATTTTTTTAAAGCCTGCATCCACACTGGGTGATGGTCAGTGTTGCGTGGAATTTTACAAAAAGAAGAATTGAGAATAGCAATTTGGGAATCAAACCCATATGGCATAATGTTGATATACACTAACATTATGGCCATTTTTAGTTGTTTTTAGATTCTACCTTAATCGCTACTTGGGGCAGTCAAATCAATTAATATTGATTTGACTGCAGAATAGGTTATTGGAAACTGCATATTAAGTTTTAAAAATTAAAACGGTTTTCGACAATTCTATCTTTTGAGAATAACCTTATGTATAATCATGGAGCCTAAAAGATATCCGGCAAGGTTTTCTCTAAAATTTGACCCAATTACAATTATTTATTTCTCTGTCAAATTGATTACTGGTATTAAATGTCGCGCCATAAAAGTCAACCGTTAACTATAAAAGACAAGATTCTCAAATCAATTTTATGTATAATATTTAATTATTGAAAATTATACAGTCAAATTTTGCCGCTCATTAGATCTAAACATTGTAAACCAATTATTACCTACGGAGCCACAGCAGTAAATACCAACTCGCGCCTAACCATTACAGCTTAAAATAAATGTATACAAGAAGTTGTCACTGGTTTTATGACGGCGGCCATTAAATAATTCATTAGTAAAACGACCAATCATAAATCAGGAAAGTGTGACAGCACGCGTGCAGTGTTTTGTAATAGCCAATCACGCGCCGGCATTTCTTATACATATTGCAATTCAAATCTGTTAATTAGATTTACTGATGCATGAGACTAATTAATTGTTAAGGATAGGCATCAGATGATTATGTAAAACTAATTAAATATAATTTTAGCCGTTGATGCATATTGTTATTGATATTTTAATTAATTATCGTTATTTAATGAAGGATTTATGCCAAGGATATAAAATAAATGTCCCATTCTGCTCGTGAGAGATTAAGATAATAATATAGCATTGGAATATTACGCTATTCTAGAAAATTACAATAATCGGTCTCATCTGTGTAGTTGTCGTAAACCCGTCTAGTATTTTTATTCTGCATTCGATTCTCAGGATTTCTATAATACAATTAATTCTCAGTAGCGACTGAGGATGTATGTTTGTAATCGATTAATGGCAATAGGTTCGCCACTGTTACATGTAATCTAAAAAAAACCCACGATACATCACTAAACAGTTTCTAAGCTCCCTTGCAAGAACTATCAAGCCTTGTTGCAATATATAGGGGATAAGGAAGGGAGGGATAAACGAAAACGAAAGGGAAGGTTAAAACAAAATACTTGGCAAATGTTTACTTAAGCAGACGATTTTATAAAATAGTGTACACAAACTCTTACTCAATAATGATTCTTGTAATAGATAATCTCACAATCCGCCACAACTCTTGCTTGATAACGATCTTGAAGCAACTCCGCCCACCGTATGGAACATGACCCTAAACATTGTAACTAATATAATTAATTAAGACTTCCATTCATGCTTCGAGATATTGTAGGCGCGAAGATGCTAATTTCAAAGATTAATTTGTCACCTTAACAGCTTGAAGCTTTGACTTCAGAACTTTATTGCGTTAAAATGTTTAATGCTACACTTTGTTCGTCATCTTCCCCATTGTCTTGGCCACAATCATCATCAGCTTCATCATTATTAACAGCATTACCATCATCATCATCAACCTATTAACCATCCCACGGCGCATAATTTGATAATACTCGACCAAATTTTGGTTCAGCAATATTCTTAGTTATGGGTTTATATTCGAAAACGAAGTGTTTCAGAGATACTATAAATTATTGACACAGATAAACATAATATGGCAACACTGCAACGTCATGTTTTTCTTTTAATATACCAATAAACCTTATTTTGAAACGAACTGTATGATTTATATGCGTATTATGATCATATATCATTTTAATCGCCATTTTTATGTAAAATCTTAGATATAGAGCTCCATGACCGAAAACTTAATAACGTATATTTTGATCAATGGAACAATCATAACTGGAATACCATCTGTATTCTATTTTACCAATCCGTTTGACACAGACTTTTCATTTTACACGGATAAATTATTGCCATATTATTATCTCACAAGTCAATCAGTAAACTATGTAATATTATTTGTTAGATTCGTACTAAACACAAACAATACTAAAGTAAAATATTGTTTGTTAGATTTTTGTCCTACCGGAGTATATAATGTTAAGATTATTAATATACAGTGTGAACTGAGCCTTATTCGAATGTTTCAACTTAATTCCTAAATCAATATATTTTACATATATGGAGTCCAAAAGGGAAGGGATCCAAATGATTTATTATAAGTATTATTAATAATGTGCGCGCGATTGTGCCAAAGATTTATACATATATGCGCTTAATGGGATTCGGTGAAACATTAATAGTTAATGAAATATTTGAATTATTTGGGCCAGATTTTAATTGAATTATGATTGCATTGAAGAATGTGCGTGCAAATATTGGTGCAAAGTTCGGAGGAAGATGTAAACTTTGACAGGTTTAGTAGAACCCATAATATTTAGCATTAGGTTGTACAAAGCCGTAAATCAAAGCAATGAATTAACGATAACACCTTCTACAGTTAAAGTGAGTTACTCAGGCTACTACTCGTATTTTGGACTAGTTAATTTTAAAAATCATTATTATTATTAAGTAAGTATGTACCTGTAAGTGATGACAAAATTATTATTTATTAAGCTATACTTTTGGACTATTATTTAACCCCTCTAGGAGACCCGTGCCCAGCAACAGGACTGTAAATAGGTTAATAATGAGCTATAATATTTTATAAGTTGTAACGCAGCGTCTTATAAAATATTTTTTGCAGAATTTGCCAGTAGCAAAAAAAACCCTAAGCCAAATGTTTTACTCGGTAACACTAGGTCGGTTCCACATAGTGGCTCTTATGAAGAAAATTCTGTAAAAAATTACAAATATTATCTTCTTTCACAAATATTACAAATGCGTAACCAGTAGTAAGCTATAATCATAATAACACGGAAAAATCCGCTTAGTTTTCGAACATGCCTCCAACCGGTTCGAAGTAACTTACAATAAATTTCACTCTTGCTGAAACCAGTCCGGTTGTCTCTTACGCAAGTGCCGCCTAACTCATGGTATCGACAACTTGAGAATTTTGTACTAATTAGCTGTAAAGGGTGTTTTGTATAATTGATAGTCCAACGCACCTTGAGCAATAAGCTTCGTTTTGAACCTGCTAACCAAACTAGTCCTTTTAGCACTGCTCTGAACTATGAATGTGTGGAAAATCTATACTTATATTATATATTAATTATATTATTATTTATTATTTTATTATAATATTATAAAGCTGAAGAATTTGTTTGCTTGAACGCGCTAATCTCAGGAACTGCGGGTCCGATTTGAAAAATTATTTCAGTGTTAGATAGCCCATTTATCGAGGAAGGCTATAGGCTATATATATCATCACGCTAAGACCAATAGGGGCGGAGCATAAATGAAAAATGTTGCAAAAACGGGAAAAAATTTAATGCAGAAAAACCGAGAAAACACGCGGGCGAAGCCGTGGGCGGAAAGCTAGTTTTAGAATAAGGGTAACTATTAAGAGTGCATAAAGATTCTATAATCCAAAATTACTAATACAAAATACCTACTGCTTATTTTGTTATTATATTTAAGCATTAAATTATTGCGAAATGTTCACAAAGAAATGTATTCGGTAGTGAAAGAAAAATTACGTCACCTGAATACGTAAAATGTGGAAGAAAAATTCGACATCACAGGCAGTGGTCTCGGTGGCTTAGTTGGTAAAGTCGGTGTACTTAACCAGAGGGACGCAGGTTCAAACATTACCTGAAGCCGAATTTTCCTTTCACTAGAAAATGCATATCTTTGTAAATACAAAATAGTGGATTGCTTCATAAGTTTATATAAAAAAAAATTTAGAAGCTTCCCTTTATGTAAGTAATGATGTGTTGGGAAAGCCCGCTCTTCCATTGTAAATTAATACAAATTTAGCAAACTGGGTATTTACACAAAACAATACAATAGAATAATCTTTATTGTACACCAATAATTTGAAGCAACATTAATAAGGAAATGCTTAAGCTAAGGGTACAATGGCGGTCTTATCGCTAAAAGCGATATCGTCCAGACAAAAATAGGTACAAATGTTAAGATTATTTTTTTTAATAAGGAAAGTGACATTTAATATCAGCAGTGTACGCAAAGCTATCAGCTCTTATTGTACAGAAAGCCAATTAATACTAGATCAGCTTAAACTGGAAATGTATAGCTTAATCTGTGTGTGTACCAACTTTTGGAACGATTGGAACGAAGTTCCTTATCGCGCGTTGTAAAAGGGGGTTAGACGGAAAAAAATCTTACGAAATGTTGTCACGACACTTTTTGCTATAGCAAGCTATTGTAAGCTCTCTCTCTCTCTCTCTCTCTCTCTCTCTCTCTTATAGAAAGCAAGCCAGATATTTTCATTTCTATTTCGCATTGAACAGTGTGGTGTCGCGACGATTATTTTTGTTGAGTGTATACAGGTTTTTTGTAAATAATAAATAATAAAAAATAATAATAATAATGAATCCTGACAGTGTTTCTGCACAAGTTCCGGATATTGCTGATCTTCACTAATTAAGAGGAGTGTCCCTCGCGAACGCAACAATGTTGCACAGTTGTCGCTGTCTCTATCCCTCGCGATGCGAACGCGTGCCCGAGAGGAGAAACAACAACATTTTCACGCGTATTTCGTATGTTCCGAATTTTGGAGATTACTCCTATAATATTGCTAATATGTAAAAAAAAAAATCTTGTAAAAAAATATTCACTATATTATCTGGGTTTCCTTCGAATCAGAATGTTTCTGTATTGATACATTGTTGAGAAATACTAGCATAAAGTTGGGCCGTTTTTCAACGAAAATTGCCAATCTTTGAGCTCGTGTAACTTTTTAACCGTATATTGAAATGAAATTTTATATTACAGAAACACGTATATTAATGATAAGATTGTTACTGCAAAATTTCAATGACTTTCATTGTTTAAAATTCAAGCAAGGGCCAAACTGCGTTTGTATGGGGCGCGAAGCGGATACTATCCTCTTAATCGAAAGGAACTTCGTTCCATCCGGGTGTCCCTTGACACCTCTCAAGTTTTTTTACAAAGTAACGATCAGAATTGTATCACCGATTTTATTCATCGTTCTTGAAGGTTTGTGAAGGCTGCCAACTCGTACAGAGAGAGCGTGTGGTGATGGTGATCTATATTCTAATCTATTTTATTCCACGCACACGTAGACCACCAATTCGACAACAATAATGGTCTACTAGGTCCATAGCCACAAATCAGTATTGTGGTGGGAAGGACTTTTTATGGATTCTTCATGTTCCGTCGTCAGCACATCAGGTTATACAAAACTGTCAAATTTCTTCAAATGATTTTAAACCTTAAATTGTTGAAGATAAAGTTCAAAATCAACTGAGACAATTTGTCATTTTTTGGTTACTTGATTTATTTATTTATTTAAATAGAACGGCCGAAGCCAATTACACTATTTAAATTTGATGTGCTGGCCACCGTACCTATGTATATATAGTTGTTTAGGGTGAGTTCCTATTATTATTCATCTTCCATATATTTTTCAACATATTAGTTATACATACATACATACATACCATCACGCCTGTATTCCCCGAAGGGTTAGGCAGAGGTGCACTTAATGTACACCCACACTTCGCCGGCATGTTTGGGTCCCATGTAATAGGGGGCGAGCCTATTGCCATTTACCGGGCACAAATCCAGACTCCGAGCTGCTACTGAGAATTTCATAGAAAAACTCAATAACACTTTGCTCGACCTGGGGATCGAACCCAAGACCTCTAGCGTAGCAGTCGCGATTGGGACCACTAGACCAACGAGGCAGTCACATACATAAACATATTAGTTTAAATTTTTAAATATTTTTACATATTATATAAAAACATAAAAACATTTTAAAATATAAAGAATAGTCATCCACCGGTATCGGGAACAGGGTCCAAGCTACCGGTGGTCAGGGCCCCAAAGAGAGGAACCTCCTAACAATACGCGCCGTATCTAGGAGTACCGCTCTCTGTATCACGCCCTTGACCCAGCTGCCTAACGAGAGCCTCCGCAGGTGTGAATCGAGGCTCTTATTATTAGGGTTATGATTGTATGATTTTTGCTTAGATAAGAATCCACAATACGAGAGACATAAAAAAATTACCCCTAAATAATTACTACGATATGCAAGTAGCTTATTAAGCAAATACGAATTGTATTCCATATCTATTTATAAAATGTGGTATTTACACGTGAAAAATCAATACAGTAACGCTATTTGTGGTTGTGGACTGGTTTCCGTCCGCGACTGTGTCTGTGTTTTCTTCTATTGGTGCTAAATTTAACTTTATATCTTTTATTTTAAGGGTATTTTTTAAAAGCTGTGCTTAGGCCGTTATGTGTATCCTCTTTTGCAGCACATTAATGGGCTTAAGCCTCCTTACTCAGTCTCTAGTATGTGCCATAAAAACTGTGTACAGTTTCAAGACCAAACTATCAGTTTTATTGGTCTTCAAATGTCGTAGACTTACAGTTGTCATAATTCCACTTTTCAAATAAACATTAATCGTTCAACAGATATAAAATGTTTTCTAGTACTACAGCTAACAGCTTCCGTATAAGTGTCACCGTAAAATAGTAAATACCGTTAGATTACAATCTGTCTCGCGAGATTGTAAACTGTCGATAGATTGTTAACTCAATTCAATTTAAAGGCGGCACGAGACACATGACGTTCTACCAATCAGCGCGTCAGGTGCGTTCCGTCGCATGCCATATCACAATTTGACGTTTTCGCTTCGATAGATTATGATCTACCGCAAATAATGCGTTAAATTGTAACATTGGGGTCCTAACATCTATCGACAGTTTACAATTCCGTAAGACAGATAAAAATTATCTGACGATGTTTACTTTTACGGTAACATACATACTCTTGAAACGTATATTTTGTGAGTTTATAAATCCTTTCCAAAGTTTTTCTCAGCCTACCTCCTGCAATATACTCATCATCAACCCATTTACTGTCCTGCTCCTGGACTATAGAGTGGCTACAGTGCACCATGCCACCATGCTCCTGGACTATAGAGTGGCTACAGTGCACCATGCCACGCTATCCCACTATAATTCTACTGCGGGTTGGTAGACTTTACGTGCTGTCAAAAAAAACTCTTAGGCATGCAGAACTTCGTTCACCATTTAAGAGAGTGATGAATTTATATTATTAATACGCACATAATCACAAAAAGTCAGAGATTCTTCTAGAAGAGAGGCGTTCCTTGGATTTAAACTCGAGACCTACTTTGGCAATCCAATGGTGATATCTCTAGGCTATCATTACTCTCTTCATATCAGCCTATTGCCGTCCACTGCTGAACATAGGTCCTCCCCCAAAGAGCAACGACCATCCTGGTCTTGGGCAGCTCGCATTCATTCGCTGCCAGCCACCTTCTTTAAATCGTCGGTCCATCGTGTCGTGTCGTATCCATTGCTCTCTTGCAATGAGGTAATTGTACTATTAATAAAGTTCTCTAATTAAAGATTCTCGATAGCTCCAAAAATAGGATGTCATAGCACTTGACAAGGATGTGACAGTTCAACGCCATCAGCCAGATCCGTTTCTACTCAAACATTGTAACATTGTTGAGTTATTACGTCACTTAGCTATATGAGTAAATTATGCCCATAATTTGTTTTGCATGCATCATCACTAATTAAATGATTTATTGGCCAATAATGAGGAAACGTGGCTTTGCTTGCAGCTAACTGTTATTTGTCAAAACGTTCTCAGAATCTATCTATCGCTTGCTTGCCCTATCAATAGCTAAAATAATATTACTTCTTTAAAACTTCTTGAGAGACGATCTCTAGTACCAAGCGAAAGGTAAATAAATCAATGCTGGAGGCGTTGCGTTAGTCGCAAAATATACCTAGACGAAATCTCTTTTGTAATTTCATCAACAGCTATAATACTCTCTTTATTTGGAGGACAACAAGCAGCAGAAAAAGGTACAATTGTAGTATATTCTCTGAACTCATTCTTGCAGTGTATCTTTCCTTATACAGCTACTATTTCCCAATCCCAATTGCATTAAAACAAATAACAGATTTCCGAAGATCCGTATCAGTGTTATTAGATACACCTGTTACAATCCCAATAAAGATACAATCAAATATATCTTCATCTGCCAAGAATTTATTAGCCACTAAATTACGTATTAATTTATTGTAAATTTTTAGAGAGTTGAAACCAACAAACAGAAGAGTTTTGCGTCAAATATACCAGTAAGTAGTTAGATTGTAATGTTCTGCGTGTAAAGTTTTATTATGTGTGAAATACGTCAATATTGTGCTAAACTCTTTACAAAATACGTTGTAAATTAATATGACACGCGTCGGATTTTAAATGACACGTAACCTCTTGTGATCCCAGAAAGAAGTAGTACAGTACCGTAAACAGAATACTTAACGACATTAGCCAGGTTCCGAGTGACGTTTATTCTTGTTTAAGTACCTGCCTGACGGAACTGCCGCAGGTGAAAAGCCCCACCTGAAGTTAAACGGTAACCTTAATCTTTTACTACTACAGTAGCTCGTGGCATACATAATAATCGAGGAAGGTTTAAGTTGAGGTGTACTATTTGTACTTACTATATTTATTAGTGCGTGCTGTCGATTGCATTTCTTCTCATAATTATTCTTTCGACCATCATCGTTTCAACAGTTGCGCTATTCATATTTTAAATATAGTCCAGTATAAATATTTACCTGTGATTCCATCGTAGTACCACCAATATTCTCATGTGAATCATTAATAAAGCGACATCATTTAGTCCTTTTTTAAAATGTTGTAAAATCGTAATATCCTTCGCCGCACTCCATCAAGCGGCTGATCGTAACAAATGGACACATTATAATATAATCAATAGACTGAAACAGAGTCACGATCCTCAGTAGTGAGGGAAAGATTAAAAAGAAGAAGAAAATCCTCATAGAGAATCAACATCCGATGCCAGTATATCCTAAGCTTCTACTGACTCAAAAACTGCACTTACCGTCTCTTATATCGTAGTCAAATTCATCGCTTCGTCAGGGTTTCACCGACTTTGTAGTCCTGTAGCTCTTGCTGGAGTCAACCATGCTATTTCTATTTGACGAAGGATAGGCGCGATGGTAGTTTATATCCTCGGAAAATCAACATTCACAGTTCCGATCATATGATTGTTCGTTCCTGAAGTTGTACGAAAGTTGTGTGCAGTTGTTTTTATTACAAAAACTTAGTGTAGACAGTTATCTACGACGAGTCGTAAATATTCAATGTCTTTTTGCACAAAATCATTTTATAAAGTGAATTTACTTGCCTACACTTTCGTTCGGAATTGCTAACTTCAAAGACGTACAGTTATATCGTCGGAACTTTACACAAGTAACTCGTTTTTTTTTTAAATAAGGCTTACTAGTAATGTGGGTTTCACATTACTAGTATTCTTAATAACCCCTCGTGCTAAGCTTAATGCTAGTGTTACGAGTGGGCAACCACATGATCGCAAGTCCGACGCCTCAGCCATTAGGCTACCGCCGGTTCAAAATATTGCTTTCATCCTTTTCGATTTCATTCTTATTCTAGATGTTTTTGCGAAATGACCCTCAGCATGAGACATTGACAATGCGCCCGGGTCATGCAGATACATCTCACGCATTACCGACTTTTACCAGTTACATTGCAAGATGAACTTGATTTATCGGTCAATGTCGGGGGCGGCCTTAATCGGTATATGATTGACCTAATATGGTCAGGTTTTTTCAGGATTTTATTAGTAAAGTCGGTTCGGGCTCTTGGTTAAGTATGCTGGTCAATCAATGTTAAACTGCACTTAACGCGACCAGTTTATGGATGGATGATGATTTTTAACAGCATATCGAAACTCTCCTTGTTTCGGCGGGCTCGCTTACGTGCTAGGCCTAGGCCAAGTTTTCAGACGAACACATATTATGACGATTCTAGTGGTACGTAGGTACCTACTCAAAAGACTAAGCCTCCTTTTTTATTCAGCTATTATCGTCCTATTGCAGGCAGAGGCAACCCCCACCACTTTCCACTCCTCTTGGTTCAAAAAAGAGACGACACATTAAATTATACATTTACGTTTTCCCTTTTTTTTTAATTTTGTTAACTCCTCGTACTAAGTCAATTGCTTGTATTACGAGTGAGTTCACGTCGGTAATGCAATAGACGGGTTTCGAACCAGCAACCACATGATCGCAAGTCCGACGCCTAGGGTCCGATGGCTAGGGCTAATAATTCAATGACAATAAAACTACACAAACTATATGATAGGTATCTTATGTTAAATTAAATAAGATGACGTTACCTAAAATTCCACATAAAACTGAAAAAATGTGTTGATATCAAATTTTTTCGCAGTAATCTCTATCGAACAATCTTTATCTCTGATTGATTCATAAGCCAAATATTTTAACAATACTATTGCGGCGCCATCCATAGATAACTAAATAATCGGAAAACTTCCTGTGACGTATCGACGGAGGCGTGACGAGTGACGTCACAAATCCGATCGTGTTTTTATAGGACTTCGATTATAATATTAAGATGACGATATAATACAAACATGGTGTGATGCATCAATTTCTAGATTTTTTTTTTTTTGGATTAAGGAAAATTATTAGATATTTGACGCTATGGTTGGCTTAATTTTTATTAAGAGTTGATTACAATACGAACATCTGCATTTAAGCTGAGTACATACATTTTAACTGTAATTTTAAGTCGAGGGAAAATGCATTTCGGTCTTTTCGATCCGAATGTTTTTAGGTCTGTGTATTTAAAATGACGTTAATAAATCTAATATTTTAAAAATTACTGATCTTTGTTTTACCCTCGATTTTTTCTTTCATCCCAGAGCATTGATCAGTGTTCTGTATCAACGTATACCCGATGCATTTTTTGCAAAATGATGATTTTAGAAAGTTCTCTATTAAATTATTTGTGTTCCATCTGCTTCAAAATTTTATTTTACTACATACATACATACCATCACGCCTGTATTCCCCTAAGGGTTAGGCAGAGGTGTACTAGTGTATACCCATATTTCGCCAGTAATAGGGGGCGAACCTATTGCCATTCACCGGGCACAAATCATTTATAGAAAAAACCAATAACACTTTGCTCGACCTGGGTATCGAACCCAGGGCCTCTAGCGTAGCAGTCGCGCTTAGGACCACTAGACTAATGAGGCAGTCATATAGTGGTATATTTATGGTATATCATTGGTATATTATTTTTTTCAATTATTTATTTTTCGTGTTTAGGACCACTAGACTAATGAGAGCTAAAATTATGATGTACTTTCTTTATATATCTTAATTTTGTTTTCAGGTGTGCGATGCCGTCGCGACGGTGGTAGAGGACCGGAGGGCGGCCGGATGCGGCCCGCGCGCGCCCGTCCGCCCGCCGCCTCCGTCACGTAGCGGCGCCCGCGCACTCGCCGCGCTGCGACTATGCGCATGGCAAGCGCCCTGGCCACTCTGCTCGCGGTGAGTATACATAAGGATAAATGAGCGAGTAATAAAATTAGTGTCGATACAGGATGACAATTGACATCATCATACGAAACCCATATTATTACAACATGGCTTACCTATTAAACCTTAGACATTGATCTCCTAAAAGGATGAGAAGGTTACGCATGGGTGTAGCTAGGGGATACAGCTCGGGTGGACGTTCATAATAATGGATTCATACCATCACCCTATTCATGAAAAATAAACATATCCGATACGAAAGCAGACAGATCTTTAGTCTTTTTTTTTCTACATATCGGTTATCGGTTTCATATCGAAAATTTATCAGTACAATATGTAGAATCACCCCCCCTTAATGGGTACAGGTGACTAAATCAACACCCTTAATGATATTAATTAAAGTTCATATTCGCTTGCAACTTGCAACGTAGCCCGCTCAGCATTCCGTTCCACGATAGCCCCTCTGCCGTTTACATTTCATTTAAAAAATAAACCTAATTTTTATAAAGAAAATCTGAGTTCCATCAATTGATATGATTGATGCGGCGATGACAAACACCGCTTACGAGTCATTACCGCACCGGAATTCCTACTGTACCCGCTTTGTCTTGAAACTCAACTGAATCACGCCCGCTAAAACTCCTGTTTAGCATTTTTTTTTTTTTATTATTTAAATTAAATTCGATTGCCTTAATTTTATTTAAGGAAGCCAACAAAAGCTGAACTAACTGCTAAATCTATCTATCTCTATAACCCCCTGCCTGTTATGAGGAAATATTGAGTAAGTATACCAATAAATATTATCTTGAGTATACTTAGGTACCTCATTGTATAGTGTGAAAAATCCTTACAGATCGTACGCACAACAACTAACTACAATCAAGCTATATTTTGTAAAGCTTGATTGTAGCTGTAGCCAGTATAGGCTGGCCTCGAATTATGCGGAAAATCTTTACAGTGCGAGGTCACTCTAAACTGGATTAGTATAGCTTGATGTGTAGCCGTGTGTACGTCACCAAGGAAGTCTGGCAAATCCGCCTCCAGCTGTCTTGGCGACTCTGTATGTTGGACTCGTACCGACTCAAATAAAAACTCCCCCCCCCCCCCCTTACTCTATGGTTCGGCTTACCACATTCGCCACGACCCCTACGGTCTATAGTCTAGTAGGGTCTATTAAATTATTATAGTACCAACCTATAGTTAGTTATTTTGTAGGGTCGCGCTGACATGTCTACATGCCAGCATGAATGGGTCGGCTCGACCGGGGAAGTACTACCCTCCCACAGAATATCGACGTCAACTAGCAGTATGCATACTGTTGCGTTTCGTACGGTGAGTGTGGAACGCTGCAGGCCCAATCCCTCCCTCAGACCCTTTCCTTCTCCTTTCCCTTAAATAGGTTTGGCAACGCATCTGCAACTCCTTTTGTATTGCAGATACCCATGGGCGGTGACTTAACATCAGGTAGCTCGTTTGCTCGCCTGCAGAGTTATCCCATAAAAAAAATATTCTGTGCCTATTATCAATAGGCATGATGACTGATTTTCAAAAACTGATCTAAAATATTCTTATGTACATACTATTTCCGAAAAATATTTTTTTTCTGCAATTAAAAAAGGGTTTTGATACAAAAATGCGATTTTAATTCAATGTTTTTAAATTAGCGCGAAAACGGTCCCTGGTGTCATGGCGTCTGCTTATGACGTCACTTCTATGTTTTGACATCGTAGATTAAGGCCGGGTGGTACTGCAAAGCCCACATAAAAATGTTTTTTTTAAGTAGTAAATAGTAAAATTAAAATCTGAGGAAATAAATTTATATTGTTGAGTATATATTCTAGGGAACACATACAAGGGAAACACGATTTGATAAAGTTGGCTCGATAGAATAAATTCACAAAGATACCTCTTTTTTTGTAATTTTATCTTCCATTTTCGATTTTATTCTTAAAATAATAAAACCGAAAATGATTTGACATCATGTTTTATTTACTAAAATAAAGTTCATAGATAGCTCGAGAGATTTTACCCGATAGATTTTCTTTATTACATTAAATTTTTAATCAATTATTCATGTAACTTACGAGGCGAGACACTGACTGAGCCTTAGCCTCGCCGAATGGATCGTAAATTACCTACTTGAATAATCGGTTCTTCACTACTACGATGGACCCACATGAGAAATGCAATGGCATGTTTGCAGCCTCCTTGTGAGGCAACGCAGTCATGGCATTCTACCGATATAACTTCTTCCTTTACTTCGTCAACTCTTAACGTCACTGCATATAACTTCGCGTGGACCTTGTGTTCTGGGCAGTTTTTTGATTTAACTATAAGTACATAGATTTCTATCGCGTTTTAACTGAACGTAGCTAATCGCGTCGTCCCCATAAGATGGCCTGGAGGATCTAAAACAAAGAAATCGATAGGAAAGCATATTTTATAAAATCAAAACATAATTAAAACTAAACATACGAAGCTGTGCTTTTTAAAAATGATTTTATTTTTTTAATTATAGTAGGTATAATACAAATAATAATAAATAATACTTACATTGTAGTTTTAACATTTCTAAATTCTGCTGAACAGAACTCTTTGTTTGATACCGGGAACTGTCCCAGCATTAACAAATCAATTCTGGGCTAATTAGAGCTGTTTGCCTTGGTAAACCCTTGTTCCATTACTTAATAAGTTCTTACACAAGTTGTAGGACAAAAGCTAAGTAATATACAATTAGGAAATACATAATAAACAATTTTAAGCGCGGAGATCGTCGAAATTCGTACGAAATTTACGTGACAGCGACAGTTCAACATAGATGTGACGTAATTGAATCTGATTGGTGTTCAACTGAACATGGCGGACTAGTGTATTTTGTAGTTTTATTTTATCAAATAAATTAATAATCCCGTCTTATAAATAAAAATAAATATTCTTTTCTAAACATATTAATTATATTTCAGTATATGAACATATTATTTTAGTAATTCTTGCTTACTGTCATCATGCCTATTATACGAAATGCCCTAGAAAACAAAACTCGTCCGACCTAATTTAAATTTCGAATCGATAAGTTGGAACATCGACTAAATTGAATTAGTGTTGTATATCAATGTCAGTAAATTAGTATTTAATAGGTCAGGCCATCAGCCGTCATCGGTGTCGGATGTCTGGAGCCACCGGCGACTGTCTGTTGTGTGTTAATGTGCCATTGTGTTGCATCGACAGTATTGCTGATAAATGGAAGGGATGCCTTGGATTACGTCAAAAACTAATATCTGATTTGTTCGAATGACCTGTTCTAAATATAAATTAATGTCAAATGATTGCTATTTATTTAGAGCGCTGTAAATTTTTCGTTTTAATTTTGGTATGTTCCGTACATACGGACGGCTACGCAAAAATAAGATTTACCTACATTATCGGAAAATGTTCCTATTTTTTCGATGTTAATTAATATTGAACATATAAGTTTCGCCAGAGTTCTTAAATGAACTTCTTACCTACCTATCCTAAAAAAATGTTGACGGAATTTTTAAATTAAACATACTATCACGCCTGTTTACCCCGAAGGGTTAGGCAGAGGTGTACTTATGTGCACCCACAGTTCGTCTGTATGCCATTAACCGGGCACATACACAAACTCCGAGCTGCTACTGGGAAAATTTATTGAAAAACCAAATAACACTGCTCGACCGAATCGAACCCAGGACATCTAGCATAGCAGCTGCGCTTGGGCCCGCTAGGTATACCAATGAGACAGTTATTCAATTAAAATCGAGAAATCGTTGTTTCTAGTTTTTCGCATTTGCAACGTGGAGCCAATACATAGAATCGTAAACATTGTACTTAAATTAAAATAAATTATTTTCATGTCATTCCAGCCATGACTCGACCATGCCATTTTTTTCAATATTGTCGTCTGGCATTGTTACCTCGAGAATCTCACTAAATGTTGCAATTTTTTTAAGTAACCTACAATTAATAACACTTATCTCCAAAACTATCAAATATTTTTACATTAGTTCGAAAATTATATTTATCACTAGACGCAATGATGAGCGAAAACCCGATGGAATTCCAATAAAGCGGTTCAGTCTAATCGGATGCTTCATTATGCGATAGAGGCGCTACCCGTGCAGTATGTAGCAGGTCGCGAGCAACACTAGTCGCTTATATAGCACACACCCGCACGGCGCGCGTTCAAAAATGGAACCGATACAAAATTAATATATTTTTTTTAAAAAGCTGCCCTCCAAATATATTAGTGATGTGTCTATTCTATCCTAAAAAGTTACTAAGTGTGATAAAAGTTTTCAAATGAACGTAGTGACGACTTGTTTTATGTATGATTTATTCAATACATTGGACAAATTTATTTTTGCTTATGGCAATTAAAATGGTGAGTTTAATTTTGAATTTATTTTTATAGCTACAGGCACTTTCATTTAATTTTATATTCAGAGCGCGGTATTTAAACAGACCTCTTATCGCTGGATTAAGTACTTTTTAAATTAAATAATAATTACCCATGCTCTGAAGCAAACGTTTTCCTAAGAAGTAGGGCGGAAAGCTAATGATCTTAATTAAAAATCAATTGAGAGTGTAAATACTGTAAGATTTGGTTATTAAAATCGTAATTATTAATAAAAATCCTATCTTCATTTAAAAAATAGGATATGCTATAATATAATATTATGACGTGTATCCTTTTGGACATTGCATCATTACTTAATTAAAAATACATATAAGTCTTATCGACGCGCCCATAATCATAAAAATATAATTAAAATATTTTTGAACAAGCATTACTACATTACTGGCCTACAATAAAAACATTGAAAATTCATTTTTAATGTTCTGTGTAGGACCTACTTAATAAAAATGCTCGTATAAAATTAAAAATATCGTTCGGAAACCAATAAACATTTTATGTGTGAACGTTTCAATCGTCTATAAAACGCATACGAAAATCTAGAGCTCAGTTAACACAAACATCAAACAATTTCCTACTTTCCCGTCGTTAGTTCATAATGCGGAAGTTTGGAAAAAAAAAGTCCTTTTTGAAAAAAATGCCTGTATTGTTTTAATATTTAATACTTTTTAAAAGTAGATAAATAAAGATCTGTCAGCCAAAACCACATAGATTTTTCACTTTGATAAATACTAACAGAACTAGTTAAAATAGATTATATCTTTCTAAAAGTATTAATTGCACAATTATCTGCTTTGTTTAACGATTTTGTAACAGACTTTAAAAGGAAGGAAGTTCTCAATTTGTCCGTGTTTCGTTTTGGGCTATCACAAATCTCCAAAATTTCTCAACTGATTGAATAATTCTTTTTTATTTTGAATGGTATTTCGTCAATCTAAAGCTAAATTTCATTTAGTTATTCGGTTGATTAGTTTTCTTACTAAGAAACTTCAGTAATATAATTATTTTGTCAGTTTATGTATTGGAATGGTTAGTTTTACGTTTTCTTAGTTAATTAATTTTCAGAACATGTTTACATACCAGGAGAATTACTTTACAAACAATAAAACAAACATGTTGCAAAATATAAACGTTACAATGTTAGCTCGCGGTAAGAAAATTGTCATGAAAAGCGTTTATTATTAGCAATAAATTCTATTTCATACCTTAACTGTACCTATGTAGTTTACGCGTGCAAGAGGTCAATGTATCGGCTTTCATTGTTGTGGTCATGGAACAACGCGATAACTCTAAACGTTATTCACATTAGAACGATTATTATTCGACTAGCTAACATAGTGAATCGAATTGTTGACGACGGCACATCACAAGGGAGTTCTTTTTTAAAAAATGGAAATGAAAATATTAATGCGATGGATATTTAAATGCATTTTGTATTTTTGGCAATATGTTTGAATATGTTCTTTTTGTGTGAAAAGTGAAATTTTGCTTTTGCTTTCGCTTTCATTTTTTTATAGCCATTTCAATATTACAAGCGATAGATGCCGCAAAATCGTTTACCACAAGCTAGGTACCCATAGGTAACAAGTCTTGTCTATCTATTGTTATACGTAAGCCTGATAAGAAAGACAAAACAAATCAAATCGGGATATATTTTTTTTCGAAAATGTTACCAATCTATAACTCTTTTAAATCTCTTTTCTTTTAACCTGGCTACCACATAGTAACCATCAGCTCACCACGTTAACCGGGTACTCAAATACTAGTTATGATATATTTCCTGTTTATAGTAGTTGTAAGGTTTCTTTTTCTGCCTAATGGCTCTAGTGGTTCCAACGGCGGTTGGTGAGCGTGAGGCGGTCGGTTCAATTCCCAAGTCAAGCTAAATGTTACCTAGTATGTTTAATACAGATACATTAGTACAACGTAAATAGCTTAGGAAGTAGTGTCTAGACTTATTATAATAATTTTCTTTTGTTGTCTGTCAAATAAATTATGCAAATAATATTAATATAATTCTGACGTTGACTTAATTTATAATTAATTAAACCCTTCTGGGTTATACCTACTTATAAATACTTCGGTGTTTTTATAAAAAAAAAATGTTATGCCCATTCAATTATAGAAGGTATCGAACTCCAGACCTCTTGACCCCAGGTCGAGAAAGGTATTTTTCTGTGAATTTCTTAGTAGTAGCACAGAGTTTATATTTGTGCCCGATTAATAGCAATAGGCTCGCCCCTATTACCTAATTTTACCAACGATCTATCAGCGAACTGTGGATGTATAACAGTACACCTCTGCTTAATCCTTGGGGGCATACAGGCGTGATAGTATGTTATGTGAACTTAACCCGAGGACGCAAAATCCTAATTTTAATAACAGAAAAAAAAACTTTACCTCAAAAACTTCAAGAAAATAAGCAAAAATCTCTTACCAGAAAACTATTGTAGTTTTTTTTTTATATATGCTACATAAAAACGTTAACAATACATAAAGAGGTCCATAGGCAACGAACCTTACTCACAGGGTGAGGGTGAGGTCAGGCCATATGAATGGCGGAATCTAGTGAAAACTGGTGCGAACTACCACTAATTGGAGCCCCGTTGGGTCTCACTCAGAGCCAATGCCAATGCCACAAACAACTTCATATATTTCGTACGATAGAATTTGAAATACTTTGAACTTTCATAAAACAGGCTAGGACGTCGGACTTGCGATCATTGTGGTTGCAGGTTCGAACGCATCCATTGCACTACCAACGTGAACCCACTCGTAATACAAGCATTTAGGTTAGGACGAGGGGTTAACAAGAATACTAGTAATGTGCGTAAGATTTTTAAGAAAATATATTTAAAAAATTGATTGATGAAAGTGGATACTGGGGCGCCTCTAAAAATGAGACGAATTAGGATATTAAATAGTCTACCTAGCTGGTTGGCAGACTTAACACGCCGTCGAAAAAATCTCTTAAGCATGCAGGTTTCCTCACGTTGTTTTTCTTCACTATTTTAAACGATATGCACAAAGCTTTGAAAAGTTAGCAAACTCAGGACATTGGACTGCCAAGTTCATTGACTATAGCCTAATCCCTCTCGTTCTGAGAGGAGACCCGTGCCCAGCATTGGAAACATTTTGGTTTGATAGCGATTTAACATGCACTAAACTAATAAGGCATGTATAAACAAATTCTTTTTTCACATTTTTTTATATTCTGTTTCTTATTCGCTCAAAGTGTCTATCAGACTGAAAATTCCATTGTATAATCTTCCAATACCTACATAAAATTAGCAAGCCCAGTATTATCTGAAGACCACACCGGAATACATTGTAAACCTTACGAAATAAGCGCTATTTACATCCTCACACCTTTTAAGCGCCACCAACGCAACGCACTTCGTTGATACCGTCCGGAATTCCGCTTATCCTATTACGCGAGCCCACACTTCAATAAAAGCTGGATATGTGGGCACATCTTCTAAGGTCATGTTTACAGTTAGCTCTTTGCTTGCCGACTGAGCCGCAAATCAGCGGCTACAAATACGGCTCGAATATTGGTAATACATCGTATTACCAATATTCGATAATGTGCTAACATAATTGTGATCCGGTTTGTCGGGTCATTTAGACAATCAAATTACTGGGCCAATGGGGACTCATAATGACATCGCGTGAGTGATAGGTACACACGGTTACAGGTCAAGCTATAAGGTTCCAGTTTAAGCTGATCTCGCATTGTATAGGCTTTCGGGACAATAGAGGCCAGCGTAAACTGGTTTTGTATAGCTTGATGTGTAGCCATGCGTACCTATAGATTGCTTTGATTTGGTCGCTTGCTTCAAAGAAGTAAGCAACCAAATTAAATAATTTCGCATTGAAGTCTTGATTGGTCAAATGTCAGTCCAACGAATCTTTGTTTATTTATTGTCGTTGTATTTTTTTCATTTCTGTTGATATTTCATTATTATTTACTAGCTTTCCGCCCGCAGCTTCGCCCGCGTGGACAACACGATTTCACTGTTTAGTTTTTTCCAATTCTGGCGGGAAATTGCAAATTAACCTTACACGTCTTCTTTACGTCCGTTTCTTTGCTCGGGTAGACCACAAAATTTGCCCAACTTTATTATTTACCGGAATATAAACACAGCTTATTCCCAAGGTCTAGTCTATTTTTGTACCAAATTTCGTCATCGT
The DNA here is from genome assembly GCA_958496365.1 of Subacronicta megacephala. Lineage (NCBI taxonomy): Eukaryota > Metazoa > Arthropoda > Insecta > Lepidoptera > Noctuidae > Subacronicta > Subacronicta megacephala. The sequence goes on along the minus strand of OY292531.1, from coordinate 12,547,328 downwards.
AATTTCGTCATTAAGTCCAAACGGACTTTCATCCCCTATTTCATACCCACACAGTTTGAAATTTCAAAAACCCCATATCAAATATTTATTTATTCCTTATCAAGTGCCTAAACACAAAGTTTCAGCGTTGATCTTCAACAATGACAAACTCCCATACAATTTTTCATCCCTTATTACAACCCCTTTTTTACAACAAAACATAGCATATATCATTTTCCAAGGTCTAATCTATTTTTGTACCAAATTTCATCAAAATCGGTTCCGAGGTTAGGCTTCAAAGCGTGACTTTGTTTGGACTTCTATATGAACTTTCATCCCCTATTTCATCCCACACAGGTCGAAATTTCAAAAACGCTAGAACAAATATTTATTTATTTCTTATTAAGTACATTAATATAAAGTTTCATGGTTTTATCTTGAAAAATGACGAACTCCCATATGAACTTTCACCCCCTATTTCAACCCCTTCAAAACTATTTTTGCAATAAAAAGTAGCCTAAGTCCTTTCTCAAGCTTTAGTCTATCCCGGTACCAAATTTCATCAAAATCGGTTGGGTGGTTTAGGCGTGAAAGCGTAACAGACAGACAGACAGACAGAGTTACTTTCGCATTTATAATATTAGTAGGGATAGTAAATAGTTTTTCTTTCATTCTTGTCAATTAACAAAGTGCTTTATTCGAAATACTTTGTATTAACCACTTATGATTCACGGTGAAGCCAAAACTATGCCTAATGTGAACATACCCTAAAGCAGCGAATCCTGTATTAAGATGAACATGACCGGACAAAGACCTTTGATTCTCGTTAGATAAGTTACTGCCTTCATAACAACGGCCTTGTTAGCTCAGTAGTCGCAAGCATGGCTGGCTCAGCGTTTGGTCAATATGTTCAATTCTGAGGCTGGCCAGTTTCATTAGGTCCTGTTTTTCTTTTAGGGTTTAGATTTTTGTCCGGTTTGCCGTTATCACTGGTGAACTATATTGATAATCGTCAGCCTGATAGTCCACTGCTGTTCGTAGGGCTGTTTTGTATGTGCTTGTATTTGCTTGTACTTGGATTTAGTATCAGTATTTATTACTCTTAAATTCCTTGGGCAACGCTGCTTTTATAGTAAAGAAAATGCTAATGGATCGTCTGCCTAAGGATGCGGCAGAGTATGACGCACTCCTGCCATGGTTGCCTAACATTGCCCTTATAGTGGCAACCCAACTTACCAACCCAGTCATACTTTATAAGAATATGACCGAATAATGCAATTAAAACCAATTGTTAGGATAGCAGAAGCTAAACAGAGCAGCCGAAATTCGAAATTCAAAATTTCCCTCCATAAAAAACGTAATTTTTCTGGCCTTTTCCACAAATAAACGTGTCTACAATTATTTACGGCTAAATAAAGATACAACAATAACGACCGTCTACCCGATAACATGTCAAATAATTTGTGAATTAAAATATTTGTGATATCGTCTTTTATCTCAAGTATATTACCTTAATCTTTATGGGACACACCCACCATTAACATACGTCTAACAATAAAATAGATAACATTTTTTTATGTGGCCATATTAGGAAGCTGGACGAGGAAAAATTCTGTCATGTTGGTGGAACAATATCGCTGGATGAATCACGATTCCATTGCTATACTTGTCTTAAAAAAGAAAGGTTTGAAATATTATGTTGGTATTAATTTTATGGTAAGAATTAAATACTCATCATATATTTCATTTCATTTCATCATTTAACACCCGATGACCAAAGTATATACCAACCGATGACCATATAGGTAATAGGATACTTATGCTTTACAGAAGAGGTGAGTTGTAGAGTGAGGATTTTCTTACGCTAAAAATAAAAAAGGTTTTATGCAATCACTGTTTATTGAAAATTACAAATATATTTTACTAATTTAAAAACAAAATTTTATTCGTTTTGGAATGCCGACAGCTTACCATAAACAACGCATTACTGTTTTCATTCGTCACAGTTCAGTAATGCCTGTTTCTATATTTGAAATAACTCCAATCTTTATTGTTTTTAGAGATAAGCCGCTTATGTCTTTACTTTCGCTTTTCTGCATACTACTTGTACCTATTGCATATTTTTGTTGATAAAATGTAATCAACTGTTGTACTGTTGAATACTTTTTTAACTTTTGTTACATCAGCAGCTGAGATGTAGAGTTCATATTATTTAAGTTTATTTGTAATGGTTTACCTATTCAATAATTAATTTCTACAAGAAAGGAAGGCAAATTTCGACCATTCGCGGGTGGGACTCGCGGTGGCTTAGCGTTCATAGCGTCTGGTGTACTTAACCAGAAGTCGTAGGTTCGAATCCTGCCCGCGGTCGTTTTTTTCCTTCACTAACATAACTTAATAATCTTTGTATGGGAAATGCCAAAAAAATACAAAAATAATTATTTTTTTTGAAGAAAATGTATCCTATTCATTTATCCTAGAAACTGCTTTAACATGAATGCAAAAATATGACTTATTTCCCTTTACCTCACAGCTACAGAATATAATTACAATTTATAGGAGTAATGAAGTCGAAATAATATTAAATTAATTATTGCATAATAGTTCTAAAAGAACCAGCCTATAACATTAGAAAGTTTGTTATACCATTATTATACTGTAAATTATTATTTGAAAAGAAACATAAAAAGTAAGTACTTAGGTAATTAAAATGTTTACCGCATTCTCACCGCATTTTTGTTTTTTAAAGGGGCACAAATTCGTCATATCTATATTATGATTTCACCACAGTCACTTGAAGCGTGCGAGCCTGTCTCGGCCATAGACGTGCTAATTTATAGAGTTGACAATCCTTTGGAATTGAAATTGATTTATGTGACATTACAATCTTGTCGGATTAAAGCGGGCAGCTTTGTATAGATTACGCAGCTGGTGTTAACTTGATGGTTTTTATTTTTAATGAATTCCTGACTATTGAGTTACCGATTAACTATGATTAATGATTTTGAGCTAAGAACCTATGAAGTAAGCTGATACTGATTCGTGGTACACGTTTATGGCTGTATTAAACCGTATCTAATGTTTTGCCCTCACGAGGCAACTATGTGCGTCAGTGAATTAAGGTTGAAAAATTAAAAAGTATCTTATTGAAGAAATTAAGCATGCAGATAATCAAAGTCAAAATCAAAAATCAATTATTCAAGATAGACTGACTACTCGGTAGTGCTTTTCAACGTAATTTTTAGATTATAGACAGACCCCAAAACGCCCTCCGTTCTCTGCCAATCACCTTGTGTTTTAGCTAGGAAGAAGAAGGGGCGCAACAATATATATTTTCCCTGTCAAACTGCATACAACAGTTTGCCGTAGTATTTTCGTGATCATATTATAACAAAAGGTAGATTGAGATCATTATATTTAATGACTACAGTGAACTTAGATAAATCATCTTAAATGCTTTAATAATATGACACTAAAATGCGTAATTAGTTGTAGAAATCTTACTGTTTGAAAAGGCCAATGTTTTTTGTTTTTTTTTCGTAATAAACTTTACAACTATAGTTAAGCTGCTCATGACAATTATATTGTTATGCAATCTAAGTTTCGTTTTTTTACGTTAATTAATGAGGTTTTACAGGGTACCTAATATATGATTGCTCGATCGTGTGACTCATTAGAAATAGCGATGATAATGACTTTACTTCGAAATATATTGTGAAAAATGTATATAAGTTAATAATCTTGTTTTTAATTATCACCAATAAAGACTAAACTAGCTAGATTTTTTTGGAAATCCTAATGCTTTTGCTTCAATCTCATGAATATAGATTAATGGAAAAGTAACACCTTTTGAAAATAATTTATTTATAAAATTTATTTATAAATATTAATTTTGAGAACGTATTAATAACACTAAACACTGAATATAGTTTCGACACATCATATCGCAAATAATCACAATGCATACGTAAATATTAATCACGGAATTATTGCCACAACAAACAATACCGAAGCTAATTATAATTCCTGCCACAATTACTGTCTGCACGGATTACAATTTCAAAATTATCTGTCATCATTTCAAAAGGAACATGGTTGCACCGTACAGAAATTACGAATCAGTTAGGCTTAACTGGCGCTTGTCTTAAAACATAGAAAATCAGTTGCAATCCAATATAATTCTAATAGGCAGCGTTAAATCAGTAATAACATGAATTACATTAAAGTCTTTACTTGACATGTGGTTATTTGATAACTTTATTGGACGAAAACTAGAGCTTACTGTAACTGGTTTCGTTTCCTCCTTGATCAGGTCAGACGTTTTATCATAAATATTGATTTTGGATGATTAGTTTTCATTTATAGACTCATGGCTTAATATAACAGGCATAGGCCGGACACCATTCGAATGAACCTATATTATGCCTATTACTACCTAATAAATTGTGCGCATACGTTTATGTGTGTACATAAAATATGATAGGGCTATCATCAACAAGCTTTCTTTCTTTCTTTTTTTTAAAAGCTTACTAGCAATGTGGTTCACACATTACTAGTATTCTTGTTAACCCCTCGTGCTAAGCTTAAATGCTTGTGTTACGAGTGGGTTCACGTCGCTAGTGCAATGGGTGGGGTTCGAACCGGCAACCATATGATCACAAGTCCAACGCCCTAGCCATTAGGCTACCGCCGCTTGAACGCTAACGAAGGCCAACGCAAACGCACTTATGAAGGCTAACGCACTTTATAAGTGCGTTAGCAATATAAGTGCTTCTCTTCTAAACAATCGTTCTATTTCAAGGATAACAATAATATTTCCAATTCATAATGATGTTACTAACGAGATTCCTCCGAACCCCGAAGAACACGTAAAGTTATCAATCCCGGTTGTCATACGAATACCTATGATATTTGCTACTGGTTGGCTGAAGCTCGAAAAGTCCGACAATCAGAATTAGGAATCGGGTTGAGTAGGAACGATGGCAGTCCCTTCGTGTAAAAAACTGATATACAGCAGCATCTGGTTAGACAATAAGCTGATCCCAACATAGCTTTGTAAAAAGGCTAGGTTAATGATGATGGTTTTCCATGATTGCAACAGTGTTTTGAGCTACAGCTTCTGCTCGCGTGTCATTTTATCGTTAAATGCACGCAAGTAGCCGTACACAGTATGAATACTGCTCACGAAAGTTAACTTATTCGTAAAAGCTAAATTTAATATCCTTCTTGATTCTTCAAGTCTTCCATCTGGTAATGGTCAACCTTTTTGTATTGACATAAGACTAAAACTACGAAACAAAGTTTTAATCTTATGTCAATACAAAAAGGTTGACCATTACCACAACTTCGATGATCAAAAAGGAGACCATTGCCAAAAAGTGTAGATTTATTTTCCATGTATGTATTTTTTTTTAATACTGCAATCATCGAGAATCTTTCCAACAATATCGCCAGTCTCAAGCTTATTTTCTTTTAACACTGTTTTTGTTTAATTTCCAAATCACCAGAAACAAGTGGGTCAAAAAAAGCAATTCTCGTTGGTGGCGGTTATCTCCGACATAAATGATCGTATTTACACAAAGTTTGACAAACATGCTCCAAATCAAAGGGTTCCGTGGCGACCAATATTTGTTGGAAAGTTTGTCCAAACTCGGTTGTATGTAGAACATATTGTTAGACACCTTAGCTCATTGGAGGCCCATTTCCTGTTTGTTTTCGATAAGGGACTGTGTAAATGTTGTGTCCCACATGTGGGGGCGTACCGTCTGTTTTGAAATTTTTACTTTCATTTTATCATCATTCGTTTTCTTACACGCTGTAGACAAGTATTTCCTGGATACCTCCATTCTCGCATTTCTTAACATTGGCAAAACGTTCCTGCCTAATAACAAAACCTTTAATTTTAAGTCATGCAATAAATACAATTATAATGATATAAGTGACCGACTGTGTTTCTGTCGTTATCATTCCATTTTCTTTATTCTTACTTTAATTTTATTACGAGTATGTGTTCACTTGCTTTTAAGCTATTTATCCTCTTTTTTCTTACTCAATACTTTTATACCTATTGATAAGTTTCTCTTATTCTTACTGATCATTCATATTTATTAGTCTGACGATAATTTTAATTAATTGTAAATTAATGTAGAAGTAGTAGAAATTTTAATTCTTTTAAGGCTACTTTATGATTACACTTAACTATGGATGTAGTGAAACACTAATACTCATTACAACCTAAATAACTTCACGAATTTAGCCAAAAGCATATTGGTTTCTAAAACGTATTTACGCTTTACAAACTGCAATGTTAACTCATTACTGAGTCATTCGCAATTTTGAATTCTAAACTAGCGACAAACCAACTTACACGATACCCTTAAAATTAAAATTTGATTGAGTTATTTAGCAAAGTAGATATTTTACACTTAAAGTAAATTCATAATTACACTTTAATTACCAACTTTTTTCGTAATCCATATTTAAGTAGTTAACAACATTTTTGTTGTTTAGTCATTATACTGCCTAAGACTGCCTCGTTGGTCTAGTGGTTCCAATCGCGACTTCTACGCTAGAGGTCTTGGGTTCGATCCCCAGGTCGAGCAAAGTGTTATTGAGTTTTTCTATGAAATTCTCAGTAGCAGCTCGGAGTCTGGATTTGTGCCCGGTGAATGGCAATAGGCTCGCCCCCTATTTCACGGGACCCAAACATACCGGCGAACTGTGGGTGTACATTAAGTGCACCTCTGCCTAACCCTTCGGGGAATACAGGCGTGATGGTATGTTATGTTAGTCATTATACTTCTTCATCTAGAGAACTATTTAACTACTTTCGTATCTATTCATTCATTCATTATTTCACGTTCTTGATAGTCATCATAGGGATGTTTCAACAGTTTGTACACTGTTAAACGTAATTTTCCCAAACACAATCTTAATCCCACGATGAATAAATAAAACAATCTCCTTAGATACTTCTAAAACAGATTTATTTTTACAAGCACTGGATCTGTCAGACTTGATATGGGATTTCCCTTTATCATTCTTCGTAAATAACATTATACCGTTAAAAAGGATTAAATCAGGGAGCAGACTTAAGCCCTGACCATACTCAGGCCTTGTGGCTGATTGTTTGACGTATAATTCTTCATGCCTTCCTTCTTAGCCGTAAGATTATTAACTTCGCGAATGACATTTCCTTTTTTTTGCTTATGCCAAGGACTTTGATTATATTTTGGGTCCGATTATGATTGGCTTAAAATATGCAGGCATTGTTACAACTGTCAGATTTCGAGATATTTTTAATCAGGTTGTCAAAGAAGTTTATATTTAGCAATCTTAAAAATATTGTTTCGAATTTTTAAAATATTTTTTACCCTTTCAACAGTTGAGAATAAACACGGTATTATTATAATTTAAGTAGTATTATTTATTGTTAAATCTATCCCTGCGACTGAAATATGCACTTATTTAAGTTGCCAATTTTATAAACTTATTAATGGTAATTTGTGGATTACTTTTCGATAAACAAATCCGTTCTTACACAGAATATTCATATACTCCTTAGAACTCTGTGCACTAGCGCCAATGGAGAATGTTACTAGGTATGCTAAATCGCTTGAAATTTTGTCTCCGTAAAGCCTGTATGTAAACAAATACACTAGTTTTTGTTGTAGTCAAAAATACCTAGTAGTTTTGATTTTATTGGCATTCAAAGTTTCGAAAAATATCGAGTCCCGCTAACAGTCACGTGACCGCTTGTGACGTCATGTTACAACGCGCCGCGCGGGCCGCGGCCCGCTTACTATCAACATAGTGTAATGAAATCTAATTACACTATAGTATCAAGTCGCCAGCGGTTATAGTAGTAGGTGTAATAGCTTGCGCAGTATTTTGTTGTGTTTTTGTCCGCGTATTAAATTAATAGTCTAATAGTAGTAAATATTATTCGATTAATAAAATGGATGAAGGATTCGAAAAAGGGCAATCGGATAATCTACCCAAAATAGATGGATTAATGGTTGCGCATTATTTATCAACAAAATATAGTCATTTCGTTGCCGCCGAAATGCGAGGAATAAAAACGAAAGTCAAAATGGTCTTCACAACAAGAAACTGTACTTTTATCTCCAAATGGATCTAACCTCTTTATAATAAATAGTAGGAAATCGTGTGTTGTGCCTAAATATAAAAATACAACTACCAATTCGCCGGAAAAGTTATTTTTAGGGTTCCGTAGCCAAATGGCAAAAAACGGAACCCTTATTGATTCGTCATGTCTGTCTGTCTGTCCGTCCGTATGTCACAGCTACTTTTCTCAGAAACTATAAGAACTATGCTGTTGAAACTTGGTAAGTAGATGTATTCTGTGAACCGCATTAAGATTTTCACACAAAAATAGAAAAAAACACCGGTCAAATGCGAGTCGGACTCGCGCACGGAGGGTTCCGTACCATTACGATTTATGACGTATTAAGAAGTATGTGTGGTGTGACGCTAAAAGATAGAGTGGGAAACAGTGTGATAAGGGAGCGTTGTGGAATGAAAGAAGATGTAGTAACAAGGATTGAGAAAGGTATGTTAAGATGGTTTGGTCATGTAGAGAGAATCGATGAACGTAGATTGACGAAACAAGTATATATGGTGAGTATGGATGGACGAGTTGGAAGGGGAAGACCTCGGCGAACGTTCCGCAACCAAATTGCGGATGTTCTTAAAAAAGGCCAGGTTCCGAGCACCCTAAACCGACTGTCATGCATGAAGAGATTAATGAATGTAGATGAAGCGAAAGTAGTGTGCCAGGATCGTAGCAAGTGGAAATCTATAGTCTCTGCCTACCCCCATGGGAGACAGGCGTGACAATATGTATGTATGTATGTATGTACGTATTAAAAGAAACTACTTACTAGATCTCGTTCAAACCAATTTTCGGTGGAAGTTTACATGGTAATGTAAATCATATATTTTTTTAGTTTTATCATTCTTTTATTTTAGAAGTTACAGGGGGGGGGGCACATTTTACCACTTTGGAAGTGTCTCTCGTGCAAACTATTCAGTTTAGAGAAAAGTGATATTAAAAACCTCAATATCATTTTTGTATACCTATCCATAGATACCTACCTACCTATAGATACCTACATATTCACTACATACCTACATTTCGATGAAAAAAAAAATTGAGTTTTAGTTCTAAGTTCTAAAATCTTAATGCGGTTCACAGAATACATCTATTTACCAAGTTTCAACAGCATAGTTCTTATAGTTTCGGAAAAAAGTGGCTGTGACATACGGACGGACAGACAAACATGACGAATCTATAAAGGTTTCCTTTTTTGCCATTTGGCTACGAAACCCTAAAAAACAGAAAATTTTGGGAGTTCCTCATACTTAGAACTGAAATTAATTATTTTTTTACATCAAACTCATACGTGTGGGGTATCTATGAATAGGTCTTCAAAAATGATATTGAGGTTTCTGATATTATTTTTTTCTAAACTAAATAGTTTGCGCCTGAGAATCTTCCAAAGTGGTAAAATGTGTGTGTGTGTGTGTCCCCAGTAACTTCTGAAATAAGAGAATAATAAAACTAAAACAAATATATGATGTACATTTCTTCCATGTAAACTTCTAACGAAAATTTGTTCGAACGAGATCTCAGTCAGTCAGTAGATTATTTTAATACGTCATAAATCGTAATGGTACGGAACCCTCCGTGCGTGAGTCCGACTCGCACTTGGCCGGTTTTTTTAAAGTTCTAAAAGACGTTAAAATGCAAAAAACATGCATTAAAGCTATTTATTTATTTAGTGCCATAATAAAAATAAATAAATAAATAGCTTTTATCCATTTTTTTCGCATTTTAACGTCTTTTGGAACTATAAAAATCAATTTTTTAGATGTATTTTTACATTTAGGCACAACACACGATTTCCTAGTATTTGGATTGGACATTTTTAAAAGAATTTAGGTATAATTTCGACGGCACAGACGCGCGACTGCGAGCGGACTGAGTGAGCCAGACTGAGCGCGTTGTCCTATGACGTCACACCGTAACCGGCGGCCCGCGTCGTTCGGTTACAACTTGTTTTACTTCTAAAACGGAAACTAATTGACGTATCGAAGTAATTCTTTCACTAGTATTTTTTATTTTTAACAGAGAATATGGAGTGCTAATAATCAAAATTCGTTAACATTCTTCATTACACAAATCATCTGATAATCGAGTCGCGTTCGAATACTATCGGCATCGATAAAGACGTATCGATACAATCGATTAAGCGTGGGCTGTCAGTGACATCGGCTTCATCACGATTGTTTTATTTATTGCCTGTTCATATCGTGTTATTGCTTCGTTGGCCTCATGTTAAGGGTCTCCATTCATGGCGTTGGAGCAGTTTTGTCTTCATAAAAAATAGGTTGTGATATTCGTGTTATAGCTCTATTGCTTCGTACATGTTACGAATACAAAATAAAATTCTTTTTGGTTTATCAGTATCAGATTAATATTAAGAGGCTTCAATTGTTCTCACTTGAAGTTAATCGATGGGGTGAGATATCCAGCAACTGGATAGAAGTAATAAGTTACTTTTGCTGCGACATTCAGTTTAAATTTTTTATTTCTCTTGTTTATTAATCTAATCGTTGTTTGCCGGTCATTAGATAACCTATGTGCTTCCTCAAAATACAATCAAATTCTTGTCAAAAACTCCTTGTCAAATTTTATTGTTATAATTTCATCGGTAAAAAGCGAAGTTATTTTTGCTTTTATAGATAACTTTTTCATTTCTTTGTGCTCGCCTCCTAAAGGAAGCGTGATGTTAAAGCGTAAATTTCTCCTTATATCATCACTTATCTAGTGAAATCAGTCCTGGCAAATCAGTTAGGTTGTCTATCAGTCAAGTTGTTTCGGAGATTAGCCGGGACAAACAGACGGAAACACACATTTACTAAGAAGTTGTATTTTTTTACATTACAAACAGAGACTTAAATTTTATTTATTTGTATAGATGGATGAATAAGTGGATTCTTAATGTTTTAATTACTAATTGTTGATGATGTTATTTTCTGTATGCATACTATCTTCGTAAAACTCCTAACAGATTTTCTTCATTACCATTAGTTTGCTCATTACCTCTTCAGTAATATTCATTTGATTGTATTGACACGTTCGTTGCTCAATAGGCTAACATACTCCAAGTTCTCGTCCTTCATCGCCATCGTTTCTCACGTTCACAACTCAAAAGGATTATTTCCGAATCGGAATGTCTTTAATTCTAATGGAGTGCGAAGCGTGTGCGCAGATCCCGCCGTGTTCTGTAGGGTTGCCACGAATTTCGAATAATTTCCATATCAACTTATTATTTTTATACCATCCTTCAGATGATATACTATCTAAGCCAGTGTAACAGCGTAAAAGTCTAACAACGCACTGATATACTTTGATATAGGTTAGGTTAGGTTAGGTTAGGTATTGTCCTGGTGTTGTATTGCGAAATTTAAATGGCATTTATAATATCAAGTATTTGTATTTAGCTAATACTGGAAACCGAACCCTGTTATGACCCTGGTATGAGTAATAATTTAACAATATAACATTGGCATCTATTTTAAATAAAGCTGCAAATAACTGCTGGTCTTTGATGTAGATACAAACGAATACCGTGTAGCTGACCTCATATCGTATGGACTTCCTATACAACAAGAGGTCAACGTATACTGAAAATATGTAACCGAGCAGTGAAACATAGATACACATATCACATCTGCTACACCATGAAGTACTATAAGAAATGTAAGCCAGCAAAGTGAAGTGGCGAAAAATTCAGGTCGCTCAGGACATATCAAAATTAAAAACTTAACTCTAGATGGTGAAACTAAAATTTTCCACGCGTGCCAACCTTACAGCGGCGCGCACTCGAGTTTAAAGATACGCTAAAAGCCGCTGCGGCGCGGCGTGCAATAGCAGGATAACGATATATTAAATACACATTTATTCCCCCAGTGTCAAACCTATCAAGATTTATAACATTCCATTTTTGATTTTTCATTATTCAGCGTTAGATGTATGAAAGGTTTTGAAATCAGAATGTGGCGAGCAAATGGCGTAGATGGAAATAGAATTGCATAATGATTTCAAGTGCTGATTTAATAAGAATTGGCATACTAATTAGTACTAAACATACGACGTAGAAACATGTAATTAGGCAATTACAAGATAGAAAGAACAACTTAATCACATGTTAACAATACTACAACACAATAGCCCAATATATAGATATCGAAATCCACGTCTGAAGACGTCACTCGACACAATAACATCATCAATCTAAAGAAACAATCGATTGTCACCGATCGCGTCCGATACTCGTATGTATCGATTACGAACAATCGTTTCAAATTGTTTTATGAGCGGCAAATTAGTTAATCATCGATTTATGTTGTCTGTGGGCTGTCAATTTGACAGATGTAATTGAAAACACGCGTTTAACGTCAGTGTGCAGAGACAAGGTTAAACGCAGTTGTCCTTTACTACGAAAATACGATGTAACAATTTTAGATATTTTGATTGTACTCCCACATGCAATTAAAATTCATCGTCTTTAGTATTTTCATGGAAATTACCTAATTTAAGATGCATATTCGTATCCTTAATGCAGAGGTCAAATAAAATAGGCGTGGAACCTATTTATAGATACGATTCATATGATATTGATCCTAATACTGACACCTGGAAAGGAGCATTCCGACACCGATCTGTGGTACCGGATTCATTTTAGGCTCTATCGCCAGCAAATACGTTAATGTAGACTTCACAAATCACATTGTTCACCGTAGCAAAGGTAAATGTTGCCTGATGGTAATATAATTTTATTCATAGGTAGTTTTCTAGGCCGTAACAGCTCCGAATAAATTAAGATGTTGAAGATCCTTTGCAATATTATATTCTGTAAAATACATATTTGCATACTTCTACCCACTTGTGGGTAACATTAAACCTTCGACCACGCCTAGTCCTAAACTTCTGTATGCCCTAAGGAATTCGACACACGTGTTTAAATCTTACAGTAATATACTTAAAATATTAAATCGTGTAGCAGTGATATTGTGGTGTATTCATCAATTCATGAATTGTGAAGTTCTCATGCCTGTGATACGAATCAAGCATTTCAGTCCGTTAATAATTTTGTTTGACAATTTATCTTACACAAGCTTAAGTTTGTTAGAGAAACGTAAAGGTTTTTTTAGACGATGTTCGGCGAATTCAATGGTAATATTCCGCAAAAACAAGTAAAGCCGAGTAAGTTCACCCAAAACCCCCTGAGTTCAGAAGTTAATTTTCATTGGCGTTGGACAAAATTATCGTTATAAAACTGGCAATTCGAGAGGACACCAGACAGTCTGTGAAAGTGATTGTAATTCAATTGTGACAAAAGAAGAAAAAAATAATTCTTAGACTATGCAGGCTCAAATTGATATAATAATAAATTGGCCTTTAGTATGAAATAATTCAAAATATGTTTTAACTCTATCTGCTTCATATGAAATGTCACATCAAACTGCTACTGCCCGCTAAGTAGTGTCAAATCAGACAAGTGAATCGGCCTCAAGAGGCAGATTACAGTTTATTGTTATTGTAATTAGAGACCTCTCAGTGGGCGCCACCGTTGGTGTTATAGAAAATATAAATGATAGCTGAGCGATTGTTGCGTGTACGTTTGGTGGAAATCCTTGAGCTGAGATTAGAATTACAGGTAATCTAAACCTATGCTAAAGCTTTCAAAGGGCTCCCATTGTTACGGGTAGTTCTTAAGCAACAACAATATAAGCCTAATTTAATTGCAATAATTGTTGACAAATCTGTACATTCAATATTAATTTTATACCAACCAAAATTCTCTTTCTTAAAAAAATTACCCTTTTTACAATTGCGTAAGTGCAACTGGTTAGAGGTAGTAAATGGCTGTCTTATTTTACACAAAACTAAAGTGTCCCAAATTAATGAGATAGGTTAAAAAATCACTTTGGTTTGCATCCAGTAGGTTTCGGATGTAATTTGATCGTGACGTAGGCCGTTTTCTGCACTCACCTCTTACACATAAAATAGGACATTTATTGTGATAACATAGGTATTTTCACGCCTGACTATACATTTTCACTTCTTATTTATATATAGAAAAGAAAACAATCAAAACATCACCCCACAATACACAGTGAAGCGATAAAGAATATATTACATAATGAACACTTTGTTCTCCATTAAAATTTATCTAATTCATTGTTAGATAAACAAATGACGCTTTTATTACCAAACATTGGAGTACATAAAATGTTTCTATACATCTTCGTTTTCACTTATCTGCCAAAGAAAATTAAACTCTATGGTTCAAATCTTGAGAAATATCTGTTTCTTTATTGTTAACTTGGGAATTCTGTTTTCTATTTATTACATTGATTTTAATAGCATGTTTATTGACAATCAAGTCAAACCTCAAAGATATTGGCTTAGCTACAATATAAGCTTTATCCACGTTTGTACATGATAATTATAAAACTAAGTTTACGTATGTTATTGCGTTAGTTTTCTTGTTATGTTTCTCACGGTTTGGATCATTTTCAGCGTCTATGGTCACAGGTAGTGTGTACTAAATTTCATAATTTCATAAGATCAACTATTCCAAGCCAAAATAGAGGTACATTGTTAATTTTGCCATGGGTTTTTTTTGTCAAATTAATTAATCAAACTAAATACAATATGGTGACCATCAGAATTCACTGTTATATTATTTATTTTTAATAAAAATAGCAAAAGAACCGATTTCTTAATACAAAATTTATAACAGTAGAGTCTACAATACCAGCTAATCTTTATAAATCTATAGTTCTAATAAGCGATTTACATATTTACGACACACAAAAACATGGAATTCAAATAATTAACTTGATTTCTATAACCAATAAATTAAGTTTATCCCGCTTTTTGCTAATTACGAACTATACCGTATTCATACCATTCAAAATGCCATTGTTAAAATTTATGCCTTAATATTATAAAAACTGGGTCTTTTTTACTTCTCCCTCAGTTTCTTCACCTTTGACACATTTTGTCACCAATATTTTGTAGTGAATATCATTAACGATTTCCTAGAGCCGTCATTCCTCATTAAGGTTGATTTAATTTATTAAAATAACTAAGTAATTAAATATATAGACGCCTCGTATTTAATAGTATAGAACCTCCCACGATATTTGAATTTTAAAATTCGCTTAATTGATTAAGTAGATTTATAAAATCTGATAACCAAGCTCCTATAAGAGGACGTTCCTACGTAACTTTGTATTGTCTTATTGGCAAAAATAAGTAATTATTCTTAATGCAGTCTGATATTTGATAATAGATTTTTTAGGAATACTTATGCCAAAAAATACCTTGTGGCATTCCAGAGTTATACCGTCTCGAAAGCGTCACGGTGATCTTTTATAAATATAGTATTGAAATTAAAACTCCCACTAGAGATTCAAATTTTACGCTTTACTCGTGAAGATCTATAGCCTTATATATATGGACTATAGCCTAATCCCTCTCGTACTGAGAGGAGACCCGTGCCCAGTAGTGGGACAATGTAATGGGTTGATGATGATGACTCGTGAAGATCATAAGATCATCAGTATATAAGCTCTCCCACCAATTGTTACTTTTAATTTAAGAAATTGTGGATACGATAAACTTCCTCAAATTTAAAAATATTAAATTTTACCGCAAAAATGATGTTCTGACCACTTAGGAAGCTATTCATTAACATTTTAATTTACAGCCATTTTTGTTAATGAATGAATGTAGGTACGTTTTTGATTGGCAATATTTTTTATAGCTATGGAAATAATATTCGCGGTTGACTAATAAATTTGTTTGCACACCGATTTATTTTATAATTTATGGGTGTCATTTAATTTGACCTCTTTTTGTTCAATAGACTAAGCTTATCTGATTAATATAAATTAATTATTAATATATAGCTTCGTTTCCATTTATATGGAAATTAAGTTGTTTGCCAATAGAAGAAAATGAAAGTCTTATAATTAAATAGTCATAAATTTTGGTCAATTCCTGTTCAAACTAATTATGTTGTATTTATCAGATCAGCGCCTTTGTTGTTTATTGCTTCTTGCGCAAGGTTCCCGGGCCACTAGAACATTGAGATTTTGCATTGTGTCTGGCATTATTTACTGGGCGGACTAATCTTCAGAATTGCATCCGTGTCAGAGTTTAATTTTTAGGGGTTTGTGTTGTAAAAGTTTTAGTTCAATCAATGTACAACGTTTTAATCATTAAGTCAGAATTGTTTATTTATAAGTTTTTACAATATTACTTAAATATATTATAGTAGTTACTTACACTATTTACATATTTTACAAAAAAAAGATATACAAAAACAGCGGGCGCGACTAGGCGTCAAAGTACTCCTCGGCATCGCTGTCGTCCGGCATTAAGTAAGTTAAAATCATAAACCAACATTACTATATATAAAATCAGTGACAATATTATTGTCATATTGTTAATATTATTATCGTCACTGTAATCACTGTAATATTATATGATATGTTAGTTTGTAAGTTATAAGTAGCTATATCTTTGGGCTAAAGTATCCTGAAAATAAATATTTTATTATTATTATATTGCTGTTGTAAAATAAAATACAGCAAAACGAGTCAGATTTTTTCGGATATCTTTAACCATATTTATAATAAAACCGTTTAAGGCCAACACTCTATATTATTGACAATAAAGCCAACATCGCATTATGTCTTCATTTTAATATGGTATGTGTTCACTTACATCTGGCGACAACCGTAAAAACATGTGTAAATTACCTAGTTAAACTTGTACACTGCTACTGTTAAATAGGGCTGGCATTTTTAACATCATTAAGTTATTCTTGCTAGAGTACTTAATACAGTTAGCTCTTCCGTCATCATCATCAACTCGTATTTGTTGCTGGACATAGGCCTCTTTAAGTGAACGCTACAGAGCCCTATCTCCAGCTCTTTTCATCCAGTTGCTAACAGCCGCCTTCCGCAAATCGTTCACCTGGCCAGCAGGCGTTGTACAGTCGCACATCAGGTTATAAAAAAGTCTCAAATTTCTCCAAATGATTTTAAACCTTGAGTTTTTTGTAATTAAGTTCAAAATCGACTTAAATTTTTGTGGTAACTTGATGTGCTGGCGACCGTACACTATATTTGCCTAGACGCGACTTCCACTTGAGAACGTGCTGCGTCTGCCGCTCCTCCATCTAGCAAAGACTAATCTACCCTTAACTTTTCTTTAACTTATCGCCATTTGAGAATCCTTTCCTTTATTTCCTTACCTTTCTTGCCTGTCAATCGGTTATTCTAATACCTTTGATGGATGGATTTTATTAGGTTCATTGACTACATACCAAATTCCGTGATTTTCAAGTAAAGAGATTCTATCCAGATTAAAGATTTTTACTGATGACGCGTTTCGTCCCTCGACAACCCTGACAAAGTATCCGTAGAACATATCGATTTTGTACAAATACAATTGTTGGAAATCTAAAATGGGTATATAGGTTAAATATGCACGTTTATATCCAAAATGATGTAAATCTAATTGAGCATGTGCTTACTTAAGTAGAACTAATACCTACGTAACAAGACCATTCGGAAATTGTATTGCGGTGACCTTTAAGAAATAATTGGGCTAATAAATAAAACGCAATGAACAAAATTTTACTATACAGCGTTAGTATTGTTTAACGGGTAATTATAAAAATAAAATAACAATTAACATAAAAAGGAGTTATTTTTGTAGAGAACATTAAATTCAATAAAAATGCATTCCAATAGCAGTAAAATAAAATATACTTAAAATAAAAACGAAATACGTCAAAGTATTTCAAAACCACAATACACAAATCCACAACTAAGCAACTGCAATTACAAGAAATCAAATCTAATGTACACTACAGTAAGGTTTGAAATGCTTTGATGGACTGCTAGAGGTGTGAAATAATATTGTTTTACACACAGGAACTGTTGTTTCATAATAATGATACAGTGAACTGAAATTCTGACAGCCGTTGTTAAATATGATGTCTACAAATGCTCGCTATGTGAATAATGTGGTCTTACACTGTCTGATGTAGTTTTGAAGTATATTATATTATATACATTAATATATCTTTGCGCATGATCAAAAGCGTAGGTACAATACTTATTTTTAATTTGTAGACACTGCATTAATCTAGTGGTTTGTTGAATTCCCAGTTGGTGTACTGGATTCCCAGGTCGAGCAATGTTATTGGATTTTTTATGAAATTCTCAGTAGCAGCCTGCTCTGATATTTAATGTTCCGATTATTGGGAAATTAAAAATATGTCAAGTTCATAAAATAGGCATAGATAACATGAACCTACTTTAAAATTGTACCGTCGTATTCATAAAAATATAAACGTCGTCTTTTATGTGTTACAAAATATCAATTATCAAAACAACAGAAAACACATTCTAAGACGACTATTATATTTCGTTTTTTTTATATGGCAGTTAATTTATGGAAGGGAGGAAGAGACATCGACGCACAAGCGATTACCATGATTTCAGTACATGATTCTGGACTCCCTTGGTTTGATATTTACTTGCGAGCTGAATTCATAGTAAGATGTAGATGTCCCTTCCACCCAATATTATTGTTGCTGGTAACAATTTATAATAATACACAGCTACAGTTATCAATGATCACGATCATAATAGCTTTATGAATGACACCAACGACAAAACCATTAAAAATACAATTCAAACAAATCTCTATTTCCTAAAATGGGAATTTAATCCAAAAAATCTAAGATATCGAGGAATTTTAAATGAATTTTAATCTTATCTTATAACATAATTGAATTAAAAATTCTTTCAAAACATTTTACCTAACCTAATCTAGTACAAGATCTATGAACAATTCTAATATCCGTTTGCAAATTCCTGATCGATGAATGAGTTACATTTTCATGTCGTGTAGTACCTACCTACGTAACTAAACAATTTCTGTTGTAGATATAGGTACTCTTATGACGTTACTAAACTTTCAATTCTCTGTGTTTAATTAAACAAACACTTCCATTAATATCCATACTTTATTGTAGAAATATTAAGCTTATACAGTAATGAGCAATTATGTACTTAATATTATCTTCAAATATCTTGTTGATGATTCAAATTTGTTATGTAGCTTCTTTTAACGTTTGAATTTCTACGCTGATCATTGAATCTCTAAGGTTAAGATGCGCTTACCACGGTCAGTCTATAGATGAGCGACCATTCTCATCACATCCAGAGCTCTCATGTGTGTACGTCAACCCGTTGATCCTAGCTGAGGATATCGGTTACTGTCCAAATTTTTTTTAAAGCTTGCTAAGCTAAATGCTTACATAACGAGTGGGTCCACATCGGTAGCGCAATGTGTGGGTTCAAAACGGAAACCACTTGATCGCAAGTCCAACGCTCTAGCCATTAGGCTACCGCCGCTTGAATTGGATTCGGATATTTAGGCGCAACTGGTTAGATTGGAAGCTGATCCTAAGATAAGAAAAAGAATAGATGATGATGATTTGTTAAAATGTGCTGTTTGTATTGGCCAGGTGCTGTGTGGTGCATTGGCGGACGCGGGCGACGTGATAGCCAACGTGAGCCGCGTGCGCCGCGCGCCACA
Organism: Subacronicta megacephala; assembly: GCA_958496365.1. NCBI lineage: Eukaryota > Metazoa > Arthropoda > Insecta > Lepidoptera > Noctuidae > Subacronicta > Subacronicta megacephala. Next base: position 12,527,626 of record OY292531.1, on the reverse strand, counting down.
ACCTCACTATAACTCGCACCACGTGATGTAAGTAACCAGACTTAAAAATCATATCCCAAATACAGCTCTGGTAAGGAAAAATAATTCCCTTGCCCGAGAAATTAGAGCCCCATTGAAACATAGACTTTCAAAAAAGGAAAATAGGTATCAATGTAAGTAGGTATAGTACATTGAAGTCTAAAAAACAAGACCAAGTTGATGGAATTTCAGTTTAAAAAAAAATGTTCGACTTCGATTTTGTTCAAATTACAGCCGAATACCGATAATCTGAAGTCACTTCAATCATCGTTGCTTATAGATGTACCAATACAATTTTACATGCACCTAGTCCCGACTCTAAATTCACATGTCATTATAACATTATAACTCCATACTAAACATAAATTACCTTCCAGGACGGGCGAGCGAGACGAGCTTGACATGTCGTGGAAGCGCTCGCATTGGCGCGACATGCAAACCATACTGCGGCGCGAGGGAAACCAGAAAGAGGGCGTCCAGTGCTGCCCCTCCGTCCTCGAGATGGTCACCAAAAAAGGAGGTCGCACGCCCACCGGTCTCTACGTAGACCTCTACGAAGACGGGGAAAACCAGCAAAGGCTCTTCGAAGTCTCGTGCGCCCCTAATGTCGTCAACACACCCTGCCGTTTCGTCGATGCGAGGCTATACAACGATTCAAAGTGTGTGCAGAAATATTCGTATTCGTATGCTCTCGTTCGCTACCTCCACTCGACTGCTACTGAGACGCCCCAGCCGCGGACGGAGGGCCACTTCTCAGTGCCTGGCTCTGGAGGCTGGTCCATGGACTACGTTCGAGTGCGCGCCGGTTGTGAGTGCCAAATAAAATCAAAACCCGCCCGCAGAAGACACAAGCAGAGGAAGAGAAATAGGAAAGTGATCGAAGACGACGAGACCTGATTTCGGGCTCAGTGCTAGTGAAATCGTGACTTTGAACAAATTCGGGATCGTCCCATAGTATTACGTTTACATGATGCCTTTCCTGGTGATTTCCTCTTTAGTTCGGAACTGTTTGGTGTTTAAAACAGCAGCAAAGTTATTTTTGTTTGTGTTCGGATGCTGTGGATGGTTTTTCGTTACCTATGTCAAGTGTACACTTGATTGGTGTAATTGTTGGTCGATGTATCAATGTATTTATTATATTTTTCGTCTATAATACGCTTCTTGTTGTAGTCCGTTAGTTAGTCTCGATCTTATGAAATTAAAGTGCCTTTTAGTGCCTTAGATATAAATAGTTCATTATACACTGGGAATTGTTTAAATTTTAATTCCATTGCGTTATCTGTATGTAATAAGTATTAAAATGTAAAGACAAATGTCACACGAATGATTATTTTTGAAAATCTATGACGAAATTGATTTTATTATTGGTGCATCACAAATAGATATTAATTACTTAAAGGTTTTTACGCAAGAAAGCATAGTAGGTTTATATCACGTTGTAACGTGAGATAAATGAGTAATACTCTGTCAGGGTCGTCGAGCTAACAAAGGTAGATGAAACGTAACTTTCGCACGGATTTTGACTGTTCGACGTGACGGAAAAAGATCATACTACGCCTGCAGAAAGATCTGCGTATGAATGTCCGGGGAGCTATGTAATAAAATAAATAATGTTTAAAAAATACAGCAAAAGAACCAGTAACGAATTTGATAATCGAGTGCCTTAATACGCCTAAAGTATTGATTCGTATGACATTAGTTTATAAAATACATTGTAATGTAATAGTTACCGGTCGATCGAGGTGCATAGTTGTAATACGACTATATCGTGCCACACTTTCAGTTAATTATTTTAAGATAGATACCAACGACTTCTATGTACTGTACTAGACTATATTTTACGACGATAATGTTTTAAGAGCTACGTAAGTAAATGAGAAGCCATTCTCTGTAGTACCTCCTAAATATGCGGTACTATATGTATACTTCATGTTGCCCTGAGTACTAAGATCTGGAAACACTATCCAAAGTATTACGTACTTACTATATACGATGTCATATGAAAGTATTGATTTTATATTGATTTTATTTACGTCACGCTAGAGCACATTCGTTCTAAGGAAACCATTACAGTATGTGTGCTTGAAACGCTGTTTAGATACTACATAATAGAGACGATATCGTATGTAGTAGAATTATGTAGGCAATACTAGAGCCGCTGTTCTGTATGCTATCATCTAAAGAACCCATTCCGTGTAGAGACGCTGTTATAGGCATGTACGACATGCTAGAGAAGCTGTCTTATTCGTACTCTGTGTGAAAATATGTGTTTCGATAACTAATGTTATGTTATTTACGAAAAAGTTAAACAATTTAAGATTCCCTGTCTTGGTAACCAAATATTTCAAAAAATCGGCACCTGGTAAATGTTTTATGTTAGTATGTTTAAGAAAGTATAAGTGTAAAATATAAGTGTTTCTACTTGATAACTGTATAAGTACATGGTTGTCGTTGATAGTTACAGTAAAGAGCAGTCTGTGATCACTTCATACCCGTTCAATAGGTCATAGTGAGGTCACAAATCCTCGTTGAAACAACTGTTTTGAATAATTTTTGCATTCAAAGAAAAATTGCAAATATTAAGGTTAAAACCTTCTCAAATTTTTGCACAATAAGACGTAAATTATACGGTAATAAATTTATTCTCTTAGCAGAAAGAATAATTAGGTACTATTTTTGCATAATCAGTTGAATAGATATCATTTTTTTTTTCTATGGTTGTTTCACACGAGGACAACCGCCAGTTAAAGTCGTTCCACTGATTATAATGCTCTCTTCCCTCTTAAAATTAAGAATATTTATTCAAAGTTAACAATTTATAATTTTTGTTATTATTTGTAACAGTACTTACTTCTTAGTTATAAGTGCGTCGAGTCAAAGATCTGTATTATTTTCTATTTTGTAATACTTTTATTGTATTTAAAAATGTAATTATTTTTAAGGATTAATTTCATTTTATTTATACTGTTTAATACGAGGTATTTCGATTACAGTATGAATGTTAGATTGTACGTAGAATCGCTTCCATAAAATATAATTGATGTATATAAATAACACAATAGTATTGTGGACTGAGATTATTTTGTGCATTTAGATGTGTAATAACAGAATGAGAAAATATTTTTATAATAAGACAACGCTATCCATTGACAATAAAAACCTAACACCTATAGCGCCATCTGTTATTGAGTAGCTGTAAACAAAAAGTTCGTAACTTACGAACTAGATGTCGCTACATCCACCTAACCTATCTAGCATACAGTGCCATGTTTGATTAATTTATATAAATAAACCAATAGAATTATTATTGGGGAGCTAATAATTTAGAAAAGTTTGTTAATATGCATTAAGTTATCCGTTGACATTTTAATGTACTTACCATTAAGAGTAACTACTTCACCTTCATTTTAATAACAAAAAAAAATATCTAAATATATACACATGTCGAATGTGTCATAATGGAGGTAAACTGAAAAGTAAAATCACTACAAATGTTTATAACAATGTTCTATCATCATCATCACAGCAGCTATACGTCATTTTATTGTTGACATCAAAAACAAAACTTTAAATGAAATAAAAACCTGAAATAGCAAAAATCTTTTATTGTCACCTTAATTTCTAAGGGCTTACTTACCTTAATATAGTATAAAAAATACAAAATCACATAATAATTATCACTAAAGCTACAGTATGAAGTGCCTACACTAGGTGTATCTTATCTTGTCCCGCGTCTTCTCAAGTTTTCCCGCAAAAGACAAAGAATCATGCGCCATCGTGATCTACAAATTAAGTAAAAATTGTTAGCAGTCTTAATAACAAAGAACAAATACTGAGCAAAACAGTAGAACACCAATTATTGTTCCATCAATTCCCGCACGTGAACAACGAATTGAATTCTGTAGTACGAGTATCAAATTGACAAGGAGTACCGTCCTATACTTTGACGTCCTAACGAGCAGCGCCATCTATTGTCGAATAGTGAGAAGTTTCACTAATAGATTACCTAATGTAATATTTTTTGTTATTTTATTATGTGGCAAATTCTATTCTCCGTAGGGAATTGTGCGTCACAAACCAAAATTTTACGGACCGCTGGATATAAAAGAATTGAAAATACACTCAAAAATATTATGTATAAATATAGCTCACCCAAATATTTTGTAGTCAAGTACATAAGAACAAATCCGAGGCCAACAGCAACAAACTGCAATAGGCCAGCGTTCCTCCTGCGTTCATGCCAACGCGCCCTCTCGCGGGGCAGCACTTCACTCACTGTTACGTAGAGAAGCGTACCGGCTGCGAGGCCCTGGAGTTGATAAAGATAACTTATCAATAGATGGCGCTAGTTGGACCATATCAATGCAAGAAAACTGCCGAGTTGAATAAATTACAATGCAATAAAAACAAAATTATCATTTCATACCATGTCTCTAGCGAATAAATGATTTTGATTTTTGATTTGATTTTTGGCACATAAAAATAAGTTTACAAAAACAATCGAAAACTGGTACCTGCATAACCGGCACAGCGATAGATTCCTTCAGCGAGTCAACAGCCTCTAATCCCGCGCCGATCCCGATCCCCGCTACTGATCCCACACTGAACAAGCCGATGCACATGATATGTGCGCACACGCGGGTAGGGAAGTTCTCGCAGAGTTCGGCACCCAAGCAGAAACCGACCACGAACTTGTGGGAACTTACTGCTGCCAGCAGAAGAAGCACCTGAAACGTGAATAATTTCATTATAATTAATTGTATTGTACCCGACTTTACGGGTAGTTTACCCGCAGTAACCTAGCGAGATTTTTAATGCGTCTGGAATCCTTATTCATAACCTATCCTCCATTTTAGGATTATATTTCAGTTTGAAGTCTTCTATTATAGTTTAAGTTTTATTTCGTTTAATTTTACTTGTTAAAATTATATTTTCTTTCTTATAATCATAATGATAACTTTATTGCATTCATGTTGTTTACAAGTTGTTTAAGCATATTTAGGAACCAAACATGAACCCTGTTAGGGCACCGCAACATCTTAGGAACTACTTATTAGATTCTTAACATACCACAAAATGTCATAACAAAAATATTTTCTATTATATAAATTAAATTGTAAATTATGCATATCATTAATTTTTTAACCATTTCTATTACACATTATTGAAAATTCTAATTAAATATCATTTAATGCATCCATTATCATTATTACTTATTATTTTCATTTATATTTTTTATAGAATATATTACTAGTGCATCTAAATTATTTCAATTTTAGTATTACTTATTAATCACCCAGAAAGTCTTTTATATTATAATTGGCTTTTAGAATTAGATATTTTCAACCGACTTCAAAAAGGAGGAGGTTCTCAATTCGTCTGTATGTTTTTTTTTTTTTGTATGTTTGTTACGCGATTTCTCCGCCAGTTGTGGACCGATTTTAATGATTGTTTTATTGTTTGGTAGTTCATACTTCAGAGGTGGTCCCGTTCAAATTTTATGGAAATCGGTTAAGCAGTTTTGAAAATATCAACAAAAATCTAAAATTTGTTTACATCGATGATATTATCGTTTACTCCGAAACATCGCTGCCTTATTGGAGCAGTGCGTTTAGTTGGCTAACAAGTACTTCTAAACAAACGTTCCGCTAAAAATTACAAAATAAAATTACTTTTAACAAAAAAGTTAAACCGCCTTCAAAAAATAATTTTGTCTAAAACAGTTTGGGAAGTCGGTGGCGAAAATAAAATACCCACTCAAATAGAAGTCACCGACTTCCCAAACTGTTTTAGACAACATTATTTTATTATTTTTTGAAGGCGGTTTAACTTTTTTGTTAATTGAAGTTCATTTTTAAATTTATTCTCACATTCTATATTCTTTATTGTATCTGGCAGTTTATTATATATTTTAATACACATAACTAGAGGCCCTGAGTGGAAAATAGTAAGTTTGGAGCTTGGTAGGTCCAGTTTGTTTTTATATATCTTAAGTTGCGTTGTTGTGGGCGCTGGTTCTTTACACCACTTTGACCATTTTATAATTTGGACGGAATATAACGGAGCGTGTTGGACCCACACCCAGAGGGCTGGGGTTTCATTCCTCCGCGAATGGCAGTGCCCGACTAAACAAGCGTGGGGCCCTTAGCATATTCTATTGAGGGCCCTTGATCTACTTTAGTTTCTCTAGTATGAAGTAGTAAAAAAAAATACACAATAATTGTATTTTACATGGAATAATCCACTTTGACATGGAATTTAACGCCTGCCAGATGGAGTGACGACCTGGACTTGGATGAGGAAAGCCGAAGATCGGGCTCTGTCGTGTTCAATATGAGAGGCCTACGCCCAGCAGTGGACAAGTATGGGCGGATGATGATGATGATAATGAATCCACTTTGACGTGTTTATATCTTCATAAAATTTTAATATCTTAATAAGTTTGATTCAAAAAATTAAGTTCGGGCGGAGGTTGCTGGATTTGGATACGCGGGGCCCTCTTTTGCACCGGGCCCGTATCATTTGCTACTCCTGCGATACGAGAGACATTCAAAACCCGTGCCCGACTGACGTACTGCTGTCAGTAAACGGGTTGATGATGATCATGAATAGTATTGTGTACTTAATGTCTAGACCAATTCATATCTATAAGTGTTATATCACCATCAAGGGCAATAATGTTGAACGTTTCAACAAGATGTTAATGAATTTGATTGCTCAGACGTTTAGGCCAAATAGTGGTTATTATTAAATGTGTGAGAAATACTAGTTTGAAGCATTTAATTGCCGGAGTCGGTTTAAATGCCCATTCCGCTCGAGTCGTATTTTATTGGATAAATTCGACTTGGGCAGTTGATGGCCTTTTATAATATTTCGGCGCTTCTATTACATTATTCTAACTACTACCTATGCTAAACTACCGGATCTAGGCAATAACTTAGATTGAATTATTGCAAAATTATTATGATTAAAAACAATATATAAAGTCCAACTCAAATCAGAGTAGATTATAGATAAGCAATTCCTTACCAAGTTAAAATTGTATGAATCTTCGTTACACGTCTTAGTCACGCTAATAAGGAGCATCATGAACATAATGTACGTTAGATTTAAGTAGTCATAATATTTTCTAGACTGACTTCCGACCAGCGACGAATTCTCTTATATTTACTAAGGAATATTTTCGCCTGTTTAGAAGGTACACTTTAGAATGGGGAGGGGACAATAATGTACCTTGTTTTGTTGTCAGGATTGTAAATGCTTTATGCACTATCCACCGCCCCGGGGAGAGCGATGGGGTGTGTCGGACTCCGCTCTGAGAAGACAGAAGAGCGATCTACCGACTAAACCAACCCTGGCGTTTCGCTTCACCAACTCACCAATTTAGTGCCGGTGCTACGGGAGCGCTGTAGCATTCGTCCGCAGACCCGGCAGTGACAATAATGTACCTACATTAACCCTTCAGGTACTAGACAGTAAACACAATGCAAATTTTATTGCTCTGGTCACAGGGATCGCAAGTGCGTTGCTAATTATTCATCGGAGACTTTAGAATTAGCCGCTGCCGCTGGGTAAATCACCCCATAAAATAAAAATTAAATTTATTGTGATTATTGATTTAAAAAAATGTCTGCATACGATTTTAAACCCCGTTTTCCTTCATTCGATTCAAAATAACTTTTTCCTTGTGCAGCATAATAAATGCGTTTCGTTTATTCGATGTGGCGTGGTACTTCCCCGAATGAATTGCTACTTGGTTTGGTTAAATATTTGGCTATTGGTTATAGAGGTAATATTTTCTATCACTGATGCATACTATAATTTCGCTATTAGAAACATTGATTATGATATAGTGAATTTGTTAACAGAACTTACTGACAGTAGATAAATATCCGAAACATTTGAATTTCTTAATGTGGTTCAAAAGACTGCATTCAGCTATTCCTATTCATCATCATCAACCCATTTATTAGCTGCTGCTGCTGCTTACTGCATGTCTCCTCTAAGGGTGATAAGGGATCAGCTTCAGGCCACCACGCTAGCCTACTGCGGGTTGGCAGACCTTACACACCATTTAAACAATCTATCAGGCACGCAGGTTACCTCACGATATTCCTCTAAGCGCGATAAGCCTCTCCGTTTAAGCGCGTAAATAAAATTAATACTTTTGAATCCAAGACCTCTGACTTTTCGTAATCATGTTTACGAAAAGTCAGAGGTCTTGGATTCAAACTCGAGACCTACGACTTGGCAATCCAACGGTCATGTAGGAGGCCATAACTTCTTACTTCCTATTAATCAATATTTGTTTTTATTATTCATATTAAGAACCCCAATCCTACCTTTGGGTATGAGGACATTTTTGTAAATATATATGCCTACATAATGATACCTTGAAGAAAATATCAGAAAACATTTGAATTTCTAAATATGACCGTGGATCAAATGACTGCATTCCGCTAGTCCTATTCATCATCATTACATTGTCCCACTGCTAGGCAAGGGTCTCCTCTCAAAACGAGAGGGATTGTGGGTGGGCATAAATCAATATTTTAAACGATTCATACTCAACTACCCATATAAATATTGGTGTGCAATAAAATATTCCAGACACGCAAATAAGTGCGAAATTGACATTAACATTCTTATCATGTTCAAATATCTTAATCTACACATCCTAACCTTGGTCAAAATATTGTTCGTCAGTGCATAGCCTAACCCAATTAACACAGCATATAATCGGCGTTACAGAACGGAATACTGATAACAGCTTACAACATATAGAACATTATTATATATATCTCGCATATTAATCTCGTTCACAAAGAATGTTTAAATATGAATGCGCAATTATAATATACTGGTTTAATAAATTTGTGCGAATATAAGACATTGAAACAGGCATAGGTTTAAAAGATGATATAGTGACACGCATTGAAAGGAGTATGCTGAGATGGTTTGAACATATCGAAAGAATGGATGAATGGCGATTAACGAAAGGGATTTATAAAGCGAATGCCAGTGGAGGGGACGCCCTAGAAAGACATACACCGACCTTATTGGTGAGATCCTTCAGAAAGGTGAGGTGCGTAGTACCTGCAACCGGCGCATGTGTATGACAAGATTTATGAATGTGAACGAAGCAGAGGAAGTATGCAAGAATCGTAGTAAGTAGCGTTTTGTAGTTTCTACCTATCCCTATGGAAAAAAGGCGTGAGTATATACCTAAGACATAACTAAAATTTAGACATTGATCTTTTTATGCTTCGGTTGTGTGTGTCAATTATATCTTGTCTCCATACCAGCATAAGATTCTTTTAAACAGAATTAGTTAAGAAACCCATCAATTTTTCAAATATTTTCCTTATTAGATGCTAACAAATACATGATAACTTTTTATACGGGTCGTGATTCGTCATTGTTCTATGCGGGGTGAGTGCAATGATATCCTAGTGATATGCCAATAGGACTGCCAATTCAAAGGTCTCGAGTTCGAATTCAAGACACGGCCTTGGAGTTTTCGAAGTCATTTGCGTATTAATAATTATTATACGCGCTTATACGGCAAAACATTGCATTGCAAAACATTGTGGGGAAACCAGCATGCCTAATAAATGTCCTTAAATTTAAGCCCAACCCGCACTAAGCCAAATACTAATGCCAAACAAAATGACAATCCTGTCTGCACTAATTTATGCTAGGCTAATTAATTACTAAGTATGCCAGATGTTAACCATGCGATGTGTTTTGTATGTTGGCGTCTCCTTAAGATTAAGGAGACGCCAACATACAAAACACGGCATAATAGTACGGATACATAAATAAAAATGTATGTATGTATTTTTTTATCGCGTAATTAATATACTTATGTGTAATATGCCATTCTTGGCGATACGTACGTAAGGAAAAACACACGTATGTTCTTAGTATCATAATTAGGTATATTGAATTACCCAATTGCACTGATAATAATATAACTATAACCTACTATTTATTTATTTTGTTCAGAAGGAAGAACAGGTGTGTGTGCCTGTACTGAGGTTTGCAGAGAAGTTAAGAACTCACTACTTAACCGCGAAATTCCACCATAATTCATTTAAAATTAAAATTTGAACTTTATGGTTCTATTTGTTTGACTGCCTCGTTAGTCCAGTGGTGCTAAGCACGACTGCTACGATAAAGGTCCTGGGTTCGATCCCGAAGTCGAGCAAAGTGTTATTGGGTTTTTCTGAAATTCCCAGTAGCAGCTCGGAGTCTGGATTAGTGCCCGTTTAATGGCAAAAAGCTCGCACCCTATTACATGGGACCTAAACGTACCGGCGAAATGTGGGGTTACAGGCATGATGGTATGTTATGTTATGGTTTCTATTTTCGAAGAAGAAAAAACTGGAGGTCTAACTAAAGTTTATTTAGACCTCCAGTTTTTTCCGGCTCATGTTGATATAACGCCTATAAGCTTAGTTATGGTAAGTAAATAATTTTGTAACGCGAGTGAAACTGCGGGGAACGGCTTGTACGTAAATTACTTTTAATAAAAAAGTAAAACCGCCTTCAAAAAATAATAAAATAATTTAATCAAAATCGATCCATAATTGAATGGAGACATCGCGTAACAAACATACAAAACAAAAAAACAACATACAGACATATTAAGAACCTCCTCCTTTTTGAAGTCAGTTGATAAAACAGAATTATAATTATCTTGTACCTCGGATTAATACCTGCTCCTTATCGTAACGGAGTGTAACGGAGCCGTTACGAAGGCACTGCGCTTATCACAAGAGGATCATAGTAACTATCAGAGTAAGTAGGTCAGCAGATAAGTGCCAATGGGAAGGAAATTTACTAGACATAGGTAAATAGTAAAACATGATATTAGTAATAGCACTATCTATCTATCTATTTGTACATACTAGTTGATCCGACGTCGCCACCTATCCAATTTTCCATATTTTCTCACCGTTTAAACATTAGCTGAACTTTCACAAATATTTCAAAACCAATCCGTCTAGCTATTCTAGAGTTTTAGCGAGATTAACGAACGGCAATCCGTTTTTATATCTATGGAAGATGAGAAGAAGAAGATATAATATAAAAATGAATCCATGTTTTCCTTGGTCACCCCATAACTTGAAAACTAAACTGTATTAATTTTTTTGTAAGTTTTCTATTACTTTTTAGAAGGACCTTACGGAAATAAAAATTAAGAAATATGCGCAGAAAATGGGAAAACATTAGAAATCGACTAAGTATTTTACTTCGTGCGTTTTTTAATAGCTAAAACAGGACGTTTATCGGGCCATCTAGTTAGTTATATTTGTAAGACTTACTGAGCCGAGCAAAAGGTCCTAGATTCAATGTCCAGGTCGAGCAAAGTTTTATTCATTATTACTTAGATTTGTCTTCAAAATTGTTGAAATGGATTTGGCGAGCTGGGTCAAACGCCTTATTGAAGACATCTTATCAAAACCGGACTTAAGGATTTGCGAATCCTGCGTGGTGGACTACAGCCTTATCCCTATTTTATTTATTTTTTGCTTTCCAAAACGGCACTCGAAGGACAGAATAAGGTAAGCTCTGGCTTATTTTTTACAGATTTTTTGTCCGAAACCTGCCAGTGTAACCAGTTTTGGTGCAGTGAGGAGCGAAATTTGATGAGTGTTTTGTTATAAGACGTTATATTCAACCCGTCAGAGTATCAGTATCGAAAAGGAAAATCCCCGAACTGAGCAATGAATATTATGCTTTACTAGCTAAGGTATTGCATGAGATTTCACTCAAATTTGAACTCGAACAACTTTTTGTTGAGTCCTTAAATAATGCTTAAGCTACTCATGTACGCGTGCCACCAGTTCGGTCAGGTTAAATCGAATCTACTATTGCCCTTTCATCAAAAGGCCTGTTACATTGTAAAACACGCATATTTTATAATACAACTACATTCTGGACTTTAAAAGAGGCGTTTCTTCTCAGAAATCGTCACATGTATGTCACATTGACTTCTAAAAGGGTCTGTAAATAATTATTTTACAAAATATAAATATCATTTGCATGGAAAACAGAGTTATAGCCATTACGCCAGTCTTTTTTTTTGTTTACTGGGGTGGAAATCCTCATGGATGTCCCCCGCCCTGGGGAGGGCGGAGGGGTCGTCAAACGTGGTACTGACTAAAACCAACCCCGGTGTTCACTCTCGCACCTACGTCGGGGGCTACATGAACTATACATTCGTCCGCGTTTTAGGCCATAGCCTAGACTAACTAATAGCAAAATGAAGTATAGCTCAGCTATAAGCAGTAACTGTGATGTGTTTTACATTACATCACTGTTGCACAAGACTCCATTGATATTCCTAGCGTGACATCGTGAAATGCATCTCACGATTGAAAATGCGAAAGTTTGAGAGAATGTTACCCAATTGCGAACTGCGGACCGGTTTATGTTGAGTGCAGAGAGGAAATAAATATTTTGAATTTGTGCATATAAGTGCTTCTTCTTAGCGTGCCAATAAAAAATAAACCATAAAAATTAACGAATAGGGTCATAATTTGCTTGGCTTGAAATTCTGGTAGCAATTTCGCATGACCCTTGTGCGAAATCTTTCCAAAACACTGAGTATTTTTACTTAAATTATATAATAATACTCGTACCTATGCATAAGCCTTGTAATGGAAATCTACAGAGCGAGGATGAAATTATCTTGTATTGTTGACTGGTGTTGAATTTACTGAAAATAGGAGGCCTATAGCTAAATTAAAATCTACTAATACAGTTCTAAGATATACTTAGCGTTAAAAGTTTCTGATGGGGATTGAGTGGGTATGCTGTCTCTTTCCCGCAAAAGAGTGTTTGTATAGAAACTGTATGGCATATCGGATTGTGACGTCACAAGCTGATATAGTGCGTTCTCTGTCTAGCAATGTTAACTTTCTTATTTTTAACCAACTTTAATTTTTTTAATCGGCTCTATTTATTTTCAACTTTTAAGGGGACAATAAAAATACAGTCAACTAGCTTATATGGTAAAAAAAACGTTAGGTCCTTTATCATTAATTGCCTTTTATATATATAGATTACACCAGATTTACTTTGAGTTACCTGTGATCGTGGTACAGAAAGCCCTCTTGCAGGGGACTTCACAAAAATATAGATCTATACTTAACAGATACTCGTACAAAGTACAGTCGCGAGCACATCAGTTTATACAAAACTGTCAAATTTCCCCAGATGATTTTAAGCCTTAATTTGTTAATGATTAAGTTCAAAATCAACTGAAAAAACTTGATGTGCGACCTTACAACCTGACTCGCAATAAATAGCTATGGTACACAATTTGCCTATGCTACACCGGTAATCTACGCAAACGTGCAAAGTAATGAAACAAGTGAACTCTCTGTATATGTACTACTACTAGCCTAATTTATTCTAACAATGGGAAGTGGTCTTATTTGTCCCTGAAATTCGTTATAGAGGTGGCAGGCGTGGCGATCTACCTTTCTCTCATGATGTTCAAGTATTGGAGGTTATTGCTATTTGCGGAGTTCCGGTTGGCTTCAACGAACTTTACAAATACAGAACAGCGTCCAACACAAAGGCTGATAAGGTTATAGGTCAAAATAACAACTGAGGATATTCATTGCAGCCTTACAGACTGGGCCTGCAAATATGTGGGTAATTTTTTAAAAGCGTATAAATAACTATAGGTACGGACGATATAGCTTATGACACTGTATCAGACTTACTTTTACTTTTATTATCGAAATAAGTCGAATTGTCAATCTCCTCCCTTTTGTAAGATGCTTATAAAGTTCCTTCTTTATCAATTTAATACAACAAAATGAAGTAATAATATTTTTGGCATATTTATTATCGTTCTGATCTCAATGATTTTTTAAATACCTATAGAATTTTGTAAGTAGGCATTGTCACAATTAAAGCACTCATTCTTTTGAAGAGAATGAAAGAAGAAAGAATGATACACGTACTTAATTTCTTATTCATCTACCTTATGATCTCATTTTTAGAGTTCCTAATTGATTGTGATGTTATGGTACGGCAAGAAGAAAATGATGGCATGACGGTTGATAGTGACGCATGGAACAAAAGACGTACCTACTGCACTATCTTCAGGTAAATTGGGATGCGGAAAAGACAATATTGATGATTGATAATAGTAAACCAGTAATGATATAATTAAGTCAACGACCCGACCTGTTCTACGTCCAGTTATTGAAATCAATATTTGTAGTAAACACAATTTAATGCGAACATTTATCTTTAACCCATTATATTATTCTACTGCGAAGCATTTCAAAATGAGAAAGATTAGGCTATAGTCCCCCAAGCCATCCTAATATGTTTGGCAGATTTCACACACCATCAGAAAATTTTATCAGGTAAATAGGTTTCCTCACGATGTTGATACACATGACTTCGAAAAGTCAGAGTTTTGACTTTGTATTCGAACTCGAGACCTTTGACTTGGAAGTCTCATCGTCCTACAACTAGGCTATCACTGCGCTCATTAGTGCGAATATTAGTATACAGTAATTATAACAAATAACATCTTGTAATACTAATGTTATAACTTTATTACTACTAATTAAACTAGAGGTTGTGAGCACGGCGGATACGCTCCAGAAGTCGCGCACAACGAACTCAGGACCGTCAGTTCTATTGGATTTTTTAGGAAATGCTCAGCAGTAGCCCGGATTTTTATTGTTGTAATGGCCATAGGCTTGCTTCCTATTATATGGTACCTAAACATATCGGCAAGCTGTACACAGAGTAAAGAAGCCGGATATACATAGTTAGGCTTTTTGATTGCGTGTCCGGCCAAATTATAAGGTGTGCGGCTTGTCCGGCTTTTGTTGGACTTTTTACATTTCGCAAACGAGCCAAGCATGGCCGAGAGCAGGAGAGTTGACTGTCAACTATTTATGTATTTCATTAGAATTTGACAAGATTTATGGTCATAATCAAATAAGTTTCATTTTACATATCTACAATTTTTGTCGTACCTATTTATACTGAGACACAAAATCCTCAATAATTTAATCTACCTCTGCAGGCGTGTTATTAATTCCTTTACTTTGAGGTCTCCACAAAGGTAATCAAGGAATTAGTAATAAACGAATTATTAACGGTGTTTTCTGAAGTTAAATTCATTAATTCAAAAATTCTGAGCCATGCCCTAGATTCACTCTTCGACCACTGCCAGCGAACACGCGGTGGGCCAGAACCCTACAAACGTACAATTAAATTGAAGAAAAAAAACTTACTTGTGTTGCATTCTCTTGCAGCCCGATAGCTAGTCCTTCCAAAACACTGTGCACAAACAACGCTGACAGCAACCCGACCACACTCGAAGAGCTTCTGTTACATGGCTCCGTATGGCTCACGTGACACAGCTCCGAAGCATCCCTCTCCCTCATCTCCCCGTCATGTTCCCGGGGAAGCAACCGCGTCTGTTCCCCCACATGAGTGTGCCTCTCATTCCTGTCACTACTATAAAACAAATGAGACAGTTCATCTACTAAATAAACAATGAAAAATCCAATACACAACGTCAGTTCTGAATATTGTGGGAGATGTTCCCTTGTTTCCGGCAACATGTGCACTAAGGAGGTGGATAAAAGGACTCCTCCTCCGAAACAAAGGAGGCAGGAAAGGAGGAGGGGGTGCTTCTGTCTGGCTCCTTCTGAGAAGCAAGCTGGGAGCATTCCGGTGAAGAAGGCTCCAAGGCCTAATGTCAGCATTGATATTGCTCTTGCTGTAGTGATATCCATCTTGACTAGGTAGCAGTATTCAGGAACAAAGTGACTGCAGTAAATTAGCTAAATTGTAACTAATTTATCCTTATTTACACCCAATCCTTTGTTTTTGTTTTTTTGTGACGTTCAAATATTCGTTAATAGGTCTTGATTTCTTTCCTCAAAATGATCTTCTTAGTATTTTCTTGTTAAAACATTCACTGAATCACACACAAAGTTGTCTTCACATTTAAAAAAAATGTTACGTTTATTTTGGTTCACTTTTTGAAGCACATGCGTCGCGTTGTCACCAAAATCTTTATCGGGTGTGATATTTACATATGTATATCAATAAAAACAGACACAGTCTCGTATCAGTACACACGGCCACACATTGTGAGCACCCACCACAAATGACTCGCTTATAATCAGAGTTACCCGCAAAACTTCAATAATATCGCCTTTAAACAAATCTGGCTACCTTATTACAGAGGTATAAAGTTCAATTTCAAATGACGCAACGAAATATGATGTTGTAAATGACATTAGTCATAATGTAAAATGGACCGATTTTGTTTGAGCTCCCCCACTCCTCGGTTCTTATAGTTTTGTTGACGTGTATAAAGGTAATCAAATGCATACGGAGGTCAATCAATAATGGTACGGAACAAAGAATGACGCTGTAATCATTACTGTTTACCTTATGTTTATTTTATAATATTCCACAAATATATGCAACAAGAATCAGTAAACCTGAGCAGGCTACATGTAGGTAGGTATGTTTCATGGATTGTTAGCGAAACCTTCATCGGGACCATCAAAATTCTTGCTTTTACTTTTTAGCAATCCTAGTTAAATGCACTTAGTTAGTAACAATAATATACAAACTAGTAAGCATCACTTTGTTTTGTTATTCTTATTTTAGTTTACGAGGGAATTGGCATATACCTTCCTACAAACCTTAAATAAATAGAAAAAAAAAACAGTTAGTATTTTTTTTATATTCTCATTATAAGGAATTGACTTGATTTACTTGCATGAGAAACTAGATTGGAAAATAACCATATAAAAATTAAACGTAAGCTTTAACCTTTTGATCTTTTTTTTAAATGAATGTTAGAAATGTGATTATTGATATTAAGAGGAGTGTCCCTCGCGAACGCAACAATGTTGCACAGTTGTCGCTGTCTCTATCCCTCGCGATGCGAACGCGTGCCCGAGAGGAGAAACAACAACATTTTCACGCGTATTTCGTATGTTCCGAATTTTGGAGATTACTCCTATAATATTGCTAATATGTAAAAAAAAAATCTTGTAAAAAAATATTCACTATATTATCTGGGTTTCCTTCGAATCAGAATGTTTCTGTATTGATACATTGTCGAGAAATACTAGCATAAAGTTGGGCCGTTTTTCAACGAAAATTGCCAATCTTTGAGCTCGTGTAACTTTTTAACCGTATATTGAAATGAAATTTTATATTACAGAAACACGTATATTAATGATAAGATTGTTACTGCAAAATTTCAATGACTTTCATTGTTTAAAATTCAAGCAAGGGCCAAACTGCGTTTGTATGGGGCGCGAAGCGGATACTATCCTCTTAAGTAGATTTTAATAATAGAGCATTAGGTAGCTTACTAGTCATTGTTTCCTTTCAAAACATTTCACGATAACACTTGAGCAAGGAATTATATTTAATCAAATAAAAGATAAAAAAAACTCAAGGAGAACAAAACAAAGCCACAGCTCGATAGAAATTTAAAAAATAATTAGAACCGGTCCAGACAGAATTACGTCAGGCGAAACAACTTAGATGCCTATATTATTATGCATGGTTATAGATACTGCCTAGGAAGGCAATTTTGCCGGTTTTCTTATTGAAGGCCACACTTTTGTTCCAGCCTTGACCTTTCGTTGCGGCCTTAAGTTTGTCCTGTCATCCTCTTGAACCTCAATGAATTCCCGTTTTCTGTGGACAGTAAACCAACCTCAGATCAAATAAAAAGTTAATATGGAACTTTGCGAACAAAGAAGTGAGGCCGGCTAAAACTACGCCTTGCCGTGTAGAACACACAATTACACGCACACATGTATTAGTTAACTACGCCTTATCTTGTCAGACGAGCTTTCGATAGCTCGATAACTTGACTGACAAGATAAGGCGTAGTTTCGGTATACGTGTGTGCGTGTAATTGTGAGCTGCGGGAGGCCGGCTAAAACTACGCCTTGCCGTGGCAAGGCGTAGTTTTAGCCGGCCTCCCTTCTTTGTTCGCAAAGTTTCATCTTAACTTTTTATTTGGTCTGAGAAACCAACAGGAAATACTAAGTCATACTCGTTCGTACGAACGACCGCTACTGCCTGTTTCAAGGGTGGAGGTCAAGTGTTAGGTTAGGTCAGGTGTAAGGGTATTTTTCTATAAAATTCCCAGTAGCACCTAAGAGTTCGGTTTTGTGCCGGTTAATTAGTAACCCCTGAAATTATAACGGGATCCATACAACAATAAAAATGGTTGGACACCATGTCATTATCATAATTATCTTATCACTTTTCTAACTTGTATGAGTAAGGTTGCGGTGTATAGATAACTATTAAGTGCTACCTTCGTAGACTATCATGTGAGCCTATTGTCATTTACCGGGCACAATACGAAATCTTGTGCTCCTACGAAAAGTAGTATAAACAAATACAGAAAACTCGCAGGAAACCCGTATTGAATGCAAATGGAGCTTTAAAAAATATAAATCTTAGAAAATAAGGTCCTAGACTCTTTCGAAATCTATGACAAAAACAGAAAAATAAAGAAACGTCAAAGAAGAATTGTGACGTTACTAACGTGCTTATTCCGCGGAAAAAGACAAAAAATGAACGAATTACTTCAGAAACATGGTTGTTCTAATGTTTTCACAGTTCCTGATGGACTTAAAGAGCTTATGTCCGATATTACACGTGAGGTAAGACTGCATAACCTCTTCACAGGATGCGCCGCCATTTTGTAGCTGACGACCTCTCAGACAAACTTAGTGAATCAGGGTTTCTTACAAAGACCAGACAGTGGTCAGGTATGTGAGTGTCACAATGTAGGGCAATGTCTAAAATGGCCTTTTGAAGATTTTTAAAGCCGCAGTGGCTTTAGGAAGGTTTGTCCCTGATGACTTGCATGCATCAGTCTTTGCGCTTTAAAATCCATTTTTTTTAACCGACTTCAAAAAGAGGAGGTTCTCAATTCGTCTGTATGTTGTTTTTTTTATGTTTGTTACGCGATATCTCTGCCAATTGTGGATCGATTTTAATGATTGTTTGTGTGTTTGGTAGGTCATACTTCAGAGGTGGTCCCGTTAAAATGTTATCGAAATCGGTAGAGCAGTTTTAAAAATATCAACAAAAATCTAAAAATTGTTTACATAGATGATATTATCGTTTACTCCGAAACATCACTGTCTTATTGGAGCAGTGCGTTTAGTTGGCTAACAAGTACATACTTATAAACAAAACTTTCCACTAAAAATAAAATTATTTTTTTTTTTTTAAGGGTGTTTTACTTTCTTGTTAAAAGTAATTATATTTTTCTCGTCTAGGTTCTACGCTGGCAGCCTCCAAAGATGCTGGACTTCATAGCCAACTACCTATCAGCGTTACTGATCACCCGCGAGCATGGCATCATGGCAGTCAAGATCCTCGACGACCTGTGTGACTGCAAGCCCTCGGTGTCGGAACACCTCTTACAAATAGGCCTGGAAAGGCCCGAGGTGGATAAGCTGGCTGATATAATTAAAGCCGAGATTGAAGGACATGCACCGGTTGAAGGCAAAGGTAGGAACTTCTAATTCTGCGGTGTCGCCAATAAAAGCTTTAATAAGTATGCTGTGTGCACTTACCCTGAGCGTCGGTATATATAAGCGTACAGTTTGTTCGAAATAAGTAAACCGATCGGAAGTTATCCGTTCCGAACTACCGCGGTGATAAAATCGCTTAATTAAGTGTTTTAATACATAAATATCGAAATTAGTAAACAAAATAATTAGAAATGTGAAACATATATACGACTCTAATTATCTTTACACCGACTCTTTCTATTAAAAAGTGGTTTAGGGGTGTACCCTAAACCACTTGCAGACAACTTCCGAATGGCTTACTTATTTCGAACAAACTGTATCTAGTCTACGTCTAAACTAATATTGTAAGGAGGTAAACTTTGTAAATATGATTTAATTTTTTTATATATTGCTTGCGTTTGAAGTCTACTTTGCTTGTTATTATGAGTAATCTCTAGAACTACTAACTAATCCGTTTCCAAAAAATATACTTTCCATATTCCGCACTGATAAAATAATAATGAAGCTATAAGTACCATTCCTGAGTGATAAAGAAGCCTTAGCCACTTTACCATTTGTGATTTTACATCATAGAATTTAAGTCTTGCAATATTAATTCCTATGTTAATGAAGATTCATTTAACTAGTTTTAAATCCTAACTTAACAGAAAAAGTCAAAGAAACTGCGATATTAAAGAAGGTGTTGAATGTAATTCCCTTGGACGAGGAAATGTCTGCCAAGGTGTGTCCGGTAGCCAGAAACGCGTACAAAGACTACTGGTACCGAAAGGCAACACTCAAAAAGGTATTTAAACGAATATTGATTGGTTAACACAACAGAAAAGTTGATAGGGAATCGATTGCCTTGGTAAAGGCATGTGATGAAGGAAATATAACTAAAAGAGGGAATAAACGCACGGCAATAATGGGGTAGAGGGACGCCAACAAAGCGCCACCCTCGTAACCTCCGTATGGCATAAGATCTTGAAAAAAAATTGGTCTTGATAGGTAGGTACGGTACATGAAATAGAAGCTTATAGCATAGTTACTTTATAATTTTTAATGGAAAAAGTATGATTTTAATCTTCTTTTTAATAATCATCATAATCATTAACAATATAAGTAAATTATATTTTGCAATATATTTTTCATATAAAAAACTCAACTTGAATTCGAAAAAAATATAAACATGTTAGGTAATTATTGTTAATTGTCACCCTCGAAATCACGTAAAACTTATCATCATGCACATAGTATACATCACCAGCGAATGTTTCTAGGTCTAGAAAACATAAGCAATGCAAAGCGCATAAATTATTTTAATATTTCAGTAATTAATTGGTACCTATTGTAAGCAGTTCGATGTCATAATCATTAAAATCGCATCTACTGCAACATTCGTTATTATTAAAACATTCCTTAATAGCCCAATATTACGGCATTTATATCTAATAACAATAGCTATTTAATTGATAGAAGATAGTAAATTTTGACATTTGTGTAATAGTTCTAAATTGACTACAACCTAGGAAGCGTAACTCGGAACAAATTCCGCTCAAAAAGTGGGCCTACTACAAACGAAATGACGACGATTCAAAATTCGAATCACTTGCGATGTTTCAAATAGACATGCTTGGTAATTGGTTTAAATTCAGAGAGAAAACAGGGATTGGTTCACGCGCGTGCTGTAATGTCTGTTATGACATCTGAGTCAAAATGGCGTGGAAAATATTATGCAATAAGTAGACCGGACCAAGTCAATAATAAAACAATATTATAATATATTAGAATATTTTTCGTCGGTTACTAAAAAGGCTTAGATTGGGTACTTTTTCGTTTTGTTGTATGGTGCTAAAACGAACAAAGCCGATGGTTTGCCAACAAGAATTGCGACTTCATCCATTATTGTTGGAGCGTTGAAATAGTGTTAGTGTATTCAATTGGGTCGTTTGTTTGCTCTGATCATAACCTTGGCAATAGGTCACCAGGTTCCTTTAAGGTTTCTGTTGACCTGGTACTTCAGTTGTATGTGGATATTTGTACAAACTGGTACTGCAGTTTTGTGTAACATGGTATATCCCTTTAATTATTTCTAAAAATATTTTTCATCAAAATGCATGGAGCATACTCTGCTAGTTTTCACAGGCATCTAGTCATACTCTCGTCTTTCTAATTGAACTGCAGCTATCCACTTATTTTGCCGAATGGGATCGGCAGGGAAACTAAAAAAAAAACAAAATACATTAGTCTAATAAAAATATCTAAATTTTATCGATTTCCTTTTCAATATTTCATCTAGAAAAAAAACTTTCTAAATTAGGTAAAAAATTGACTGACTTTGAATATAATTATAATAAAAGCTACTACTTACAAGTGAAAAGTGATCTCTGGACATTTTAATCTGGTATGTCTCCTGCACCACTTCGCAACACATGATGGCATGATGATTCACAATGATATTAAGCTAAAACGTTTGACATATGCTCGCTTGCAAGGAAAATGTCCGACTGATGGCGCGCTGGACACAATTTTGAAGCCCCGCCTACTTGGACACAACTTTTGTTGGGTCATTTTCTTAACGCAGTTACATTTCCTGAGTATTATTTATTCGTAGACTACAACTGCAATACACTGCGTTATTGCATTAGACTGTTCGTAAACACATGATTCGTCGCCGTAAATGCTACTAATACCTACTACGTAATGCTAAGATCGCACATTACTAGTATTCTTGTTAACCCCTCGTGCTAGGCTAAATGCTTGTGTAACTAGTGGGTTCACGTCGATAGTGCAATAGGTGGGATTCGAACCGGCAACCACATGATCGCAAGTCCGCCGCTCTAGCCATTAATAGATAATTCAGCATTGGTTATTCAGGGCCTGAAGATGGAGCCAGAAGAAGCGTGGGAGAAGGCCGCACAGCACACGCTAGAAATCTATAAGAAAACTAAACCATCTTTCAGCGAGCTCCATCGAGCTACTGAGAAAATTCAGGTACGAATTTGATAATAACCTATATCTTTGAGAAAATTTATAGATTAAATTATCTTGGAACCCAATGACAACTTAAATAGGAAAAGAATCGGAGTACCTCTTCTTTCCAAGACAGATAGACAAAAAAGAGCTTGGCACAAGAACACATGTTTATAACAAGACAGACTGAATTGCCACAGATCACATTACGCATACAAATATAATTATTGAAATTTACCCATTGCTTATCTAGGCAGCGTACAGAGGGTACCACGTGCGAAGACACGTATTAAGTCACCTGATGCCAGAACAGAAGAAGAAAAAGAAGCCAGGCCGTAAAGTGGAGATGCCCGGCCCACCACTGGACATCGCTAGCTCCAGGGAAATCGACCTGGGGCCGGTCGTCGTAAGTTATTCAAAATGTTGACCAAATGAGTTTGTAAACTTTTAAAACTTATATGAATGAGCTTTATTAATATACTTCTGCGTACTATGTATAAAAATTTGTAAAACTGTGTTTTCTGTTTTGATTTCCATTTTATTTACAATAATCCTTTAGTTGACACTTTGAATTTGTTTATCAAAGACAAAAAAACGTCAGATAACATTCGATATAGTATACTTTGCACTGAAATTAAATTTCAGAATATAAAAATTAAAGAGGACGATGTTGGTGGAATGTTCGATCGGGAGGCAGGGGATAAACTAGGCCTCAAATACGACCCAATGAAGACCATCACCCACAAGGAAGACGATGATTTCCTCATGGACCAATCGGAAAAGAAACCTAAAATCCAGATAGGAGGATATGTTGAACCACCAAAAGGACCCAAATTCCAGGTGATGGATGTGTCAGTGAAAGCTGCTCCGATTCCTCCGCAAGGTTTGTATTGGATGTGCCCAACATACCTATTTGTATTTGGTCGACAGAACTCCCATAATATTCTCTAAAAATCAAAATCGACACTGGCCTAGTGCGGGCTAGCACATTTCATCACGATGTATTCCTTCACTATTAAATTGAATTGTAGTGTTCAGTTGTAAAAAAATAACAAACAAATAATCAACACCAAGTGCAGCCTTTGCCTTGCAGATAAATAGTTCAGCAAAATTGGTATGGAGCCAAAAGTCAGAGTATCTTTTGGTATAACAAAAATTTTACCCACCGGATCAGACGCAGTATTCAAGCTACTGCACGCGGTCAGGGCTTCATCGGAGGGATTGCCTGACTTTATCTTATTGATGTAGTACAAAATATAAAATATGCTGTCATTAAAATTGTCTGCTCCTTTCAGTCATGTCCTTGGATAAAGAATCGGAAATGTATAAGAGCTACAGTATGCCTACTACCGAAGATTATTCCAATTACGCACCTAGAATTTCATTTGCGGTTGTAAGTTTTAATCGTTTCTTCATCATCAATATAACTGCCGTATTATTCTAGGTGGTTGCAATCGCGAGTACTACACTAAAGGTACTGAGTTCGATAGCCAAGTCGAGCAGGGTTTTTTAGTTTTTCTAAGAAATTATCGGTCGCATCTCGGAATTTGGATTTGCCCTTAGGCTCACGGTATTACTTGGTACAGTCAGCGGCAAATGAATCTGAGAAAACAGATTTTTCACTTTTATATGAGCAACTAGAGAAATTAAACTTTATTGCAATGGGATCACTGATCACAACGGGAGACTGCCTCGTTGGTCTAGTGGTCCCAATCGCGACTGCTACGCTCGAGGTCTTGGGTTCGATCCCCAGGTCGAGCAGTGTTATTGAGTTTTTCTATGAAATTCTCAGTAGCAGCTCGGAGTCTGGATTTGTGCCCGGTGAATGGCAATAGGCTCGCCCCCTATTACATGGGACCCAAACATACCGGCGAACTGTGGGTGTACATTAAGTACACCTCTGCCTAACCCTTCGGGGAATACAGGCGTGATGGTATGTGTGTGTGTGTGTGAGTGTGCAATGGGATCAAAACTCAAACTATTTATTTGCATTCTAAGGTTTAGGGTTCATAAGTATAACATTATGTACAGCTTAGCACCTTTTTCAGGTGTTGCAAATTTCGAGGGCTCCTAACAAATACATTTCATTCTAAAAAATATATTGCTTCGTTGAGATAAGGTTTAATTGACTGAGTTGTTCACATCGTTTTGACCACATATATATGATGCTGACTGTATCTAAACATTCCGGCGAACTGTGACGGTGTGTGTTTTGTTTATGTTGTTTCGTCCACAATCTTCATCGGTTTTTAGTACTAAGATCATTTTGTAGGAGCCAAAAGTGATAAGGGAGCTGGTAGTGGAAGACTCTCAGGAAGTACCAGAGATAGATTCGATAGATGGAGAGCCTACGGTGTTACCACCTACAGAATTTGAAATTCCTGAAGAGTTACCAGGTAAGATTTTGTAATTTGTCTCAAAATATCGATATTCGGTGTAAATTTCGAAGTTTAAATTTCGAGAAGGCACATCCATTACTTATAGACGAAACGAGTGACTAGAGTTATGAATGTGATAATGTAGTATCACTACCTACTAAATTGCTTATAGGGAGCAAAAATTGGTAGATGATTGTCAGGGAAAATTATATTATTACATTTGAAAAGACGTGAACCTATTGTGATGTGAAGACGGGTGGATAGGGGAAGTACATATTTCTTTTCATTTTCATGAAAAAAAAAACAACATTAACTTTTGCTATTAATCTCACTATAGTCTATCTACACTAGAGGTCCTGGGTTCGATCCCCAGGTCGAAGAAAATGTTATTTGGTTTTTCTATGAAATTCCTAGTAGCAGCTATGTTATATTATTTTATTGATACAGTTTCACTTCAAAGTCTATGTTTAATGGAAAATTATACCCAATAGTAATCATACATCAATATTGCGATCGTGAGAAAATAAGATAAGGAAGTCGCAAATCTTATTTGATAAGATAATGTGTGTCATTACATTGGACATACATTGTGAGCTGATAGACTCATCAAATATTAGATAAAGAGGCGCAGATTCAATAATATTGAGAACAGGTCTTATCCTAGACTATATAGAAACTTTGCTTTCGCAGACAATTAATGAAAAGACTCGGAAATATTTCAGTACCTACTAACTGCCTCCAACAGACGTTGAGTTTTACCAATTTTCTGCGCAATTTTCTTAATTTTGTTCCGTATGAACCTTCTTCAAATTACTAGAAAACATTTAAAAAAAGATGAATGAAATCGGTATAGTCGTTCTCAAGTTATAGCGTGACCAAGGGATTCATCCTACTAGCCTACTTCTAATCCTACTAATCCAACTTACTATCCTATTTAAATAATTAAAATGTAAAAGTTTGTAAGGATGGTTGAATGGATGGATGTATGTTTGTTACTCTTTCTCGCAAAAACTACTGAACGGATTTCGATGAAACTTTGCAGTATTATTATTTATAAATCAGAATAACAGGCTTTAACTTATAATGATATTTTGGAAAAATTCCACAGGATTGGGAAAGCTAGTTTTTATAAATATAGATTGGTTATCAAGTGTTGATTTGTTTTACAGGTGAAGATAACAGCACCCAGGCGTCATCAGGACCACATTCAGAACACAACACTGATACTGAAGATACTGGCGTAGAAGAGGATGTGAATGCTGAATGACTTTGAACGTTATGTTTAAAAGATTAAAATTGGTTTCTACTTGAAAATTTTAGTGGCAGTGCCGTTAGATTGTTGATTTGAACAATCAATTTGAGAATTGGTAGCTTATTTTGTTAAAAAACCTTTTATCCAAAGTTTTTAAGATTATAGAACCTAAGTTCACGACCCACTAGAATTAAACTCATTTTTCGTTGTCAAATTTCTATTGATGTAATAATAAATTGATTAAAATGAACAAAACAACAGATTTATTTCTTTTACCACCTCAAATACAGGACAGCTGCAAACTAGCACTGCCTGAAGGACTGAAAGACCTCATGAGTGATATTACTAGAGAAGTAAGTTAAATTGACTTTAATAATAATTAAAATAGGTAAATTCAGAGATAGTGGATTAATTATATAAAATCGAAATATCACTCACTCACTCTTTAATGAAAACTCCATAACAGTGTTAAAGCCTAGAAACAGATAGGTACCGCATCCGCTAAGGAAGGATTTTGGGAAATTCCTTCAGAGTTCGATGTCGAACGAACGCGGGTAATATGTACCACGGGTGAAAGCCAGTAAGAATATAGAAAAAAAAGAATGTAGTAATAATACTACGAATACAAGAGCCACTTTCCAGCCCTCCCTAAAGTTAGACAATCCATCGTTCTTTGAAAGTTCTTGTTGGAAGGATCGAATGATCTGCCTAGCTACGACCCAAACATTAAAGACTAGTTCCAAACAATCAGTTGTGTGTATTCTAGAGCCAGAGCTCAATGGGGTATATTGTATTATGTGCTCCATCTGGACAGGAGTTCAACTAATAATTATAAACTAATAAACACTAGGGGTTGAACATCCCATGGCATTTGGGCCCTATAGGGCTAGGGGAGGCAAAGAACTACGGTTTTTCTTAAGTAAGCATAGGTTTGGTTTCATACTTACGAAGTACCGTGGCTCCAAGAAACCGTAACCCCCGTAAGTGGCTTACGATTCATGAGGATTTTCCGTGCTCTCCAAAAAAGGGGGAGAAACACATAAAGCAATTAAAACTTCTACTTTAATGTAAGTACTAATTTGGCACATGGTTGGAAATAGTCTATTCATTGCCTGAAGTAATAAATAATTAGATAGAAATGGTATATCATCTTTCTTCCAGGTTCTAAGATATCAGCCAAGAGACTTAAACAAGTTCATAGCCGACTACCTATCAGCTCTGTTGATAACGCGCGACAACTTGTCCATTGCTGGCTACTTATACAAAGACATTTGCAAGTGCAAATGTGAACCAGAATTGCAACGTGAACTAAGAGATATAGGTTTACCCGAATCGGAAATCAATACTGCAAGAGATATTATTAAGAAATATTTTGAAAAGGGTCCAGGTATATATCTCTTGAGTATTTCAGTAGAGTAGATAGTGGATTCGAAACACAAACCTCTATGAAATTACATACTGTTACTAATGAGTTTGAAGAAAAACATGATGATGATGTGACTAAGTAAACTCCATTAAACCTTCTTGTTTTGTACACTAGTATTTTCTTCTGTAGCAATACAATTGTACAAGAAAACCTGTAGGATCATAATACAAATATTAGGCTAGATTGTCTCATTGCATATACCTACATGAAAATCGTTGAATCTCTGTCTTTCAACTTCGACGTCAAAACAAAAGAAGCTTTTAGCAAAAAAAAAAACATCAACTTACCTACAAGCTACGTAATAAAGTCTTACATTGATTGACTACACCGCACGCATGCTAAGTACTTATGCACAGGCTTAAACCGGAGGGTATCTCATGAATTTTTGCCCAGGAGTTTCTTAAAGTAGGTACGTAATTGAGTTTAAAGATGGGATTCTGGTAAATTCCCATGCGGTTGTGGTTTCTAAAAACGATCGTGCTGGGTAACAACAACGCGCATCAAATCAAACCATTTATTAATTCAATACATTCTAGTTCTTAGAAAACATCATCATCAATTAGGTACATTGTCCCACTGCTGGGCAGGGGTCCCCGGATAACGAGAGGGATTGGGCTATCCGCGCTAGCCGCGCTAGCCTTCTGCGACATGCAACGCAACAATACTAAACTTGACATGTAGCTCGCACTAAAATGAAAGGCGTTTTACTAACCTCGTTTAAACACATCACAGTCCAAGAGAGCAATCTTATGCTGCATCTAGTAAAGGAAACCAGTATTGATGAAGACATGATGGCCGCCGTGCAGAACGCTATCCGTACGGCGTTCCTACATCATCAAGCACACAATACTACTTTATACGAGGTAAACTGTTTTTCACTTCTGTCAAAACTGTCTTCACTTCTCAAAATGTGGGTATTTTTTTTTAGTACAATCAGACTTTTCGTAATAATTAATTCAATTATTTAAAATGATGTAGGTATCTACTTATCTAACATTTTTAAATTGATCGTCGAATAACAAATAAGTTTTTTTGGCGAATAAAATTGCCATCGTAATTAAGCAAAGGAAATAAATTCATACAGCCTGCTCAAGTTTATTGACTTGTTTATTTGAAGTAAGAACTTATTAATAGAGAGTTCTGGCATAATTATTATTTTCAATAGATCATCGAATGCAAAGAAATTGGTTTTGTTTTATTTTTATTTGCCATCTAGGAAATAAACTTATACAGCCAACTTTTAAAAAAAGATTTTACTTGTAAATGGAAGAATGGAGAGTTAATAGAAGGTTCTAGAATATATATATATATATATATATAAATAATAAAAATTTAAGTCAAAGTTTTAAACTTTTAGCACTAGATGGCGCGGGCGTTTCCTAACATTTGACCTCTCAGAAGAAACGCTGAAACAAAACGTTTAATTAATTTGTCTTTTAAAATCCAGAAATAGTTGTTTCACATTATGTGAGCGTCACAATCATGTACGGCAATATGTCGAATGGCCTTTTCAAAATGAATTATTTTATAAAATTCCCGCTTCGCATTTATTAATGAATCCGAATTAGATGTACAAACGTAGGTACCCCTCTTTCAAACCCTTCGAGAAATACAATCATGGTATTATCTATGATCTTCGTGCAACAGTCCTTATGCATGCATGTGGTCAGCGTGTATCTCAACCATATTATGATGACGAACCATCGTACGACGATACCAGTTCAATTGGACATTTTGATACGTCACAAAAACTCAAAAGAACTGGACAGGTTTGAGCGAATACCTAGTCTAGTACTCACATTTCTAACTGCACCTAGTCAAATCATGATTAACAGTAACATTACAATAGAAAACGTATTTTAGTCATCATCAGACAGTGAACATGATGAGATGATGTGCGCAGCAAAACACACGCTAGATTTGTACAGGAAGACAGCGCCAACTGAAGAGACCTATGAAATGATGGCTGAAAAGATACAGGTAAGAAAACATAACAAAAAATATTGTAGATACTTTCTAAAATGGAAAAACGTCAACGCGAGGCATGGTACAGACACAGACAGGTAATGTGCCTCTCTGAAGTTATCCGCAAATGGCTAAGCAGTTTTAATTCTAAATTTCCAAGATAATGTATTCCTCATTTTAAATTCATTCATTCCCTTGGTTCATTCAATTCATTTGTTTATTTATTACAAGGAATAATATCAGTAACAGACACAAAGAATTGAGTGCCAATCAAAAGTAAATTTTTAATCTTCACAAATAATAGGAAAATCATTTTAAATGGACTTGTTTTAACATTTCTTCTTTTCACAGACATCATATCGAGCTTACGGATTGAAGCGAGAATGCGAAACAAAAAATTCTATTCCGAAGCCAGATCATACGAAATCAACTGACAAGTCCGCCACTCTGAACGAACTTAACAGGACCAGCTCGTACGATATCGCATCCCCGAAGACTACGTACTCCGAAGGAGTGTCAGAGGAATCGTGGCCTGAGGTAAGGACATTCAGAATTAGTTGTGTGACTAACTGCATAATTATGACTAGATGAGGATGAGGATAATAATAGTGATCTATATGTAACATAAGCTGATGTTTCACTGCAATTTACTAATTTTCACACATTATGTTTTATAGGACAAAGAAATAGCATTATCATCAAGCATGAACGCAAAAAGTAAGTTCTGAAAAATAGAAGCAAGTGAAATTAGAGTTAAGATTTTCTACGCAAATGTTAAGGAAATGTGGTTCTACGTGCTAATGAATAATTCCCGTCCAACAGGAATCACTACGATATCTTCAACCTCTCTAGCGGGCTCATACCTGTCTCTGCCATCATATAAGCCCTACTCTGCGCACGACTGTGATGTTTTGTCAGATTTAGAAGAGTTCCCCGAAAGAGAACATGCGTACATAGATTATACTGTTGAAAATCCACATATTTCCGTGGTGACGGAGGATAAACTGTTTTACAAAAGAGGTAAGAAGATCAGTTTTAATGAAGATGAAGCAAAGATGGGCCTTGAAGTTGATGACGATTCAATATCAAGGGACGAATCGGATCCTGACACGTTTTTCCATGGCGACGTGATGAAGATTTATATAAATGATGAACCAAGTGCAGAGATAGATCGAAATGATGTACATTTTAATGAATTACCTGATGCTCTAGAAGTTGAAGCCGAGAAACAATGCGTCATAAATGATGTAGGTGGGAGTCGTTACTAGTTACCAAAGCAAAAACGATCAGAAGAAGAGTTACTTGCTAAGTTCCTACGGATTTTATAGTTATAACATATATTTAGGACAATATTTTCGTTTTAAAGATTTAATCTTGTTGAGATGCTTTCAATTGATTATTTTTTGCAAATACTCAGCTCAGTTAATGTTGTAAGATTTTATGTTGAACATTTTATAATATACAACGTTGCTTCGGAAGGAATGATACAATTGATATTTTCTTTTGTTACTGATGCACGATTTTAATAATAAATATTTTTAAAGAAAACAAATAATTTTATATTTTTATTTATTTATAATACAGACCTTAATATAAATTGTAAAACGTATACAATTATGTAATATATATTTTTGGTCAATAATATAGTTTATATGTATCATACATAGCCTTAATAAAATCTAAAACTTATATTCTAAAAACGTGTGGGATAAAACAGTGCACTTTAACTAATTATGTAAATGCTTTGACTTTTATTCAACAAAATATAATTATTTTTAGCCCCCAATACACTGAAAATAATTAAAAAATGTGAGGAAATTTCTCATAATCTGTACTAGAGTAATTTGTATGCTAACATTTTAAAATGAATTACCTAATGAATTAGCTACTTGTTAATAAGGAGGCTGTTTTTAGAGCATTTTAACCATCTTTAGCATTTCAATTTTTAACAATCTTAGAAATTACTTCTCTGCATCAATATGAATCTATGGTATAATATCAGACACATTTTATGTGTGACACAGATTATATAGTGAATGGAGGCTACACTGAACAGATAACATACTTAAATTATACAAATAAACAACATTTTCAACAATAAATAAATATGAGATTGGAAAATCAAATAAAAGTACACATGAATAAAATATTTACCGCTGGTCTATTACGTCATTAACTATTTAAAAGTAGCACAGAGTATTAAAATTTTAAAATTGCTAGTTGAAAATAGCTTTACACAACAAAGAATAACTAGCAACACTTATCGCTAAAAGCTTTTCGCGAAGGTAAATAGAATAGAGTTTTTTCGTACAAAGTTACATTATTTTGCCTTTAACTAAAATATAAGTAGATTTAGCTAAATTATAAATATATCTAATTTTCTAGTTACGGTAATATTAGGTTTAGTGTTAAGCTAAGGGTTTAGTAGAAATCACAGCAAAATTCAACAAACGATGCTTACATACGTACATTTTATTAATTGTGATTTGAAATTATGCTTACAACGTTTCCTAGGAAAACGAAACATGGATAGACTAGTGGAATGATCCCCTAAAAATAAATAAAAATAAATTGTTCGAACAAAATCTTAACTCTAAAATTAAATCTTATGTACAAGTTTCGTTATAATTATGCGAAGTTGTAAAAGTGGCGACATAAGTCTATACTATATTTTTATATATTAAAAATAACGAAATTATTAAAAAATAAAACTTTCATTATAATATTTTTTGAGTTGAGCGATCAATTTTTTAGAGATCTCGTAACTTATACTTTGGTATTCCAAATAGTTTTTTTTTAACTAAAGCTGGCTATACACTACAAATAATGAGACACGTATGCCAGCATTGTCATGGGTACAAAATAAGGTGCTTACGTAGTGAAGGGTTCTTATATGGTGTCCACGCCACCGCCAAGCATTTTATTTCCATATTCACTAAGCACCTGAAATGAATACATAAAAAGTTAGTTCTCCATTTATGTTCGCATCATAACGAGAAAAAATACTTCTTTTAAGAAAAAAAATATAGTATTCTGTTTTAAGAAAATAAGCATGTATTTTTTTGTAACTTTGTAAAAAAAAATAATTGCCAATGATATTAAGTAGGTATGACAATTTTCATAGATGCTTTCTACGTCTCATACTTTATTTCGCTGCTGCACAAATTACATAGTGATTAAGAAACTCCAACCTTATACACGAAGATATAGTGATGTCTGTTGGAGAGCGAGTGCGGTCGCTGCGCGCGCAGCTGTCGCACGACGCGCGGCACGTCGGCGCCGGCCGGCAGCGCGCGCGCGCTGATGTCCAGCGCGATCAGCGCCGCCGACCTGCCCGCGCCCGACGCACACGTCACTATGCACGGCCGGATACCTGTGGGGAAATCACTTGTTGTTACTATCATTCGGCCATACAAACTCTTCTAAACCTCTATCACCAGTTTATTTTGTGCCTGTGTCACCTAAAAAACTTAAGAAAAAAATAATTCAAATAATATTCTAGGGTCCACAAAAAAGTTACTCCTTTTTAATTTGAATGCAAATTACAGGAAATGAATCCCGATTGAGCCCTTTTTTTAACAATTTCGGATGTTGAAGGACCATAGCAGTTTCTAGAAATACTTCGAAGCAATTAGCACCATTTTAATATTATGTTTTTATGAGTGACAGAAAAAATAAACTAGGTAAAGCCTTATTTTTGAGGTGGTAGCTGCTATTATATTCAGTTGTAATGGAAAAAATATCAGAACCGATGTCAAAT
Source organism: Subacronicta megacephala (assembly GCA_958496365.1). NCBI lineage: Eukaryota > Metazoa > Arthropoda > Insecta > Lepidoptera > Noctuidae > Subacronicta > Subacronicta megacephala. The sequence goes on along the minus strand of OY292531.1, from coordinate 12,494,286 downwards.
CATTCTATCTCCGCGATCTTCAGTACTTTAAACTGAAAGTTGTGGAACATGCATAGGGGTGATTCAGATGCTTCTCGATTAAAGGTAGGTATTAAAATTTTGCCTTTGGACGTCAACGTCACTTTAAAAAAAAAAGAAAAAGCTTACTAGCAATGTGGTGTGTCGCACATTACAAGTTATCTTGTTAACACCTCGTGCTAAGCTAAATGCTTGTGTTACGACTTCGCTGGTCACCCTGTAAATATTTATTCTTATCTCTAGTGATAAAAACTACTAAAAGAAGAAAAACTAAAATATAATCTTACCATCAACTTCGGAGGCTGCCTTCATCCTCCCCAGAGTACCGTTAGTAGGTACACCACGCCTCAGCTGTTCTTCAGCCCGGGCTGGTGAGTATACATTCAAACCGTTGCCTGAACCACCTTCGTCACTCCGAAGCTTCGACAGATTGTTGAACGAAGAACGATTCTGATCTCCATAGATCACTTCCACACCTGGAAGATAAATGTGGTTGTAGCGAGGGTTATGGAACTTTTCGTCAAGTCATAGAACAATATTGAATTGTAGGACATCACTTCACTACATATTATAAAAAAAGTCGTCCCAATGTCTGTCTGTCCCTGTGTATGCTTAGATCTTTAAAACTACGCAACGGATTTTGATGCGGTTTATTTTAATAGATATAGTGATTCAAGAGGAGGGTTTATATGTATAATACATACATATTATAGTGCAGAAAAGTCGAGAAACACACGAGTGAAGCCGTGGGCGGAAAGCTAGTAATTAATAAAGATGATAAAAAACAGATTCTATAATAATTTAACCTCTTTTTTCTTATAAAGGAAACAGTGTAAACGTAACTAATAAGTTCCATGATTCATACAGTAATTATATCTTGTAAAACAACTTTAACATTGTGGACCGCAATAAATGAATTTAAAAAGTCTTGTATTTGTAGCCAAAACAGAAACAAAACTCTTAATCCTTTGAGAGGTAACTATAGTCACTCTCTGGACAAGCCTATTTGCTGATAAACATGGAATCAGTCTTTCTAACCATGATAGAATAAAAATATAAAAACGTATCTTAACAAACCTTCTTCATCATACTCTTTGGCAGTCTGCGAAATTTTCATGTAACTTCTCATCTCACACAAGAAGTCTATAACAGAATCATAATCATCGGGGACTCCCTTCGCAGGCCAGAAGTACCAGAGGTGAGTGATCTCCCTCCAAGTCCTGGTCCCAAGGTTGATGAGCTGTACACTCGATACGGCGTACTTATCGCGCTGTTCACGTTTCTTCAAGATGATCTTGAAGTCTCCGAAAATTCGCTTGTTGTCTGAGATTTCTGATGGTGGAAGATACTCATAGCATTTTTCCTGGAAATAAGAGTTGTCATGTGAGATTGATAAGGCAAGGAATGTTCTGTGATGTTAAGGCAAGCTATCGCGTAACTGGACACCAACTTTATCTGTCGAGACTGTAGCTGTAGAAAAGATATGCCGTTTCTGTCTGTCCGTCAGAATTGATTGACAAGTTTTAAATTTATCTTAATATACACGAAATGTATATCAAATAAATATACCAAAACCGTACAGTACCTATGCTTAGATAAATAGTATCTTACGCAATCGACGAACAAATCGAAAGAATATGTATCATATGAATATGAATTGACATAACAATCATAAATACCTACTCGATCACTCGTCATTTCCCTATTTTGTTACTATTCGAAATTTTATATTGCTACTTGTCTAGGCCTTCTAAATGATATAGATACCGAATTTTAATGTGTGAGTTAATATTATAATTGGTTGCGAAACAAGTAGAAAGTAGGTTATCATCGCAAACCTAACGTACAAGTGTAAAACGTAGGATATTAACAGCTAAAACAAAAACTCTAGCAAAAATCTTAAAAAAATGACTACAACATTATTGTATTGAAATATTTATCGCATCTCGCGTCTAACATAACTGGTATAGATTTAGTTAGTCATAGGAGGCATTATTACCGAGCTAATTTCGAACTATTTAAAAAGCATTAGATTACTCACTGCGCCGATAGATGGCGCTGTTTGCAGCTCTACTTACCACTCCATTCTCCATGTACTCTGTGAGCATGACGACAAGCCTGGAATTCTGTTCCCATATCATCCGCCAAAAGTCCACCACGGTGTTGGAAAGCGGCGCTTGGCTGGCGATGTAATAGTTACGGATGTTACCCGGACCCTGAGGTTGAAAGAGGTTTTAGTTAAATTAACATATCACACCATCAAGTCTGTATTCCCATAAGGCTCTACACAGACGGACTGCATTTCAACTGCAAATTGCAGTTCGGATGCAGTTTGAATGCAGTTGACACGACTGCAACAGAACTGCAAACCACGTGTAGTCACAGTTCACACGATTGCACGCCGATTGCAATTCAACTGCAATCGGACTGCACGTTTGGTATGCAGTTCTATAAACTGCATCCGAACTGCATTTTTATTTTATTGTTTAAAAAAAAAAGGTTACTAGGGTCACACATTACTAGTATTCTTGTTAACCCCTCATGCTAAGCTAAATGCTTGTGTTACGAGTGGGTTCACGTCGGTAGTGCAATGGGTGGGGTTCGAACCGGCAACCATATGATCGTAAGTCTGACGCCCTAGCCATTAGGCTACCGACCCTTCAAAATTTGCAGTTGGATTGCAGTTGAAATGCAGTCCGTCTGTCTAGAGCCTAAGGGTTAGGTAGAGGTGTACCTACTTATGTTGTACAAAAGTACACCTACAAATCCAAACGCCGAGCTGCTACTGAGAAATTTTATAGGAAAACCTCATAACACTGGGACTTGAGAATCAAACCCAATCCAAGCGCATTTACGACCTAGAATGAGGCACAACAGACACTAGCTGTACATGGTATTCGTCGCAGTGCCTTTTTCTATATTTTTTTTTAATGTTCACGCCCGTGTATTATATAAAAACGCTGAAAAGCTGTATCTATGCGCAGTTCAGCTTTAATATGATCATTGGATTGCCTTGAACCTCAAACCCAGGAGTAGGTTTTAGGTTCTAATCCAACCTCAAACTATTTGGAGCGATGTGCTATTAAATTAATCCTTCAAGCTTCAAGTATTTAATTAGTCACATTTTTTTACAAAAGCTGACTAGCAATGCGGGTTGCACATTACTAGTATTCTTGTAACTAGTATTGTTTGTACTAAGCTAAATCTATAGTCTTGTATTTTTTATATATTGTCTTGATTATGATAAATAAATATAAAGAGTAGGAATACAATCTCACCGTTACAAAATTAGCGTTGATATACTCCGTAGTCGGATCATTCCCGAGCCTCTGCAAAGGAACCCTGGTCTCTGGGAGTGGCAGCACATTGGAGTAGCGGTTCTTGTCCTCGCAGCCGGGAGGCACTTCGTCAGGCCTCACGGACACGGAGGGGATCTCCGAAAACTCTGTTGTCATGGACTCGATGTCCATCGCGAAGCTCGCGAGAGCTGCGTACTGCATCGGATGGGAGGTGACCTGGAATCAACGATATTGAAATATTAGATAGGAACGATAGATGGAGTGAGACAAGCATAGTGAGGGATGTCCGCCGACAGGTAGAGCGACGACTTGCTGGACTAGTGTTTTGCCTCTCCATTTTTTGCTGGATCCACGAGAGCAAGTTGTCATTCGTCGTCCGCGACCTCTGGGAACGGTTCCAACCCCTCACCTGCCAAGCCACATGAGTGGGACGGGGCAACACCTACCAGGCCTCCATTAAATGATTAAATGATATTTATTTCTGTAAATAGCATAAAATAACATAACATACCATTACGCCTGTATTCCCCGAAGGGTTAGGCAGAGGTGTACTAATGTAAACCCACATTTCGGAGTATGTTTAGGTCCCATGTAATAGGAGGCGAGCCTATTGCCATTAACCGGGCACAAATCCAGACTCCGAGCTGCTACTGGATATTTTCATAGAAAAACCCAATAACACTTTGCTCGACCTGGGGATCGAACCCAGGACCTCTAGCGTAGCAGTCGTGCTTGGGACCACTAGACTAATGAGGCAGTTCTGTAAATAGATCTTTTAAAAACTCTTTTGCAAGTCGAGGTGTAACAATTGTTTTAAAACCTCTCAGAAGAAATGCCGAAACAAACTCAGAGAATCATGGTCTCCTTTAAAATCCAGACAATAGTTAGATATATTATTAGATATGCGAGTTTAACAATGTAGGGCAAAATCTGAACAGGCCTTTTGAAGAAAGAGCCTTAGCAGCTTTGAGCTTGTCCAACTACAGTCATCGTGTAACTCAATCATTTTTAGGGAGCATAACGACCCGTCATTTCAGGACATACCTCGTCATCATAGGCAGGGTTCCCGTAGCTCCTCTTGCTGGCCCTGAGGCGGTGGTTGCCCTTCCTGTGGCCCACGCTGACGCTGTCCAGGCTATAGGCATCCAAGGAGACGGGGGTGCAGCGCTGCGCATAAACGCCGCGGCGACCGCGGCGACGAACTACCAACTGGAATAAAGATGATTTATTTGGATGATTTGGATAAATATAAGCCACCCCTGGTGTTGCTACTATGTGAAAGATGTGTTGACAAGAGATTTTTTTTAGTTTTCTACTACTACTAAAACCTGAGCTAGATACCCTACGAAATCTCATCATCTAGGTGATACTACTGTTCTAGATGAAGTTAAAAAAATAGGCTTATAACTAATAAAGTTAATTTGAAATACGAACTATATAAATAAAAACGAATGGCTAAATGATTTGTTAAGTGCAAAACTCGAGAGCAGATGATCCAATTCAGTGAATGTTTTTTTTTTATATTCCTTGAACTCCTAGAAACCTTTTAGTGAAGGGAAAAATGCACGGAAAAACGTAAAAACCATATTTTTCTTTGGATATTAAGTCTATGGATGATGACTCAAATTTTTGGGGTTGTAAAAGTCGAATTAGTAGTATGCATGAAGTCAATTCTAATTTGGACAGGACAATGCCTGTTGGGTCAGCCAGTTTTTTATTATAATTATTTCCAGACATAAGCTGCAATATTAATGTAGTTAGCCAATCGTGTAGGTAAAGATAAGTTATGTTATTTAAACGAACGACAAATAGTTTCAAAACTATAGCTAATAAAAACCTATTATTCGAGTTCCATAAACAACATCCCTAAGAAGATGGGATCTCAGAGAGAATTCATGGGAAACAAAAGAAATTTACACATATTAGGAGAGTAATTTATGTAATTAATGATTACATTTAAAGCAAGGAGCTTACAATTGCAAAGTACTATTTCTATACGTATTTTACAATTTAAAGTTACTGCAAGTCATTTTAATTAAGTTCTTAATTACCTACGTTTGGATGTAATCCTCATGTCTCTTGTGTATATTGCATTATTTCTGTATTGTAAATAATGACAAACAAGCACATTGGCCGCATGATGGGTTTTTTTTTTTTAAAAAAAAGCTTACTAGCAATGTGGGTCACACGTTACTAGTATTCTTGTTAACCCCTCGTGCTAAGCTAAATGCTTGTGTTACGAGTGGGTTCACGTCAGTAGTGCAATGGGTTAGGTTCGAACCGGCAACCATATGATCGCAAGTCAGACGCCCTAGCCATTAGGCTACCGACGCTTAATATATAATATATAGGCCCAATTCCTCCCCCAATCCCCTTCCTTCTCCTTTTCTCCATCCCCTCCCTTTCCCTAAATAGGCTCGGCAACGCATCTGCAACTCCTTTGGTTTTGCAGATGTCCATGGGCGGCGATGACTACTTACCATCAGGTAGCTCGCCTGCTCGTTTGCCGAGTTATCCCATAAAATATATAGATATATCTATATATATAAAATCCTTTGTCCTGAATGACTGACTGACTGACTGACGGAACAACGCACAGCCTAAACCGCTGATCGTAGAGACCTGAAACTTGGAGAGTGTATTCTTTGTATGACGTAGGCATCCGATAAGAAAGGATTTTCTGAAATTATACCCCTAAGGGGGTGAAAAAGGGGGGCAAAGTTTGTATGGGACAACGTGATTCCTTGGTGCAATCTGCTTCAAATTTTGCATAAACGTTCTTTAACAGAATTGATGGAAGACGTGTTTCGTATTTTATTGAAATTCATCCCCTAACGGACTTAAAAAAGGGGGGAAAGTTATTTTCGGGATGATTTGCTTCGATTTTGATATCAATACTCCTTAGTGCTTTTGATTTAATTTACTTTTTATTTTGGCACATGTCATGTCATGTTTATAAACTCAATGTGATTTTATTCAAGAAACGTTGGTTGATAAACATATAAAATGCTTTCTATGGCACACAAAAGTGGAATTGAGATTGAGAGGCATACCATAGAACCCTTCTTAAAAATGTTAGAGGCAGCAATAGAGTGATGGGTGGAGTTACTGTGCTGCTGGCACGGGAATTCCGTCAGATTCTGTTGTACCTAGAGGAACCCGAGCAGACGAAGTCGGAGCTTCCTTGACATCGTCATACCTATGACCCAACATAATGATTATCTTTAAAAATAAATACGAGAGAGATGCGTCTGCTGGAGAGTTTTCTGAGCTATTACTTAAAATAGTAAATGGAGATTGTAAATATGTTTATCATCTTTCCTGAATACAGTAGTGACAGGTGACTATGACAGATCTTAGAGTATATCCTGTTTTTTCTAATATACAAACGAAGTCTATAGATTGGCACTTAAGCTATGTAACGGGACTAGACTGAGAGTATCAGCATTGCACAAAAATATTAAAAAGGTCACTGTGATTACTGGATGTGCTCAGGGCGATTCAGTTTTCATAACTCGAATGTGTGAATTGATGCCTATGTTTTTAAGAAGATGCTTTGTAATAATATAAATAAAATTTCAGTCATTAAGGGTAGCAGGCATAGATTTAAGGGAAGAACGGCTTCTCACACGGGAAATTCTACCTTGCCTGTTACTGTATTAAAAGCAGTCTGGTCATTTTGATACCAGATAGAAAAACCAATGTGGTATACAAAGAAGTGCAATTTTAATTCTTGAGAGGAAAGTGGTCTTCCGGTATTTGTACCTCCTCATTGAAATCGACCCTACGAGGCGTCCAGAATAACCATCGCTCTAGCTAAAAGGACATGAATAAATTAATTAAAAAATTACATGTTATTTTTATATTTCAATAAAATAATATAGTGGAGCAAATTATTTGGTCTTAATTTTAGATAATTTACAATATCCCGCCGGAAATAGAAAAAAAAATAACAGTCAAAATCGTGTTGTCCACGCGAGCGAAGCTGCGGGCGGAAAGCTAGTATATATATATATATGGTAAGCGGCTACTGCAGTCTATAAACTTGAACTGCTTTAGTCATTAATCCTATACTGTCCTACATTTGAGCACGGGTCTCACTTTCAGAATGAGAGGGGTTACACTACAGCCTTCTATGTTAGCCTACTATGGGTTGACGGCAAAGACTATTAATTGGTTCACGGACTTCACACGCTGTCGAGAAAAACAAGTTTCCTCTTAATGTTATCATTTTCACGCAACAGAAGACAAAGCGAACATACCATGCCGCCTGTATTGCCTTGCCCGAAGGGTTTGGCAGATGTGTACTAATATACCCACATTTCGCTAATTCTCTTTGACATTTCCACACTCCATACTCCGAGCTGTAACTGGAAATTTCATAGAAAAACCCAATAACACTGTTCGACCTAGGGACCTAGGGTCTTGCTTAGGACCACTAGACTTATGAGGCAGTCAAAAAAAAAGTGAAAGAAGGGTTAGGCAGAGGTGTACTAATTTACACCCACACTTCGCCGGTATGTTTAGGTTCCATGTAATACAGGGTGAGCCTATTGCCATTAACCAGGCACAATTCCAGACTCCGAGCTGCTGTTGAGAATTTCATAGAAAAACACTTTGTTCGAACCCAGGACCTCTACCGTAGCAGTCGCGCTTGGGACCACTAGACTAACGAGGCAGTCACCGTAATAAAATCTTGATACCATAGGTATAAACATTCGTTATCAACAGGACGTCGTTTCAAAGCTCAGCTCTCTAAAACTTCGTGTCATCACATCGGACGCTTGTTCATTCATTCTTAACCGTTAAGATAAAAATATACTTTGTTGTATGTATATTATATCCGTTTGTTGTATACTCGTATGTATGGTAGACATAACAAAACTGTTACATACGTTTGAAATTTTTTTAAAGGTTGGACTACGTATTTTTTTATAATGAGCGATGTCTTATTCTAAAATTAAATCTAAAATTACAAATATATGCATTTTCTAATAAAAGAAAATTTCTAGTGAAAGAAAAATTCGATCTCAGACAGGGAACCTTTGAACCTGCGTCTCTCTGGTTTAGTACACCAGACGCTTTACCAACTAAGCTACCGAGACCACTGCCTGTGATGTCGACTTTCTCTTCCACATTTTACGTCTTCAGACGACGTCTTATAAAATATCTGTACCTTAGAATCAAAACAGCAGTTTGCGATTACCAAAACGGTCTCAAAGAATTGGGAGTTTTACGCTTTGGTAAATTGAAAACTTCCACCTTTTGTAAAGTCGGTATAAAACTAAATGATAGGTAAAAGTCATTGATGAGTACAAGGTTATGACTATAGACATCGATATTTAAGTAAGTAGCGTAGGTAATTGTCGCATTATTCTAGTTATCCTAACCACAACTGCTACGCTAGAGGTCCTGGGTTCGATTCCCAGGTCGAGCCTAGTTAGGTTAGGTAATGAGTTTTTCTATGAAATTCTCAGTGGCAGCTCGGAATTTGATATAAGCTCGCCCCCTCTTACATGGTACCTAATGATACCAGTGAAATGTGGGTTAAGTCTGCTAAGCCTTCTGCCTGTCCCTTCGGGAATACAGACGTGATGGTAATGTAGGTACCTATTATTATGAACTGCCTAAGGATAATTGCGATTTTCTATTCAATCTCAGAGTTGGGAATAAGTTTACCCTCATATATAATATGGGACCTAAAAATTCCGGGGAACTGTGAGTATATGAACATTAGTAAACCTCTGCCTAACCCTTCGGGGTATACAGGCGTAATAGTATCATATGTATTATTTTATTATGACTTTGAATAACTTTGTCAAAAGCTGTTAAAAGGTTGCTTTAAAAAAAATCTCCTTCACTCTTAAAACTAAGTGCTAATCTAAAAAAAACCTATGGTAAGTTTCATATTCTTAACAAACACGCCAACAGAACCGCACAAAATCAAAAGTGCCAACAATTTCTGATAACGTGTTCTTAGAATTATTGAGAATTGCCACTCAACGCAAAAGTTACGCGACGTGTGAGAACGTGGACCTCAACAGCTTGCTCCAGTCCACTTGAGACCTTAATTTATGAGGTGCCCTAGCAGTGAGCGTGTCCATTGACACACGAGCGGTATCGGAAAGGTATTTATATAAAATGAACTTGTATAGTTTTTTTTAATCTTTATAATTTAATTTGTATAGTATTTTTATCTTATGTACTTGTACAGTATTTTTTTCTTTATAATTTAATTTGGGATTGCTTATTTTTTATTATATTTTAGCATTAACTGACTAAGACTAAGACTGCCTCATTAGTCTAGTGGTCCTAAGCGCGACTGCTACGCTAGAGGTCCTGGGTTCGATCCCCAGGTCGAGCAGTGTTATTGGGTTTTTCTATGAAATTCCCAGTAGCAGCTCGGAGTCTGGATTTGTGCCCAGTTAATGGCTATAGGCTCGCCCCCTATTACATGGGACCTAAACATACTGGCGAAATGTGGGTGTACATTAGTACACCTCTGCCTAACCCTTCGGGGAATACAGGCGTGATGGTATGTTATTTTAGCATTAAATAATGCGAAATGATGAAATTCGACGTCACCTGATGACGTAAAATGTGGAAGAGAAATTCGACATCACAGGCAGTGGTCTCGGTAGCTTAGTTAGTAAAGCGTCTGGTGTACTTAACCAGAGGGACGCAGGTTCAAACCCTGCTTGAAGCCGAATTTTTCTTTCACTAGGAAATTTTCTTTCATTAGAAAATTCATATCTTAATTTGAGGTTTTTATACGTGCTGGCCAAAAACGCAGACAACATTTAGATACCATCGAGGTGCACCCGAATCCCCCGTGTATGTTCTGAGATTTTCAGTAGTTCGGGAGATAGAATGATTTGAATGTTTTTTTCCTGAATGATGAAATGTCACGATTTATCATACAATTCAAACGCCATCACTTACGATTTTCAGAAGTAATTTAAGTAGATATGAGATATCGAATTTAATACATACTAAATTATAATTATAAATAATGTAAGCACTTACTAGAAAAAATAAAATCCAGACAATATTTTAATTATTAGTAAAATTGTTTTAAATCTCATATTTTTTTATTTTTGTACAATATTACTTCCCCGAAACTTTTCTTTTGTTTCGATACATCATGATTTTAACATGACATGATATTAATATTGAATTAACTTTTGGCGCAAAATCCATATTTTTTTACGTCAAATTAAATCTCTGCCACATTTGTGGTCCTGTGGAGCCGCGCACATTTGGTCCGTCATCAGGCTGGCTTTGTTTATAATTTGCATTGTAAAAACATCCTCCACGGCGCGATACTGGCGACACCTACAGCTTACTACGAACATAGGTTAAATGAGCACGGTCGGAAGAAAGTACTGGCTACTATAAAATGCCACCATGCTTATATTTCCTCAACAAAGGCTTGGGCAGAGATGTACTGCTTTGATCAAAGTAAAACTCAAATGTTTTATTTTAGTTAGACCATTACTTATTAATTGTTAAATACTAGGTAAATTACACCTTCGTAATTAAATTTTAGTTAATGCATCAATACGCAATAGGCTGTTATGATGATGATGAATGCATCAAGCCAAGGATCGCGCATCCTGGCGAGCAATGGTGAATAGGGCCAACAACTGTCATATCCCTCAGTCATGAGCATACGACGAATAAGAAGAAGAATTCAATTTCTGGCTATGGCTCTCCCGCGTAACACGTTAACATAATACATATAATATTTATTTTAAAACAAAATTATTATTATGAAATCCATCCATAATATAAATGCGAAATTAACTCTACCAGTGCGTCTGTCTGTCTTTCTGATTGTTTGTTACGTTATCATAGCTAATCTGCTAAACGGAATTGGTGGAAAAGACACTAAACAGAAGACTACATTTTATAGCAAAAAGTCTTTTATGTAGTACACGAGTGAAACCCCAGGCAATTGCTAGCACTAAATATTTATAAACTAGTACGCTCTCGCGATGCTGCCTGCATTAATCTTGTTTTTGTCAATCCGTTTCTACAATCCCTTTATGTTACTTTATTAGCGACCAAAATCAAGTTCATAAGCTTATTTTTTTGTAATTTCTTTTTCAGTCAGTGATTGACTATAAAAAAATTTTATTTATATATTAAAAGGTAAATCTAATAAGACATTGCTCGACCTGGGAATCGAACCCAAGACCTCCAACGTAGCAGCCGCACTAAGGACCACAAGACTTATGAGGCAGTAGGCATTGTGCATTACCTACTCCTAAATTGACATGATTCAAGTCAGAGTGAATAAATGCGTTCCGTTTTTAAATAATGCCCATAATTTTGCGGATACTTTCGCTTAGCCGTGCATGGTGTAGCTTGCAATATCCCGGTCCTATAAGGTGCCTGGAGCCCTGCGCGCGACTCACACGCCACAGTGACGTATCACCCGCCGGCCGGCGTGTGCGCAACCGATCTCGTTTATGTTACAACTCTTTCCTTTTGTAATTTGAAAATCGAATGAAGGTTAAAATTTGTTTTTATTTTATTTTAGTTCATAAACGATGTCGGTTGTTATATAAATGAGTAGTTAGATTTATTAGTGTTTTGTAAATAATGTTTCTATCAGAAGATTGCGAGTATTAGGTGAGAATTTTTCTTTTCTTTTCTTTTTTGCAGAATTTTTTTATTATTATTTTTATGTTTCGTATATAATTGTCATGTTTATGATCCATATTGTATAAATAGATAATGTATACATTGATAACTATATTATTTGCCATTCGATAATGCGTATTTCTTAATTATTTAAATTAACTTTATGCATGCAGGAGCAGTTGGTAAGTATGTATGTGCCTATTCTATAACTGCCTTCTTAAAAATATACATGAAAATGGGAAATCGAAACGCCTATACCTTTCTGTCGCTGTATAAATTTTAGGTTGATTGTAGAGTAGCCCTTAAATATTCACTTTTTTAATTCATTTCTATAATTCATTTCTTTTTTAATTTAATGTGTGATTTTAGATTTAGCATTGTGTCTGCAATATTTTTTTTTCTGTACTTTAATAAATTCCTGAAGGGTTAATAATCGTGCCATCTCAGGCAAAGGTGTACTTAATGTACTCCCACAGTTTACCGGTATGTTTGCATCCCATGTATTATGGGTGAGCCTATTGTCATTCACCGGGCACCTATCCAAACTGAGAATTAATAGAAAAACCTATTAACACTTTACAAGACCTGGGAATCAAACCCGAGACCGCGTCGCAGTCGCGCTTTGGACCGGTAGACTAGTGAGGCAGTTTAATACTAAGAATAGTCCCATGAAATAGGCAGTATTACGGCTGGCTTAGGTATATCCTACATATCCGAGTACACATCCAAACTTTGAGCGTCTTTTGTGAATTTCCTTACAGAGAAACGAGATTGCCCCACACGTGGGTAAAACCAAACCATTACGTTCAATAGCCGGGTTTACGACTGCCTCGTGTGCCCTTTTTGTGTAGGTATTATTTTTACTAGATTATTTAATTTTTATTGCATTAGTTTTCATTTTTACGCCTATTATTCCTAGTCCTAGGCAATATCCGATATACAAAAAATAAATTCCCTTACGGGTAACTTTATCGAATAACTCGAATATCTACTCTAGATATGAAATTATTTTTAGTTACTCTTGATAACTACCTAACTTGTAAAAAAACATGTGCTTTTTTAGCTATTCTTGAGACTTATCTAGCTTACGTATGATTACTTAATAAGAAACTTATGCCGTTTCATTTTGTTGTACTGTTTCCAACCGTACATTTTATTTTTCTTTCACAGGTACCTAATCAGAATATTGCTTTGACTTTGATGGCATGTTTTTCATCAAATTATTATCAAAATTAAGTTTAGAGAGTCGCTAGAATCAGCTCAATGTTGTGCTATTTGCATCTTTCTTGACTTGCGTTTCCATTGACGACAAAACATGTTGCAAACATCTATCTAACTCTCAAAGAGTGAGTGAGATAGGTTTACAACATGGTTTATCGTCAGTGGAAACGCGGGGTTACGACGCGGCGACGCCAACGTCCAACAGTAGGATCTTTTGGTATTTGGTCCCTTTGACCCCCTTATCATAAAGAACTAACACAGCAACAAAATCGCAAGCCCCCAATTTTTTATTTGGCATTTGAAAAATTAAACTAAAATGACTTTATTTCGTTAATTAAACAGTTACTTGTGAACGACTTTATATGTATATATCTACAAGGAAGGATTAAGTATTCAAAAATATGTAATAACAAATTAAATATTATTTATTAGTCAAGCTTTTGGTAACCCCATATATTCGAATTTGAAGTCCATAACAACATTTTCATCGAATGTAGGCATCTACCAGGGGCCCATAACTAACGAAGCGTTCTCCAAACTTGTGACCGACATATCCAACGGCCGTCCAAGTATGCCAATTCTCGTTACAAACGATAACCATATCTCGGTATCGGGTGACCACATTAGACCGCCTCGAGTTGCAAACCAAGGAATTTTTATCGCCAGACGCGACGGTACCAACTTCCGATGAGATATTAGGATTATCTACAGGCATTTTAAACGGTGTGTGGTATATTTCGATTTTTAAAGCTCTTGAAGTATTCTGTTAGCCTGGTACTTGAAAAATATAATTAAGGGCCCTTCAATAGTTAGGTAACTTTTTCAGATTAAAATAAATAGACGCATTGAGTGAGAGTTTTGTATAAAATGACTTGTAAAATAAATACATTTGAAGCTACGAATAAATCTTTGAAGCTCTAAATATATTTCTTTAATGATTGTGAATAATTTTGAATGAATAATGTCTGTAGTATATTATAATTTAGGTTACATATTCTTTCTTCTAATTTTCAGAGCTTTGAAATAAGCTTAATTTCCATACTTAGATAATTATCTCGTTATCTCAATCTGGGCCCAAAAATCACTACCTATTTAACAGTGAACTAGGTGACTGAAAAGACCGCTTTTTGTAAATCATAATATGAATCATTAGAAAATTGCCACGGAATTACTACGAGTTCCAAATATAAATTGATTTAATTCTAAATTTTAAGATATCGACATCCATGAATTCCTCTTAATTCATATTTGGAACCACGTAGTAATTCGAATCATGCTATGATTTATTATTTGCATAACGTACCATGACGCCTGTATTCCCCGAAGGCTTAGGCAGAGGTCTACTAATGTACACCAACATTTTGCTGGTAATTTTGTGATAGGGGGCGGGGCCTATTGCCATTAATCGGGCACAAATCCAGACTCCGAGCTGCTACTGAGAATTTCATAGAAAAACTATGCTCTGCTAATACTGCTCTCTATCACTTTGCTCGACCCGGGGATAAAACCAAGGACCTCTAGCGTAGCAGTCGCGCTTAGGACCACAAGACTAATGAGGCAGTCATGAGGCAATCTATGTATTAATATTGCTTTTGACGTATTTCAGAGCATCCGAGCATCTTGTTCCATCCTCGCGGAGCCTGTTTGATGTACCTAATCTTGAGGTAATTAACCAACGTATTTCCGTATTTAATTAATAGTACCTCATAGGATATTTTTTGTACGCACAGTTACACATCAAGCTATACAAATCCAGTATCGACTGACCGAGGCCTGCCTGTACTGGATTTGTATAGCTTGATGTGTAGCCATGTGTACTATTAGGTGTACTATAATCGGAACACTGTCAAGGAGTGATAACCTTGAGGTCACGGCGGCCGACTTCGGTAGTCGGAGTTCAAATCCACGACCTTTGAACTTTAACTTCTCAAATTATGCAAATTAAAAATAACATAATATAACATAACGCGAGTATACCTCAAAGGGTTAGGCAAAGGTGTACCTACTAATGTTATGTACCCTATGTGACTATATCCCGTCTTCATATGTAAAATCTAAATATATTTACAGTATTTACTATTTACATATTTTACATTCCATACATACATACACTCACGCCTTTCTCCTACAGGGGTATGCAGAAACTATACACTGCCTCTTGCTACGACTCTTGCATATCTCTTTCGCTTCTTCCACATTCATACATTTTTCATTTATTTTTACATTCCAAAAGAAAAGAAACCACAAAAACAGTGATCGCGACTAGGCGTCAAAGTATTCTTCGGCATCGCTGTCGTCTGGCATCGTGCCCTGAAGACTGGCAGCATTGCCACGTTGAATGGCAATGCTTATACGCTCCTCTAGAAATAAGCCAGCCACACCAATGTTTGTTCGCCAGTATGTTTAGGTCCCATGCTACCTTGGGGCAACAAGGGTCGCCTTTGCTCATGAATTCCATAGAAAAACCCAATAGCACTAGGCTTTTTGTTTTGGTCATCAGTCCTTAACATTTTAAAAATCATCTTGTATCACCACCGCAATGGTTTAGTGGAATCTGAGTTCGAATACTGGGTTGATGTGGAAAATCGTTGATGTGGAAATTCGTAGAAAATCCAAAGTGGTATTTGGATTTTCTACGAAATTTTCGTTAGCTGTCTCGAATTTTTTTTAGGGTTCTCAGGCGTGCTGAATTTCCTTCACCGTTTATGCGAGTGATCATTTTATGTAGTTTCATAATTACATTTCCTATAACAATAATTATTTATATCATTTCAGACGCGGAGCAGCTTCTCCAAGACCTAAATCTACAACGTTCTCCAAAGTAGTGAACGTAATTTATCGTGAGGTTGATCAATAGATATTATGCTCATTACTTTGGATATGTTGTACGAATATTCAACGGTGGAAGACGGCCAGGGAAATGAAGAAGATAAGGAAGAACAGGAGCAAGAACTGAACTTTCTGCTGACGCATGTAGCACACTACTCCATCGTTTGTTTAAGAAAGGAGTTAATGATCTTTATTTTTTGATATTTCTTTTTAGGTAACATACAAATATTTAGCCTCCGACGCAAAAATTTAAAGTTGTTGTAAGTTTGACGTGTCTGTCTGTGGCATCGTAGCTCCCGAACGAATGAACCGATTTTGATTTAGTTTTTTTGTTTGAAAGGTGAATTAGTCGGGAGTGTTCTTAGCTATGTTTTATGAAAACCGGTCGAGATCTTTCATGCAAAAAAAAAAACTTTTTAAATATTATGTGCAACGGCAACATTGGAGATTGGATTAAAACTCCTTTTATGAAAAATATATTATGTACTTGTATCGCCCGTTAGTAGGTTTGGGAAACGGTCTTAAACCTATATTTTTACTGCGTAGAATTGTTGATTTTTTTATAGGGAAGAATATTTTTATATTCTTCACAGAAACCAACAAATACATTTAACTTTATTCTGTTTCATTATTTCTAGAATACTTATTTAGGGCGGATCGTCCTTGTGCACCAAATTCTTTTTTTTTTGGTATAAATATACCTATCATTAATTTAGATATTTTATTTGGTAGGTGTGTGGCTCTTGATCCTTATGATACATCGATTTGCTATATATTATATTGATGATTTAAAGTTAGAATATAAAATATTACACTCACCAGCAAACCGATTAGCAGTATCAGGGCAATAACCCCAATAGTGCTTACAGCTATCGCGACTGCCGCTCCCGATCCAGTGTCTTCTTCACCAAGGACCCTCGAGGACGCTTCAGTTGTCACATCACCCGCATAACTTGTCAGATCTTCCAACCCATTGACGGATTTAGTAACGTATTCCGATTCTGTGGTCGTTTCAACAACTGTTGTATCGTACATTTTTGCGCTTCGCTGTGTTGTTGTCTCTTCTTGTTCTGTTGTTGTAGGTACATCAATGATTTTTTCTTCCTCTTTTATTGTTGTTGTAATAATTGGAGGTCTGAAGGTTTCCGCTTCAGTAGTTGGTTCCTCCGTAATGGTTGGTTTAACTGTTTCTTGTGTAATAACTTCGTTACTTCCACTATTCTCTTCTGTACAATCTGTATCTTGCATTTCACTTGAAGTTTCTGTAGTTTCAGGTTCTAATGTAGTGGTTGAAGTAATTATCTGTTCTTTTTCTGTATTTATTTCTGTTACAACCTCAACTATAATAGTTGTCGTATCTTCGGCTTCAATAGATATAGATGTTGTTGATGGAACTTGGGTAGTGGTCACTTCAGTAATCTCTTCAATTGGAGTTTCAGTTGTAAGTTGAGTTGTGACTTCAACTGTGATCGGTTGCGTGGAAATTTCTTCAGTTGCAGGTTCAGTAGGCGGTTCCGTTGTGGTTGGAAGTTCAGTAGGAGCAGCAGTAGTTTCAGTAAAGGTTTCCGTTGTATCAGCGATTAAGTTTGTAGTATTTTCAAGAACTTGAGAAGAAACCTCTATAGGGGACGTCGTTTCAGTTGTTATAGTGGTAGAATCTTCCATTGTTTCCGTCGTTAGATACTTAGGTCGATATGTTGTTACAGGACTGTCTTTAATAGTTGTCATTCTCGTCCTTGTTGGGAATACTGGATGCCACATACTAGGCGTTGTACTCTCAACAGAAGGCGCCTCTGTCTCCTCTTCTTCAGTTGGCACGTAAGAGAACCTTATAGTAGTTATTTCATAATCAGTAGTGGTGTTAGGTTTCTCTTCAGTAACAGTCTGATTGACTTCAGAACTAGCAACAGATTCATCTTGTGGTGTTGTGATATCTGCTGGCAATTTCGTAATTGATTCAAAACCAGTTGACCTTGTTGCATCAACTGGTGGAATTGTTTCTTTCTCTGTATCGTTAGATTTTTCCGTAGATTCGTCTGTCTCTACTGTTATAGGTACCCAAGATGGTTCTGTTTGGTTTTCAGTAACAAACACATTCACAGTTGTAGCGGGTTCTGCACTGTTCTGAACTGATATGTTGCTCTCTGCTGGCAGTCTTAGGTCAGATTTAGTCTCAGTTATCACTTCGGTCTGTACCTCGGGGCTTGGTGAAGTTGGAGCAAATATTGGTAGCCATGGTAACTTGTTCTGAACCACCTCTGTTATTTTAGTAGGAATGATGTCGTTGCTTATTGGGTTAGCCGTTGTTGAAGTTGTGGTTGCAGTGGTTGCTTCTTTTTTGTCTGTAACGATCAAAATATTGTAAGGAGCTTAAAATATATATATAATACTTACATATTTAATACATAACCAGACATAAACAGTACAAAACTCATAATTTATTAATCTGAAATATATTTATTAGAGAATTTGTGATTTCCATTGTGAATACTTCAGAATGATTAGGTATTTAATTTACTCTAAAACTAGGTAAATATTAATAAGCGTGATAGTTGACTTGATTACTGGATTAATTATTGGTAGTTAATAAACCCTTTTCAACTAACCTAAAACTTCCCCGACTTTTTGTAATTCATTTTCATCCACGTTCTTTTGCGTTGACGTGGTTCTATTCACCACTGCACCGGGCGATGGCGGCGGACTTCGCATGCTGGCGAGTGCCCAAGCTGTCGATGTTGGAGGTATCTGCCATTCACTCTCGGTCTCCACCTCTGTTGACGTTGCCGTTGAGGTCGCAAATCTTGTAGATCCTCGCTTCCACAAACTCGGAACAGTATTATCTAACATTGCTTGAGAATGGACAACTTTTTTCGTTCCACTTATATCACTTTGCAGAACTGGATCGATTTCTGAAGAAACTGTCGTTAACATCGTTCTACTTGGCTGTCGCGGTTTAGGTGTCGTCTTTTCCTTTATACTAAAATGCTCGGAATATATTGTCGTAGGATTCGTGGGTCGGTGATATACTCTAGTAATATTTCGCCGAGGTACCATCCAAATAGGCCTATTTTTTGGTGTTGTATGATAAAATTTACGAGTCTGAAGTCTTGGACTTAAACTAGATGAAACTATATGCTCAGGTTTCAATGTCACACTGTTTGGAGAGCCTTTGCTGCTGTTGAGATTGAGACGCTTGGAGTAATTCCTACTTCGATTAAAGTTACTAGAAAATTTCTTTATCGGTCTTTCTGTCGATGATATAGAATTCTGTGTAGACACTGGGATGGAATTGATAACATCAATGTCAGGAAGCACACTTGATAGGGGCAAGTAACTCGTAGGCGATATGGATATATTCTCAGGATCAGGACTTGGATCTGGGAGTACTGGTCTTGTTGCCACAGGAACCTGTTGCTGTGCAGCTTTAAGGGATGCCAGTTCCTCTTCTGCTGACGTACTTGGTGTAGGCAAAGGCAAAGACTCGTTGTCGCAATCATCGTCGTGGGTAATAGCATAGGTCTCTGTTGATAGAACAGACATTTCGTAATATATGCTTGTACCTTGTACGTCAGATAATTCTTTATTAGCACTACTAGCACCATCGTTGTCTAAGAGACGAATTTCTTTGGTATTTTTAATAAATACTGTTGACTTGTTCGTAGGCGTATTATTACCTATTCTGTCCAAGCCCAAATTTTCCTTTAATATTTTCTGAACGTTAGTCACATTAGTAGGAGTTTCTTTAGCTTTAATAGTATCTAAGTTCTTAATAATACCTTTAGAGATCTTTTGGAATTTCTGGTCGAAGTAATCGTTTTTAGGTGTCGTTAGATCGCTATCGAAGTCGAAGAAACTTTCAGATTTGAAAATATCGTGGGTAGTATCTTTGTAACCATATGAAGCTTCTCGAGGGAAAAAACTAGAAAAACCACCGTAAGATGGACTACTGTACTCATTTTTAACATTATTATCAGAGCTATCGTTATCCGAGTCATGGGTGAAGTCTTCTCCGTAATTAAAACTAGGTATCGTAAAGAAATTGGTATCAAATTTGCTAGAAGTAAATTTCTCAAAGGACTCCTTTTCCTCTTCATCTTCCTCGTCGTCATAGGCCTCTTCACTGTGTTCCTCTTTTTTAATGGCTACTGGAGTAGTACTACTTGCTAAGGCTGATGCTGGAGTAGTACTACTGATTAAGGCTGGTGGTATACTAGTACTACTGACTAATGCTGGAACTGGAGTAGTACTACTGGCTAAGGCTGGCAATTTTGTTTTTTTATAATTCCTCATACTGTCAACTATTTCAGCAGGCTTTTTTACTTCTGCTGTAGGGGTCACTATTACTAGTTTTGGTGTTTCTGACAACTTGACCCTTCTAGGATGACTTTCTGTGCTTGTTTTGAGTTGCGAATGGAATCTAACCCTTCCTCTGTCTTTATATTTAGCGTTCTTCTCTGTGTGTTCCTCTGAGGTTGAGTCTTTGGGGCTTAGTTCATTGAGGGACACGTCTGGAGTCTTGGGTCGGTTTCTCGCGAGCCAGGTGCCGTTGACGCGGCCATATCGTGGCGCCCTCTCATCTTTGACAGTAGTAGATGTCGTTTCGGGTATAGCGTTACCTCTAACTGTTGTGCTGCTCAACAGTAGTAAATTTACTACTAATGCTGCACCTGAAATAGTATTTAAGTGGTTTAATCATTTATTATTTTACATTTATCGAAAAGTAATATGTTATTGGTTTATTATCCGGTGTATTTAACAGAAGGGACGCATTCGAATTCTGACTGTGGTCGAGTTTTTCTTTCGCAAAAATGTATAATATATCGAAAAAGTTTGTAAAACCAACTATAATGATTTTATATGTAAGTGTATAATTGCCATAAAATACTATCTAACATGAAATACTGTGTTTTCAGCATAAATTAACATGATTATTGTGCTTATCTGTTCTGTAAAATGTTAGATATTAAAATAAACACTTAATATCAAGTATATTTTTTTCTCATTTAAATCATAGCTCACCTAAACATATTCTCACTGGGGACTCCATGTTCATAACATGTTGTCAACTGGAATACTGTATTCAACTCTGCTTCATCTCCATCCTGTCATTGCTCGCCCTGTAATTAAAAAGATGAACACCGTTAATATACCTAGACATAATGACTACTTGGGTAGGAAGTAATATGAGGTTAAATAAAACATTCACAATCCACAGTCGATATAATATTCGAAAACTATGGCCGAAAATAAAAATTCTGTTGATTTTCGAGATGATCGATATGAAGTTTTGGAATCCTTATTTTATTTGTTGGTATTTTTCTTCTTTTACTTTCCATGACATTTGCTCTCAATACGATACCCAGAAAAAAAAACATCTTAAATTATCAATCATTTTCCTAAAAAAAAACATTTTTGAAACAAGCTTGTTGGTTTAGGGTTTGGCGTCGACACCCTAAGACGCATCCAGCATAAATCTACTTTGTATCCATTGCAGATTCAGAATTTTAGGAACTACGGAGTTTACGACTGACTGCACTTGTGGTCCTGATATTGCGCAAATACTTACTATGCGAGAAGTTTTTCATCAGAAATTTAAATTATCTTCCAATATTCTTAAGTTGTACACAATCTCACACGGTATAGTGTGAAATGAAGTATAACGATAAGGCAGAAAATTACTACGCATGAGAATCGCTATAGCTAACAATAGTAGCCATGGGAAAACGATTATATAACACCATACTACATGGTGTAACATACTGATGTCACATATTGATGACACACATTGTATGTTTTATCGTGGAAAATTGTGTTTATTTATAAATTGTGGTGTGTTTACACTTTTTCTTTTGACGTGTTTGAGAATTTTTTGCTATTCTAGATGGCAACTTCCAACCCATAGTGCGACCTCTTTTCGTTTCGCTGGACTTATTGTTAGTGATTGTGATTTTGTGAGAAGGATGTAAGAATTAGGGACTACGCGCACTTATTCAGCTCTTTTCAGCTTTTGTCCATAGAAAACAACAATTTTGTATGGAGACGTGTACGCGTCGATTCAGCTATCCGCGTCCATTCTGCTTTCGCGGCAAACCAGCATAAAATGTTGATAAATGTGTTTTTATTATGCGAATGCTATAGAGAGCGTTCGGTTCGGTTCTATAGAGAGCGATAGAAGCAAACTGTATAAGTGTGACCAAAATCGTTCAGCGAAACGCGAATGGAGCTTAATAAGTGCGCGTAGTCCCTTAACATAACATACGAAGGGTTAGTAGGTATGTACACCCACAGTTTGCTTGATGTTTAGGTAGCATGTAATAGAGGGCGAGCCTATTGCAATTAATGTCGTAATAACGTGAGTAGTCGCACTGTGCTTGTCACTCAAGAAATAACTGTTGGCACTAAGTAATTAGTAGATAAGTTTGTTCTTTGAATAAATTAAGGCTTGTATATAAGAGTCAGTAAAAGAGGTCATCATATCTTATCAGCCTATTACCGTCCACTGCTGAACGTAGGCCTCCCCAAAAGAGCGTCAACCATCCCGGTCTTAGGAAGTTCGTATCCATCCGCTGCCAGCCACCGTCTTCGAATCGTTAGTCCATTGCGTAGTAGAACCCAATTTGTTTGTTTTCTCTTCTATAATCAGCAAATATAGAGAGTTGATAGATACTCCTACTACCGCAGATTTATACCCAGAATCGATAATATAAATGATTAATAATATTTATTTCTGTAAAAAAATCTAAGACACTTTTACAGTCAATGTTTTACAAATGTTGTGTATTTCGTATTAAATCTTTTAGAGAAGCTTTTTAAGCTCATCTAGAACTGCTTTACATAATATTTCTTTACATTCACCAAGCTCCTACTTTAAATTCCTGACAGTGTGCACAAAACGCAACTCATTGCTAGTTGCTAAGTAGGTACTACAAAAGCGAGGTACAGTATCCAAATAGCAATGAACTGTATCAACTAAACCTTGAGCAGACTGCCTTTACAACCTAAGTCCATACTACAATCAATGGACTTAAGGAGTTCCCTGACCCAAATACATAATTATTATCAGCCCATTCACACAAGTTACAAGTTTTTTTTACTGAATGACTAAAACAGTGTACCTATGGGCTACCTACGTGCTTTATTTGATTATGTTTTTCACGTGGTATCATCAATGATAATGTTTTGTTATTTATAAAGTCAGGCTTTGTTTTTTTTATATTTAAATAAAAAAAGCTTTTATAGTTCACAATATTAGATTAAGCATGACGTCAATCATAAAAATTTCAGCCCAATTGGCTTAGGATAACTGCTTTAAATTTAAATGCAAGTTTTGACCAGAACAAAGCTAATTTAACGTAACAACTTACTAGCAATGTTACTATTATTCTTGTTACGACTATATGCTTGTGTTACGAGTGGGTTCACGTCGGTAGCTAGTGCAATGGGTGGTTTTAACCGACAACCACATACCTTATCGCAAGTCCGAAGCCCTAACTATTAGGCTGCCGTCGCTTCAATGCTTCAGTTAAATGGACGCTTCTAATGACATATAATTTTTATTTTATTTACATAAAAAACATACCATCACGCCTGTATTCCCCGAAGGGTAAGGCAGAGGTGTAACTAATGTAGACCCACATTTCGCCGGTATGTTTAGGTCCCATGTAATAGGGGGCCTATTGCCATTCACCGGACACAAATCCAAACTCCGAGCTGCTATTGAGAATTTCATGGAAAAACACATTGCTCGACCTGGGGATCGAACCCAAGACCTCTAGCGTAGCAGTCGCGATTGGGACCACTAGACTAACGAGGCAGTCTTATATCTTTATTTTATTTTGATATTAGTAAGAGCTTTAAGAGTTTTACGTAATCCTAATGTTATTTACTTACGGTATCTAAATTATTGATACATTATAAGCACCAATTGGTCAGTCAGTCAGTCAGTTGGCCAATCGTCACATTTTGAGGACTAATTTCTGTTTTCATTGTTGATGGTCAAACCGATAAGAGGGATTTCGTGTAATTTCATAGAATCAAATATGAAATATGAATTTGTGTCGACAAAGTCTAACAATTTCGATAAGAACTTTTACCTTATCACAAATAATTTTTGAAGTTACTTCCACTGTAACTTTTTTTTTTTTATGGGATAACTCGGCAAACGAGCAGGCGAGCTACCTGATGGTAAGTAGTCATCGCCGCGCATGGACATCTGCAAAACCAAAGGAGTTGCAGATGCGTTGCCGAGCCGATTTAGGGAAAGGGAGGGGAAGGAGAAAAGGAGAAGGAAGGGGATTGGGGGAGGAATTGAACTCTACCTTATTCTGTCGAAATGTAATCATAAAATGTACCTACATACTTGTAGCCACAAATATTTTAATACCGCGTGCAAACTAAAAACTATAAAGCCCACTAACTTAAAATTTTGTATAGATTCATAACATCACGCCTGTATTCTTCGAAGGATTAGGCAGAGGTGTACTAATGTACACCCACGCTTCGCCGGTATGTTCAACTGCCATGTAATAGGGGGCGAGCCTATTGCTATGAAGCGAGCACAAATCCCGACTCCGAGCTGCTACTGAGAATTTCATAGAAACACTCAATAACACAGCTCGACCTGGGCATCGAAACCAGGGGCTCTAGCCAATGTCACATCTTCATTATCGATAACGAAGTTAGATATCCGAAATTATGTCAAATCCATACGATTTGACATAATTTCATCATGTGACATATCGAAAGATTATGCCAATTCAATACATTTCAGACTTATTGAACTTCGTTATCGATATGGAAATGTAACATTGTCTAGGGCCCCAGGACCTCTAGCGTAGCAGTCGCGCTTGAGACCACTAGACTAACAAGGCAGTCACAAAGACTGTAGATTCTTACAATCTTATTCATAAAAACATAAAATATTTAATAAAACTCTTAGAACTACCTACTACTTACTTGTGTTTTGTCTTGTTTTAAAACCTGATATTTCGTGACAAGGAACACAGGGACACAATCATTATAACTACAGGAAATTTATTGGACGTTTTATATTTTGATGAATAAGACGATAAGGTAGAGGTAAGGTAGACGACAACTGATAGGAGTTAATTTTGGGATATTCCTATGGGATTGGGACTCCCTCTCACCGAGAGGAGGCCTGTGTCCCAGCAGTGGGAACATTATAGGCAAAATCATTAAATAATTAAAAAAGCGCGGGTAACATCGCGTTACAGAGTAGTTGAATAAATTGATGATTTTAATCAAATAATAAACAGAAATCCACCAGTCGCGCTTTCGTAAACCCCAAATTTAACGTGAAATTTCACATTTAACTAAAAGCGGTAATATTTTTCTTTCTGTAAGTGTCTAATTAGATTAGGTCAACAAAGGTCAGATGTTGAGAAGCCATAACGTTAAGTCACTATTTTTAAAAGTGACGGTAGCCTAATGGCTAGAGCGTCGGACTTGCGATCATGTGGTTGCCGCCGGTCCGAAACTCACTCATTGCACTACCGTGAACGTGACGGGACGTGAACCCTCTCGTAATACAAGCATTTAGCTTAGTAAGAGGGGTTTACAAGAATACTAGTAATGTGCGACACACATTGCTAGTAAGCTTTTATTTAAAATGTTTATGAGAAATATGCATTTATTACGAGAGTGTTAAGGTTGAAATTTACTAAGATGTAAATTATGTGCCAATAGCTTTTATACATGGAGGCTACGTTTCCGGTTAGTAACAACCTTGGAGTCTTTAGGTAAATAAGTTATTTCTAGGCAAGCGAGATTAGTAGACGGCCGAAGTGGTGAAACGCCAGCAATAAAAAATTGAAAAATAATTTATCGGCAGTATATTTTTGTTACCGAAAAAAATGAAGGAAAGTATCACAGGTTTTAGGATCTTGAAAATTGGTTTAGAGGATCCTATCAAACTCCATTTTTATATAATATTCTTCATCCTAGTGTGACTACCCTGGGATTTTAAAAAGCATAAAATTTTCTCCAAGACGCGAAAAGTGTCGACTACGTCGCAAAATAAAAAATGAGAAAACATGAGAAAAAATAAATAACCAAAAGAAAAACATTGTAATTATAATAAGGAGTATCTATGGAGTTTTGAGAAACCGCATACCGTTGGGCGATTCGGTCTAGATTAATGTCGTCCTAGATTTAGACTGTTCTAGGCTGCACTTAGAGTAATGTACTTTCTAATGATTATCTCGTAGGACTAAAATAAGGTTAAACATAATGGCGACTGCGTGTACTTTTGTTGTCATACAGAGTTACATCTTAAAGAATAAAAGACTGTTTTACAAGTCAACGTTTTTTTTTAAGCTAGACGGCATTGCCTAACCGATGACCTCTATAAAAAAACTGAAAGAATCTCGGAGAATGATGGCCTCTTTTGAAGTCTAGACATAGTAATAAATAGTATGCGCTTCGTTCGGTGAGCGAGAGGGCCGGAGGCCCAATTCCTCCCCCAATCTCCTTCCTTCTCCTTTTCTCCTTCCCCTCCCTTTCCCTAAATAGGCTCGGCAACGCATCTGCAACTCCTTTGGTTTTGCAGATGTCCATGGGCGGCAATGACTACTTACCATCAGGTAGCTCGCCTGCTCGTTTGCCGAGTTATCCCATAAAAAATAAATAAAAAAAAAGTAATATTAAAAAAGAAGAAAGAAAGGAAAGCTACCTATTTATTTCCTGCAAAACAAGATGAGACTTAAGTACAAGACTTAAAGAAGTGCGTGCCATCTCCGCAATACTCGATTGCGACCAAAGTTGCGCTAGCTCAATCGCTCCTTCTCCTCATCCTTGATTATGCGGATGTTAGCTATCTTGACCTAACCGAGGACCAACTTGATAAGCTGGAGCGCCTTCAAAATTTTTGTATAAGATTTATATTTGGCTTGCGTAAATATGACCATGTTTCAGAATTTCGTGCAAAGCTCAAGTGGTTACCAATTCGCCTTCGCCGGAATGCTCATATTCGTTCGTTACTTTACAATGTACTGTTCCTCCCTTCTACTCCCTTGTATCTTAAGAACCGCTTCGAATTCCTTGGTGTAACTCACTCGCGATTTCTTAGGTCATCGGATAATCTTAGACTGAAGATGCCAATGCATTCCAAAACATTTGTAGACAAATAATTTTCGGTTCAGGCTGCTCGCCTATGGAATGCACTACCGATACCAATAAGGCGTGCCCAATCATTGCCAATTTTTTAAAAACTTGTGAAGTGTTACTACTTGTCACTGTAATGAAATTCTATGTATATCGTCGTCGGAATAAATTTTATATAATTTGTTGCTATAGGTATTTATTGTAAGTATAGATATATATATTTTTATATATATTTGTATGTATTATATATATATACGTATTTATTTAACAATTATATGATATTTATATATTTAGTGGTATTTTTAGTAGATGCACCGTCAACCCCAGTTTGTTCTATTCTTGTTGAGTCCATCCTAAGGTTGCCTGGAAGAGAATGCTGGTCGCGATAAGGCCGCCCATTGTATGTTTATAAGTTAAGTTATGTCCTGTCTATATTATGTTTTCGGTGTACAATAAAGAGTACATAAATAAATAAATACTCATCTGAGTGTTAAATTGCAAGGCAAAATCTCAAACGGCCCTTTGAGGAAACAGCCCGAGCCGCTTTGAGTAGGTCAGTCCAAGCTGACGGCACGCATAGTCAATCATTATGTAGCTTGACCATAAATCTAAAGATTTCAACAACATTACCAAATATACTGCCGTTAAGCAATAATGTGCTTTATTGCGTTCCGGTTTGAAGGGTCATGTAGGCAATAAAATTACTAGGCAAGTGAGACTTACAAACTTTGAGGTCTTAAGATAATAAATTAATAAGTTGCGAGTAATAGATACTAGTGTCAATGTTGTGTAGATATAAGTTGCGATTAACGCTTACCGTCAGGTGACCGGTATGCTTATTTGTCATTGTACTAAACCAATTAAACTAAAACCAAGGAGATCCTATACTTCAACAAGGATGGCCACTATACACTACCATAGTGTAATGAATTTAGAATTCATTACAATATACTACTACGGCAATGAATATATCATTGCCGTTCGTTAGTCTCGCGCTAAACCTCGAAAATGGGTAGACCGATTTTAATGACTTTCGATAGTCACGTTTGAGTGGATCCCTGGATGGTTTCGATTATAATTTATTGGACTCTGTAGATGGCTACTTATTACGAAGTAACGACTTCGACCACTCTGCAAAACGTGTTTCTACGAAGAAGAAGAAGTTGGCTAAAATCAAGTTCGGGCAGAACGATGTCTGTCTACTAATAATCATAAAGATCCTCTGAGACTGCCTCGTTAGTCTAGTGGTCCCTAGCGCGACTGCTACGCCAGAGGTCCTGGGTTCGATTCCCAGGTCGAGCAAAGTGTTATTGGGTTTTTCTATGAAATTCTCAGTAGCAGCTCGGAGTCTGGATTTGTGCCCGGTTAGTGGCAATAGGCTCGCCCCCTATTACATGGGACCTCAACATACCGTCGAAATGTAGGTGTACATTAGTACACCTCTGCCTAACCCTTCGGGGAATACAGGCGTGACGGTGTGTTCATAAAGATCCGCATCCACTTAACCCGGCCGCACCATAACCGGTCAGTTATATCATAAACGGACGAGCTCGCATTGTCATTACATTTCAACATGCTTGCCTAACCCAGGAATCGTAACCGGATCCTTAAGTAAACGTGGTGTTTCATCATTAGAATATATTATGAAGTATGATACCATGTTATCATATTATCATCTTGGACAGTGATTGAATAAAATAAAGGGTTGGATTTCGGCATCATCAAGGCAAGATTGGAAGCAAAATTTGTTCTGATGTATGGCTAGACAGAACCTACTGTATAAACAGACCTCGCAATTGCAATGCTTACAATTGAAGCGGCGGTAGCCTAATGGATAGGGCGTCGGACTTGCGATCATATGGTAGCCGGTTCGAACCCCACCCATTGCACTACCGACGTGAACCCACTCGTAACACAAGCATTTAGCTTAGCACGAAGGGTTAACAAGAATACTAGTAATGTGTGACCCACATTGCTAGTAAGCTTTTAAAAAAAAATGTAATGGCAATTCGTAAACTTAGATAACAGCTTATACTGGATGTGTACCTGATTATAATATATTGTGATTCACACACATTTAAGACCCCCTGATGACTACAGGGGCAGACTGGTCCTAGGATTGAGGACCACGCATCGAACAGGGATGAACTCCAAGATGGACAGACGACCTAAAAATGTCTCTTGGGAAGTTATTGAATTTAGGCGGCATGTAATCGATCCTTGTGGAAATCTATAGGGAAGACTTAAACGCTTTCTTAATCAAAAAAATATGCGTCCAAGTGCCATTTATAAAACACAAGCTAGTCACAGATCACTCAATCTACTAACAGATAATCAATCATCAATCAAGCAATCATGTTTTAGCTGATTAAAAGACCGCTTCTGCCTTTAACCCTAGTTTAGACAATTATCAAAAGAAACAAAGAAAAATAAAATAAAAAAATCAACAAAGATAAGATAGTTAATTAATGTGTAATTTGCCACCAAGAAGAAATTTGAAAAATATATTAAATCATTATCAAAATATCTTTTGTAAAGATCCAAAATTAAAAAGAGCGTATTACATAATTATTATAAGGTTAAAAAAACTCTGTAAGTAAAAGATTAAATTCAGTCGTGTTGGTTAAGTGGTAGGTAAAACACGACCGACGGTCACCCGGTCGTGACAGAATGCGCCTGAGCACCGATTTATGGTTTTGTAGAGTTGGCACAGAGTCGATAGTTAACGATAAAAGTTATCGATATATACATACATAACTTATTTTTTAAAGCGATTAATTGTTTAATATTGCAACATTTCATGGTAGTATGAAAATTTTGTTTGTCCTGATTGTATATAGATAATTTAAAAATCTTTAATGCAATTTTTGTAACATATAAGAAAAAACTGCTTTTAATTTTTTATTATATTTTAGCATTAAATAATGCGAAATGTTCACAAATATATGAATGTAAACTTAATCGAATGAAAGAAAACCGGCCACGCACGGAGGGTTTCGTACCATTACGATTTATGACGTATTAAAAAAAACTACTTACTAGATCTCGTTCAAATCAATTTTCGGTGGAAGTTTACATGGTAATGTACATCATATATTTTTTTTAGTTTTATCATTGTGTTATTTAAGAATTTACAGGGGACACACATTTTACCACTTTGGAAGTGTCTCTCGCGCAAACTATTCAGTCTAAAAAAAATATATATTAGAATATTAGAAACGTCAATATCATTTTTGAAGACGAAAAAATTTTCTTTTGTGTTTTAGTTCGAAGTATGGGGAACCCCCAAAATTTATAGTTTTTTTCTTATTTTTGTGTGAAAATCTTAATGCGGTTCGCAGAATAAATCTACTTACTAAGTTTCAACAGCATAGTTCTTATAGTTTTGGAAAAAATTGGCTGTGACATACGGAAGGACAGACAGTCAGACAGACAGACAGACATGACGAATCTATAAGGGTTCCGTTTTTTGCCATTTGGCTACGGAACCCTAAAAATTTGTAGTGAAAGAAAAATTCGGCCTCAGGCAGGGTTTGAACCTGCGTCTCTCTGGTTAAATACACCAGACGCTTTAAAACTAGTATGGAGCAGAGTAATTTTTAAAGATATCCAAAAAAAGAACCGGGACTGTAATATAAGTAGCTTTTAATTCGTATAATATAAAACCGACAAGGCAGTAGGCGCCTAGTTTACTCTGTACAAACTTCAACAAAGATACTTGTGTTTGTCATTATTACTTAAAGCAAGTAAAATGTTAATTTTATTTAAACCAGGTCATTTATTTCCTCATTATAATTAAATAGGTACGTGATGCGTCCCATCCCTATTGAATGAAATTACATCGACATAAAGCAAGCGAGTTGAGCCGCGACTCGAATTTTAACCAGAAGCACAGCACTGGGTACAGATAAGGAAAAAATATATTCCCAGAATTGATTTCTTATGCATATAGATTATTTTGTAATTGACATTGTTTTGAAGGGCATATGCCATTGAACTGGTATTAAAATAAATAAATTAACGATATCGTAACGCACGTTTTCTTCTTTGTCTCCATTAAGTGGCAATAAAAATCGTTACTTATAGTTTTTATCTACACATAAATGTTTAAAACCATTTTAGGTTTCCAAACCAGACAAATTCTATAGGTAGTGCTCGTATACGCATCATAAAAGCTCCATTTTTTTTAAAAAAAAA
Organism: Subacronicta megacephala; assembly: GCA_958496365.1. NCBI lineage: Eukaryota > Metazoa > Arthropoda > Insecta > Lepidoptera > Noctuidae > Subacronicta > Subacronicta megacephala. The sequence goes on along the minus strand of OY292531.1, from coordinate 12,462,952 downwards.
AAGCTTACTAGCAATGTGGGCCGCACATTACTAGTATTCTTGTTAACCCCTCGTGCTAAGCTAAATGCTTGTGTTACGAGTGGGTTCACGTCGGTAGTGCAATGGGTGGGGTTCGAACCGGCAACCATATGATCGCAAGTCCGACGCCCTAGCCATTAGGCTACCGACGCTTACAACGCTTTATATATACCATCACGCCTCTTTTCCCCGAAGGGTTAGCAGAGGTGTATTAATGTACAGTTGTACACCCACACTTCGCCGATGTGTTAAGTTTCCATGTAATTGGGTGCGAGATGTCTTTATTTAATATAAGCTTGTACAAGCGTTTATGAAACGTTATTGACTCTGGTTGCACGGTTCCAAAAAGTTGATCCCATGGATAAGATTCCGAAAAGAAACTCCTTTAAAGTTAAAAAGGGTTACATTATTCACTGGTACATTATTGCGATAACAGAATTTGAAGACATTGGAAGTTAATGTCATAATTGACCTGAAGCTGACGTTGTATACGATAAAAAATCACACTACATAATAATTCCTGTCCGCTTTAACTTGTGTTGTCGCCTGTACCGTGAACATTATTTAATCTACGTGCGACTTACATGATGGTAGTCTGTGCCCTTATTCGAAGAGTTGTACTTACAAACGTACAATAAACTGATGCAACGCTCACTCAAGGACTTAGAAATCTTTGACGGTAATCTTGAAACGAACCAACTGTTTGTCCGATGACAGCCGAGAGTTTCATGAGTATTTCCGACATAACACTTTTGTATTTGTTGGTTACTTATATTTAGTCGACTGCAAAATAAGAAGATCGATTTTCTTAATTTGGTTTAGAAATTCGTGCGTATAACTGGTGCTTCTTATATTATGCGCACGTATTTAAGTTGAACTAACTGTAATTAGAGATAAAATTTATATTGAAATGTACCTATATGAAGGTGAACGAAATAAATGTATGTAATATGTATAATGTAATGTAAAGTATGCAAGAATTGCAGCAAATGGGGTTCTGAGGTTTCTGCCTATTCTTATGGAAACAAGTGAATATTATTTGTTATAGTTATCGTAAAATAACAGAGCTAATAAGACGCTTCATCATCAACTCATTACATTGTCCCACCGTTGGGCTATAGTCCACCACGCTAGGCTACTGTGGGTTGGCAATAAGACGGCTAGGTACATTATTTGTCTTATCATATTTACTAAAATTGTAACTGGTCAAAGTCTGTACATAGAATATATATTGTGTATGTTTCACTTGTTAAAGTAAGTAAATTCTCTTGATTCGAGTGGAATCGCGGGCAACAGCTCGTGTAATAATATGTTACACTTATGTAGTTTAGATAATAAAAAAAAATACCACGCATCGCACATCATCGCCATCGTAAGCGCAAAAAAATGAAACAGTTACCCATCGTTCTGAATTCTAATGTACTCAATAAATACTAAACACTGTTTAACTAAGTATGAGTTCCAAAACAGAAGACCAAAACAATCGCAGTCAAATAAAAATATCATTAGTATATTGACAGTATATGTATAATTGTATACACTATACAATGAGAAAGAAAATGCTAGAAAAACATCTTGCACAATATGAAATATAAAAAAAAACCTTATTTTCACATTGTAATATTATCATAAAAGCATAATGATGACTGCCTGCCATTTGACTGCCTCATTAGTCTAGTGGTCCTAGGCGCGACTGCTAGTACTGCTACGCTAGAGGTTCTGGGTTCGATTCCAAGGTCGAGCAGTGTTATAAGGTTTTTCAATGAAATTCTCAGTGGCAGCTCGGAGTTTGCCATTGTGCCCGTTTAATGGCAATAGACTCGCTCCCACGGAAGAGATAAATAAGGTATCGCCCCCTATTACATGGGACCTAAACATACCGGCAAAGTCTGAGGATAAGTACACCTCTGCCTAACCCTTTCGAGAAAACAGGCGTGATGGTATGTTTAATATAACATACAATCACGCCTATATTCCTCGAGTGCAGTTTTACAATTTATTCCTATATTGTAATACTGTAGTAGTAAGTCGTAGCAATTAATGTCAATAGATCATCATCATCATCATCATCATCATGTCAGCCTATTGCCGTCCACTGCTGAACGTAGGCCTCCCCCAAATAGATCAATAGATCAGTGATAGCCTAATGACTGTTGAACTACCAACCAAGTTGTAGGTCTCCAGTTTAAATCCAAGGCCAATCCACGCACTTCGTAATTATGGGCGTATTATTTATCACTCACTACGAAAAAAAAACAAGTTGAAGAAGAAAGGTTTCTTTATTGGAAACTACTGAACAGATTTTAATAATTCTTTCACCATTAGAAAGCTAGTTTATTCCAGATTACCGTAGGCGTATTTTTTATCTCGTATAACTAGGATCTCATACAGGCGAAAATGCAAGAAACTCTAGTCTCTAGTCTAGTCTAACTATAAAACTTAAGCTTGCAAAAATCATCTTCAACACTAAAACTTTTTACCTTATTTTCTACCTGTCACCGTGACCCATTTCCCGATGATTGTCACAGTATTCACAATGAGTAGAGCATCATAATTTTACAGTCATGCACACGTAACTTAACTCTAAACACTGTAGTAAATTACCCATAAAAAAACACCAAGTGACTATCGTGACATCTTGTTATGTCCGTGTCTAATTAAGAAAAAAGCTTGGTAACACTACATTGGTTCTGCCATGATCGTTTTTATAAGAAACTGTGATGGTTATTTATCGGCCTATTACTGTACACGACCTTCCTCTCTGTGACTTCTGAATACGTCTTTCTTCACAAAGATATGAATTTTCTAATTAAAGAAAATTTCTAGTGAAAGAAAAATTCGATCTCAGGCAGGGTTTGAACCTGCGTCTCTCTGGTTTAGTACACCAGACACTTTGCCAACTAAGCTACCGAGACCACTACCTGTGATGTCGAATTTCTCTTACACATTTTACGTCTTCAGGCGACGTCAGCACCTCTTTCTTCTTTACCTTGGAATTGAGAGAATAGATAATTTCGTACTATTCTTTTTTGTGGTACCTATACATTTATCTTGGGCGGGACGAATATTTTCCACGTATAGGATGTTACATTTTTGCTGTTCTCTGCAATGATCAGTTCCTGTTTATTGGTATATTTCAAAAATTTGTTAGTAATTGCACAAAAATACTTATATATTTCAGAACTAATCAAAGCTTAATCAACAACAATCCTACAACTAATCACAAATTTTGTAAGACGGCTTAAAAATAGATCTCAAATTTAGCACCCCTAAAATCCGCCCTAAACGTGTCTTAATTCTCCTGATGAATCTGTCTTTGAGTGGAGTTGGAAGCTTGTAACACACTAGCTTCCATGAAGTTTTGCCTATAAGATAAATTTTTTTAACATTGAACCTAAAAGAACTAGCACTTATGAGTGCCTATAAAAGATTATTTGAAAAAAAAAAGCTTAACTTTGATCACGAACACAATTTCATCACGCACGATGTCTTCTTTAAGCAACAACACTTACCTACTCGAATATTAAGACCAGCTTCTTATTGCTGTTACAAAAAAAAATATAAACTAGATCGGCATTGTATTAATACCAATCACTTATGTAATTAAAATGATACGAACTTACAAAAGTTGCAATTCCTGGCCTTGAATTACAAAGAAGTAACGCTAAAAACCAATTGACAAAACCATTTTTGTCATTGTTCTATGCAGCAAAAAAAATATTAAATAGCGCAATCTTACTCGTTGGGACATCCGGCCTATCGGGCCACAATGTCACCGCCTTACCAAATTGCGTGGACCTTAAGATCATTAAAAAATATCAAGCTCCCGCTGCGAAGTATCGCTGATTCCAATTATTATTACAAAGACCTAATCAAACCAATGTTTTTCTATCCACAATGCAATAAAAGCCTTAAAATCTAATATTTCAGCGGCTCTGCTAATTTGCTTCAGCAATTATGCATAAAACTTTAACCTGGGATTTCAAAACTAGAAATGTGGTCTAACAAAAACCTGCGTCGATTTCTGCTATTTTCGAAATTCGACGGTATAATTGCCGAGCAATCATATTTGTGGCAATCGTTTTTAGTTTTAGTTTTAATGAACTGAAAGAAAAACTCTCCGAGAAAAATCTGACTGTTTTTCTTCGCGACCTTACGTTTCTGAGTTTCCGTATTGTTTAACATACTAACGAATACCTATTATAATGTAAATGAATAATTATTTACAAATTAATTAATTAATAATATGTTCATTCATTTTAACATGCTAATTCATTTTTATTTCATTCAACATAAAATATTGCTACTTAATTTTATATGGTAAAATAATATTTTCATACCAAATTTGTACAAAACTTTTAATTTTACTTACGCTAAGAGAGCTTTCAGTTGCCTTCCAAATTAAACCGTATATCTGCGTACCAAAGTGCAGAAATGAACAACAAATTTCGGCAATTAGTGTGCCCAAGAAGTACCTACTTGCACGACGCCTTTTCGCTCTGGTAACTATGAAATATGCTATCATTTTCACTTTTACTCAAACACCGAAACCATATACAAATTAAGCGAAAGTAAATTCTTCACATTAGTTGTTTATTAAGATTTATTAAGCGTAAATTTTAATTGGAACAAATTAACATTTTAAGGTCTACGTCGAGAATAGTAAAAGTTTTTGGAAAAAAGTATGTAGTATTTTTTATGTAAATATTAAATTATAATATAAACGGAAGTTGTTTGATATAATAGTTAATAATACTTTTTTTTATTTTGCAATACAAGTAAAAAAAAGAAATGCATATAATGTAGCTATCGTTACCAAAATTCACAAAGACTGCTATTTAAATTAAGAATCAAGCCATAAACAAAAAAGTTAAAGCATTTTATAATTGGAACATTCTTTTTTCAAAACTCTTTCTTCGTTTGTTTAATTATCGCGTTTTTTTTAAGCAAAAACTACGCTTGCTACAAGCACTATGGTAACTATTGGGGCCTGCTGTAAAAACCAAATCTCAACGATGCGTTCGATTAGCAACGCTGACCTAACAACACGCAGCTTTAGTATTAGTACACTAAAGTTGAGTATCGTTTGTCCAATTGTCTAATCATCAATTATTTATTTATATAACCTAATCATACCATCACAGCTGTATCTGTGCTGCTAAAAGAGGATGAGCCTAATGCCATTTATAGTGCACAAATTCAAACACCGAGGTGCTACTCGTTTGCTCGACTCGGGAATCGAACCTCATCTTGTCTAATGGAGTTCAGCGCAACTGTAACAGTAAAGATCCTTGGTTCAATTTCCAGATCGAGCAATTTAATTGAAGTTTTCTTTCAATGTCTCAGTACGCGACTCAGATTTTGAATTTATTTCCGAATTTAGAAATAAATAGGTCCGTTCCTATTAGACTATAAGTGTAAATTAATACAATTACGAGCAAAAATATGTACCTACACTCCACTGAAATTAGAAAGCAATTTCCTTTTAGAGTATTGATCCAAATGTCGAAATATTGTACAAATCAGTAAAGTACCTACCTAAGTATAATTTTATTTTTATTTTATTTAATTTTGGAAACCATACAGTGTCTCTAAGTCTTACATCTATCTTATATATCTATACACCATTTACATGTTTTCACACATAGATAAAAAGCTTGTTGATTTTAAATTATAAACAAAGGAAAAAAAACCTGCACATGAGACCCAAAAAACAAGAAAGTAAATACCAAAAAATATATATATATGAAAAACAATTGAAAGAGACAATGTAATAATTAGTGAGTAGTATGTGTTAAAAGGCTCTGTCAGCGCAACATCTCATAACCAATAGTTTCAAAGATAATTCGTTGTTGAATTTTACTGAATATATACGTATTGGTGTTTGTGACTGTACATCCCTGTTTACCCTTCAAGGAATGCAGGCGTGATAGTACTAATTACTCATAATAATTTCTGGAATCGTACCAATGGAAGTATCCCCAATGAATCAAAACGTAGTTATCGAGATAAACTCTAATGACAAAGTTGACAATAACGCGGTGGGCGTATTGCTCTCGGGTTACCGTCTGTTAAAGAGCGATAAAGTGTTATGTACCTACCCATAATGACGTAGATAACATAACATACCATCACCCTTGTATTCCCCGAAGGGTTAGGCAGAGGCGTATTTTATGTGCACCCACGATTCGCCGGTATGTTTAGGTAGGTAGGTTTAATAGAGGGCGAGCCTATTGACATCAATCGGGCACAAATCCAGACTCCGAGCTGCTATTGAGAATTTCATAGATAAACTCGACACTTTGCTCGACATGGGGATCGAACCTAGGACCTCTAACGTAGCAGTCGCACTTAGGACCACTAGACTAATGAGGCAGACTATACTTATATAAGAAATTTTATATAAAAAAACAACGATTTATATTTTTTTTGTCTCTCGTTTGTTCCAGCTTAATTATATCCGTAACTCTAATAACAATAAAAATGTGTACTTATATACTCGTACATATATACGTACACTCAGGCCTTCTTCCCATAGGGGTAGGCAGAAACTAGAGAACGCCTTTTGCATACTTCTTTTGCTTCGTCCACATTCATTCATAAAATGTTTATTTATTCATAAATGGGCACATAATATCTCAATTTTAAATGTTGCGCCATACTCTCTAGTCCCTACACTTATAAATTAATTAATTAAAGGTATTTTGAACTAAAAACTGCCTCTTAATTTTAATAAGACGCATAGCGAAATCTCCAAAAGCGGTACTGAAACTTGAAGTATCAGCGAAAGTATCTCAAGCCATACATAAAGTGTGGTTACAACCGTCACTAATCTCGCGCAATTTGAATATTTACAATAGAAAAATGTATTGGAGCCATAGAGACGAAGGGAAAGTACATGACAGTGAACCGTCTTGTCGGCACGGCTCACAAAACTAATAAGGAAATGACGATTTGCTGACACAGTACCTTGAGCAATGAACGAATGAATGAATAAAAAATGATCTAGAATGATTGAAACATTTCTGTGGCAGGATTTTGAGGATTGGTTTATTTGAATTGATTGACGGTTGAAACTGTACCTAAGTATTAAAATAGTTCTTTTGCTTCAATAGTCTACTGGTCCTAGGCGCGACTGCTACGTTTGAAGTCCTGTTCGATTATTAGTAGCAGCAGCAGTAGTATTGGGGTTTTGAGTAGTAGTATGGGATAACTCGGCAAACGAGCAGGCGAGCTACCTGATGGTAAGTAGTCATCGCCGCCAAAACCAAAGGAGTTACAGATGCGTTGCTGAGCCTATTTATGGAAAAGAGAGGGGACGGAGAAAAGAAGAAGGGAGGGGACTTAGGGAGGAATTGGGCCTTCGGCGCTCCACAGATACCGTACGAAACGCAACAGTATGCATAGTGCTACTTGACGTGGACATTCTGTAGGCGGGTAGTACTTCCCCGGTCGTGCTGACCCGTTCGTGCTGGCCTGTTGTCATGCCAGCGCGACACTACTTCTACTATCGCTATATCTTTGAATTTCTTAGTAGCAGCTCGGACTGCCCGGTTGATGGCAATAATCTGGCCCCCTATTTTACGGGACTTAAACATACTGGCGAACTATGGCGAACATACATTAATACATTTCTGTCTGACCCTTGGGCAATACAGGCGTGATATGTTATACGTTTTTATGTTGTATATTTGTGTTAGGAAATTATATCTTAAAGCAGAAAAACATAGTTTCAATGCAAACATACAATTGTACAGACCAAAAGTACGTGTTACAAAGGACAGCCGATGGTTACGTAACATCAATTGGTAATCGTATCGTATCAAACGCAATTTAAGGGTCAACTGTATTCAACCGAAGTTCGACACTGCGTTTGAAAAGCGAATAAATTTTTGGCGCGTTGAGATATCAATATTTCACAGCAATTACAAAACATTCAGAGCTGATATTTATGTTTTTTTTTTTATGATATAACTCGGCAAACGAGCAGGGGAGCTACCTGATGGTAAGTAGTCATCGCCGCCCATGGACATCTGCAAAACCAAAGGTGTTGAAGATGCGTTGCCGAGCCTATTTAGGGAAAGGGAGGGGAAGGAGAAAAGGAGAAGGAAGGGGATTGGGGGAGGAATTGGGCCTCCGGCCCTCTCGCTAACTAAACGCTACTACTCGGACGTCGGTCTTCTGCGAGAGTGTGGTACTTCCCCGGCCCATTCATGCTGCGAACAGCGTGGCCCTACCACGACATAAATGTTTTTATTCATCCTGTCTTTATCCATAAATCAGTAAATTTTGTGTAAATGATTTGATTACTTTTACAGCAGATAAAAAGTCTTGAGAACTTATTTTGACTGCGGCTTCGCTCCCGTGGATCTCGTCAATCTCTGTCAGGATCTGTTCAACCAATTAAGATAGTATTTACAGCAGTTTTTAATTTCTAACAATGAAATCAAAAATTAAATCGGAACCCCTAACAATCAGATAGAATTCTAAAATTTACTTTTTTGGGTTCTTTTTCACTTGTGTATACTCTAAATTATAAATACTTAATTATCACGCGCTTAAACGGTGAAGGAAATTATCGTGAGGAAACCGCATGCCGGAGCTTTTCTCGTTGGCGTGTGAAGTCTGCCAAACTGCAGTAGGCTAGCGTGGTTGACTACAGCCTAGTCCCTCTCGTTCTAAGAGGAGACCCGTGCCCAGCAATGGGACAATTTATGGGTTGATGATGTTTTTTTTTTTTTTAAAGAAAAGCTTACTAGCAATGTGGGTCCCACATTACTAGTAATCTTGTTAACCCCTCGTGCTAAGCTAAATGCTTGTGTTACGAGTGGGTTCACGTCGGTAGTGCAATGGGTGAGTTTCGAAACGGCAACCACATGATCGCAAGATCGACGCCCTAGCCATTAGGCTACCGCCGCTTAAATATACTCTAACCCTTCAATGAACAGAGTCATGTTTGTTTTAATGCTGTAATAGTATGAACAAACCTCAGTTTGAAATTACGTAAGTTCCATTCTAAGCAGGACATTGTACAACTACATCTTGTAAAATTATTACTTAATATCATAATAACTATAAACTAACAATTATTATTATAAATAACTATTACATTATAAATGGACAAAAGCTATTAAAATATAATGATTATTGCGTCTATATGGAGTTATTATAAAAGAAAAAAGTGGTTTTCAACGGTAGCAATCTTATACAAATCAAAGCTAGATAACTTTTGATTTCATTCGAAATAACTACTAAATAAAAAAATTAAACATTTTATTTGATTTCTCAAAAGAATTGATATCGCAATCCATTGATTTTACAGCAAAAACTTCATTTAAAAACTTAATGATGCAAATAAATTATGAAGGACTATGACCATAATAGACACAAGTGCGTTATTGAATTATGAGCAGTACTATTCCATTGAAAGGCGAGTCTATCAACAACTTATTACGCAGATATTTGCGACAGAGTGTGGGTCCTATTATGAAGCTACTTATAACATATTTGTAACTGAGACTAAGTGATGTTGTTTAAATTTCGATAACATTGGTGTTTCATACATAGGTATTATAATTTTTTTTCGAGTGTTACAGAATATAGTCTGTGTCCGATGGTTTAGAAACAAGATAAAACGGCTCCCGGCAAAGTAATAACTAATTCGGGAAATTGACTAGTAGTAACGATAGTCAAACACGTTTGTAAAACAATTTTCGTATTATTATTTGTTGAAAATGACTTAGAATAGTCTAACATTCTTTCATTAAACGTACCATTACTATCGTTGACATCTTAAAAACATACAAAATTACTTTAATCGTGTTTAAAAAGCCAAATATTGCGACGACAATTTGGAACAATTCTAATCGCCATTTCGTAACATGTCAAAACGAAACGTAATAATGTCACATGTATAGCGCACAGTTGCCAAATTTCGTGATATTACCCGCGCAGCGATGTCGTGATGACGAACAAATACCCTACTTTTGTCTAGGATAATGAGGTATTACAAAATAATACATCATCAGTGCCGTAATTAGGGCTGTGCCAACGATGTCCATGCACAGGGCGCAGACTGTGGAAGGCGCAGAAATGACCAGACTAGAACATAATACAAGGGCAAATACAGAGGCCACTATACCTCAGTATCCTAAAAAGGCTGCCTCCTCTTAAAAGTTTGTTTTAATTAAATTATTAGGAAAAGTGTATCTCATTGCTACATAAGTCATCATGTCATCATTTCTTCATCACCTCCAGCAACAGGCAATTTGGTTAAGGGAAAGCCAAAGATTCCTTCCATACATAACATACAATCATGCGACTCCAGTAATAGCGCCTAATGAAGCAATCTAGAGCGAAATACCACTTTCTGATTAATCCCGAAATTTCAAAAGCTTTAAAGCTGAAAGGCACGTGGTTTTGGCAAAATCAAGACCAATACGGGAGTTACCGCGATGTACAACTAGTAAAGCGTACTGGAAAAACCAATAAAAAAACAACGTATAAAATGATACCTATGACGTGTGACAAATGACAAGCAAACAAAGCCAGACGCCATTCAAACATAACATGTTCTGTTAAATTGCACATTCATTGTCAAGCATAGCATAACGTACGTAGGTACATCAGACTTTGAACTTCGGTTGAATTGCAAAAAGAATACCGCTTTGACATGCAATTTTGTGTCAATAAAAATACTAATATTAAAAGTAGTTTACCTAAGGCCCACTCGTAATCACTCGTATGTGTTGAAAATACGTTTTATTCGATAAATTATTATCACTCGATCGACATGTAGCTTAGAATTGGAATCTTTTAATTTGGAGCCACAGGTATCGGTATGATGTTCTTGTAGTTTCTCCCGGTCTCTTAGCTATTACGTTTCTTCTTCTGCCAAAATATAAGGGCATCGTCTTTCCTTATAGAAGACACCCTACGTTACTTAGTCGCACTAACATCTTTCGATGTCGGCTGTGACAGAGTAACGGGCAAGAGTGGAAGAAGGAATATTGGTCCGATAGTGAGATGAGCATATTACACTGTTAAAACCGCAGGCTTAACATGGATTGTGATGAGAAACAAATACCCTACTTCTGTCTGAGATAATAAGGTAAGTATTGCAAAAGCTCCTAAAAGTTTTTCTGTTTTACGTAAGTTGTTAGGAAGACTGTGTCTCATTGCCCTTGATCATCAGCAGCAGTCAATTTCTTTAGTGGGAGGCCAAAGCATATAATGCCATAGTCGAATGCATGGTATGGTCGTGGCGAATGTCACGAATTCCATGGGTGTCACTATAGGACAAGAGAAGGCAAATGCAGTTTCAGTCGGCACAAGTCCAACATACCCTACCGCCTTCAGGGAGGATTTTCTGTACTATAAAAAGGCATAATGTGGATGAGACTCAATACTCAGAAGATCTTACGACTGAGCCAGTCGGATATCTTCTCGCCCCTTACGAGATCCCGATCTGAATGACAACAAGGAATTGTATTCTAACCGCCAAACGGGGTGAAAATAAGAGGCTCTAGACATAACAAAAATAGTCTCGAAGCGATATCTTTTGTACACACGTAGTATTGTAATTGCTGTTTGTATTATTTAGTGTCAATACCAGAGTTGATAATTTGAAAAAACACACGTCAGTCACGAACACGCTAGTCCTGTAGGGTTGATCCTATCTGTATTATTTATTAGAAGGATGCACTTCGAGTTTCCAGAAAACAGTGACGCACTTAAAAATAGGAGTATAGGTATACCTGTCTTTTTCATTTTGATGTTAATAGATAAGACGGCATGAGGCATACTAACTTACGCTGTGTCTTAACTATTTGACGTGGAATGATCTATGAACCCATGAATCACTTTTATTGGGCCTTGTTTTCGGACGAATGGTTATCAGTAAATCTGCTTTGTTCGTATGATTTTATGTCTTCAAAGACCATACTCATAACCAATGATGATTCATCCATTAGCCGGTTGTGAATATGGATCGTACGTAGGGGCCTATTGCGGAATTACTTGACCTAGATCTGTTTTATAGCCTTTATTTGAACTCATCAGATCCCATTTGAGTATCTTCATCATTTGTGTGAGTCCACCTCCTTTTCGTGTCATTGGTATATTTTTTTAAATATTACTACTTAGGCCCGGTAGCGTAACGTTGGTTGCGGACTTGCGGCATCAGTGATGTTATTTAATCTTTGAGGTATGCGAACACTTTGGACTCTCCAGCATATTCTGTTCAGGGGTGTAAACGATATTTTGATTAGGCGCCTCAGTACTATTCGAAGGTTAACCCCTCGTACTGAACTAAGTGCTTGTAGTACGAGTGGGTTCACGCCCTAGCCAACAACATTAGACAACCGCCGCTTAAATCAGGCCTAGGGCGTGAATTTAACATCAATTACTGATTTTTAACACAAATGACACGCACGCAACATTCTTTTGTGCGTGCTCGTACATACACAAGGAACAAAACGCAATAAATCACACATCGGCAGCGACAACCCTGTCGTGTGATGCGCGGAGCGTGGGTCTCGGTCCAGCGCGTCGCTTTACGCTTTCTCCAGGCGGGCCATTCCTCGGCATCACGACATGTGCGGGCATACGATGTTACGTGCAACACTAAGAAGCTACATTGTTGTACGCACTGCTACACATCAAGCTATACAGTTCCAGTATAGGCTGGCCTTGAATCGTGCGGAAAACCTTTACAATGGGAGATCAGTCTATATTGGTTTTGTATAGCTTGATGTGTAGCCATTTGTGTATGCACGCAGGTCTCTTTTAGTTACATAACCAGTATAGACTGACCTGGCATTGTAAACGCTTTCCGCACAATGCGCGGCCAGCCTGTACTGGATTTGTATAGCTTGATGTGTAGCCGTTTGTACCAGTGTTAAGTTGCCCAGATTATGGTGAAGCTACACAATGACTGTATGTGTGCCGTCACTTTATTATTTTTATTCAATTTGGTGCATCCGCCTTTGAAAAATGGCAACTAAGTATAAATATCAAAAGTTAAAAAAAAGTATTACCTTTTTTCTAATCTATTCCGCCACACACATTCTGAAACAAGAGAAAAGAAATAAATTACTTTCAAAGAATCTAAAATTATTACATGTAAGAGTCTGTACCTTTTGAATAAAGTTTAAATTAAAAAAATAATTTACTAACACGCTTTAGACGACTGGACTAACATCTCCTGAAAACGTTAACCCTTAATGTACCTACAACTAGTTTCATGAAAAATAGTGCGAACACGAAAATGTTAATACATCACGCGCCTAAACCCGACAATTATTACCTCTACCTTATTCGATGATCGCGTGTGCGAACAAAATCAACAATCGGGACATCTACCCTGTTATAACCACTATTAACCGACCTATATTGCGTCAATAACTACACGTAATCGTGGGTCATATTAAACTGGTACTTGCACTACGCCTTTAATGGGATTTTAAGCATTATGACCTCAAATATAAGGCCTATATTACTACGTAATGTGTGTGTAAAAGGCTTTGACAGACAAAGGGGTTGACCATCAAAGGTGATCGACCGATTTTTTACACGATCGCCGGTCAACGGCATTGAATTATGGGCAATAATTAATAAACACCATTTTTTTTATTGCCAGATTCGAAGCGGATATTGATCATAAAACTTTTTAGATAAAATGTAGAGATAGTGGTTGTCACATGCGACAATGTTTTCATCGCATATTGTATTTGCATGTTAGTTAAAATAACCAAGGATGCAGTAAATCAGAGCAAGAACAGACAGGTGAACGTGGTGGTCGTTGGCGAAGTCGTATTAAAATTTTAAACATAAGAAAAAAAAACTAGGTTTTATAGTTTACTAGCTTCCCGCCCACGGCTTCGCCCGCGTAGTTTCTCGGCTTTTCTATACTAAAATATGTATGTATTATACATATAAACCTTCCTCTTGAATCACTCTATCTATTAAAAAAAAACGCATCAAAATCCGTTGCGTAGTTTCAAAGATTTAAGCATACAAAGGGACATAGGGACAGAGAAAGCGACTTTGTTTTATACTATGTAGTGACTATACATATTGGTATTATTATTTCAGACGGCAAACTAAATACAAGAATCTTAATATAGAGTGATTTTATAACAAACTAAATATAAACCAGTAAACTACACTACAATTGAGAACTAATTTCAAAAGAATAAGGTTGTATGTAAATTCAAGAATGAGGTTGACATCAATAGTGCAACAGATAGAATCCAAACTCTTGACCTCCATAAACTTATCTTTAGTAGATAAGTTTAAGGAGGTTTTATGCCGTTTCAAAAGTTTAATAATTTGTCAAAGTATCAGGCTTGCAGAGAGGGCAAGGTGTTGCACAACCAACGAGACCAGCTAGTTAGGCAATCCAGGCTGTAATTAGGAGCAAAGCACTACTGATGTTTACCAAGCTTTAATATCTAGTATGTAATATCTAGTATGTACGCACACGATTAAAGTTATTGAACGGTGCCTATAATTAACATATTTTAACTAGCATCAGTAAATATTACCATTTTCAAAACCTTTACCTTCCTTCTTTACTAAATCTCTTGAATTGAAAAGAAGTATTATAAAAAAGTGCAGTCCCAATCGATGACGTACAAGTTCATCTCTGGTAGGTATAATGTCAGATGTGAATACGACAAACGCCTCTAGAAAAGATTTAAGAATTACCAGGAGCTCAGATTCTAACAGGAGTTCTTAATTCAAAACGTTTTGCTTCTTCATTTCATTTCCTAAGTACCATTCATCTGGTGCATCCGCGGCTCGATTGCAAAACTTACAAATGGCGTCTTCGTGCGCAATCGACTCTTAACTTCACGTTCACTGACGCTCAGCTTGCTCAACTGATCTCAGATACCAATACCTATTATTATGTTTAGTATCATTTAGTTGCTATTGTTTGTTTGGGTGTGTATATTCTCACGGTGTTTTGATTATAGTACATTTTCTGGTATGGATTTTTATCGTTGTATTACTCGTAGGTAACTAATGTGTAGGGGAAATCTTAAAATATTGAGTTAGGAAAGTGCATGGAGCTGTGCCCTACTTATAAAATAAATGTAAACTTTTTAGTACAACTACAACAGCTATTTATAGTATAGAAAGATAAGTCTTGCTTGCCCGATGCAAGCACTTCGGATTTGAGAAAAAAATTTTTTTGAAAAGTGGAATTTGAAAGTTCTTCCAACTTTTCCATTTCACGAAAACAATAATCTCTTTAAAATATTTTTAAGTTAAAGGAACAAAAATATTAATCTTATGTACTAGGATTGCAGAAGAGAACGGAAGGTTGCTCGGTTTACCCAGAATCGCGTAAGGTCGCCGACTTCGTGCCGCGAGCGAGCGAAGTGGCGGCGCACACCATGGGACCTGATTTGTAATAAGTAATAAGCGAATGATTCATCGCCATACCTCCAACTATGTAGAACAAGTCTAATGAACAACGTGTTCTAGGAAATAAAGCATTTGGAAGACCATATAGACAGAGAGAGAGAGATGAGTTTGGAGATTTGAAGGAGGCTTTTACCGAAATAAGCGGCCACCAAACAATACTAACCTTATTTAAGTACAAAGCCCACATTACTAAAAAACAAATACACAACACAAAACAGAAGATAACAATTTCATATAGGTACGTAAGGGATAAAAATAAAGTTTATAAATAAATAAAATAATATCTTTGACTGCCTCATTAGTCTAGTGGTCCTAAGCGCGACTGCTACGCTAGAGGTCCTGGGTTCGATCCCCAGGTCGAGCAAAGTGTTATTGGGTTTTTCTATGAAATTACCAGTAGCAGCTCGGAGTCTGGATTTGTGCCCGGTTAATGGCAATAGGCTCGCCCCCTATTACATGGGACCTAAACATACCGGTGAAATGTGGGTGTACATTAGTACACCTCTGCCTAACCCTTCGGGGAAAACAGGCGTGATAGTATGTATGTATGTATGTATGTATGTAAATAAATAAAATACGAGAGAGGACACCAAACCCCTGAAACAATCAAGGAGTTTTAGGGTGCCATTATAGCTTACTACATAATATAGTTACGTAGTACCTTTTTTTTTTGTCGAGGTTGGAAATGCTTTATGCACTATCCACCGCCCTGGGGAGAGCGATGGGGTGTGTCGGACTCCGCTCTGAAAAGAGCGATCTACCGACTAAAACCAACCTCGGCGTTTCGCGTCACCACTTCAGTGCCGGGAATACGGGAGCGTTGTGACATTCCTCCGCAGACCCGGCAGTTACGTGGTACCTACGTTAAGTTAGTACGACGATGATACTACGAGATGGTACAGCCGGTACAGCTAATGTGTCATTGGGACAGCGACACTAGAGAAATTTCTCTTTTGAAATCTGACAGATACTTCCAAATATTAGCGCGATCAGATAAATAAACTCTTCATATATTAGTATAGTTAGAGATCCAGCTCTAAAAACACGTTATCAACACAGGTTTTAATAAGTTTTAGTGGCATTATTTAATTTTCTTTTTACTGTTCATGCAGATAAGGAAAACGCAGGTAACCTTGGGAAAGGTCAAGACAGCCCACGTCATGCGTCTTTGTTGTTTTGTTTAAACTTTTTACTTTCCAACATGGGGTATCCCTAACAGATAAAATTCACCTAATTAATGTTTTACAAGAATTTAAAAAAAATAGCTTCCTAGCAATGTCGGTCACACATTACTAGTATTCTTGTTAACCCCTCGTGCTTAGGTAAATGCGTGTGTGACGAGTGGGTTCACATCACAAGTACAATGGGTGGGTTTCGAACCAGCAACCACATGATCGCAAGTCCGACGCCCTAGTCATTAATTAGACTACCGCCGCTTCTAGTTTTTAGGGTCTTTCAGTTTCGGGTCAGCTTCCAGTCTAAGCAGATGCCTGAATATGAGTACTTATTTTACATGAAGCGACTGTCATCAGACCTTCGCAACCCAATTTCTGGGCAACACCGATTTTTTAAGGATAGACTTCTTGGTAGACCAGAGTCGAGTGGTCTAACTACTCGACTCTGGTCTGGTCTGGTTTTGGGTTGCCGACAACCACTAACGATTGTCATAGGTTGGTCGTATGACAACCTAGATCGACGACTTTACCCACTATTAAGTAGAAAAACGACCACGGTGAGTGTCTTAATTGTAAAATCATAAATTGTAATAATAATAGATAAATTTTAATGACTTTATCAAAACTTGTAATAGTTTTTATGATACGATAATATTGTAATTGATATCGCTATGACAATCAACTTTTATTTATTGTTCTCTTATCAAACAACTTTAATTCTATTTATCAATATGTTTTAATGTATCATTTATCAGACATACCTAATAATATGTAATATCTTTTCCGGGATTACCTGCGACCCATTGACGGCTGATCGTATTCGTCTCTCTCTGAGCGCCAAATTCAAATTAGGATTTTTTGCAAATTGTACTTACATCTTTTAGATATTCTAGGATCATGCCAGTAAGAATTGTGACATAAACAGTAGTGTATTCACAACTGAGTAGGTACCAAAACTCTTGCTCAAACATTGTTGCCGTAGCAGATATACCTAGTCTAAAATAGAGGATTCGGCCAAAAATTATAATTTACACAACTATCTCCTGAGAAAACGATTTTTAAGCAACAGTCAGTTGACTCAGTTGTATAAAAGTTATGGTTGATGTCGTTAAGGAGCATTACCACAAAAAAATATCTAAATTTTGTAAGAAAACTAATCAAACAGGCGTTGCCTAGTGTGGGGACCATGGCAAAGTTAAGGCAATTGAAATAATTAACTTGCGACGACATTTTATTTAAGACTGATTGCTTTCTATATTTAAATAAATATTTATTCATTTCTTAATCAAAATCTCAGTATGAAATCTGCCGACCCGTATTATTTTTAGAGGAGTATATTTTAACGCACTACTCTGAAAAATCAGAACACTTCTCTAAAATTACTACTAGAATTCACGCATTTAGATAATATACTTATTATTAAATCAAAACAATAGTTAATTCGAGTTATCTTAGCACTTATTATAAAGTCAGTAGGTCAAGTTGACAGTAATGCTTTTGAATAACGATCACTCGCATAACACAGACATATAAATATGAATTGTAGCCATTTAAATGCATGTCAAGTACTTATAATATACAGCATGATTTTCTTTTGTCCGACTTCTAATAATTAGCCTGTTTTTTTTGTATGTTTCCGAAATTCTACGAAGGTCCAATCGTTTAAAAGAAATAAGGACAAAGATTACGCAAGTCGAATACGAGTTATCTTTTCACACCATCATTCTAGCGTTTTCCCAATTTAATTGATATCGGCTACTAAGTATTACACTTTTAAAATTGCATAACTTTTCTATGTACACAAGATAAACTTTCGAAATAAAAAGGTCTTGAAAAAGAGTTTAATTTTGTAGGCTAAAATGTAAAGTTGATGAAATTTGCTATGAAAGGTTTTACTTTTTAAATCTGTAACTTCTATAGTTGAGAAAAAATGTACTTAGTTCTGCAGGCAAGTGCATCAATAGTAGAATAATATTTTTTATATAAAAAATATTATTTTGAATGCCTGAAAGATTTTGCCCGACCCTCGGTAAACTAGCATGGTAGACTAAACTAGAATAGACTAGCCTAGCTCGTACTATACAAGATGCAACTGCCATCAGACCTCAGTAATCCAAAGCAGGTATTCTGCCATCCGCGCCTTAGGACCTTATTGAGCCATTGTCATTAGAGCAGTGGTAGAAAACATTGCAAACGTTTTATAAAATTTAAATCATGTGCAATTTATAAAAAAGGTTTATATTCATGTATCCCTATATCAAAAGGCAAAACATGTATACCTATAACAAAAGATGTTTAGTGAGAGGCTGGATAGAAAACTGGTTCTTATTTAGGTAGGTATATAGTAGGTATGTGGCGATCAAAATCACAGTACGTAAAGAGTTCACGGTTATCCGACTTGACCGCTAAAATTGGAATAATTACTAAAGATTTGCACATTTTAGTTTTAAATATTTTTATACTTAAGTATATGTATTTCATTTATCATTAACAATGTTTACAATTGTGTCTGAATTTCACTTAAACAAAAAATAACGAACTAATTAATAAATAAAATTTAACAACACAATAATAATTAAGTAATAGAGTACTTAATGGAAATGCAAATGTCATCCAAAAATAATTTATATGTCAACTTATGATTTTTCTTACATTCGCTATATTATGTATAATAAATGACATTCATAATAATCCGCGTAGGTACCTCAACATCATTAAACAATTGAATAAAAATTGGGCATAATCTATCTCCGTCTCCTTTCTCTCGCTCGGTCACACCACTCTCTCCCCGACTCTTTCACTTTTCTTTCTGTTTATATAAAAAAAACTAATTAGTAGAACTAACCGTGCCCCGCGGTTACATTCTTATTATCCAATCGCTACCAGGCTTCAAAGGATCAATTGCTGAGCGTTTCTGAAGATTGCCTGAAAATTTCATCAAAATCCGTCCAGCCGTTTTCGAATCCGTAGGGAACATACAAATGCACATCTTCTATAAGTTAAATCACCTTCCCTTTCTAAACTCAGATCAAATAATTACTTTTAACAAAAAAGTTAAACCGCCTCCAAAAAATAATAAAATAATTTTGTCTAAAACAGTTTGGGAAGTCGGTGACTTCTATTTGAGTGGGTCTTCTGTTTTTGCCACCGACTTCCCAAACTGTTTTAGACAAAATTATTTTATTATTTTTTGAAGGCGGTTTAACTTTTTTGTTAAAAGTAATTTTATTTTGTAATTTTTAGTGGAAAGTTTTGTTTAGAAGTACTTGTTAGCCAACTAAACGCACTGCTCCAATAAGACAGCGATGTTTCAGAGTAAACGATAATATCATCGATGTAAACAATTTTTAGATTTTTGTTGATACTTTCAAAACTGCCTAACCGATTTCGATAAAATTTGAACGGGACCACCTCTGAAGTATGACCTACCAAATAAAAAAACAATAATTAAAATCGGTCTACAATTGGCGGAGATATCGCGTAACAAACATACAAAAAAAAAAACCTTCAGACGAATTAAGAACCTCCTCCTTTTTGAAGTCGGTTGAAAAGTTAAGATGGAACTTTGCGAACAAAGAAGTGAGGCCGGCTAAAACTACGCCTAACGCTGTAAAATACACAATTACACGCACACACGTATACCGAAACTACGCCTTATCTTGTCCGTCGAGCTATCGAGGCATCGAAATCTCGACTGACAAGATAGGGCGTAGTTAACTAATACATATGTGCGTGTAATTGTGTGTTGTACACCGTTAGGCGTAGTTTTAGCCGGCCTCACTTCTTTGTTCGCAAAGATCCATCTTAACTTTTTATTTGATCTGAGTTTCTAAATTGTATTTTAACTTGCAGATAAAATATTCTGTGATAGAGGCGGACATTGGAGTGATTACTGGTGTATCTACGTTTTATTTACATAATAGCCTGTTTAATATTCTGAAGCATATGGTTACCAACCGTATCAACTTGATAATAACAGGCATTAAACAATAGGTACGTGCACATACATTTCCTTGTAAGAACATAACCTTGAACTTTTTCTACCACATCGCACTCAAACGTTATATAAAACTTATCAGCTGACTAGACAATTGTATATAAATATATACTGTTCTGACGTATATTATGTCGTCATATAATGTGTAAGACTATTAACGTTCCTCTTATGTCGCTAAGGCGTTCGCGTTATGCTCGCGCCCCAGAAAGAGTACAAAATCTACGTAAATAAACGTATAGTATTTAGGTAGGATTCTGTACATTTTTTATTTCCTTAGAGATGCTCTTACTTATTCATTATTTTTCTAGTAAGTATATACCCATGTATTTTCAGGTTTATGAAGTCTCCTCTTTTTCCTGCGGGAAATGCAGGAATGATAGTAGGTACCATACAGGTAGGTAATATACACAGTATACTGGTTTCTAACACTTACGCGAATATTAGACATTGAAATAAAACTACTTTTTACGGATTTTATCGCGTTATATTGATATTTTTAAAACACTAGGTACATCAGATTTGATAAACCACAAGTCCTTGCAAAAGAAAACCGATGCCTACCTAGGATGATTCGCGAGGCTATTGAAATTAAAAAACATCCAAATTTCAATAGAGAAGATGGCTGGGTCTTACCATCTGCTTGGAACCCCATCATAGATTCCATTAAATCCAAGCACAAGACTGCGAGACCTAAGGATACGGTGAGCTCATTCTGCGTGACCGGCATAAATAATAATCAACAAAATGTAGGGTAGCTGTTGATAATTTTGACATTAGGACGACCAACACCTCAGTCCACCCGTGACCATGGATGCTGTAAAGGATCCGAAACGTCGGGAATTTTAAAATATCAATATAACGCGATAAAATCCGTAAAAAGTAGTTTTATTTCAAATATACACAGTAATTAAAACATTAACTGCCTCTATATTCTAGTGGTCCCGGGTTCGAGGCCTGAGTTTGAATTTCTGAAGGCTCACTCCGATTACATAGGACCTCATTCCGGCAAACAGTACGAGTTGTACATTATCATACCGCTGCCTAACCTTGCGGGGGATGATAGTATGATGATAGCTAAGAAAATTACAACTTAGGATAACCTCACGTAAAATAGACACAATCTATTGAACTTTATTTAAAGTTCAGACAAATGACATTTTACTTTACCTTGTGGTAGCCACAAAATTAGTAACCTATTGCAAACTTGTATTATAAAACGCGAAAGTAACTAATCTATCTGTCTGTACGTTTGTTAAGTTTGTACGCCTGTATTCCCCGAAGGGTAACTACACCGGTACACTATTACCGCTATGTTTAAAGGTAAGGGGGCGAGTTTATTGCCAATAACCGGGCACAAATCCAGACTCTGAGCTTTTACTGAGAATTTCATAGAAAAACCCAATAATACTTTGCTCGACTTGGACCTCTAACGTAGCAGTCGCGCTTAGGACTACTAGACTAATGAGGCAGTCTTCAGCAGTTCACGCCTGAACCAATTATAATTCACTGATGCGGACGATGACGTAGGAATATAGAGCGTTCAATAGAAGATGACGATTGAATTAGAGTGGCACGGGACTGTGGTGGATAGGACAAACTTAAAAAGGATTGTGACAACACTTTGCTCAGTTTATAATGGATATATTCCTCAACGTAATTATCGCCCTTTCGGGCCAGATTGGACCCAGCAGTGGGTGAAAGTTAGACTGTGGATAATTTTGATTTGATTTGATTTGAAACTATAATTACATTGCTATCCTATATGTAGGCTGATGTCCTATATAATGATGATGATGATGTCGAAGAATTTCATAGAAAAACCCAATAGCACTGCTGGACTTGGAAATCAAACTCCTCTAGCGTAGCAGTCGCGCTAGACTAATGAGCAGTCCAAATCCAAAATATTATACAAACCAAATTTTATGATTTACATGTCTCAATGTATTGACTGAACACTGACCTTCGCACACTAAAAAAGGACCGGTGTTTTTTTAGATATTTATGTCTTAAGTTTATTTATTTAATCGAGTCGTAACAAGATGTCAAACAGAAGCCAGAGAATAGAGAAGTAGCTGCTGTACCGACAAGAACTGACCTCTTAATTCATCGTATCGGTCTCATGGAATTTGCATTGTCTATAATACATCACATGAAGAAATAAATAGAAGAAGAACTTTTTACTTAAATAAATAGAATTTATATCTTAACAAAGCAAAATCGTTATCTCGTAACAAGTTGCTTGTTTGATCAACAGCATTTTCGAAGCGGAGATTCCTCCTGGAGCGTTTGGCATCAGGCGGATGGGTTATAAGTTACTCGTATATAAGATTAGTGCCGACTTGCTTTCCCATTATTAACAATGAATAATAAGGTTTGAAAGTTGAATTAGTCAGGAGTGCTAGTGTTTGATGAAAATCGGTCGATATTATAATTCACAACGATTTTTTAAATGCAAATCATTTCAAAAACTGGTAAATCGTAAATAACAAAACTAAGGAATGTTCAAAGAACATCTGTAATCTCTGATGGCCGTAACCACATCGATGGAATAACGATTCGATCATAAAAATTCTATATAACTTCTGTGAAAACAATTATAATTAGCTTTTCTATAGTAGATTACGGTGTAAATGATTAACAAATGTTTCTATGATATTTCACCTCATCAGCTTATATAAAAGAAAAATAAACGGTGTCTAATCTTCAAATAACATTAAAATTAACTTTAAAAATATACTTTTATTTTCATACACAAATTGATCGTACTTACTATACCTATAACGATATCAAATATTCCATAAGAAACTTATTACGACCACATGCCTAAATTAACTGAATCAGTTACTCAATTCGAGCGGCGTGCGCGCAGTTTTCATGGAAGAAAACGTACGCGCGTCGTAGCGTGCAGCTAGAGAAATCATCTGAGTTATGCATATTTATAGTATATGGCTTTCTCCCTCTAGTATTTGATTTGCTCACATTAAATAATGTAATATTACAGTAAGTGTTAATTAGTGTATTCCAATTTATTTCTATTTCAAGATAGACATTGGTCCAGCAAATCCCAAGTATGCCTTTGAATTCATTGGAACAATAGCTACTAAACATATTAAACGTGACAATTCCTTCCCGGTGATATGAACCAAGGATCTCCACAAATTTACTTAAATTATTTGAGGCTTGACAGCCTGCACTAGGTCAGCTTGGTATACTGATCTTTGAACATGAAATATGAACTCACCTATTCTAAATTCTGAGACGATCCGGTTCACAGTAGGCATTGTTAAGAGTACCAGGCACGTAAATAGTTTAATAAAATTTATATAGATGATATAATTATTTTGATTGGAATGAAATAATTTTTGTTTTAACTGTTTAAAATTATACTGCTAATCAAACTACCTACCAAAGATCAGGTTATTACAGATGTTACCATGAACAAATCAAATCAAATATTTTATTTAACTATGTACTTTTTAAATTCCAAAAAATAATTGCACGGTTGGACTAAGTCCTCAAGTAATGATTTAAGAGATACGTTTAACAGCTTTGAGGAAACTCGTAAAAGTAAATGACCTAGAAATATAGGTACGAGAGGTCGTTACTGTCATTTTGAAATGCTCTTCACGGTGAACAACCTATGACTACATTATAGTACTTATTATGACAATATCCTGTTTCCTCTTAGATAGATTCTATTAACAATTTATTTTCATCCAACGAAGCTACCATTAAAAGCAGTGATAGACTAGGAAACCATCGTGAGGAAACGTGCCTGCCTGCCTAAGAATTTTTCTTAACGGCGCGGCGTGTGAAAACTGCAAATCCGCATTAAGTCAGAGAGCTGTGAGGAGAACAGTGCCCAGAATTGAGACAATATATTGGGTTGGTGAGAGAATAGCGCAGTAATAGACGTAGTTATGCCTGGCTAGCTTGCCCTCTATTATGGGACCTAAAACCTACGGCCAAACTATGGGTGTCCATACGTATACCTCTGCCTATCCAATCGGTGATACAGGCGTGTGATGTCAAGTATATAAACATTATGTCGATAAAATCCAATACATTCCTGCTATTTTTGTACTAGGCTCGCAGAAGTCAAAGAGGATAGATTGATAACCTTTTCATTCAATGATTTCGATGTCAAAGTATCGAGACAATATGTATCGGAGTTATGATTAACGGTGAACAACGCAACGTAACCTTGGACGCCGCTCTCCGCAAACTGACCGTGAAATTGAAAACGTTGCTAAAACTATGTTCTGTTTGCCATTGTGAGGTGGGACACTTCAAACGAATTGTAATACAAGTTTTTATTATTGGAGAGTTTTACAATTTACGCAATGTTGACATTGTGATTGTTTCGGCGTAAAGACGCGATCTATGGCGCTTACTTGCTCTCTGTCTTGCTGCACTATAGTTCTAGTCGGATGAACGAAATCCAACACAACAATCATAATATTATATACTGGACCATAGTAACATAATTTATGTGTAACACAAAAAGATACGAAGACACGATATAAAATAAAAGAGACCATATTGGATGAATCTCAGAGTTTGTTTCGGCTTTTGCTTCTAAAAGGTCATGAGGAATTGTAAGTGTCTTTCAAAGATCTACCTATCCACATAAATTTATAAAATTTATTATTATTTATAATTTTTCGTTTATTTATAAATATAGTTTAGCTGTTAGTCTAGTTTAATATTATATAGTAAATATTTATAGTTTGAGACTGCATAATATTGTTAACGAAATCAGCATTTAAAACCAAATTAACCGGTAACCCAGAGTAACTTAGAAGATCCTCGATCTTGATAGCAAGCGGTGTGAGAAAAATTAGTTTTCGAAAATGTGTTTATTTGAATTGCGTACTCCATCTTAGCATTCCCTGTATATTGCATTCATCAGAAAACACTACGATCACAAAAAATAGGTTCTCAAACTTATAGGACACGCGAATAGCTTATCTTTCTTTATCCAGTAAAAATTACCTAAATTCTGTAAGAACGTCTCAAAGTTTCCCGAATAATACCAGGGTCACATAAAATGCAACAGTATTTTTGAGTGACACTCTCTGTTCAAATAAAAACTCAGGTTCATTGGCTTTGGCCCCGTGACCAGTGAAGCAACGTCGTCATTGCATAGGTGATTACTGTTGAGTAACAAACAATAAATTGCAAGTCTTATTACGTATAGCTTTTGAACACTATTATATTTTGACCATCTCACTTTTAGATACAAAGAAATTGCCAAGTTCTTTGTGAAATATTGCAAAATATACGTAAAAACTTAATATAATGCTATTCTGGTAACTACAACTAATGGATGAATCTTGAAGGAAAACATCGTAAGGAAACTTGCTTGCCTGAGAGATTTCCACAACAGCGCGTAAAGCTTGGCAATCTGCACTAGGCCCCACACTTCGCGTCCTAAGATTTCTTCTACATATTAATAATATAACATTACCACACAAAGTTACAGCACATTAGAATAGAAAACATTGACAGTGATCACCGTAATCTATATAACGAGCTTTCCCAATAATGTTGTCGGATAATAATGCGTCAGTGAAAACGTCATTAGGCTTACACTGTCTCCTTTTCACTTTCAATATAGCTCCGCACTTCTTGGAAATGATATAAGAAATTTAGTAACGTTGGATATTATGAGTATTTTACAGTGATTCAAAATTGAGATATTTGCATTTCAATTCAGATCTTATCATCAACATCCTTTCAACTTTATCCCATCTTTGTTGTGGTCAGCCTCCAGTCCAAACTGATCGAGAGCAATCCGACCTCCGAACAGAACGAGAACTCAAACCCAAAATCAGAACCCAATGTCTGGCCTGCGATTGGCAGACTTCGTTTTATTTCGTTTAATAACTGTTTAAAATATCTTCATGATGATGTATTTTCGCATATCATAAAAGAACTCAACCAGCCAGCATGTAATCACTTTAGCCAAGGCGACCGTGTCAGTACAATATGGTACAATACTGAATGAATTTGACACAAAGGTCAAGCGGCATGGAGTGCGCGCTGCGTGTGCGCATAAAACTCGACGGTATTTATAGAACGGTGACAGACGGTCAAATTGTAAACGTACTGTATATTGCTGATTGCTTTATGTCGCGAGAATAGGATCTTGAATCAACTAGGAGCCGTTTGAGGACAGTGAGATGTCGCTGAGTGAAAAGGATAGAGCTATGTGCCACGAATAGAACCGTCTCTTTCACAACAACGTAACAACTGTGACATTGCCTGAAAGGACTGCACCTTTACTAAATTTTACTTAGTCTGAATGATGATAACAAATAAATAGTTTGAGTTTGAGTTTGAAAACATACAATCACGCTTGTATTCCTCGAAGGTTTAGGTAAAGGAGTACCTACACCGACAATTTGCCGGTTAGTATGTTTAGATCCCATCCAATAGGGAGTGAGACTATCGCAATTAACCGGGCACAAATCTACTGAGAATTTTATGGAAAACTCCATTCTCACTTAGCTCGATCTGAGCATCGAACTCAGGACTTCTAGAGTAGCAGTCGCGCTTAGGACCACTAGACTAATGAGGGAGTTGTGAGTGAATGATGATTTGTCGTTCTTTTGTTAAAATTGTTTAAAATGTTACCTACAATCTCCAAATAATTTAAATCTGTCGTCCATTGCGAATTTCATGAAATGAGCTTAGCTAAAGTTACTACTTAATTTATCTTTTCTTGCTAAAACAATCGTTTAAGATCAACCGTATAAAAAATATCAATTCATTCTCATTTGAATCGAAACTTTAGTCATTCAGTTATAAAGTCTAGGATACAGTGAGCAAAATGTGGCTGATGGACTATTCTGTAATCATAACAGATAAGCAAAAAACGTAGTTCCCAGCGCTATTGTGTAAACTGTATCAAGGCGTTTAGTAGACCAATTACAGTCAAGAATAACATTCACCAATGACAAATTTAGCAATACGTAATAGAGTCTTTTGTATGTATTTAAATTGAGTGACCGACGCTTGCAACCGAGATTGAAATAGATACTTCCATTGAATTATAATCGAGCAATACAGTGGTCCATGCGGACAGTGATAGCCTCTAGCTAGTAGGTCAATATGCTACAATTTATAATAATAATTTATTGACAGTAAACACCGTACATTTCCTTATCCTAGTTTTTATTATTATCAGCCGTGATCATCCCACTGCAGGGCAGGCCTCCCTTACCTTCTTCCACTCCTTATCCTAGTTCTTATATGTAATTAATTTAACCTGGTGGCCAAGGAAATTTTTGTCTAGTCTCTCCACACTAGATCTAGTTTCTAGCCTGTCACGTGGAGACCATGAGATCAAGTTAACAAATAAGTTTTCCGGGGTCGATAAAAAAGTCTAACACAGGACATGCCAGTATATCATTCCATTCTAGAAACTACTGCCTCCATTTCGAATTTCTTATTTAAATAAAGTTACTAATGCCTCACTAGTCTAGTGGCCCTAAGCGCGACGAATAAAGGTCCCTTCCCAGGTGAGAAGTGGTATTGGGTTTTCTGCGACAGTCCCAACAACAGCTCGGAGTTTGGATTTGCGCCCGGTTAAAAACAATAAGCTCACCCCTATTATGTGGAACCAAATATACCAGGGAACTGTGGGTGTACCGTAACCCTTTGGACAATACATTCGTGATGATTTATGTTTTTTCTTGTTTGGTATCAAAACGTAAGACAGTGCTACATTAATACTCATTCATGTTGTCGCGAAACCAAAATGATCAGTCACCAATTTATAAGGGACCTTCTCTAAAGTACGGTGGCCAGCACATCAAGATACCACAAAATTACAAATTTTCTCAGTTGATTTTGAACTTTGTCTTCAAGAATTTAAGGTTTAAATTCATTTGGAAAAATTTGACAGTTTTGTATACCTACCTTGACCTGCTGGCGACTGTACCTACACTTTATATCGGTTGCGCCAAACATAGAAAAATAAATCGCGATTGTTTTTTATGCGCGGAAAATACTCATGGATTGTCTTGTATATGTGATCTTCACCTAGGGAAGTAGCAGTGATAGCCTAGTGATATGACCATTGGACTGACAAGTCAAAGGTCTCGAGTTCGAATCCAAGGCACGCACTTCTAACTTTTCGACGTCATGTGCATATTAATAATTAATTATCACGCGCTTAAACGGTGAAGGAAAACATCGTGAGGAAACCTGCATGCCTGAGAGATTTTCTTGATGGCGTGTGAAGTCTGCCAACCCGCAGTAGGCTAGCGTGACGGACTATAGCCTAATCCCTCTCGTACTGAGAGGAGACCCGTGCCCAGCAGTGGGACAATGTAATGGGTTGATGATGATGATGATGATGAGGGAAGTAGCTGCGTACGTTGGATTCGTACAAAATTAAAACTGCACTTACCTTCCCTTGCCCTACATACAGCCTACTAATCGCCATGCGATTCAACGAAATCTCAACACTATAAAACCAACTTGAAATTTGGCGTGTCAGTTCCTTATAAAGTGTCATACCTTAATTATAGGAAGATTGTGAAGATTCTCACGGAATTGGCAAAAATGATTGGCATCGTGAGTAGGGTTTGCCATAGCCGGACATATCCGGCTGTTGTTGAGCTTATGGTCAACCCTGCCGCAAAATATGCCGATGCCATAAGCATTTCTTTTTCTTTTAAAACCATTGTGTCAGGGCAAAATGCTCTGTTAAATCTATGTCCAGCTTTTCTATTTTTGGGCCTGACAACCCTAAAATATTTGACTACAGACTTTTTATTGTACCTAGACGTTTAAAAACTCGGAAACTAATTAATCAATTGCATTTTGCAGCTCAAAGCAAACTTTCACGTAATTTTATTCAAACAAAATAATGTAGTTTCACGAATTAAAATAATTAGGTGCGACGGTTCGTTGGGTTCTTTGAAATCAAATTAGTCGAAATCTCGTTAATTTAGACTAGCTAGATTAGTAATACTATTATTTGTCTGCCTCATTGGTCTAGAGGTCGAAAGTGTGCCTACTGACCGTGACATCCTAGGTTACATACCCTGATTGAACAGTGTCACTGTCCATGTCCATGGATTATAATTGAATTTGTGTCCGGGGTAAGGCAGTTGGCTTGCAGAAATCTAAGGGCCAAAAAGCCTAAGGGATTTTCTCGATATAAATACCTGAGAAATACGTGTAATCCCTATCTACTAATTACATACAGCTCATACTAATGGCGGTTAACCTGTAACCTTTGAACGTAACATGAACACAGTCTTACAACTTTTACTTCCGTATGCACGTGAAATTGTAACACTGAATTGTTTTATACCATTCATGCTTCAAGTTAAGAATATGAACGACACTGCATTGAGTTAGGAATTTATTTATTTATTTATTTATTGGGTCTTCAACAAGGAATACGCTACACATTCTACATAAATACGTCAAGTCTTAAGTAAATATGTTTCCGTAATTACAGAAGGCCACATCATTCCCAAAATTAAAAAAGTACATTAAAGGAACACTAATATAAAAAAATAATATTATTATGTTGATGTCAAATTCACAATTACAATTACTTACAATTTAGATATTGTGTAGGTATATTAATTTACAATTGTATCAATATTTAAACAAAAATGAAATATAACAGTATATAGTTTAAGTTAAAATTGCAACATTTGGATTAGATTTACATTTACATTGATTTCAATTGTATGATAGCCAGTCTTTTATTTTAACTAGTTTAAACCCGTCAAGCGCCAAATTGTAGAAACAACGCAAAATCTATTGTTTTGGCCTCATGAGACCACTACGTGCGTCACTAAATTCATACTTCATTGTTCTATCACTATTCACATACCACCATGCCTTTATTCCACGAAGGGTTAGGCAAAGTACTAATGTACACCCACACTTCGCCGGTATGTTTTAGGTCTTATGTACCTAATAGAGGGCGAGCCTATTGCCATTAACCGGGCACAAATCCAGACTCCGAGCTGCTACTGAGAATTTCATAGAAAAAGCCAATCACAATTTGGTCGACCTGGGGATCTTATTGAGTATTATTTGATTTGACAAGAAATGATCTCGTTTTTGCGATTCAATATATTTACTTATCGCCCTATACCTTGAGAACAAACATAATTATCGTCAATTGAAAATATAAAAATGTCCAATGAAAAGTTAAAGCATATCCTTTAAATCAACTTCAATGGTTTCCTGTGCTGCGAATTGTCGGTGTAATAAAAAATAATTAGAACTTACTTACGTACGTTACATAAAAAAAAACACTTTTACTCATAATCATAAAAAGCATACGGATATGTCACAAGAGACTGAGACTCGGGTTGTTAATGAAATAAAACTAGTTCTGTGCTAAATAAAAAGTATTTAAAACATGTATCCTTTTTTTGTGTGGAAATGCTCATGGTCTGCCGCCCCCTGGAAAAGGCGGCGGGGTGTGTCAGACTCTACCCAGAGTACCCGCTCTCGATAGAGTCTGACACACCCCGTCACCCGACCTGCCGACTAAACCCTCACGGGCGTTCTACCTCTGCAGTTTTTGCTGATGCCACGGGAGTAAGTTGTCATTCCTCCGCGACCCCAGCAGTGGTAGACTGTCCTTGCGATAAACCAACTCTGATAACTCCTCCTAAGTCCCCGTTTAATTCCGCAGATATTGTTCCATTTTTTAATTTATTTGGTATAGTTCATCAATTACAACTTGAAATGCGGTCCAAGTGTGAGCATATACTTTTTTAAGATATTCGACCTCCTTGTACAAATACCTTAAAAAGAAAGACCTATCAGGTAACAGGGAATTTTCACCCCACCACAACTCCCCTTAAGTCATGACACTACTTAAATACAGGAGAAGTTGCAGTGCAGATTAAAATGTAAGATTTTCATCTATGGTTGGAGCTCTACTGACAAAAGAAACACACAATGTGGCCGTCTGTGGTGTGGTGGCAGTATCTACACTAATGTATTGTACATGTTCAGGGCCATAAGATTACCTACCATTAATATTGCTTAAAGAAAAGATAGCTCTCACTTATTGTTTTGAAGAAGTGTTAATTGAAATTGTTTATAATGCCTCATATTAGTGTATTTAAAAAAGTACTTCTAATTCAACTCTTGAACATTCCCTTAATTTTATTTGTCCTTTTAAGTTATAAAATAATCCAAATAAAGAAAATTTTATGATAAAGATGGTTTCAACTATACTAGAATACAGTCAGCAAAAAAGGTTATCAACACGCGTGACACAAGTAAGTAAAATAAATATCGAATACTTCACAAGTCAATCTTGACATTGAAACATCACAAACTTCACGTAGGTGTAGAGTACTGCTCCAACCGGTTCCATTCCCGGCTGGTGACCCACTGAACCCGAAACACAGAGAGTGACACGTGATTCATATACAAGGATGGACCAACAATTACTCTTAACTGTTTATAAATACAACCGTTGTTCTTTGAACATTCGTTTTGAATGGCTTCAATATGTTATGCAGATTTTTCGTGACAGATTTTGTACGCTGACCGAATTTCTGACTGAAAATAATATAGTGAAAGCGACGTCTTGGACGTATATATGTTTCTAAGATTTTGGGACAGAAAAACAAAGACATTATACACTATAATATTAAACAGTGTTTTGAAATAGATGAGATTAAGGATGATATTACGCTAACTAATTTAATTAAATAGTATGCTATTGGTGAACGTCAACGGTCAAGCATAGCTTTTTAGCTTTTTCCTATAGGGATAGAAAATTATAGACCACTTGCTTCTTCCACATTCAAAAATCATGTCATAGACACGCGGTGATCAAGAGGTAACGCGAAGTTAGTGCCACTGTCTTCTAATTATATTGTTAGATTCTTAAGTTACTAAATTATCAACAAATAATAAATGAATACCTCGATTGTTAAATCCGTAATTTACTCATGTTCTTTCCATATGCAGAATTTACAGGATGCCCGTGCTGGAAACACTGTCACACGCACATTACAATTTAATACTATACATACACTGAACCTTTTTGAAGGATTTCACTAATAAAGTGATTAACGTTGATTTAACCGGTGACTACCGTAGTACCGCTTCGTCACGCGCAAGTGACTGAATAATCATTCACACTGGTTTCACGTAACCTATGATGCTATGACAGACGCCACAAAAAAGGACCTTACCAACAATTTCGACACCTTCACGGAATACTGAGCTGAAGTACCAATTGATTTCGTACAAGGAGAGAACGCTCCAACAGGTACAGTCAAAAAAAAAAGGTTTTCATCATCAATTGTTACGATTAATTTGGAGGCTTCGATTCACGCGAATGAATCGGCATTGTGTGTTTCGTTTTTTTTTACCTTTTTTACTGGAGTTTTTTGTTGTGCATGTTCTAAGAACGAGTCGTGATCAAGTGTTAATTGTTGATATACCGGAGCGAAAAGTTATGTTTACTTTTATATAGTGTTGGTTGCGCTTGTAATTTATAATCGTTTCTTGTACTAATCTTTTTGCTTTTTGTCTCGTGGTCGCTACTTCTGAGAGTCAAATCTTAGGTCGGCTATTGGGTTTTTCTATTAAATTTGTAATCGCAGCTCAACGTTTAGATTTGTGCACGGATCATGTTATGTTATGTGTATATGTATGTTATGTTTTTGACAATGGCAATAAACTCGCCTATGAGTCTAAAAACATACCGGCAAATGTGAACACATCTTTACTCCTCTGCCTAAAGATACGATAGGGCCGACAATCACGCATGAAATATACACTGACATTGTGCGAAATATAATTTAGGAGACATGTTTAGAGTAGTGGGACAGTACCTTCCTTAAATGTTAGACCTTTCTTAAATTTAGAAACTAAATGTTGATTCTGAATTTACATAACATACACACATAATCAGCCTATGTTCCCACTCGTGGGACACAGGCCTCCTCTCTGTGAATGCAAGTGGGCCAAAATTCACCACGCGGGTACAGTGCTGGTCGGTAGACGTCACATGTCTTAGAATTTCTGTCTTACATGTTCTAGAAGGTTCTAGGACACCGGACCGGTTTTGGTGCAGTGCTGATAAAATAATTTAAGTTTAACAATTCTAGTTTACAATACTTAGTTTGTTAATGAATTACGAAGAAAATCATCTAAGCAGATTTTCTAACAATAAATGCAATTACCCTTCAAACTTTTTGTACCATTTCATAAAAATAACCTCTAGGACCAATGAGCCATAGACAATAACTGGACAATAATGTTCTTTTTATTTTTATAATTCTCGCTCCATTGGCCCATAGCGTAATCAACTAAGTGATTTTTATTGTCATTGATTAATTTAATATTGCCCCACTAAGGTATTTTTAAAGCATTGCGGGAATTTTTTGCCTTAGATTCACAATAGTCCGATTGCAAAGAATTTGTTAAATTAAGTCTATGATAACAAAAGGCATTCGTCGCATAGATGGAGTGGTTCAAGAGGAAGGTTTATATGTAGTGTACGAAGTCGTGGGCGGAAAGCTAATACATGATACATGAGAGGTAAGGAAGTGCTTCTTCTCACTCTGTTGGCACAAGATAATCCTTCCTTTGTACGATTTGATGGACATTTGTATGTGTGTAATTAAATCAATTCTTAAGGTAAACTATTGTTGCATATTTTCAAGTACACGCGGCAACACATCTTATACAAATCCAGTATACGCTGACCTCGGATTGTATAGACTTTCTATACAATGACAGGTCGGTTATGTGTGCGTGTCTATTTTAACAAAGAGACCCATTATATTCATCTCATTTAATTTTAAAAAAACCCTGAGATATTTTTTATTTTATTCTTTCTTTATGCACTAAATACTCCTTTGTCCATCAATGATAAACGCAAACGATAAGTAACTAGAGGTATGTTCCTTTATTATTATTATCATCAACCCATTTGCTGACTTGGTGTCGGGCACGAGTCTCCTGTAAGAATGTAGTATAGTCCACTACACTGGCCAATTGAGATATCAGACTTTACAAGTTTTGTCGTGATTTTTTACTTCCTCCGATTTAGGATTTATGCTTCTTGTATTAGAATGAATAAATACCATTAATGCGATGCATTATTATACATAAATCAATAACATCTACATACCTATTGCGAATTGAATCTCCTATTTGCAATCAATAATTTCCTTAAAATCTAGATTTCGATATCTACTGTTACCACAGTAAGTCGAATAAACAATTTAATGTTAAAAAGATTAGCACACCATATTATCAAATCTAGACCAGTCATCTTTAGTCTAGCATTAGCAACTGTTTATGTAATAAAGAGCAGAAGCTAATGATGACATGATCACCAACATTTTCCCTAGATAGAAATCATTTTGAATTTCATATAAAAACTCCTTCGTAATTTTTTTTGATCAAAACTAATTTAAATTCAGAACAGCGAATCTTTCATTAACGTCAATAGCACCATAATGTATGCGCGATTTAAAAATAAACCTACTTAGATTATTTTATCGTTTTGAAAGAAACTAGGAAAATAATAAATTTTATTAAATACATATTATTATAATTACCACTTGTATAACATAATTATTATTTTGTCTGTATTTCCCAAAACTGACTCATGCATGAGATAGATGAAGCGAAAGTTTTGTATCAGGATCGTAGCAAGTGGAAATCTATAGTTTCTGCCTATCCTAATGAAGGATATCCTACAGGCGTAAAAATAAATATATTATGTATGTATTTTCCGCGTAAGTGTTAGGGGGTCGGTTTTTGTACCCAAAAATGAAGCAGTGTTTTCAAAAGTAAATATACAATTTCCCAGTTCTAACATAAATCCTTGAGAAATTCTTCCCCTTCATCGCGACCTTAAACTGTAATAAAGTCTACACTTGAATGTAATTACAGTGGGTCGTACGAGTGTAATGTAATTGATTACGGGCGTATGGCACGGGCCGGCACGGTCGGCGCGGGCGCAGGCATCTGCGCGATAGCGACTGTTGACGCAGGTCAGGGATTGGATTGTGTTACTGTTGACTAAATGAGCTGGAATTTAGAATTTTGAAAGATATTTTTAAGCTTTTTATTACTTTTTATTGGGTAATTGAGCTGGAATTTTGAAACTTATTTTTGTGTGTTTAAATTTTGCATCGGCCAATTATAGCCTAACTTTAGGTACGAGTATTTTTGCAATTTAACTGTGCAAACGAGCAAGCGGCACCTGATTGTCAGTGGCAACCACCGCCCATAGATTATAAGAATACTAAAAATCTTTTTTTTAATTCGGAGAAACGCGTCATACTCTGTAGTTCACTGGTTTTTTTGTAAATCTTCGATGTACACTCGCCAGCACTATCGGCACAGATTACCGCAAAATGTCAAATTTTCGCAGTCGATTTGAACTTCATCATCAACATTTTAAGATTTAAAATCATTTGGAGAAATTTGACAGTTTTGTATAACCTGATGTGCTGGCGATGTACAATAATCAGGTTTTTTTATAATTAATAATCACCAGTAAAACGGAAGACAATTAAGTGCTGAAAACAGAAACTAAAATCCTTGAAAGCGATAAGAAAACGTAAACAATAGATTAAGTGGTAAAAATCGTTTCTATCATACAGGTGTTCAGATGTAGATACATTTGTTTTGTTTTCAGCTGGTTTTCACATTGTTTTAAGCGTAACAGTCGCGCTAAGGACCACTAGACTTGCTTTTTAATTCAGTTTAATGTAGTGAAATGCAATGATAGCCTTGTGATATGACCGTCATAGGACTGTCATGTCAAAGGTACCACTTCCATCCTTCCGTTCCAATCCACCTCTGACTTTTCGAAGTCATGAGTGTATTAATACTTAATTATCAAGTGCTTAAACGGTGAAGGAAAACACATAGTGAGGAAACCTGCATTCTTGAGAGATTTTCTATACGGCGTGTGAAGTCTGCCAACCCGCAGTCGGCTAGCGTGGTGCATATCACTAGGCTATCACTGCACCTCTTTTGCACCAATTTTAGTATACAGATGGATTAAACTTTGAAGAAGGCTATCTTTTGTCTCATACACTCCTTTTGAATGGAAGTGAAATCCAGGAAAACAGCTGGTTTAATAACTTTTACTATCAAAATGTATCCGGGGCTTCGCTACTTACCGGCGCACACGCATCTGACCTACTATTACAATAAACTAATTGTGTCACAACTGACCAACATGGCAATCACTTACGATAGGTGTGTAGGCAAGGCTACACATCAAGCTATACAAATCCAGTTTACGTTGGCCTCTTATTGTATAGGAAGACTGTACAAAGCGAGATCAGCTTAAACTGGATTTGTATAGGTTGACCTGTAGCCGTGTGTACAATGCATTCATTATTGAATCACAACACGTGGCATCAATTAAACAACTACGCTTTGTTATTGTTCCGTTGCATCGTAGTATGGATAATTCATTCAATATGACTTATATAAGTAAATCATCATTAAACAAAGACAAGGTGCTTATAATAATGTGAGTATCTAAACATGTATCGATTCCTGCCGAGTTTCGCGAGGCTATTGAGAAAAAGGAAGAGTAAGAAGACGGCTATACCATCTGCTTGGAAAACCATTATAGATTCCATTAAATCTAAATGCAAGCACAATAGGTAGGTACTGCAAGACCGAAGGATACGGTGAGCTGATTCTGCGTGATCCGATCGAATTAACAAAAATGTACGGTAGCTTTTAGTACCTAATTCGAACATTAAGACGTCCAACAGTCCTCAGCCGACTCGTGACCATGGATGCTGTAAAGAATCCGAATCGACGGCAACTTAATGATATCAATATAACGCTATGAAATTCGTATAAAGTATCTTTTTTCAATGTGAGTTCTAGATCAAAATGTTCAATTTGCATAGCTCGACGTGAAAAAAATATTTAAAAATTATGAATTTTGAAGACAATCGTATATGCCATATTAAAATGCTCTCAATAACTATAGTAATAAGACAAAAAGTGTATCTCGGACAGCACATTAACAACGATTAACTTGCATCGTTAGCAATGTGTGTTTCCGTGTCAAAATCCCACAAATATCTACGAACGGAAGTGCACGCGCCGTGCCAATCGATACAGAATCTCGGCCGACTCGAATGCATTCGATACCGAACTTTCTTGCGCAACACTAGTTACTCAATCGATGATCAGTCAGTTAAATGTCTTCGAATAATTTCGATGAATAATTAAATGCTGATTTGTTATACCTAAGTAGGGTGAAACTTGATTCTTTTATTTTGAAAGTAGTTTATGTTGTGTTTTCCGTCCGCCTGCTATGCTCAACTGCTACGCTAAAGGTCCTGGGTTCGATTTTATTGCCAAGAAACAACCAAGGGAGATCATAACTATGTCGACTAGACTCAAAATTAGTCATTAAGACTAAATAAAAAGGTTTAATTTTTATGCTATTAATTTTTTTTTGTCCTTTCATCTCCATCATCAGATAATTTTAGGTCTCCATTATGTTGTAGTGTCATCAGAAATACAAACGAGCATGTATGCCACAAGATAAGGTAAAAATTCAGGTGAAAATTCATTTTCTACCCTTAGAGATGTTTTTTTGTTTTTCAAATTTAAATAAGCCTAACTTTGACGTATACGCTAAGAACAACCAGAATCGGACAACTCTGTAGGTAAAAAGTTATGCATGGAGTTAAGCAACCAAGCGACATACATCAACCCAACGATTGCTGGCGACTCATCGGATGAGCCATGCGCTTGTAATCAATTATGCATAATTAGCAATAAGTTAGATATTATTATTTTATGTAAAATTAAACAGTCTTTTAGAACTGTTATTAATGTGTGAATGTGAATAAATATTTTTTATGGAAATTCTGCACACCGGTATTTAATTGCGGTCACGCATAAAAACTAAACGCGTTGACTTGAGAACCTTCTCCTTGTTGTCGTCGGTTAAAAATTAAGTTTTACGTACGTAGAAAATACTACATAAACTAGAGAAATTGTTTGTGGTAAAGACACCACTTGGTGATCTATTTTAATGTAAGCTGTTTACACAAAACTACATGCAGTTATTGTAGTGTTGTGTAGACACTTCTTGTTCCGAATTTTGTTTAAAGCCATAATAACATAACATAACATACCATCACGCCTGTATTCCCCGAAGGGTTAGGCAGAGGTGTACTTAATGTGCACCCACAGTTCGCTGGTATGTTTAGGTCCCATGTTGTAGGTGGCGAGCCTATTGCCACTCACCGGGAACAACTCCAGACTCCGAGCTGCTACTATAGAACTGATACTATAGAAAAACCCAAATAACACTTTGCTCGACCTGGGGATCGAACCCAAGACCTCTAGCGTACCAGGCGCGATTGGGACCACTAGACTAACGAGGCAGTTAAAACCATAATATAATTATATTAATTAGCCTTTTTTCAACTATGTTACGGTATTTGGGGTCGAATTCCTGTCTTATTATTTTGCACTCATCTTGTTTATATAACATAGTCAACACCGATGAAGCTGAATAACAGTTTTTCAGACGAAGCCCCTGCCTTGCCCCTGCCATCAGGCCTTGTTAACTTCATTTATGGGCCATACCGATATCCTAAAGTGCCAACTGAAAACCAGCGTTAGGTCTCAGATCAAATAAAAAGATAAGATGGAACTTTGCGAACAAACTTTGCCGGCTAAAACTATGCCTTGCCGTGTACAACACACAATTGACCACAATTGACCTAAATGACCGGCGGAGGTGTTCTGGTGCAAAAACTCAAAACCAATTACATTTCATTAAATTTCAAACTTGTAACTGAGAATTTTATACATACCATCACGCCTGTAGCTGTGTAGCTTATACTTCAGTATAAGTACACTTTTGCCTAACCCTTCGCGGAATAGGTGTAGTACACCAACAGTTCGCCGGTATGTGTAGGTCCCATATAATAGGAGCCTATTGCCATTCACCTGGCACATATCCAAACTCCGAGCTGCTACTGTGAATTTCAAAAGTCCAATAACACTTTGCTCGACGTGGGAATCGAACCCAAAACTTCTAACGTACAGGTCTCCCTTAGGACCACTAGTCTGATGAGGCAGTTTATAGCTAAATACCCATTAACAGTGCTCGACTTAGGAATCGCATCCAGAACTTCAACTCACCAAACGCGCTTTTGATCACTACAGTAATGAAACACGTACCTACTTATTATATTGGTGCTCAAAGCAAGAGTAGTCTGTATATAAAAACCAGTAACCACAGATTGCCAAAGTAAGAGCAATAATTACAAAGAATCTGCAGCCAACCCATACCAATCCAAAAAAAAGATAATAGACATGAAGAAATGCCGCCATCTTCTAAACTAGTTGTTAGTAAACCTAGTCTCTATGACGTAAGCAGTAAGAACTACCCAACCTTACAAACACGGTCAACAGATGTAATGTAACTTAACTGCCGCAACACTATCATAGTAGAATATCAATTGCGATTCACTTTACTATAACAAAATTGCCATTCGATAAAAAAAAATGTAAAAGAACCACTCGGAACAGTGTTCTTTTTTGTTTATGAAATGGTATTATTGTCTTATGAAAGTTCACATTGATATGATTCTGGAATGATAAAGTCGAAGGTTGGAATGGAAGGAACGCACCTCTGCCTTTCGAAATCATAGGGCAGAGATGACGAACCTTTTTTGATCTAGGTTTTTTTATGGAATAGGTAACTCAGCAATCGAGCAGGCGCGGTACCTGGTAAGTAGTTGTCTTCGCCCATGAAAATCTGTAAATAGCAAAGGGCGAGAGCATGGCGAGCCTATATTTAATGAGACTAAAGCGCTGTCAAACAATCTCAAGTTTAAAAATAAACACAACTTCACGCAAAACATATGGTAAGTATTTTATTACTGCATATGTTTTCTCTATATTTATTATTAACTTGCTAATACATTGTTTCGATTAGGTAAGTACCTAAATTCCTTAGTCCCGTGTCCAAAAGTTTTAGTCACGTACCAACAATAGCACGCGTGCCATTGGTAGCCTATCCTTCTCCAAGGTCCAATATAAGCTCGACAGCAACATTATTTCAGCGATTTACGCGTGAAAATGTTATGAACAAACATATAGAGACAGAGTCACTGTCGGATAAGAGATTTTCTCGGTAGGTCTAACTTGCACTAGGTCAGCATAACAGATTATAGTCTAATCTTTTTCATTGAAATGAAATGATATTTATTTCTGTAAATAGATCTTTTAGGACACTTTTACAAGTCGTTTTTTTTATTACTTTTTTAACTAGATGGCGCCGACGTTTCCTATCTGACAACCTCTGAGAAAAAACGTCGAAACAAACTCAGAGATACATGGTATCTTTTAAAGTTCAGACAATAGTTATATTATATGCGAGTTCAATCTAGGGCAATTCTGAGGTGTCCAGCTGTAGGATAGTAAACCGGCCGATAATATGATTAGTACCTACAGATAATATTTCTAGATGATCTAGATTTATCAATTCTACAACTGGAACGCACCAGATATCTTAAAGTTTGGAGCTCACAATAAGATATAGCTGTGCTCCATAACGTAACAATTGAATGTTTTCATTTTAGAGCCATAAATTACAAGATTTCTTAAAACAAAATTTTTTTAATTTTTTTTTTCATCTTTGGCAAGTACTTGAACTTCTTCTTGTTTGTTTTATAGTATATTTTCTGTTTGTATCTATTCTATAATACAAAGCACACAATAGGCCCATAGCCAGGCGTCGGCAACAGTTGGTAACATGGCATTATTGAGTTCTCTGTTACGTTCCATTGTGGTTACATTAGAGCCGTAGTTATAATTATTTAACAACACGAATCTGAGATAAGAATGCAATTCCAGTTTTGTTACTGTTGTTATTGTTTTGGAAAGTAACAAACATAATATTATAACGTTTGATTAAAAATTAGTACCTAATAACATAACTCGGATTATTATATGCCATTACTTTCCTTTCTGATTATAACATAACCTACCATCACACCCGAAGGGTTAGGCAGAGGTGTACTATGTACACCCACGTTTCGCCGATATGTTTAGGTCTTGTAATAGGGGGCGAGCCTATTGCCATTAACCGGTTACATATCTCCTGTCACACTTTGCTCGACCTGGGAATCGAATCCAGCGTAGCAGTCGCACTTGAAACCACTCGACTAATGAAGCAGTTTCCTTTCATATTATATTCATTATAAACATTATTTATTTAGGAACTTGCTTACGGACAAGGTCCTGAATTCCACTATTTCGCCAGATTTGCGACCTAGAATCCAACTCAATTTGGATTCTAGGTCGAGCCGTGTTATTAGGTTTCTCTATGAAATTTTCAGTAGCAGCTCCGAGTTTGATATACCCGGTGACTGGCAATACGCTCACCTCCTGTTAACCTAGACAAAAACGGCAAACTGTGGCTGTTAATAGATACCTACTCCTCTGTCTAACCTTTCGGGAAATACAGGCGTAATGTTTTAACTAACAACTTAATGTCAGTCCGTCTACCTTTCAGCCATCATTATACCAGCTTGCTCTAGAATAGCCATTTATTTGAAGAAATACTCAAGTCCTACGGCAGTAAGGAAGTCATAAATACCGGGTTCTTGAACTATTACACATACAAACACTTATTTATTATTGATAAACTTGGATCTAAAACGTGTTTTAGTCCGCGTTTATCTTGTTCTATATCTTTGAATATTCAATGACGGGGCTTTGGCATTTTTGCAACTGGAAATTGATTAGAATACCTAATTAATGTTTGGTTCTATCAGAATAGTGAGAATAATTTTCAAATTCAAATTCCAACAAATTATTTTGTCTCCTGGACAGCATTAATGTCAAAATATTATATCATCTGAGCCACAACATTGACTAGGAACATAACATATTTATTTTAAACTAGTGGATTTACGTTATCCTGCCCGAACTCGATCGCAGCGCCATCGCCACCTACCGGGTCAATTTTTTTCATATTTTTGCAGCGTTTAAGCATTCCCTGGACTTCCATAAATATTTGAAAACCAAAACTAGCCAAAACGGTCTAGCAGTTCTAGAGTTTTAGCGAGACTAACGAACAACAATTTATTTTTATATATAGATATGAAAGAAGAAGAATACTTGCAAAATTAGTCAGTTCAGCCTACCTACTTAATTATATGTATTTTAAAGATTGTAGTCTCATTTTGAACCCATATGAAAATAATTTGGAATTGTATTTGAATGTAATAAATTGTAACAACCTCAACATAACAAGAAGATCAAACTTTTCGGATTACCTATGGCTA
Source organism: Subacronicta megacephala (assembly GCA_958496365.1). Taxonomy (NCBI): domain Eukaryota; kingdom Metazoa; phylum Arthropoda; class Insecta; order Lepidoptera; family Noctuidae; genus Subacronicta; species Subacronicta megacephala. Next base: position 12,419,999 of record OY292531.1, on the reverse strand, counting down.
AATAGGTACTAATTTCCCGTATCTACTTACACAAGTATTTTACGAAGTCGCGATTTCGCGAATGAAAATCGACAAGTGTTGAGTGCGTTCGATTTGGCGTTCGTTCGTCTACAAAACGTGTTTGGAATCTTGTTAAACAATAAGAAAAGGCCAGTTCTCCTATTAAAATGGTTATGCTGCTTTATGATTCAGTTTATGAGAATGTTCGTTTAAACAGTAGAAATTCCTGTGCAGCCATTAAGATTATTATAGGTACTTTGGTACACTTTACTTCATCCACGAGATGTAAGTATTTATAGGACAAAAGGTTGTAAGATGAGAACTAAAGCTTCTAAAGCAGGATTCGAGCCTTAGTCCTTCCGTCCGTTCATGACAAATAAAAGAAATAAGTAATACTTATTCCATGTTCACAAAGATATGAATTTTCTAATGAAAGAAAAATTTCGAAGGATTTGAACCTGCGTCTCTCTGGTTAAGTACACCAGACGCTTTGCCAACTAAGCTACCGAGACCACTGCCGTCTGATGTCGAATTTCTCTTCCACATTTTACGTTTTCAAGCGACGTCAGCATCATCTATTGAAGACATTACTATGTGTTTCAACCAACACGACTTACTTTACAGGTAGTTCAATGTCAAACGGTGACCTTACTGATTTACCTGCTTATTTTGTATTATATTTTAGCATTAAATAATGCGAAATGTTGACAAAGATATGAATTTTCTAATGAAAGAAAATTTCTAGTGAAAGAAAAATTCGATCTCAGGCAGGGTTTGAACCTCCTTTAGTTAATTTGTATAAAACAACCTTATTCTGGTATGATACATCATTATTTTTATGTTATACCCTAGTTTAGGTGTCTACCTTACTTACTTAACCTTTTTTTAATTCATATAATCCTCATTGGTCACTCCTTGCCAGAGGAGGGGCGAAGTATTTTAGACTTACCATACCAACAAAAACCAGCACTTGCCCTATATGTAGTTAAAGCCATGACTCGAACCCCTACACGAATGTATAACCTACATCTTACAACTGAAATCTCTATTGCCCTCTCGTTTACTTATCATAGAAGTGATAAAGACGGATAAATACATTTTAATATTTATAGATAAATTCATAATTACAGCAAAAATAATTAGTTTTTTATACTCCTTTTCCTTATATTTTTTGATATAACAAAAGATGCAATCGATTAAGAAATCAAAGCTCAGAAAACTAACAGTTACTTAACGTATTGAGCGTTCTAATAATAATGTAATGTCCCAACTATTGCATTTAACTACCGGTTGTGTATGCAATATACAATGATTGAATGACATTTTAATTTACAATTTTGTGTTTGGACACTGTACAAAATACTTTTTGCATCAAATATTTCATCTTTGCCAGCAGATTGATCATTAAAATCATCCTAGGCTTTTGCTCTAAATCTCAATTTCCAATCAACAAATCATTTATTTACATTCAACAATAATAGTAAACATTCAACATAAACTATGATAGTATTCATGATTTAATGAGATGATCGTGGACCCTGTAGGGCACAGTAAAAGTAGGAGTGAGGAACAGAGCCCTCACCCTGTAGGCAAGCAATATGGTCAATTATCGTTTCTACAAATTCTTTTGCGAACGAGAATACACTGATGAAAATAACACGAAAAACATAAGTCTCATATTGTTGCTATTCTTCTTAAATTCGTCTGCTAAGGTGGCCTAGGTGTAACCAGAAACAAAACTTTGGTTCAATAAACATAATCTTTTTATAATTAATTTCCAAGACAATTATATCAGTTACAAAATGTTCCACACCCCTGACTCGCAAAACAAGTAACATCGCACGCGCAACTCCCGTTCCTATTGCCTAATGGAGTTTTTTTTTTGTTCTTATGCTTAACAACCATATAATATAACATATAGTTATTTGCTCACCGTTAATTACAGTAATGCAATGGTTTTATGTAATTGCACATTGCATATTTTAGGACATGGTCGATAGGAGAATTTCGTGATCGAGATAGGCCTTCTCTATAGGGCTCAAGGCCAGTGACACGACCGGGTATTGGATCTTATCCACTTAAACTATACAAATGTGAGGGGAAGCCATCTTGTGAAAAGACTTTGACATCCTTAGGGACACTGTGAAGGTCTCTCCTAAATCCTATGATGCACGTGATCAGTGAACCATTGTCTTTTCTACTAATATACACCCAGAGTTTGGCCGGTATGTTATACTTTCCATGTAATAAGAAGCGTAGGCAAACGTAGCGTAGGACGCCCGCTGGCCAGGTGGTGACGATTTGCGGAAAGCGGCTGGCACCAACTGGATAAAAAGAGCTGAAGATCGGACTTTGTGGCGTTCAATTTAAGAGGCCTACGTTCAGCATGGGCCGAAAATGGGCTGATAATGATGAATAGAGCGAGCCTAATACAATCTCCAACATGCTAATAAAAATTTCACAGTAACTCCCAATAACACTACTCGCTCTGGGTATCAAACTTTACGCTCAACAGCCAGTCTTACGACTTCTAAATTTGTTTCCAGTCTTACCCTTATGTTTCAAAAGTTCTCTAGCGGTGTACAGATTTCATGATTTCATCACGAAGTTTACCTGCATCGTTAGAATAGTATAATATCGGTTGTTTGCTGTGAGAAACTAGTGAGATTATTGTACGATTTATTCCAACAATTCACGTAGAATTGTCTAAATATATCGAAAGGAACTTGTTTTGTAGATTCTCGTGGCCGTTGTGATGTTGATTGTATATAATGGCACAATTGGCAGACTCGCTAATTGAAAGCGATTATCAAATCAGTACACTGCATGGATACTCAAATATTTATAACTACAATATGTAGATAAAAGTATATATAGTAATATAATACAATACAATACAATACAAAATTCTTTATTGTGGTACATAGGTAAGCAAATAGTTGTTACATGTTTCCGAGATTGTACACAGCTATGACCCGCCTTAATGGCATACAATAATTTTTAAGTAGGTCAGTGACATTTTGTAACAAATAGAAAATTAAAATAATAACAATTCAAAATGCAGCAATTTAGAATTAACGCACATTTTTACATGTCAAAGCAAAAATTAAAATAATAAGACATAAGGCATAAATTATAAATTCAATTAAAATTTATTAATACAAATTAAGAAATATACGGGAAACAATTAAAATTAAATAACATCATCGAGATAATCCTTTAAAGTATAGTAACATTTGTCTAATAACAATTGAAATAATTGCTTTTTATAATTATGCAAATCTAAATCTCTCATAGTCTTTGGCAATTTATTATATATGTCGGGGATTAGATAAAAAACACTTTTGTGGAAAAGAGCAGTTTTGTGGGGTTCACGTGTTATTTTGTCTTTATGTCTGGCTCTATTACTAAATTTGAAACGGTGAATATTTAATTTAGCGAAGATGGCACATTCGTAAATAAACAGACAGGGGAGTGATAGTATTTTTAGTTCCTTAAAATGTGAAACACAGGATTCCGTTGAATCAATACTTACAATTGATCGGATACAGCGCTTTTGCGCCTTAAAAGCTAGGTCTTTGTTGGTTGAATTGCCCCAGAAAATAAGACCGTACCTTAAAATGGAAGAGACATAACCATGATACGCACTAAGAACAGCAGATCTATCTGCTATTTTACTTAATTTATAAAGGGCATATGACTGTTGATTCAAGCGTTTACAGACATAATCTATGTGTTTTTTCCAATTAAGTCTTCTATCAATATGTAGCCCCAAAAACTTAATTTCATCTATTTCTTCAATATTTGTATCTTTGAATGTTATATTTAAATTCGACGATGCTAGAAAATTTTGTCTAAATTTCATAATTTTTGTTTTTGACAGATTTATATTTAAATTATTAGATGATAGCCATTCAGTTGCATTAGTTAAAAACATATCAATCTCCACATTTATGCTAGAGTGCATATTGTCCTCATTAAACAAAACTGTACTATCGTCAGCAAAAAGTGTCATTTGATGGTGCGTTATGGATGGTAGATCATTCACATATACAATAAAGAGTAATGGGCCCAATACACTACCTTGTGGTACCCCAAAACGGACATTAGTGAACTCAGAATCGTATACTTTTTCTACTTTCGATATTGGGCATACTCGATTTATTTGAGTAGCTTGGTGTCTATTACTTAAATAGGATTTTATAAGATTATTAACATTACCCCTAACACCATAGTCATTTAATTTTTGGAGCAAAATGTTATGACGAACGTGGTCGAATGCTTTTGACATGTCTAAGTACATGGCTACAGCTGGTTTACTATTATCTAAATTGGTTATTACTGTATGTATGAAATTATAGATCGCATTATTTATTGATTGACTTTTACGAAAGCCGTATTGTTCGCTGGCAAAAACGTTATTGGTTTCAAGAAAAGAGTACAACGATGCATATATAACTTTTTCATAAATTTTTGAGAAAATAGGTATTAACGCTATGGGTCTGTAACAATTGAGATCTTCAACATCACCCTTTTTAAACATAGGTTTTATAATAGTGTACTTAAGTTTATCTGGGAAAACTCCGTGTTCTATACTCAGGTTAATAGTATAGCTTAAAACAGTACAAATTATATGAGCTACATCTTTCACAACTCTAACTGTAACCTCATCGTAACCCGTGCTCCATACATTTTTCAAAGAATTAATTATTTTGAAGATATCTTTAGGAGTTACAGGTTTCATAAAAATAGAGTTAGGTTGACTCTTAACCGTTAAATGTGGTATTGTGTTTATTTGTTCACAGTTAGTTACGTTTGAAAAGAAATCATTAAATAATTGAACTATCTCTTTCGGATTTGAGACTGTATTACCATTATCATTTTTCATTTTATTTATGTTCTCCTTAAGTATATTACTTTTATTTTTGTTTATAATTTGCCATGTAGCTTTACTTTTGTTATTAGAAGTTTTAATGTAATGACTATTTTGTGATAATATTCAGACATACATTTTTAGGCGTTTTCAGCCGTCTTGAATCAGTCCTTAGGATCGTAGCGACATGTTCAATTGCCCAACATTTCTCAAGAACTGGACTATTTTACCAGACACAAAGCTGAATGCTTGTGTTACAAGTGGGTTCACGTCGGTAGTGCAATGGTGGGTTTCGAACCGGCAACCACATGCTTGCAAGTGCGCCGCCCTAGCCATTGGGCTACCGCCGCTTATACTTAATAGTCGGTATTATCCTGACATTATTTTATTACGATGCGAAACCTTCGAAGGGCGATCGGTCTTCAGAGATTAGATCGGAGAGTGGGGATTCTTTCCGACAAAACCACCACAGTGGTTACCATCAGAACATGGAAGGGGGGGGGGGACGGCACTGTGTCCTTTTACCTATTAAATCCCTAAAAGTAGGTAGTGGATATTGGAGACGATTTCCTACAACGCCTCAAAGATTCCCGCACAGAACTAGATAACTACGCATAGGTCACATAAAAAAATGGTCAAGTCAGTCATAAAAATCATAGACAAAATGTTTACGAAACCATAAATAATAACAGAATAGCATGAGATGATATTGATGGACGCGTGCATTTAATTGGACATAACGGAATCGAAGTCCGGAACAGTGTGCGCGAGGCGGAACAGCATCGAATGCCACACTGCGATACACTTTTGCGCGAGCATGATTCAGGCGTGTTGGGTACATCCGCGACCAGCAATAAGGCTGGAATACACTTTTAACTTAGTATAAACATACATCACGCCTGTATTCAAGAGTAGTGTGTAGACGACTATATAATAGGAAATTTACTGATGCTGATAAAGTGTTTTGAGAGGAGGTCCTCGCTACAAAAGAAGCCGCGGAAAGGGGGAGAAGAAAAGAAGAGAGACTGCCATCCCAGTCTGCGCCGTTCCAACGACCGTAAATGCATGCAACAATTTTGTTCTTATCATAACACATAACATAACATACCATCACGCCTGTATTCCCCGAAGGATTAGGCAGAGGTGTAGGTACTTAATGTAGGTACACCCACAGTTCGCCGGTATGTTTTGGGTCCCATGTAATAGGGGGCGAGCCTATTGCCATTCACCGGGCACAAATCCAGACTCTGAGCTGCTACTGAGAATTTCATAGAAAAACCCGATAATTGGGACCACTAGACCAACGAGGCAACTTTGTTCTTATCATGTTAACTATTTTATCTTTAAATAACTATATCCTATATTTTATAACTATAATAGTGTGCCGGGCATTGGTGTCCACAACGCCGTGTTTCACTTCTGAAATACCGCTGTTCCAGAAGTGGAACAATTACTTAAATACCTGTCGATAATTAATTCCAAAGAAAGTTATTGGTTTTGCGATTAAAGTAAGGTGCTAATAGCGTTAATGATTCCGTTGATCAATTAGAACTATTTTTAGTGCGTTCTTTAGTAGATAAAAAAGTCATTTGAAACAAGTTATGGTGGATCCAGATAATTGTTAGATTAACAGTAAGATAACTACGCTGCTTTTTATGCAGCTACCTGGTTAGATGGTTTGAGGAAGTTAAGTTTATCTAGTGTCGAGGTTTAATTGAACCGGTGGTAGCCTAATGTGACTGAACAATTTGTTGGCCGTGCGGGAAGGTCAACAAATAAAAGATAAAGTTTATAGAAATGAAAGATATAATTGGCACTAAAAGTTACCGCGGAGCACGTTTGGTGGAGCCCGTGTCTTTACCCGATTCGGTCAGATCGCGAACTGTCGTTTATAACACGGGTCTACCGCGAGTTACAAACAAATTGCTGAGAAAACTAAATATTGTACGGCTGCACCGTACAGCTAGGGTATCGGACTTGCGATCATGTGGTTGCCCGTTCGAAACCTACCCATTGCACTACCGACGTGGACCCACTCGTAATACAAGCATTTAGTACGAGGGGTTAAAAGGCATACCAGTAATGTACGACCCACATTGCTAGTATTTTTTTTTAAATACCACCCGCACCTCCTGTCCCTACTGGCATGTCATACAAATACATCGAAATGTATAGTAATCCCCAATATTTTTGGCAAGTAAATGCGATTAGGAAACATTTACATTGACATTTAGATCCTAAACACAGCGCGCGCGCAACCTCAACTTGAGGACAACTTCAGATCCGCACAGTTTCAACCATTATACTTAGGTAGTTATAATTGTGTTTGGTAGAAGAAATCCTGGCAACGTTTTACCAGTTAAATGTAAGTCAATATTTGTTATCTCATTATGTAGGGGATGTCTGCAACTTTAAACATACAGTACACACGGCTACGATTCAAGCTATACAAACCCATATATATATATATTGTATATTTACTTTATTATAATTGTCCCTTTTTTGTATAGCACCGGACGCAAACCTAGTTTTTTATCCAGTACAGTTGTGTCCATCCAAAGGTTGTCTGGAAGAAATCGCAGATCGCGATAAGGCCGCCCATTGTATGTATCTTATACAAAATCTCTGTACTTTTAATCATTATTTTTGGTGTACAATAAAGTATATATAAATAAATAAACCCAGTTTAGATGGACCTCCCATTGCATAGGTTTTCCGTAGAAGTTAAGGCCAGCCTATACTGGTTTTGTTTAGCTTAGTGAAGCCGTGCGTACGATGTATTTTTTAAATTTCGAAAACAAGTTCTTGTCGTCCCTCAGTGTTCACGCGCAGCGCCAGCTATCGTTGCAAAACTGAAACTGATCCAGAGAGCATCACGCAGCACCGTTGCATATCTATGGTTGACAGTGGCGTTGTCAAACGGGTAAAGTGTCAAGCGGCTACTTGACACATATTCATTCGAATTTCAAAAGGAATTACGTTGCACCTTTTTTGTACATGATACGATTTTATAATAAACGGATTTAAAAATACGAAATAAACTACTTCATTGAAACTTGTTCGGCGTTATTACCATTATCATCCTAAACATTGGACCTTCGAGCCGAATTTGAAGACGAAAATTACTGAACTACCAAACGGAATACGAAAAGGACTTTGAACCCGAAACGGTTGAAGAACAATTGAAAATTGGATACTGAGCTGCAGCCAGCAACGGTCAGGCTTTCCTTATCCTTTCTTTTCCATAGTCTTTAGCTTGTGTTAATATTGTGCCTATACGTTTACAGATTATAATTGAAAATAGTGCCGAAAACCGTCTACAACTGAAGGATCACGACTGTAAGTACTTTTGCCTTTTATAAGTTACCAAAATGAGTGACGATGAAACTAAATTAGCTTCAAACGCACCCAAAACAGTAAGGGCTAAATCACCACGCTTAGACAGTGCATATTCAAATAGTAATTTGTTACTTGTTGAGCTTAAAAAACAACGTGGTGTGCTTAAGGGTAGATTAACGTTATTTGTAAATTATATTAATAAATTAGATCAATCCTGCTTAGATTCCGTTATTAAAACGCAAGTGCAAATGCGAATAGATGCTGCATCCACTTTTTTCAGTGAATTTAATGATATTCAATCAAAAATTGAAAATTGTGTAGACGAAAAGGAATTACCATCGCAATTAGAGTATAGGGATTCGTTTGAATGCCAATACTATTTAATCGTAGCTACAGCAAAAAATCTAATAAATGAAGGTGACCAAAATGGTGTAAATAATTCTCAGTGCACATCTAGTAAACCTGTCTGTATTAAATTACCTCAAATAAAATTGCCTGCCTTCGACGGTTCATACGATAAGTGGTTAGAGTTTAGGAATTCATATGTGTCCATGATACATGATCGTGCTGACTTAGATTCTATACAGAAGTTTCAGTACCTTAAATCATCTCTTAGTGGATCTGCATTGCAAGTGATCAGTGCCTTGGAATTTACAGCTCCTAACTATATCAACGCGTGGGAGCTACTTGAAAATAGATTTCAGAATAATAGGCTATTGATACATAACCATGTTAAATCCTTATTTTCTGCTCCTGCACTTAATAAAGAATCACCTACACAGATTAGAAGGCTAGTCGACTCAATCTTACGTAATTTAAGAGCACTCAAATCACTAAAAGAGCCCACCGAAGCCTGGGATACACTTATAATTTATTTAGTTGTCAACAAACTTGATCCTTCTACTGAACGTGAGTGGGAGAACCACATCAGTACGCTTGTTTCAGATTCTAATAAAGTTTATAAGTCCTTACAGTTAGAAGACTTGATAACGTTTTTGAACAATAGATCTGACATGTTAGACATGATTAAATCAGGTAGCAATAAAGTAAATCAGTCGCATTATCAACATAAGCAGGTTAGTACCCAGTCGAATGATCATAAGAAACAGTCAAATACTCAAGCTACGTATAGCTATGCGAGTGCAAGTAATAATAAAGTCTCATCGGCTAGCGTAAGTAATAAACGTAACTATGTATGTTCATTATGTAGTGGAAATCATCCACTATATTCGTGTGCAAACTTTCTTAATATGGCCGTGCAAGAAAGATTAAAATTAGTCAATGCAAAAGGTCTTTGTCATAACTGCATACGTACAGCTACCCACACACTAAAAGATTGTGTTTTCGGCCCGTGTAAATTGTGCCAACAAAGGCATAATACGTTACTTCACGTTGATAATTGTGTTAATCTAAGTGCGTCTCCACGACTACCCGTTGTCAATAATACGTTACCACCGTCATCTGTCGTGCAATGCGTAAGTAAAACAGCTGACGATATTGACAACTTAAGTTGTGACGCGTTTACCGTTAATGCAACCTCTTTGCAAACTGTATTGTTGTCTACGGCGTTAATCGAAGTAGCTGATTCGGATAACAAGTATCATACAGTTCGCACTCTGCTTGACAGCGGCAGTCAAAACTGCTTCATAACGGAAAACTTATGCAAACGTTTAAACGTTCCTATAATACAGTCCACTATACGCGTTTGTGGCGTGGGACAAACCGTTTCTCAGTCCACCCACAAATGCATACTTAATATGCGTTCGAAAATATACGATTTTAATACAACGCTTCAATGTCTAGTGTTACCTAGTATCATTTCGAAGCTACCTTCGATAAGTGTTAATAGTGATGCTATACGTATACCTAGCTATGTTCAATTAGCAGATCCAGCGTTTTATAGCCCAAGTGACATAGACATATTAATAGGCGCGGATATCTTTTGGGATTTGTTGAATGAAAGTAAAATTAAACTCCAATCTGGTCCATACTTACAAGACACGAAAGTAGGTTGGATTGTATCCGGTCCAGTTAATAATAATTATATGCGTTCAAAAGCGGCAAGCATGAATGATATTCAATGCAATCTAACGTTTATCGATTCCCAATTACGAAAGTTTTGGGAAATCGAAGAAGTACATATTCCTCCTGTTATTACCGAGGAGGAAAGTATATGCGAAAAACTATTTTTAGAGACTACTGAACGTGATCAACATGGACGGTTTTCTGTAAGAATGCCTTTAAAACAATCACCGGATTGTTTGGGTGATTCATACACTTCAGCTCAAAACCGTTTTTTTTCTTTAGAGCGAAAATTAAATCGTTTACCACAATATAAAAAAATGTATTGTGAATTTATGTGCGAATACGAGCAGTTAGGGCACATGACACTTCTCGGCGATTTTAACAAAGTGAATAAGCCATATTACATTGTACCACACCATGGTGTGTATCGTGAAAATAGTGCGACCACTAAATTACGTGTCGTATTTGATGCGAGCGCCGTTACTACTAATAACATTTCACTTAATGATATTCAGTACGTGGGCCCCAGGCTACAAAATGATATTTTCTCCATTTTACTTAGGTTCAGGCAATATCAATATGTCGCTTGCGCTGATATTGAGAAGTTTTTTAGACAGTCTTTAATTCATCCTGAACAGCGTAACCTTCAGCTTGTATTATGGAGAACGGATAGCAGCATGCCGCTTCAAATTTACCGTCTAAATACAGTGACGTACGGTACTGCTTCTGCCCCGTACTTAAGTATGCGTTGTTTAAAACAGTTAGCTAGGGAATGTAACGATGACGTCATCGCTCGTGTCATCAATGACGATTTCTACGTTGATGATCTTCTTTTGGGGGATGATCAGCGAAGTAATTTGTTGGATATTTGTAATAAGACGTCTACTATCTTACAAAAGGGTTGTTTTCCCTTACGTAAATGGACGTTCAATTTTGATGTAACTTCAGAAACAACAAAGGACTTGTGCATCGGTGAGCATAGTCAATCGAAAACGCTAGGGGTAGGATGGTCAAATAAGGACGATTTATTTCATTTTACAAGTAGTCTAATCAGCGCTAATCAGAGTAATGTCAAAATAACTAAACGTTTAATGATGTCCGTAATTGCACAGATTTATGACCCACTAGGTTTATTAGCACCAGCCATTACTACTGCTAAGATTGTTTTACAAAAACTGTGGCACAGTAAACTAGACTGGGATGACGAAATTCCAGGTCCTATTAAGTCTATCTGGAATAACTTTATTGACACCTTGCAATACCTGTCCGCACTTCGTGTCCCTCGTTGCGTATTATGTTCTCATGCTATAAAAAAAGAATTACACATTTTTACCGACGCTTCTCAATCTGCATACGGTGCCTGTGCATATCTACGTTCATATGATAACATTAATGAGTCATCGGTTACCGTCAGGTTATTATGCGCTAAAAGTAAAGTGGCACCGATCAAACCTTTAAGCATTCCACGACTTGAACTATGTGGAGCATTAATTGGAGCTAAATTATATAATAAAATAACAATTTCTCTTCGTCTTAAATTCGACAAAATTTATTTTTGGACTGACTCCACCATAGTTCAAGGTTGGCTGCGGATGTCACCACACTTGTTAAAAACCTTTGTTCAAAACAGGGTCGTTCAAATAAACGAATTGACAAGTGACACTATTTGGAGACATGTTAAGGGTAAGGAGAACCCTGCGGATACGTTATCAAGAGGCGTTTTCTTCGATTCTTTAACGGGAGATGACACTAATCTGTGGTGGTGTGGACCAGCCTTTCTTCGCGAACCAACTTCAAGTTGGTTAACAAACACGGGTGACGAAAGCGAATTTAGAGATTTACCAGAACTAAAAGGTGTAAATAACTCCATTAGCTCATTAATACTGAAATCTGATAATATTACGATAGTCGACTTCGAAAGGTTTGCTTGTTTTAACCGTTTACAAAGATCAATTGCTTATCTCTTACGATACATCCATAACTTACGTGCATCGCGCAGTGGTATCGAACGTAAAACCGGTTTATTGCAAGTACATGAGATTCATAACTCATTAGTAGTATTAACACGTTTGGTTCAATCACGATCATTTAGCGTAGAATATTGTAGCTTATCACAGAAAGGGACTTTAACTTATAAAAATGAAAAGCGTAACAGTCAAATATTAGGATTAAATATCTTTCTGGATCACAATAATATTATTCGTGTTGGTGGAAGATTAGGTAATTCTAATTTCGATTATGATAAAAAACACCCAGTGTTGTTGTGTTCTAAACATAAATTTACGCGGCTTTTGTTTATGTACGAACATAAACGTTTACTTCATGCTGGACCTCAGCTTCTCGTAGCATCCATGCGTGAACGGTGGTGGGTCTTGGGAGCTCGTAATTTGGCAAGGCAAGTAGTTCACCAATGCGTTACCTGCACTCGTATGAAGGGAAGGACATTGACTCCACTCATGGGTGACCTACCAGCTGAACGTTTAGAAGCCGGGTTTCCCTTCATGCGGTGTGGTGTTGATTATGCGGGACCAATATCAATATTGAATCGTAAAGGCAGGGGTTCACATTTAATTAAGGGATACATTTGTCTGTTTGTTTGTTTTGCTACCAGAGCAGTGCACTTGGAATTAGTAAGTTCCTTGTCGACTCAGGATTATATATTGGCGTTTAAGCGTTTCATATCACGACGTGGAAAGCCGTGTCGAATATTTTCTGACAATGGGAAAAATTTCGTTGGAGCTGAACGCGAACTTTCAGCTATATTTGAAAATTCTAATGAAATAATTGATTTTGCTAGTAGTAATAATATTCAATTTAGTTTCATCCCGCCATATGCGCCTCATTTTGGTGGCTTGTGGGAGGCGGGAGTCAAGGCGTGCAAATATCATTTGAGACGTGTCGTAGGCAACGCTAATCTAACTTACGAAGAGTTTGGTACGGTATTGACCCAAATTGAGGCTGTCCTAAACTCCCGTCCTATGTCCGCCTTGTCCACCGATCCTAATGATTATCTCCCACTCACCCCTGCTCATTTCCTTGTCGGCCGTCCGTTGACTGCGCCTGTCTGCAAAGACTTGACGAGGACAACATCTTCGCTTCTCTCTCGTTACAATCGTTTGGAACAGCTGAGACAACATTTCTGGGAACGTTGGTCTAAGGAATACGTCTCAGAACTGCAACGACGTACGAAATGGACAGCTGACAAAGACGACATCGCTGAGAACAGCCTCGTTGTAGTAAAAGAAGACAACCTACCACCATTTAAATGGAGACTGGGCAGGATTGTTCGTCTTTATCCTGGGAATGATGGAATTTCAAGGGTTGCAGATATCCGGACTACCTCAGGCATTATCAAACGTGCCTGCTCGAAGATTTGCCCACTCCCTATATCTACCAGCGAGGACAACGTGACAGCAATCTGATACATTGTTGGAAGATGGTTCTTCCAAGGCGGCCGGCATGTTCACGCGCAGCGCCAGCTATCGTTGCAAAACTGAAACTGATCCAGAGAGCATCACGCAGCACCGTTGCATATCTATGGTTGACAGTGGCGTTGTCAAACGGGTAAAGTGTCAAGCGGCTACTTGACACATATTCATTCGAATTTCAAAAGGAATTACGTTGCACCTTTTTTGTACATGATACGATTTTATAATAAACGGATTTAAAAATACGAAATAAACTACTTCATTGAAACTTGTTCGGCGTTATTACCATTATCATCCTAAACACTCAGTTATTCGAGTTTATCGCAAGTTTTGTTAGTCAACAGAACCGGTTCTCTCGATATTGATAAGCTGTCCAAATGATAAGAATGCACAAAGCTTCTATCTTCCCGATAATCTGTTCTCTGAGGATGGCCCACATAAATAAACACTACAGTATCGCTTGACAAACAGGAAATAATCCTAAATGGTAGCAATTCCACATAATTCTTAAAAACTGATGTGGAACAAATTTACTAGCAAAAAGGAGCAAAATAAGACATCTGCAGATGTTAATTTAACTGTTAAAGTCATTATAAATACGGTTTTAATATTCTACAAGACAACTTGTGTAAATAACATCTATAGAACACAACTCGAACGTTTACAACTTTTAACTTTCAAGGTAAGGAACACAATCCTTTCTAGTTCTATGTTCTAAATTTAAAATCCAAATTAAGAACCTACCTCCAAACCAGTTGTGAGCACTACTCACGCATTATCAAAGAAAATTAATTCCATTCATTCGATTCAAAATAAAAAACAACAAAGCAATATCGTGTTATGTACGTGCTTAAAAAATAAATTAAAAACATTATCACGTGTTTACCTCGACTCGCTGTCCCTTAGGTCCGGGATGTGCGACCACAATCAAAAGAAAAAAGAACTCAACACGAACACACAACACTCAGTTTACTAACACTAAAAAAGTTTGTTTATCACACTTTTTCGAAAACAGGGCGTGGAACGGGCGTATTATTTCGTAAGTCCGTTGGCGGGAAAACGCGTGCGTTGAGAAGCGCGCGCGCGAACCGACTGGCTCGACCACCGGCCAACGTTGAACAAGACCACAAGACGCACCGAGATAATCGTTGCATTCTGCCATCGGTATTAGAAAACGAATAAATCGCATAGATACGGTGTATTTGCTAAGACTGAATGCGCTTTGCAATTGCAATATGGGGTCGGTCTGAAAACGGCGCGCTAAGGAACAATTTACGGTACTCTTCATTTAAAACTCAATTTTCGTGTTAATTGTAGCTAACTCTGTTGTTCCGCTTCTGAGCCAGGAATTGGCCAGAGTAAATTAAAAGATATAAATTACTTGCCCACTTTGCAATCTCGACAGAGAACT
Source organism: Subacronicta megacephala (assembly GCA_958496365.1). Taxonomy (NCBI): domain Eukaryota; kingdom Metazoa; phylum Arthropoda; class Insecta; order Lepidoptera; family Noctuidae; genus Subacronicta; species Subacronicta megacephala. Next base: position 12,404,923 of record OY292531.1, on the reverse strand, counting down.
TGGCCCTGAATGAACGTGATCATTCCAATCCAGCTGCGAAAAATATGCTTGTTTGTGTCATTACTGTCCACACGTATATAGTTGAACTTGTAGCATAATTACATTTAAAAAGAATAATGAACATAATTATTTACACTAACTGTTGTTGACCCGTAGAAGGCCATTGACAGCCATGTACAGAAAATAAGGTCTGTATCTGGGGCATAGCAATGCGTCAGCGTTCCAAATTCAAAAACTTAAAAGGATAAGGCATTACTAGCAGACCGATAGCGAAATAAGTGTAGACCATGGACCATGGACCCCTCTCCTTTTTTCATATCTTTCCACCCATCCCATGGTGGTGAAATTGTGAGATATTGCGAAAAGACCGCCATTGTACTCTTCATAATTCTCATAAAATTTTGCTTCTCAATATGGTATATACCTACATTAAAGATTACTGCATTAAATTCTAGGCGTCCCCCCAAGGTTTATATTTCGGTCCAGCCCCGATAGCGGTGTCTACAATGCAAAAGTTTAAGTCCGCAAATTTACAACCAACAAATAAACGATAAAATTACAACCAAGTCCTTTGATCGGGCGTTAGACATTTGATCGGTCTAGATATTGCTCATTCTGATAATTTACATATATTTACAAAGGAACGTGTTGACGTAATCAACACGTGCTTTGCAAACATATAAAATTATCTGGTTTAGTTTGCATTGCAAAAAACATTCAGTTTTTGTAAGAACAACAGTATATTTATCGACTCATTTAATCACAATCCATTTGGTTTACGCTATTTGTACAATAAAACGTTAAAAATAAAATAAATTATAGGGTTAGGTCAAAATTTTTTAAAACGTGTGATCATACATCATACAACTACAATCTAGTCAAGGAGGACAAAAAATAATGATCAAATCAACAAATATGTTAGGAAATTAATCACATTTACAATAATTAATTAAAATTAGATGTAAATAATTTAGTCAAAACATAAAATTATACTAATTCTAAAAAACACTGAGTTTAGATTTGTCAAAAAAATTATACCATGGTAACTTTGATCAAACTTGTAAAATATCTTACACGATAAAAGTTACGGCGGAAACAAAAAACAGCTTATTGGCGTATAGTGAACCAATATCATAATTTGATACATTTACGATTTAAAATATAAAATAGCTACCTGCTTGCATGTTTCAAAATTTTTAAAACAACAACGTGCTAGAAATAACATTCTAACTCAACTCCAGACATCCTTTTGTTTAAAGTTTTTTTAACAGTGGAAAAGAGGGTCTACTTCTCAAGCTTAATCTTTGATGTGCTCTCCTGTTGTTACGAAACATAAGTTATAATGTTATTCCTAGCAGGTGTCGAAAGACGTTTTTTGATTTTCAATTTACGCCAACAATCTCCTCAAAAATTGTTACCTATACAATTGAAAAATAGTTCGTTACATTTGTAATACAATAGTTCGACAGTATATTTTTCCACTTGGGAAATATCGATACCTAAATATAAGGCTTTTATTTAAAAAATCACTACATTCAAAATTCATAAAAACGGCTCAATATTAAAAGCACAAATACCTTTGTATAAAAAATTGTACAACAGTAGCAAAATATTTGTTAAAAATGTATACATGTAAATTCTACCGATATTTTATTTAATAAGGCAACATTATTAGGACCTGTTTTCACTGCACTGGGGGTTACCAGTTCATTATTTGAATTTTATTTGTAAAATATTTAATGCTGATTATTCGTCAAAATACTAAATATCAGACACAACATCAAATCATTTGGCCTGAGTGCCGCCATGTCACGCATTGCTGACGCATATATAAATTACTTTATAAACAAAAATCTTAATATACAAAAAGAAAATTACCTAACACATCATAAATTATTATTTGAACTGTCGTTAAAATATTACAGTGTCAGCCTCAATGGAGTTTCAAAACTATTACGAAATACCCATTCCGTTGTGTATTATCGAATTATGATATTAAATTATGTTTCGTCGCCTGAGGATCCCTTATCCAATCGTTCTGATGAGAAACTAAAATACCGAAAATTCTACTGTATTGCAAATCAGTTATAAAGGTTTTGAAAAACCGCTGAGGCGTAAACACGACACTTTGGAATGATTAAGCAATAAAATTACTAGAAAACTATTATCTAAACACACTGGTACACATTATAATAAATATACCTACACTAAATTTTAAAACTAAAAAGTATTTTACGTATGAAATTTAAAACAATATCATTGCCTCGATTGGTTAATTTGTACTTGTAATTGTCAAATGTACAGGGTAGCAGATCGTGAAAGATCTTTCAATATTGATATGAGTATTATATTTATACAAGGAGGCGCAAAAGTAATCTGTAAACATATTAAAAAGCTGTAACTTTTTTTTAAAGGAAAAAAGTCGTTCTGTATATTCGGATAAAGATTTGCACTTTGGAGAATTAATACAATGCAGTGCATTTAGTATAATTTATCTCCACTCTTCTGGGAATAGATAAACATCTTGTCTTTGGCTGGTTCACACCAACCCAAACACTTCATAAAAAAAATCGAAAGCTGTCGAATGAAATAAAATGAAAAAAAAATTGAAATCGGGTGATCTTGTAAACAACTAAATCGAGCTCTAGTGACAATGAAACTATTCCGCATTCTTTTTGAGCACAGCGTTCAAGAATTTGTCTACTTCACAAATGTCAATGTCACAATGACATAAGACGCCATTTGCAATAAAAGCATTTATCGATAGAATAATTACTTTTGCACCACATTTATAATAAACCAACAGCAATTCAAGGAAACCCTAATAACCCTATTCAATTAGCCCTAAAACTCACAAAAGAGAAGTATTTAGGAAACCTCTAATATAGATAAACATTAAATCCGATGATTTCACCTGTCCAAAGTACTTATCTCATACATTAAAGCAAATTCTCCAGATCTGATTAATCACTTCCACAAGTTTCCTATGACATAAAATGATTAGACCCGGCCTTTAGTTCTAAAGGAACATACATTTTTTATAGAGCACATTTTTGTACTTTTGGTACAAAAGTAATCGTCAGTTTTTTCTTACGTTATTATGAATATCGACTATAACGGTGTTTACAACTTCCCAAAGAGAAGAAAATGGGTCCTTCTGACCAGCAGGTTTATCTGAACTATATTCGTTGTACAAACCAGCATCTGGTGTAATTAGGAGACGTAAAACACAAATACCGGACTTCGAAAAAGACGGGTTTTTTGACCAGCAGGGATATCTGAACCACAGTCGTTTAACAGACCACCATCTGGTGTAATTAGTAGACGTCAAACACAAATAACGAACTTAGATAGAGACGGGTCCTTCTGACCTGCAGGGTAATCTGAACCACAGTCGTTATACAGACCAGCATCGTGTGTAATTAGAAGACGTCAAACGCAAGTAACGAACTTAGATAAAGACGGGTCCTTCTGACCAGCAGGGTAATCTGAACCACAGTCGTTATACAGACTGGTGTAGTTAGTAAGTGTTTAAAACTTTCTTTAGAAAAGAAGATGGGTCCTTCTCACCAGCAGGGTTATCTAAACCACACTTGTTATACATCCCAGCAACGTTTAGTGTAGTTAGTAGACGTCAAACACAAATAACGAACTTAGATAAAGGCGGGTCTTTCTGAACAACAGGGTTATCTGAACCACAGTCCTTATACAGACTAACAACTTCTGGTAGTTAGTAGACGTCAAACACAAATAACGAACTTAGATAAAGGCGGGTCTTTCTGACCACCAGACAGACCAGCATCTAGTGTAATTAGTAGACGTCAAACACAAAAAACGTACTTATATAAGTGAGTAGATATAGCTAAGAGTAGAAAGTGAGTACGGCGGCGTGGTTCCCGCGCACGAGCAGCGTGCGGTCGGCGGCGGAGGCGATGGCCGCCAGCCAGCCCACGTACAGCGGGGCCGGCACCACGCCGCGCCGCCGCGGCATCGGCAGCGTCACGCACACCAGCCGCGCGCCGCGGGACTGGCTCGCGATCAGCTCGCGCAGGCGCAGGTGACGGTACGTGCGGTCCTGCGCCGCTAGCAGGTCCGCTTCCGTTATGCCCGCTGATAAATTATAAATGATTCAATAAATAGATCCTATAAAGACACTTACCAGTACAAAAATTACATTCTGATTACATGGAGCCGGCGTTTTGTATTTGACAACTACTGAGGAAAAACACCGGAACAAACAGAAAATCTTGATCTCCTTTAAAATCGAGCAAATTTTTCTATGAATTCGCAATTCGGAGTTATGATTTGAGCCCAGTTAATTGCAATAGATTCGCCCCCTCTATACATAGACGCAAACTGTGGGTGTACTAATGTGCACCTCTGCCTTACTCTTAGACAAGCCTCTGCCTTTCTTCTTACATAACATTATCGAAACTAATATGATAAAGAGAAAAGATTTGGTCGTTTGTTTGCATTGAAACTACTGGACCGATTTGAAAAATTCTTTCACCAATAGAAAGCTACATTATTCCTGAGTGACATAAGCTATGAATTATCTCCACCCGGGCAAAGCCGCGGGGGGAAAACTAGTGTTATATAAAGGTACCGTGCTTCTTGTATATGCATAAAATTGTACTATTAAAAAAAATCTGCTGAAAAAATGCAAAATGCAGCCCCTTCGTGACCATCAAAGACAGTATAAAATTATCGTGTGTCGGTTACACCACACCACATATTTTTTGTGATGCCTGCCTTTTCGGAAGCTGAAAAGCAATGCCAAAAAAAAGAAGATCGTAATACATACAAGAATCATCATCAGCACACTTGAAGGGAGCCACCAGTTTGTCGAAGTACGCGAGCGTGGAGTCTTTGGGCCGCCGCGTAATGTCAGCTATCATCTTCAAAGCCGAATAGTCTATTCTGAACTTAGATAGAAGAGACGCCATACTGTAGGGAAAAATTAAATGGTTTTTTTTTTTCAATCAAATCAAATGTTTCTATTTCAAATAAGCTTTTACAAGCGTTTAAGAAACGTTATTGACTGCCTCATTAGTCTAGTGATCCTAAGCGCGACTGCTACGCCTGAGTTAGATCTCTAGGTTGACCAGTGTTTATTGGGTTTGTCTATAAAATTCTCAGTAGCAGCTTGGAGTCTGAAGTAACCGGCGAAGACATGAAAAAGTGTGGGTGTACTAATGTAAACCGGTATGTTTAGGTCCCATGTTATAGGGGGCGAGCCTATCGCCATTAACCGGGCGCAACTCCAGACTACGAGCTGCTACTTAGAATTTTATAGAAAAAGCCAATTAACACTTTGCTCGACCTAGGGATCGAACCCAGGACCTCTAGCGTAACAGTCGCATTTAGGACCGTTATGGTATGTTATGTTATGTTATTTACTCTAGTTGCACGGTTCCAAAAAGTTGATCCTATGGAGAAGATCTCTCATCTCTTCACCTACATGCCTCATGATTAACCGGGATGGGTTCGGGTCTCTTTCCACAATGAGAAGTATTAGGCTATACTGCTACGCTAGACTACTGCGCGTTGGTAGACTTCACGCGCCGTTGAGAAAATCTCTCAGGCGTGAAGGTTCGTCACGATGTTTTCCTTCATCATTTTAAGCGAATGTTAATTTATTATATTAATACGTGAAGATAAAGTTTAGAAGGAGCGTGTCGCTTGCATGTCTACGTGGCAGTATGCATACTGTTGCATTTTGTATGCTGAGTGTGGAGCGCCGGAGGCCCAATGCATCCTCAGCCCCCTTCCTTCTCCTTCCCCTCCCTTTTCTTTGATAGACTCTGCAACGCATCTGCAACTCCTTTGGATAGCAGATGTCCAAAGGCGGCGATACTACTTACCATCAGGTGGCTAATCATCGTCATCAACCCATTACAACGCCCACTGCTGGGCTCAGGTCTCCTCTCAGTACGAGAGGGATGAGGCTATAGTCCGCTACGCTAGCCTTTTGCGGGTTGGCAGACTTCTTGGTGGCTAATATCTCAACCTAATTTAAATGTACCTACTGGTGGCAAATTTTGGGATGTAACCTGATGTAGCATTAGCATTTGAATCCAGAGATACTTAGGGCTACCTAAAACAATTCTTAACCTCAAGTAGGACTCAGTCCTCTGCACTCCAGGCTCAAACCTCTTTGAGCTCAGTGTATCTCGTAGGTATATACTATGTACTTACTTTCTCTCTTCAATTTCAAGTTCTGTGTTCTTGTTGGCCAGTGTGAATACTCGCAGTGGACACGACGACCACGCGCGACGAGTCGATAATATGTACGGTAGAAGTAGCGTTAAGCCTGCAACAAGGTTTGGTAGTAAACGTGATTGCAACAACAACAGTCTGAGCACCAAACATTAAACGAGGAAGCGTGGATCTCATAATTTCCTATAACATTATTTGATGCACATGGGTGTAGTTAGGGAGGGCAAGGGTGGGAAAATTACTTATGATCTCTTTTCAAATTAATATTATTTCAGCTAAACAACTTTTACGAAAAAATAAAAATATTTAAAAAAAATGCGTTTGTAACCTTTTCACACCTAAACCACTGAACAGATTTAGATTACATTTGGCAAGGATATAGATTAATTCCTGCCAGTACTATTACTTATTCTGTGATCAACAAAAATTCTGTGCCAAAATAAATATGCTACCCAATGTTTCAGTCTTTTGGGACGCGAATGAAACCGCGGATGACAGCTGATTTAATATAATTACCTGTGACTATTATCCATTACTTTACAATAACGGGATTCAGTAGTTTACGCTTGGATTTGTCTCTAAATCTTAATTTCTTTAAATAAAACGAACAAACATTAGAGTTGTAGTTACCTCCGTCATCGTAGAGCCACCAGACGTCGACGGTGCCGGCCTGTCGCTTGGTGAACTGTTCCACGGACGTGAACGACGACGTCCGCCGCGCTGTGGACGCGCCCAGAGCACGACGCACCACCTTACCTATGCCTTTACTGCTGTCACAGGTGGATAGTCTTATATCAGTATTTTATATAATAAACATACTTCATACTTCAATAGGCTCCTAAATACCGGCGAAGTGTAGGTGTGCATAAGTATACCTCTGCGTAACCCTTCAGGGAATACAGGGGTGATGGTATGTTATGTTACATACTACATCATTAGGCAGAAGTATAGCAGTAGCTCGGAGTTTGGTTTTGTTGCCGGTTAATAGCAATAGGCGCGCCATATTATGCCACTTAATCATAATGGCGAATTCTGGGCATCAAATAGTGTACCTCTGTCTTACCTTGACATTAGGGGTCTCCTCTCAGAATAGAAGGGATAAGACTATAGTCCACCACGCTAGCCTACTGCGTTTTGGCAGAGCAAACAAGTTGACGAGAAAATATCTCATGCATGCTGGTTTCCTCACGATTTTTCCTTCACCTTTTAAGCGCCGCGTGATAATTAAATTATTAATACGCACATGTCTTCGGAAAGGCAGACGAGCGTTCCTTGGATTGGAATTACAAACCTTTGACTTGGCAGTCTTAAGGATCGGAGAAGTAACGAATACGATTTAATAGTTGGAGTTGTGGTTGGGGATGGTTTGGCATTTTCCCGTAAGGGGAATGCCAGGTGCCTTTCACATTACAGTGTCTTGTCTTGTCTTCTTCTTCTTGAAGCATAATTTAAACCTATTATGTAGATTAAAGTAATAATGCCTCTTTAGTCTAGTGGTCCTAAGCATGACTGCTTCCCTAGAGGTCCTGGGTTCGATCCCCAAGTCGAGCAAAGTGATAACGATAAGTGATAGCGAGGGCCGTTTCACGTGGATGTGACGCATACTCCAGCAATAGTTTTACTGAATTGTTCATATAAAAATGTATTTTGTGTGCGTCCTGTCTATGTGAATAAATTTATTTTCTTTTTTCTTTCTTTCTTTCTATAACGGGTTTTTCTATGAAATTCCCAGTAGCAGCTCGGAGTCTGGATTTGTGCCCGGTTAATGGAAATAGGCTCGCCCCCTATTACATGGGACCTAAACATACCGGCGAAATGTGGGTGTTCATTAGTACATCTCTGCCTAACCCTTCGGGGAATACAGGCGTGATGGTATGTTTTTAAAGTAATAAAACAAAATATTACTATCCTATTAAATTCATTGCATGCAATATTTGCTTATAATTAGTTGCGTATAGCATAAAACTACGTGACTGCACATTTATATTTAAGTTTTTTATGTATCAACTGTCAGCGAAAGTAAATAAACTAATTTACTAGACTCGAACCTGTCATTGTTGTCAGTTTTATGTGAGTGATCCTTGTTGAGCGCGGCGGGGTCGGCTGACACGGCGCGCCTCAGCTGTGGAGATCCCCCCATTGATACGTCCGACATACTGCTACCTACACACAATTATATATGCATCACAACAACATCTATTGTGACTTAGGAGTATCATACGAAAAGGTAAATACAAAAAAATGGCAAAAAATATAGGTACTAATACTGGTAATTTGCTAGAATAAACTGCTACCGCCTTTACTGCTTCTGCCTTACTGCTAATGCCTTTGGTATACCATAGCAGTTTATTTTTAACCAATTTGTGTATAATTTATTTTATACTAATAGCAAATGCCATAGTTTAGTTCATTTAAATATGTTTGTATTTAGTATAACTGAACACATAAATTGAACTTACTACCAATATAATGCATTGGTTAAAAAGACATAAAAATATTAGTAAATTAATAAGAAGCAGTCGCCATTACTATGTTAAAACAATATCTAAATTCAAAAGGAAAGTATGAAAACCAACTCACCTCGTGAATGCGTGTTGAGGCTTTCAGTGGACTTAGATTCCTTGTTATCCCCCATGGAACCTAAACAGAAGCCGATGTATGATGTTCGATGATATGATACATATAACCAAGGGTGCTGCCAAGGGGGTTCACCAGGCCAACCATAGTAATAACTTTGTATATAAGTTTTATTTATTTATTGTAGTTAAGAGCTTGCGCAGACTTTGTACTGTTCTTTTCACAGTTGCCGTAAATTTAAGAGCACTACAAGTCTTCTTCATGTACCCACAATTCATAATTTTACACTCTCCACTTATATATGAGGAGGAACAGATCAAAGTGTATTAACTCCACCCACCGTAATAAGAATAGTACAAACGGATTTTTTATCTATTTCAAACCTTGTTACTAATGTCAAATTATGACGCACCAAGCTGTATTACTTTTTATTATAAAAAAGAACCAAAAGTGCATATTGTTTCAAACAATATTAAATCAAGGTTGTTTGTTTGTGTGCTCTCTTTAAAGTATTATGGATTATGCCTTTATCTCAAAAGTTACATTGACGGGGTTAATACACTTTGATCTGTAAGTCTTCATATTATATGAACTTGCCCCTTAACCATCGGCTGGCGACGCCCTTATATATAATTATTGTTATTTACTGAAAAATAATGTCGATTTGAACCTATTTGAACACAAGACAGTATGAGTTAATGTCGATGAAGAATCGATTAGAACATTTATAGTCTTTCTCCGACACCAGATAAAATTAATTTAGAATGCTAGCAAATAATTGCGTTATCACAAATAAAAGAAGCATAAAATTATTTATGTTAATTTCGTACGGTGAATAATTACTTAGATATGGTGTCCAACTAGGCCTATGACAAAATATTAGATCGACAAGTCTCAGATATTGGGAAATTAGATAGCGTGAACTTGTATATTTCTCAATGAGTTCGAATACAAATCAGGACCATCAACGTGATAGCATTTTTTAAACACGAGATACTCAGTTCTTACTCGGCAAACGAGCAGGCGAGCCACCTGATGGTAAGTAGTCATCGCCGCCTATGGACATCTGTAATACCGAAGGAGTTGCAAAGCGTTGCCGAACCTATTTAAAAGGAGGGAGAAAAGGAGGAGGAACGGAAGGGCGAAAAGAAGAAGAAAGGGGAGAGCGAAAAGAATAAAAAAGGGGAGGGAGAAAAGGAGGAGGAAGGGATTGGAAAAAGGAGAAGGGGAGGAAGAAAAGGAGATGGAAGTGAAGGGAGAAAAGGAGAAGAAAGGGAAGGGAGAAAGGGAGAAGAATGGGTAGGGAGAAAATGAGAAGAAAGGGTAGGGAGAAAAGAAGACGGAAGGGAACTGATGGAGAATTGGGCCTCCGGCGCTCCACACTCACCGTAGGAAACGCAACAGTATGCATACTGCTACAATGTCTGTTTTAGGAGTACTCACGTGAGAAAGCAGATAAGTCCTTGAGGTTGACGTCGGCGAGGTATGCTTGCAGGTCGTCATCGAGCGCGTCGGCTGTGTACTGCCCACCCTCTACGTGAAGGAGCGCGATGGCCATATGCACGTCCAGAGCTTTGCTGTTATTATCCCATTTGACGTCATCAGTTTCGCAGTAATTAATGAACTTTGCATGTGATAGGACGGCTCAAGTAGGAGAATAGAATATGTACATTTGCGCTTCTAATTGTTTTAAAGCCGATCAAGTATATCTATGCATAGAACTTTAAAAAAATAATTATAATAATACACGCAGTAACAAAAGAATATCTTTCTCTAAAGTGCAACTTTCGATCATAGGAACATTTATACTTAAAAATAAAAAAATACGATCAACAATGGGGTTGTCATATGCAATTTCAGAAAAAAACTAAATACCTAATACCAAAATAAATAAAAGCGACTGCCTCATTAGTCTAATACTCCTGATGGTCCTCGCTAGTCGTTTAGGGTTCAATTTCCAGGACGAGTAGTGATATTGAGTTGGTCTATGAAATTCTGAGTGGCGCCTCGGGGTCTGGATTTGTACCAGGCTCCATATTACATGGGACCTAAACATACCGGCGAAGCATGCTACTGCCTAACCCTTCGGGGAATACAGGTGTGATGGTATGTTATCTAAATGAAAGCAATACTATTGTTCACGACGCGCCGCGCGCGGGTTAAACAATAACAGTGTGCGTGTAGTGTCAACGTGTGTGTGCGCGTCCATTATGATAAGTCGACTCCGCCCCTTATTGTCGTCACGTTGGCAGAGTCGACTTCGCGGAGTAAAATCGTGACCATAAAAGGCAATGTAAATAAGAAATAGTTGTATATAATAAAATGGCGGTTATGAAGGATGGATGTGGGAGCGGGAAAGGTAATATAAGTAGGGGAATGGCGCCAAGCGCCTTCACTTGTTACGCGCTCCCGGCCCTAGCAGGTACACTGCACTCGCTCTTCAATTTCGTGAATAAGTTTAAGTATAAGTTGTGTCATCAGTCATCACCTTCATCACCCGCATCCATCCTGGGTGGAGTTTGTGTCTGTGTAAATAGTTTATCGATTGTTTTCTTTCTGATTCCCCGGAGACCCCTCAGTGTAGTAACCTCCTCCCCTATTCAACCCACTGCTCGACGTGGATCCCCCACATCTGGTCCTTCGAGCCGGATCCCTGAGCAGCCAAGAAGATGGTGGTTACCCGCAGCCACAGAGGTGAGAACTCCAGGTCACAAGAGACAGTCGAGGAAACTATGTCCACAGAAACTCGCGGCACGATCGCCGCCACCAGTAGGTCGAAGCCAGCTCGGTCACGCCGATCCATCACCTCGCGCCGAAGACTCCGGGAGGAGCTGGAGGTCAAGGAGAGGCTCGCTGAGCTCGAGATACAGCGACTACAGGCAGCCGCCGCCCTGGAACAGGTGAGGCTCGAGCGAATACACGCGGAGTCCGACACGTCGGGTGATGAATCCGAAGAGCTAGCATCGCAGTCACAGCAAAGGGTTAACAAGTGGCTTGAACGGCAGTCCGCCGACGCGGCGCCGGACGAGCTGGGAACGAGGGACGCTGCACCCGAACCAGCAACCGAGGAGCCGACCGCCCACACGGAAAAAGGACGAGGACAGGGAGCCCGTGTCATCATGGCACACGGGCAACGGGATGAACCGCCTGCGCGTCAAAGTTCCGCGGTCGACGTCACTTCGTTGGCTACAGCGCTCGCAGATGCCGTGCGAGTACCAGGGAAATCAGCACCTAAGTTCTTACAGGAGCTGCCGCCATTCAGCGGTCGGTGTCATGAGTGGCTGTCATTCAAGGCAGCATTCAGAGATACAGAAAACAGGTTTACAGCTACAGAAAATGTTGCCCGTATTAGAGTAAGCCTGAAGGGAATAGCGTTGGAAGCCGTGAGCGCGCTGTTGATAAGTCAGCCGGCCCCACAAGCCATCATCACGGCGCTAGAAAGAAGGTTCGGACGACCGGACAATATACTCCTCCACGAAATAGAAAAGGTAAATATGTTACCGCGGCTCGCCGAGAGCGCCCGTGATTTATGTGTGTTCGCGAATCGCATCGCCAACGTCGTAGCTACAGTGGAAGTGCTAAATAAACCCCAATACCTACACAATCCAGAAATGTTACGCATTATCGTCGATAAACTCAATCCGATATTACGTAGTAAGTGGTACGATTACGCGGCAAACAGTGACGACGCGCCCGAGCTACAAAAAATCGCAGCCTTCCTAAATAGTGAAGCCGATAAATGTGCCGCGTACGCATTGCCCGAAATAAACTGTGGTGAGAGTGAAAAATATGTGAAAAGTGATAAAAGTGAACACCGTATGCAGAGAAGAAGGAGCGAGCGGACCTATGTCGCCGCCACCGTTACACAGGCGTGCCCATCATGTTTATTATCGCCGGTCACTACACCCGCCAAGCGAATCCTACAAGACGCATGGCGGTACCAGACGAATTGGGACGACGCTATACCTCGCGAGCTACAGACAAGATGGGAAAATTGGCTGCGCACGCTGCGCAGCCTAGAAGACTTGCGCATCCCTCGCTGCTACGATTACGGAAGTGTAGCGACGTACGAGATGCACACCTTTGTTGATGCCAGTGAGGAGGCATATGTAGCTGCCGTGTATTGGAGAACGACGTGTAGCGACGGAACCGTGCGCGTCTCGCTAGCGGCGGCCAAGAGCCGTGTTACACCAAACAAGCCCATCTCTATACCGCGGTTGGAACTACAAGCCGCGGTGCTGGGTGTGCGGCTGGCAACCACCGTGGCACGAGAACATGATTTTAAGGTAACAAATAAAATATATTGGAGTGATTCTAGGACCGCACTCGCTTGGATTCGTGCTGAGCCCCGCACATTCAAAACATTTGTGGCGCACCGCCTAGCCGAGATTGAAGAGAACACAAAGAAAGATGAGTGGCGGTGGGTCCCGACGCGCGCGACCCCTGCGGGATTTCATGCGCAGCACAGATGGTTCGTCGGGCCGACGTTTCTATATCAAGATAAAAGCGAGTGGCCGGCCGAAGAGAAAAAAGAGGTAGACAGTACATGTGAACTATTAGTACAAAAGTGTGCCACAATTCAGGTATACGAACACACTCACTTGCCACAGTTACACAGATTTTCTAAATGGACACGTCTTATACGTGCAACCGCCCGAATATTGCAATTTACAGAAGTATGCAGACGCAATAGAGGTGTTGTAGCCGCCGCACGCCGCAAACGAACAAAGAAGAATGCAACTCAAGATAGTACGTGGGGCGAACCAGCCGTGCGAACGACACGACCCGCCACTACAACCGCTGCGCCTACAGAAGTTCGCAAGTACTTACGACTCGAGGCGCATCACCTCATCGCCGCCGAGCGCCTGTGGATGCGCGCCATGCAGCAAGACGCGTATGCATGCGAATTGGAGCTAATAAAAAGAGGTCAGGCGTTTAATAAAGACGACCGGCTGGCGAATTTAAGTTTGTTTACAGACGATTATGGGCTAATACGCGTCAAGGGAAGAATCACAGCAGCCGACGCAATACAAGAGGAAACTGCGAACCCAGCGGTGCTGTGTGGGAAACATTCTTACACACGGCTCTACATACAACACGTTCAGAGCGACGTGCACTCGAAAAGTTTAATTTTGTTTTACGATTTTTTAGAATTAACTCCACACGTTATAGCCGCGGGTCATTGATCGCCCGAGGTAGCCGCTGGCCGCTGTCAGCCGCCGCCAGCTGCCACGAGATGCAGTGCCTGGCGCTGTACACACGCATCACGGAGCGAGCGGTTCCGCTCGCCTTGCTAAGCGCCGCCCCTGTACGCGGCGTGAGAACGCTGAGCTGCAGTGCAACGACGCCGCCTGCCTGTGGTCCGCTGACCACGAGCTCACCCAGGCTGCGTCACGAGCCGTCGGTGGGACGCCGCCGGCCACCAACCCACCACTCCGCACAACGCCTGCCACGCCTCGCCGCCCTGTACACGGCGGGAGCGTGGCGACCAATGTTCTGTGCGCTGTTGCGTGCTGTTTTGCGCGCTACCTGCGCGCTATCTGTGCGCTGTTTGCGCGCCGTTCTGTGCGCTTTCTGCGCGCTGCCTGCGCGCTGTTCTGCGCGTTGTCTGCGCGCTGTCTACAATCTGTCTGCGCGCCGTCTACAAGGTCTCGCTGCCTGCGAGGTGCCTGCGCGCTGCCTGCGCGCTGTTTGCTGCGTGTGCGCTGTCCGCGCACTGTCTTCGCTGCGTGACACAAAGTCCGAGCGACGACACGTTCGCCTGGTTGAACTCCCGCCCTCACATATGTGGCGGTGAGTCCCGACGAATCCCCGGGTCCTACTCCTGTACACGACGGGAGCGTAGCGGCCAATGTTGCGCGCTGTCTGCGCGCTGTTCGCTGTGTGCGCGCTGCCCGCGCACTGTCTACGCTGCGTGACACTAAGTCCGAGCGACGACACGTTCGCCTGGTTGAACTCCCGCCCTCACATATGTGGCGGTGAGTCCCGGTGAATCCCCGGGCCCTACTCCTGTACGCGGCAGGAGCCTAGCGGCCAATGCTGCGCGCTGCCTGCGCGCTGTCCGCGCACTGTCTACGCTGCGTGACACTAAGTCCGAGCGTCGACACGTTCGCCCGGTTATACTCCCGCCCTCACATATGTGGCGGTGAGTCCCGGCGAATCCCCGGGTCCTACTCCTGTACCGGCGGGAGCTGCGCACCGACGGCATCACTCTGGCGGCGAGACTGCGAGTCGCATCGACTTCTACGACACCACGAGCAACGCGCACACACTGCGGCGCCCCCATAGGAGATCGTCGTGATACGTGTGAGGTCGCCGGAGAGCGACGGCGGGAGAAATGTTCACGACGCGCCGCGCGCGGGTTAAACAATAACAGTGTGCGTGTAGTGTCAACGTGTGTGTGCGCGTCCATTATGATAAGTCGACTCCGCCCCTTATTGTCGTCACGTTGGCAGAGTCGACTTCGCGGAGTAAAATCGTGACCATAAAAGGCAATGTAAATAAGAAATAGTTGTATATAATAAAATGGCGGTTATGAAGGATGGATGTGGGAGCGGGAAAGGTAATATAAGTAGGGGAATGGCGCCAAGCGCCTTCACTTGTTACGCGCTCCCGGCCCTAGCAGGTACACTGCACTCGCTCTTCAATTTCGTGAATAAGTTTAAGTATAAGTTGTGTCATCAGTCATCACCTTCATCACCCGCATCCATCCTGGGTGGAGTTTGTGTCTGTGTAAATAGTTTATCGATTGTTTTCTTTCTGATTCCCCGGAGACCCCTCAGTGTAGTAACCTCCTCCCCTATTCAACCCACTGCTCGACGTGGATCCCCCACAACTATACTCACTGCATAACTTCAACATAGTCAATAATTTCGTTTCTCTCGCTCGTCTGCCAGTTCTCCTTGAAGCCCATCAGCAGAATGTTTGGTTTAAGCTTGCCGATACCACTTGCCTGATAAAAAGAAACTTGTATTATACACCTACATTACTATTCTCTCGTTCTGATGTTATTTTGATCCAGAAGTCCCTGACTGCAGTAGATTGATACCAATATTATTTGACATAAAATTTATAATGAATGCAAATTGCAGGGACAGAGTCGGCAGAGGTCGCCCTAGAAGGATATCACCGATCTTGTTAGCGTAGCCCTCCGAAGCCCTCCTCGGTTGCTTAGTACTCACAACGGCCGCGTTGGTATGAATGTGGAAGAAGCGAAAGAGCTATGCAAAAGTTATATCAAGTAGCGGTTTGAGTTTCTACCTAGCCCCGCGTGAAAAACGCGTGAGTGTATGTAGATATGTAAAACTTATTATTAGTCCTTTCACTGCCCATTGTAACTGGATTTCGGGTTAAACAGACCTATGAGATTTTAATGTATAAAATAACAGGTAACATCTATTCGTTGGTAGGTGACCTGCTTTCCCCGGAAAATAAATTATTATGCTCATAGCCGTATTATGTTGAAATGGGAAACATAGAAACCTAGGGTGAATTTTCTCTGCAATACATAAGTATTTGCATAAAGTCCATGGTTTCCATAAGCTAATTCCTCTTGCCTGTATCAGTGCGCTGGCGCCGTCCTTGAACCCAACATCATCCACGATGGAGTAGAACGCTTTGACCTTTCGTCTGCCGAACCACTGGTAGGCGCGACTGGCCAGCGCCTCGCGACCGCGGTGACTTACTTGACCCTAACGAATTACATAAAGATACTGCTTATTTTTTTTATATTTTAGCAGAATGAAATAATGCAAAATGTTCACAAGGATATGAATTTTCTAGTGAAAGAAAATTTCCTAGTGAATGAAAAATTTCGGCCACAGGCAAGATTTGAACCTGCGTCCGTCTGGTTAAGTACAAGAGTAGACGTAAAATGTGGAAGAGATATTCGACATCGTGACTGGTAGGTACTTCTATAAACACAGTAAAGATAATATATGTAATACTGTCCACAATGAAACTACTGATTAATTCTCGCTTGAGCGTTGTTGTCTTTGAATATGAAAGAGAATATGAAATTTCTCATTACATCAAATAAAAATTATACAAAAACGTAAAGTATTTCACCTGCATGATATGTCCGCACAGCATGAGCGAGTGTCCTTTAGTGAGGAGGTACGTGAAGTCTGTGAGGATGGGCCTCTCGCCAGGGAAACCCGTCAGCACTAGGATCTGAGGCCTACAAACATTTTAAACCTTCACCATCTTCCATCAGTATCCTCGTAGATAACGATGGGATCCTGTTTTTTTTAAGAGGGCAACTCACAGAACCTCAGCTATTCAGAGGTTAAACGATCACTATCATTCACAAAGATATGAATTTTCTAATTAAAGAAAATTTCTACTGAAAGAAAAATTCGCTATCAGGCAGGGTTTGAACCTGCGTCTTTCTGGTTAAGTACACCAAGCTTCGCAATATTTAATGCTAAAAATAATAAAACATAAGATCACTGTCATTATTATGAAGTATTAACAGCATCTTGCAACATCGTAGTGATCATTGTCTAAATGGCATGTTTTAACAAATACTATTCAGTATTCATATTTCGAGATGTCTTCCTGTTATGGTTATTAAAATGTGGGTATACATAAAGTACACCTCTGCCCTACCCTTCGGGGACTACAGGCGTGATGATAAATATGTATGTAGATAAACGCTTGTAAAAGCTTATTTGAACTTGAACTTGATAGGGACACTGTGGTAAGCAGGAGAATCATTAAACTTCGGAATATAGTACTGTACTGACCTGTAATTCTTAACATGTTCAGTGACCGCATTGAGATGATAGACACCGGTCAGGGCAGTCTTGTACGTCTGCGCTTGCGTCGTAGAGCCCCAGTTCACGTCTGACAATTAAAACACAAAATTAGATTGATCAGGGGCCGTATTACCACGAATTAATTTTATTTTATTTTATTTATTTATTTATTTATTTCAGGCAACAAGACCCATATAAAAAATATATAATACAATAATACGGTATAAAACATAAAATACTATAACATACATAATAACAATAAAACTTATCACTATTTCACACTTAACGTCGGTGTGTGTTGAACTACGGTGCTAGGTATCCGGCCGCGGAAGCGCCGGAACACTACACCTTTCGGCCAAAACTCCTCCTTCATGAAGGTCGACAGATGTTCAGTCGGTACTCTAACCACAAAGGACTTGAAGTTCACGTTGTGCTTAGAGTCTAACCGCTCGACCCTCAGAGTAAAATTGCTCTTAACTGCAATGTACTCTATGACCTCTTCGGCCTTCGTGGAGTAATGCAGCCTGGACACGTAGAGCGGCGTTACTGGTACTGCAGGACGCAGCAAGTGTCTCGGTCCGGTCGGTGCGGTCCCACACTTGTTCAGACAGGTTGGTTTCCTCTTCTTCTTCTCCACCTTTATGAAGCCATCCTTGTCACCCTGGAACTTCTCTGGACCCACCTGTGGCAGAACCTTCCGCGTAGAATCGCTGCGGCCCTGCTTACCCCCTATTTGTTTAGTGGGATTTATTTTCGACACAGCAGGTTTGCTGGTTGCAACAATAGCTGCGTAGGCACGTTTGGGTGTCGACATACCTACGTGTGACGTAGCCCCTGTCGAGGCAGGATCGGCAGCGGTGCAAGTTGCTTCGCCAGCTAATTCAGCGGATGGTGACGCATGAGCCGAACTCGCCGACTCAAAAATGCTGATGTTAGCATTATGCGCCCCGCGACGTGTGTTCACATTAGAGATGTCAGGTGACCTACTTGTCGAAACAGTGTTGCGTAATAACACTACTTCAGCTCGCAGTTCTCCTATGGTGTTGTTTGACACCTCCAACTTGGACTGTACTTCAGCCAGGCTCGTTTTCAGGGTTGTGATATCCTTCAACAACCTGGTGACGTCGACGTGGTCGAAAGTGACGGGGGGCAGCTTATGCAGATCCTTCGCCACGAAAGCGGGCACATCATCTGGGTCGACCTCCTTTAACAGGGTGATGATGTCCTGGACGCTCTTTTCCGTTCCGTCACTTCTTCGAGATGGCATCTGGTCGATTCTTCCGAGGGTTTGGAATAGTAGCAGCTTGGCACTGCTGACCTCCTCCTCCTTGTAGGCAGTCTTGCAGATCTGCATGATGCTGACCTCATCCATATAGTCGATGGCATGCTGTAGGAATGCCAACAACTCGTTAGGTATGAGCTGTTGTGACCCCATAGCGACACAGCAGACGGCAGCGGCTATTAATGCTATTAATGCCATCATTATTAGGTTGTGAGAGAGGGATGCCGCTCTACAGGTTAATAGTGGCGTCCCTCTTTCACAACGTAAAAATGATGGCATTAATACGTGGTAAAACGGCCCCAGCGCAGTTATGTTAGCCAAGAGCTCGTGAAAACTGGTTTAATGTCATGAATTATATTAGATGTTACCTGGTTTCCTGTATGAGACGAGCAGGTAGAGTGCCAGCAGGAAGGCGAAGGTTACCAGCGCCGTGCTCCACGAGATCACGAACATGATGACCACACACAGCATGGAGCCCACCAGCGACAGCCACATGTTGTAGAACTACAAAACATTACGGCTTGTTTACTGCATATTTATTATGGTCTCATAAAAATTGTTACTATCAATAGAGATTACTGCTTACCTTACAATCAACAAAATCGAAAATAAAATATACCACCACTCCTGTATTCCCCGAAGAACTAGGCAGAGGTATACTAATGCTATATGTTCTATCGGTATGTTAAGGTCCCAAGTAATAGAGACGAGCTTATTACCATTAACCGTGCACAATTCTTAACTCCGAGCTGCTACTGAATTTCAAATATTTATTTTTTGTAGAATACCTTTATAACACTTTGATCGACCTGGGAAACGACCAGACGTCACAAACCAATGCACCATACAAAATCTATACTAACACTCGTTTTGCAGGGACAGAGTACCCTTTCAATTCCCATACACAATTTGGACGCTTACGTATCTTGGCTACGTAACTTGGCACTCTGCTTACTCTTCGAAGAATACAGGCGTGATGGTATGTTGTATTAAACTTCTTTTTCAAAATACGAATTATATGTTTCGCAAAGCCTGTACTATTCAATAAATAGCACACCGGTTCTTATACAGTAATACGAAAGCGGCGGTAGCCTAATGGCTAGGGCGTCGGACTTGCGATCATGTGGTTGCCGGTTCGAAACCCACCCATTGCACTGACGTGAACCCACTCGTAATACAAGCATTTAGCCTAGTATGGGGGGTTAACAAAAATACTAGTAATGCGACCCACATCGAATTTGAATAAAAGAAAAGTTAGACGCAAATGGCTGCGCAGTAGTCGATTTTACGATGAAATCTAAGAGGCGCATGTGTGGTAAGGGACTGTTTGAATTAGAATCGATGGTACTTACCCTAAACGTAGGCCTCCAGCCGACTGGTTTGGCTAAACTAGCGTGGAACGTGGAAAAGTTGATCAGAGCATACGCAGCCAAAAAGAAATTGGAGATCAACGGCGCAATCTGGTTCAGCCCACCTGCGAACAATATCGATATTTTCATAAGGAATCTTTATCATTCATTACGATGGCGGTTTTTTTTTACAATCAATTATTATTTACGACTGCGTCAATCTACCAGTTGTCATACGAACAGTAAAAACTTTAGTGTGAGCCAGAAACTGCTCATTATAATTTCTTGGTATGTCGATACCAGAGATAAAACGGATATCCAACTATCTGGTATCAGGCCTAGTTTTACTAACAAAACGGATACCGGATAGTATTCAATATTCATATACATGTGCCAGACTTCGGGACATAGACATAATACATAGACATAGATTCAATAAAAAAAAAGTAAATTTACAGCAATATGGTTAAAATAAACAGCGTGTTTTGTTGTTGTTTTTAGACTTAGAGAACACACCATTTTGTAAAAGCAATACTTACCCATAAGTATAAAAGCGACGGCGATGACGAATGTGAGCACGTACCCGCGAACTGGCTCGTTGTTGGGCCCGTAGCCCTTCGCGAAGAACTCCAGGTACGGGTACAACTTGTCCTGACATAGTGCCTGGAACATCCTAACTAATCATTATTATTATCCAAATATAAAATATTCATAATCACCTTTTTATAGGATAGGGGGGCAAACGGGCAGTGGATGACCTGATGGAAAGTGATTACCGCCGCCCATGGACGGTTTTCCATGGGCGGCGGAACTTATAGGCGGCAACACCAGAGTCGCAAGTGCGTTGCCGGCCTTTTAAAGGTTTGGGCCTCCAGGATCCTCACTCACTTGGCAAATCATAATGTACAGTATGTTTAAAATAACGCTGCTTGTCTGAAGTTCGCCGTTTCGTAAGTAAAATCGCTTAATTCAGTATTTTTTGTCAATATTATGCTGCATACTCTGTACAAAGTGCATACCTGAAACACTTTAGGTGCGGAGACAAGCGAGGCGAGCGCCGACGACAGCGTGGCCGCGAAACAACCGCCGTAGATCAACGGACCGAACCCCGACACTAGACGTATCACCTATGAAAGAGATATCATACAATCAATATACTCCTGCCCTTGTACACACGGCTACACTTCGAGCTATACAAAATCAGTTTTTGACTCTTATTGTATGGAAACGGGAGATCAGCTTAAACTGGAATAGGGTAGTTGACTGATATTTTTATATATCTTTATTTATTTGGATCGCCAACGGAAGATACACAATTACAAACAAGAAATCAAGTATGTATATGGACAAAATAACAGTGTGCACATCATTCACTTATTATCTAGGTAACTAACTAGTTCGACAAAGACAATAACAGGATTAATATTATAGAAAATCATTAATTAATTAAGCAAAAATAATCAGAAATCATAAATTTTATAGGAAACTTATATCAAAGGAGGTTACCAAAAGCCCATACAACTCAGCCCATATTTGTACCTTGAGGTACGTGTATATCAAAATGTAGAAAAAATAGACGAATTAAGCATAAAAAAGTGTCGCCTAGAGTGTTAATAACCACCGTAATGCAGAGTATTTTTTACATTAAGTGTACCTCGGTACATAATTCGATTTTTCATTTTCTATGCCCCATATTTTGTGAGATTTCAAGGCTAATCAATGTGAGAGTGTGTGCTTTTATATAAATAGATGATCCCTATGCGTGTGTGTGGGGTTGCTTTTATATAAATAGATGATCCCTACGCGTGTTATTTCAAAAGCTAGACGTAGAATTCGAAGGCAAAAGCTTCCAATCTCGCACAGTTTACATACGTCATTGCTATTCTGCAGTCCGTAGGCGCAGGTGCCGTTAGCTGCGCAGGCGTCCATGGCCCACGAGGAGACGGAGGTGACGTCACCGGAGGCGTCCCGCAGCACCGTCCAGCCGGCTATGATGGCTATCAGCAGGTATGATATAGTCGTCAGCAGTATCGCCCATAAAGTCCCTTTTGGAATAGATTTTTGGGGATCCTGGAAAATTTTCAAAGTAATGCTGACTTTATTATGACATATATAACATTGAATTTGCTGAATATGTTTTGGCAAGTTCTTCATGTCGAACACTCTAGGACATAATCTCGATGAGGTGATTATATATTATGTCAGTATTATGTTATATTACCAAGTCAAATATTTGATTGTAGTGTTAAGTACAGATTGTTTGAAATAACCCTGATCGTCTGAAGTTACCCATTCCGAACTACCGCGCTGGTAAAATCGCTTTATTAAGTGTTTTTATTCATTTATATTTATTTCAAATTCATTTATTCTTATTGATATATTTCATATATGATCCATTTTATATTTACGCCGACTCTTGCTATTAAAATATTCCACTGCCAAACCACTTACAGACAACTTCAGACAAGCTTGGATATTCCGACCAAACTGTAATAACTGTAACTACATAATTATTACTACACTCCAAAGCACATGGAGACACGGACAGTATTAATTTGTTACTGACCTTCAAATCTCCTGAAATATTAGCACCCGCCAGTATCCCGGTGGCAGCGGGGAAGAATATTGCGAATACTGAGAAGAAGTTGTGTTCAACGCCCTCGAAGAACCTATAGTCAGCACCTATGTTGCTCTGAAGCACTGTCCCTGTTAATGTTACAAGGATATGCGTTTCAATCAATTGCAATTAAACGATGTTTGAGTTAAAAAAAGTAACAGGTTTAGTTAAAACAATATCGTAATTATTTTATTGCTTTGGTCCCAAAATTGGGCGAAGGCCTCCAGACCAGTCCGGTTGGAACGCATTCAAATTATTTCTCCAGTGACACCTCACTGTCGCCTCACAGTGGGATGTAATTTCAGTTCCAAGATATAAGCGATGTAACTTTTTTTGTAAGGATTGACATACTTTGACCCTTTTCCGCTAAACGCGCTTCCGCTTTCTATACTTAACACTAGTATAGACTTTGTAATGGTTTATAACGTCACTAATCCCCATAGTACGCTCTCGGTCTATCATAAAATTAAAAAGCTTATAATAAATATTCCTTGTTTGAAACAATTTTAATGTTTGTTATTTGGCTCTATTGATGGATTTTTTTACAATTTAGAGAAAAATTAAATAGAGTTAAAGAAATTAGCGACACAGGAACTTCGGCGAAGCGAAGCCTGACGGCCGACATCAATCTTCGGGAACGCGACCAAAACACTCGCCTGGTCGGAGGATCCTGCCACAAATTGCTACTTCTTTAACTTTTCCCGTAACATAACACAAATAGTAGTGAGCTTACAATTTGCTATGACTCATAGATATGACTCATGATAAACGCATCATAGGACGCTCTCCAGCAAGGCAAGATAGAGTGAAGATGTGCAAAAGGTCGCTGGTGGAAGCTGGATGCGAAAAGCCGAGGACATGGTGAAATAGGAGACGCCTACGTCATGCAACGGACTAATATAGGCTGATGAACTTACAATTGTACCCGACGAATCCTTGCGCGATCTCAATCTCACTCTTGGGCCCCAGTGCGGAGCCAATGCAGAAGTCAGCGATAGCGGCCAGCAGGATCACTAGCAGGACTATCTGAGCCTTCGCCTCCCACTCCATGCCCACTATCACGATACCCGTCAGCAGGACTATTGTTATGCAGCCGTATATAGCTTGGTCCTACAGAGTCAAGATAATATCTTATTATTCGATATAAAAATGAAAATAATATCATATTATTTGACTTCACCTCAAAGACTTAAAATTCAAAATTCGACTTGGCGGGTGAGACTTGCGGTCGCTTAGCGGTCATAGCGTCTGGTGTACTTAACCAGAAGACGCAGGTCGTATTTTTCCGTCACTAAAATAACCAACTAAAATAAAGGCCTGAGGGGCTCATTGGCTTAGTTGTTCAGTTGTGCGCTGATCAACAGATCTGCAAGGTCACCTGCCACGATCCGTATTTATTTGGAGCACGGTCCCATCTGTTCAATCTCACATTTACGCATATTATAAACATTGTAAAAGACAATTTCAACCACTCAGTATTCATACTGTGCCCGTAATATCGAATTTATTTGCCCTTCTAAAGGTGACGTCAGCAAAGTCCAGGGGCCGCAAGTTCGAATTCCGCCCGTACTAAAATATTTCTTCCACAAAATTTATGAGTATTTTCAGAGTATCCACAACATTTAGACTTAATAAAAGCGAACTAGAAAATAACTATAGTGGAACATAAGCACAACAGCCATAAATTACAGACATAATAATGCAAAGTTCTTGTATCCTGGGGTCCTCACTTGCTTTTGGGTAATTATTAATTAATCACGCGACTTAATCCACGAAAGGAACAAAACAAACTATTTTATAATCAACAGTCTATTAATGTGCGTACCCATCCCTTGTCGACCATATAAGCTGACTCGGGTATGAGCGTGATGAGTGACTCGCCGAAGCCCACCACGTACATGGCACAGGCCACGGCGTTCGCCATAGAGAAAATCAGCCCGATGGAGCCGCCGAACTCAGGGCCCAGGGACCGCGATATCATGTAGTATGTACCACCTGAAATTATTACCATACCATATATTTATATATTTTTTATTGTATAACTCGGCAAACAAGCGGGCGAGCAGATTGAGTTTTTCAATGAAATTCTTAGTAGCAGCCGAAACTTAGAACATTTGCCCGGTGAATGGCAGCAAGCTTGAGATTCCTTCTATTACATAATACATATCGGCGAACTGAGGGTGTACTTACATTAAGTATACCTCTGCCTAACCCTACGGGGACAAGCGTGATGGTAAGTTATGTTATGTTGTTACCTCCTTTGATGACGCCGTTCGTGCTGATCGCGGACATGGAGAGAGCCGTTATAGTGGTGACCACAGACGTCGTCAAGATCAGAAGCATTGACTGCGCTGCCGGAAAATAACGCTTTTATTGTTCACATTTTACAAATTCTGCTGTACATTCATCATTAGATATATCCGGATGTCCAAAATGGTCTGAACAAATAATTAAACTATTTAATTAATTAATTATTATAAAGAACAAATATTAAATTGTTATTAATTATTATTTATTAATTTATTAAATTTAATTATTATTATTTTAATTATATTTATTATTTATGGTTTATTAAATTATTAATTATAATTAGTGATTAAAACTATATCACAATTTTGAAGCGGCGGTAGCGTAATGGCTAGGGCTTCGGACTTGCGATTATGTGGTTGCCGGTTCGAAACCCAACCATTGCACTACCGACGTGAACCCACTCATAACACAAGCATTTAGCTTAGCACGAGAGGTTAACAAGATTACTAGTAATGTGAGACCCACATTGCTAGTAAGCTTTTAATAAATAATGATATAAGGGATATTTTAGACTGACCTTCACCGTACACGGCAGCTGTCATTCTAACAGGTATTTTAAAGCTTTGAGATATAAAGTTTAATTTCTTAAAACAATGGTATAACTTTGGTGCTGAATTCATCTGAATTGGTAGACACGGCTACAGGTCAACATAATATAAAAATCCACTTTAAGCTGATCTCGCATTGTATAGACTTGAGGCAATAAGAGGCCAGCGTAAACTGTAGCCGTGCATACCACCGCATTGCCAAATATTGTGCCAGTTTTTTTTATACCACTAAGGTGGAAAACAAGCATACAGCCCTCCCGATGGTAAGCGGTTACCGTTACGCTTGCAACACCAGACGTATCACTCGCGTTACCGACGCTGTAGAAATCTTTTCAAACCCTTATTGAAGAGCCCCATGCTGTAGTCCCTTGGGAAATTCTCGCATGCATGCAAAAGCTCTGGTTATGGTCGGAAATCAGGTAACACAATGGTACTAACCCACGCCCGCTTGCCCGACGACCCAGGAGAGTCGCAAGAACAGCATGACGCCCCATATGTTGAGCAGGCATCGCATCAGCACACCCTTGATCCAGCCGAACTTGACGTTGGTAGAGACCACCGCCGGGATTGCCAGGTCTTTCTCCAATGCTTGAGGCTGGGGGTGATCGAGGAATTATAAAGAGTACATAGCATTCAGAATTATAAGTGAGATGAGAGAGGGTTTAGGCAACCTACGAGTAGTGCATAATGGCTGACTTTACAAGATCTCAATAACTTTCGAGGTACTGTAAAAATGAGATGATTCATTGGACCAAAATTGCGGGGCAGTACATAAAGTTACAATAAACATATGTACCTTTCTTTACAATCCGAACTTTTATTTTAGTATTATTTGTTACGTTTTAACACCAAAACCGCAAGAAAAATTTCAATTAATTTTGGTATGGAAATATATTGGACTTTGGACATGGACATAGGCTACATTTTGTCTCAAAAAGCCCTTTGGGATTGAATAAAACCACGTGCAATAGCTAGTGTCATAAAACGCATCCTTAATAGCCACCTACACGTCATTCCGTTGCATCAATCAGTAATTACAATTTACTACTCGTGTGCGCATTCATTCATACATCACTAGTAAGGGTCAATAGGTCGTTACGGTGCAATACTAAATGAAGTACAAACGAGGCTACGACTCATTATCCCTTGAACCTTGGGTTAATACTATTAATGACAGTTACGCAAGGACTTACGATTGACAGACAAATACTTGGCCCCAAAGGACTTCTCATACTGTTAATTAAAGTAGGGCATTTCGCAGAACTCGAGTAGAACGTATAAAAACTTTCGGAGAGTGACCTTCTATATTCATTGCTACGCATCCAAATGTTCCTAGATAGGTATATAAAAGTGCCGTAACTGAGCAGCTTATAAGGAAGCCGTCTGTACGAGTATCTAGATTGAGAATGGTGAGGCGAGGCCATTGCGTTAATATGTCAGCAAACTTTGCCCTAATTTGTCACACACAAATTTTATATTTCTGTCTGGACTTTAAGACACCATTCTCTAAGTTTGTTTCAGCGTTTAGGATTAGAAGATATCTTAAAAGGGTCTAAACATATTAATTAATTCGACAGTCCTAGTCTAAACGACGCGACGATAGCATTCTGGATAACTTTAAACGCATTAGATACGAGATAATAATGATTTGATATTTTTATAAAGTTAGATAAGTAGGCTCCAGCAGTACTAGCCAAATGTGGTCAATTCAAGAAATAACAGAATGTTTTTATTTTTCTGCGACGCAAGTACCTAAGATTAATATCCAATTACATTAATATATCCAATCGACATTACCTACCAGGATACTATGTTTACAAAGAGGTCCCGCGTGTGTCTTACAACGTGACAAATTAACTGATGAACGCAATTACCGCAATTAGCAACCTGGACAGTTCATTATATAGGTTAAGGTTCATAATAAGTGCCTTCTTGGATATCTTCATGGAAAGTGGAAGAAGGCGATTCAGAATTGGTGACTTCACAAGGAGATGGAATGACAACATGGATTGCTTAAAAATGGAGGTAAAACTTGCAAAATTTCTACAGTGAAGTGTATTGGCAGTTGCCTTGCCTAGTTAAGGGCTGGGCTAGGCTTAGTGGCTGAACCATCGGCTTCTGCGTCACGGATTGTTGGTGCGATCCCCCACGCAACAAATATTTGTATGACCTACTGAGGCCGCAACACAACGTGTTATTTTGATCGTTTCACGATTGAAAGACAGGGATTATTAAAAGTCCTTTTGATCAAAAAAATTTTGCACAGTTCCATACATTGGGTCTTATGGAGAACCAGCAACCAACTCCAAAACCACTTCTTTCACCCTTCAAGTATCTCATTACAGACGCTATGCAATTAACATCATCATCATCTTCTGATGATGTTAATTGCATAGCGTCTGTAATGAGATCATCATCATCATCTGATGATGATGATTCATAAGCCCGTATTCGTCCACTGCTGGATGTAGGCCTCGTCGGACGTAGATTGGGCCCTGTGGCGTTCACTTAAAGAGGCCTTCGTCCACCATGCAATATCTATTGTCTTGGTCACAGGAGATCCTTATGGCCTGGGCTAAATTAAAGAACTGTTAAACGTTCAATTGTGTTAATATAAAGTGTCAAATTGGTCACCTATATTTTATAGCTCATTTACATGTCACATTTATCAGATTGCATTACAATTATTTCTGGTTGTAACTGCAATGGTGTCATGTTTGCGTGGTTATGCGCCGTGACCACAATTGTTAACAATTATATGAACAAACTATACTTATCAGCTACTACAAATATAAGGATTTCCTGTGCATCTTCAATATAGAGCCTTTCGCTTTTGTTCTGTTCTAGAACCGAGGTAAATTTGTACAAGGATCCTGAGTGTGCAAGTGATAACACCTGGGGCCGTATTACCACGTATTAATGCCATCATTTTACGTTGTGAAAGAAGGACGCCACTATTTAACCTGTAGAGCGGCATCCCTCTCCTCTCACAACCTAAAAATGATGGCATTACGCAACCTAAAAATGATGGTAATACGGCCCCTGCTTTATATTGCAAAAATCGATCGTACCCACCTCTACTCTCATTTTTGACAAAACAACAATTTGAAGAATAAAGTGAGATCGCCAAAAGAACGGGGCAGAAAAAAATTTTGGTATGCTGAATAGGAAGGGATTATTCTAAAGGCAATACTCTCCACGAGCCTTCCTCCGCTTCAAAAGCATTAAAGATGGCGCCTGGCTTTATTACTCCGAAATAGCGTTTAGAAGTATTATTATTGCGTATTAGAAGTTAAAGTTACCTACCAGTTAGACACCTGTTGTACAACAATCCTTAAAAGGTTTCCAATAACAAGTCAATAAAATAGGACCTTACAAGATATACCAGTTTTAAAGATCACTTACCTTTCTAGACAGTGAAGCATTGTGCAGCTCATCTAGAGTTGGTCTTGGCGCTGCATGGAGGGACAAGACGTTTCTATAGTTGTCCAACCTTGGCAGAGCTTCCCGAGTGAAATGCCTGAGGAAACACATACATACATTAATCAATTTTGTAATCACATAAAAGCTTGCTCCAACTAACAAGTCAAGTTTAACGACTTTTGCGAAATAAACAGTAAAATGATTTGGTTTATTTTTTTAGGCTCAGTCGCCTGTAAATTTATTTTTATACCATAACTTTGACGTCATAAATAATATTACTAGCAAACTCCTCGTGGCCAAAACACAATGCACCAACCAATGACTTTTAGAAATCTATTCTTAAATTATAAGTTGAAGGTAAAAAGTTTAGAAGTTTAAAGTTGAAGGAAAGGTCAATCTAGTATATTTTACCAGCACAACTAAAATGGCCGACATTAGAAATTACTTGAAATCTGCTGCAGGTCCTAAATATGAATTGATTCCAGATGAATTGCCCAATATGGCTTTTTAAGACCCTTGACAAAAATGTTGTACCTAATTGATTTACTTTTATTGTTGTTACTCGTAATATTTATACTCTGTTTTTGATTCATTGTTATGTCGTGTTTGCAATCAATCTTTCTTTGTTTCATTCTTATCCAACACACAGGCTTGATGCGGGTTAATGTCTCATGTTCCCTTAGACGTTAAGACAAGCTTGTGAAATGTGAGCTTTCCATTTAACGTTAGTATTGCCCATCACATCATGAACTCTACCGATTTATGAATCAACGACTCGTGAAAACCACTGACTGACTGGATCTGAGTCGGGCTATTCATGCCAAAATACGTCATTCATAAACTTTGTTTACCTGAAACTCTTGCCATATTTGGTATCAGTAGCAGTGAGCGGGTCATCGCTATCCATTCCATCGGAGTCTTCCGTATGTTCATTATCATCTACTTGGTCATGTTCCATCTGAGAACAATAAAAGATACAATTTCAATAGATATTAGGTACTCAAGGTTTATCAGATTCTAGTCACTGTTGGTTTACCTTTTATCTTATCTAGCTTTCGTTAATAAAGTTTGCTATTATGACTGTGATTTCTCATGCACACAATATACGTGGTATTTGAAGGTGACTTAGGTCAACGGAGGCATTATAGGTAATTGCACCATGGACCATGCTTGAGCATGTGGCATCTAAATCCATATATCTTCCTGATAATCATGGATGCTCTTACGTCCGTCGGACATACAGAGAGCCTCCCTTGTGCCCAGGTATGGGCACGTGATGGGAAGGGATGAAACACCATGTGACTAAAAGAGTGGTGAATATGTAAAGGGATGGAAGAGTCGACGGATATAAAAAAATTGATGGATTTTGTTAAGGCTGACATGATATAAAAGGGAAAAAAGAGTGACAGGGATGAATGGAAGAAAAGGACATGTTGTGTCGACCGATGCTGATATTACTTAATCTATAATTGTACTTATTATCACGAGAAGGGGGGATGGAGGGAGGACGAGGATGGAGGGTAAATACATAAGGAAGGGTTATTGTGTTGTTCCTCCTAAATATCCTATGTTCGTATCCCAAAATAACGCAGTAAACCACATCGTATACGTTCCAATTTTAAACATCAATAAACTTGAAAGCTTGTTCAAAACTAACAATAAAACATATCAATAGATTTACGTCAATGAAGGATATGCGAGTACAGTATTGTAAAGGAATAAGGTATATTTTGGCATGAAAAATCGTGTTCAATGCGGTCATAAAGTGTTGCAAAGACTGTTCTCACTGAAGCCAACGATTGATTTGCGGACTTCCACTAAATATACCACTCGACATCATGTAAAAGTTATTGTGGGCAACGCATTATTGACGTCAAAGATCTGATCTAAATATTTATGGCTGGCTGACGGATCTCACAATGCCGACGGTGTTGTAACTGTTATTGGGATACCAACAAAGGTCAGGGGCTAGCGATAGGCTGATCATATTTATACGTTGACAGAAACACTATGAGATCGACTTCAGAAAATGAGAGGGTTGTGTATGTGTATGAAAGTAATGTATAAAAAGGTTTCTGGAAAAAACTACTAGCATTTCTAAGTAATAAGTATGTTACCCTGTTAGGGTAGGTCAACTCAAAGCTGCTGTCTCTTTCTTCAGAAGACCTGTTTTGCTCTACATGGTAAAGCATATTTAATAATATTACTACTGTCTGGACTTTAAGAGACCATAATTCTCCGAGTTTGTGAAGGCGTTTCTTCTCAGAGGTCGTCCGATAGGAAATGCCAGAGCTATCTAGCTTATAAAAAAAAACATTGACCTGTAAAAGTGTCTCTTACGAATACCATTTATCATTTACTAGTTTAGTAAGCGTCAAAACTCTGCCGAAGCATTTATCTATAATGAGCGTGAAGGTTGTGTACATGTGTGTGATATGTGTTTATTCAGTAGGTACACTACCGTTATGTCGTGACAGAAAAATTTAACAACTATCTAACGTGACATTACCTAGTGGTCTGCTAGTAGTAAACGCGGCCGCTGAGGTTGAGGTTCTGGCTTCCATTCTGAGGTCGATCAAAATGTTATTGAATTTTTCTATGATATATTCAGAAATAACTAGGAGTTAGTAATTGTACTCGGTTAACGGCAAAATGCTCTGTGCTTTAATAAAACAATAGGCTAATGAAATAAGTAAATAATATAAAAAAATATGTACCAGCGAACTTCCGCCTAACTGATGCCCAGGAAATACAGGATTTATGTCACAAATACTTACTAAAATATCATCCTGTGTACTGTCAAAACCGTTTATAATATTGCCATTGAAAAGCAGTTATTAACAATTAACTGAAGGACAAATGACACCATTATCACGATCTAATACATTGCGTCTTTTTAAAACTCATAAAGCTCTAAAATATATATCACGACTTACGAACGACCGAATTTATGTCAATGATTTTACATCGGTAAATCAAATCACGAGGATTTTTATATGTAAAAGAAATGTGGCATTAAAATCTTTGAGTAAGTATTCGCTTAGTACTTACGGACTCCTCGGAATACAATCGAAAAACTTCTAAAACAAAATGAGATTAAAATCGATCCAGAAGTTTTACGAAAAATCGTGTTCGTATTTATAACCAGTTTAAAACATAAATTCTTTGTATAAATAAATTTAAAAATAAAATAATACCAACTTTCAAAATATTCTCTCGCACTTCCCAGACAAACGGTTAACAATATAACTATTTCATGTGGCGGAATTTCAGCCTTGACCTATGTTATTAGATAAACCGTTGCGAAGGTCACTACAACTAAGATTATCTTTTGATTGTTTTAAGTGCGAACTAGGTAAAGTTGGACAGGCTATATTAATTCTAATTAAAACTTAAGCAAAGGTAACTAATGAAATTTGACAATTCTATAGTTTACCGACTACTGACAAAAAGAGAAAAGAATAGAAGAAATATTAATAAAATATTATATGATAAAATATTTCAACGTCGACAATCCTGCCAATTTAGGTTTAGAGGAAAAAACGTGTGTTGAAAATAATAAAAGCTGAGACAGGACATTAGAATTAGAAGAAAATACAGAGTAGGAAATTAAAATTCTCAATCGATAATAATTAATAAAATATAATCTGGATCTTATGATCAAAGTAGTATACTGCAACAATAGGATAGATAAAAAATAATAACCAACAGATTCTAAGTGGATTTACTTGATTTCAACGAATTTAGTCACCAACAAAATAGGTGAAGAATATTTCCTGTAAACGATACTTTATAATAAAGACTAATCGCCTTACTGACGCTTACCGACTAAGCCTTTATCTATTCTATTATATCTATTATATTATCTATTCTTTTACATTGATGATCATAACTTAAGCTTATAAGTTCATTTGCAACAAAGCATCACCAGCAAAGGTAGACCTAACTTGTATCATCGTCAATTACACCCTTTCTGTGATAATTTACAAGTTAAATCTCATCTCTTAGCCAACTGAACATGACATATACTTGTCGTAGCGCGTCTTTCAAATATATTTCACTATTGTATTTCATTCATGGCTATCAAAACTAATACTTACTTCAGGTAACCCGCTTCTAACTGAAAAGAACTGGTAACACTATATCGCTACTCGGACGATCCTTGCCGGATCTAAATTGATGTGTGCTTGCGTCTTATCGAACATCCTTCATGGGATTCATAGGTGGCATAGATCAAAAGATATGGCTCAACCCAACGCTCGAGTAGCTAGACATAAAATCATTACTCGAAAACCAAGTAACACTAAAAGGCTAAAGTTACAGTTTTGTAAAATTTGTGACGAATGGAGCTAGCCGTTTGTTTTTATTACATTTATTGGCTTTTTCACTGAACAAAATTGCTGAAAACAGTTTGGTTGAAATACTTCTTTTTTACTTTTTTCGTCTTACTCTTTAGTAGTTAGGTACTTTGTTAGCTTGGCTCCCATGATAAAATCTACAATATACGGCCTGTCCATATCGGGCCATGAATCAAGAGCATTTTTACTTAATATAAAAATACTTCTGTGATCTTTAAACCTCTTCTACTAGCAAGAATGCTAAATTGGAATCATAGTCTTCAATCTTCATCGTTTTACTTCGAATTTTTCAAAGCAGATGTCAGGAATACTAAGAAAAAATTCAAAGAAAGAAACCAACATAAAAAAAACTGTGTAGGTCACGGTCCAACGATCTACTGACAAACAATAACTCATTAAATGTAAAATGATTCATTAAATATAAATTATTTCACGGACCTCACGCGGGCCCTTCACGGCATTTGTAACGGTTAACGGTACAACCACAGTACAACGCCATTTGTGAACGTTAAAAATATTAACAACCTTGATACTAGCAAGAGAAACTGCATGTACTTACTCATTCCAAATGCGTTATAGCTTTCTCTAAGATTTATAATTATGCATTGCTGACTCGTAAACTTTTAAACTGTTTAGCTTGAGAAGTTCGTAGCGAAGCTACAATATTAACACGTGAATTTGTCTGTAGTGGTATATCTGGTCTGTAGTGCAACCCCTATTGCGATATTAGGGAGTATTCGTTCATCATCAACATTTATGGTCAGGGGGTAGAAATTGTGGGGGTTGAACATGGACTAAACCCTCCACAAGGGTTTAAAGATACAATTGCATTCAATGCTGTGTGAGACAGTTGGTGCAATTATAATCAATCCTGGATCCTGATTCACTTAAGGAGTTGAAACATTATACTTTTTACAGGGCTTGCCGTCTAGTTTTGTAATGTAAGAACCTTACCGCCTGTCGGTGTATTTTCAGAATAGGGAGAACAGCCGACATAAACAGAAACTGCCTATTTAGTAGTCAAATAGTTGCCAGAATCGATCAGTTGGTATTGATCCACCTAGATAAAAAAAACCCTGTTTATTGGAGGTGGTGTTCGAGAAAAAAATTCCAACCGTATATACTTATGGCCTTGTGATTTTTTTATTATGTAAGTATAGATAAGAATTAATTACACACTAATATTAACCACGGAACAACATTGACGCAGTTTAAAAGACATCTATCATTTTCTGTTTTCATATCAGTCTGCAATAAAACTGAAAGTAACGACAAATTTACGGCTTTTCTGTGGCCACAACCAGTGCTAGATCTTCAAGGATCTTATTGCCTGCAAATTGAACCTTTGTTCGTTAGAATTATGATATAAAGTCGTTTGTTAAATTGACCCTATCTAAAATTAGCCTCCGCCTCCGACATCATGCATAAAGTGAATGGTTCTGCAGCTATTTTTGTCCTTCTTAAAGAGAGGATGTGAATAAGTGTGCTGAACTCATTGTAACAAGATGATGTATGTTTATAAGGTCACGCGATGAACTCCAAAGTCTTAAAGGAAGCATGCTTAGAATGCTATACGCCACAAAGCCCAGGAAACAGAGAACGGTTGGCCATATTTCAAAACGTCTGTTCCATCAATCAAACTAAAATAAACGCGAGAAAGCAGGAGTTTCAAGTGCATCATCATCATCATCATCAACCCATTACATTGTCCGACTGCTGGGCACGGGTCTCCTCTCAGGACGAGAGGGATTAGGCTATAGTCCACCACGCCAGCCTACTGCAGGTTGGCAGACTTCACACGCCCTCAAGAAAATCTCTCAGGGATGTAGGTTTCCTCACGATGTTTTCCTTCACCGTTTAAGCGCGTGATAATTAATTATTAATACGCACATTTCTTCGAAAAGTCAGAGGTGCGTGCCTTGGATTCGAACTCGAGACCTTTGACTTGGCAGTCCAATGGTCATATCACTAGGCTATCACTGCACTTTTGCAAGCGGGCCGACCGTAGGTACTTTTGTTTTATGTCTTATCAAGTTCTAAACGGTGTACATGTCTAGGAATTTGTGGTGCTTTATGTTCTCTCTCATATGATACAATATTGTTAGTGAACAATGCATCAATAAGCAATCAATTGGTGTCATCGGTGCGTGTTAGCCTAGAATAACCACTGCATCGCCTAGAAAAAGGTAGATACCTAAGCTTAACCTTTGGGTGGCGAAATTCCTAAAATTCTTTGGTATTTTGTTTAAAACCAACTTCTCTGAATAGCTGGCAGGACTGAATTGTTGAAAACAGCTTTTAAATAATAAAACTTCAACCATTTCAGTAAGTATCTATATGTATGACAAGTGAAATTTGGATATGGATATTTTTTTACTCCTGCTAATAAATTCTAAAGACTCAAAGACTTTTAGAATTTTGATAAGAGATGTGGCTAACTTAGAAATAAATTTAAACAGCTCGGTACGTACTGAAACTTAAAATATTTTAATGTAATTTTTGCTCGGAAAATTCCTTACGGCCTTCGTAATGAGGTAGGTGCATACGGGCACGTGAGCAATAAAATAGCAATAAAGTCATTTTTGCCTCCAGCTATTTCAGAGTTCCAGCATACAATGTCACGACCAGCTGAAATATCGGCAGTCTTATTGAACAACATTGTTTACTGAATGGCAATTAGCTCATAGTTTATTCTAGGCCGCGCTATTTTGTGCTCTACGGCTTGTTACAAAACACTTCTAATTTCTGTTTTTTTTTTTCATCATCCACCAAATACATTGTCCCACTGCTTGGCACGAGTGTCCTTTCTGAACGAAAGGGATTAGGCCATAGTCCACCACGCTAGCCTAGTGCGGGTTGGCAGACTTCACATGCCGTCAAAAAAATCTACCAGACGTGCAGGTTTTCTCACCGTTTAAGCGGGTGATAATTACTTCGAAAAGTCAGAGGTGGAGGAGGAGGAGACCTTTGACTTGAGATTAAGCTTCTTTTTAAGGACTTCATATCAGTATTTTTTTAATCCCGAACATATCCTTAAAGCAAGTGAAAATCTATAGTTTCTTCCTACCCCCACGGCAGACAGCCATGAGAGTATGATGT
Organism: Subacronicta megacephala; assembly: GCA_958496365.1. Classification (NCBI taxonomy): domain Eukaryota; kingdom Metazoa; phylum Arthropoda; class Insecta; order Lepidoptera; family Noctuidae; genus Subacronicta; species Subacronicta megacephala. Next base: position 12,368,382 of record OY292531.1, on the reverse strand, counting down.
ATCCTTGAAGCACCTAAAACGACGGACTTCTCTTCTCGTATTCGATGGACCATCTCGGTAGACGAATTCGACAACCAGGTGAGTGTGTAGTTAAAATAGGAATTACTCGCATTATCACAATAAAACCGTACTCTGGCTGGACATACGTCCATTTTAGGGTCTGACATCAGTCCCACTTGGTCGCTAATTTACATCTTCGGATAGTTTTGCTAAAGAATTTGTAACATAGATCCCTTGTCGGTAAAGCCGTGCGTCAACGAGTGCATACGAAATGTTACCTACAGACAGCAGGTAACATTTCGTATCCTTCTCCTAATAGTGTTCTTGGAAAATAGAAAAAGTGGAAGTTGTTCGTATTTCGGGCGTAAGCGCGGGGAGCGAGCGAGATGCGCCAGCAAGTTGCGAATCCGATTACTCTGTTGTTTCCGGAATAATTTATGTTCTTTTAATCATATTTGTCTTTGTTCTTATGTTGTCTTGTGTGGATTGTGTGTCATCAATAAATTTGTTTTCTTTCTTTCTAGTTATTGGATTCAAATATAGAAGAGCCTGTAAAACTAATTACGGCTCTTACCGCGTAACTCCCAGCTATCAGAACTTAGTGATAGTCAGTATATATGACACGACTAAAGAGTCGTGTCCTCTGCCTCACCCCTTGGGGAAAAGTCCCCAAGGGGTGAGGCAGAGGTGTACAAATGTACAAGTACACCCAAAGTTGGCCGGTGTGAAAAGATCCCATGTTATAGAGGGCGAGCCTATTGCCATTAACCTTAAATTCAGACTCCTAACTGTTAGGTAATGAGAATTTTATAGAAAAACCAATAACACTATGTTTCAACACTAATCAAACCCAGGATCTAGCGAAACAGTCACAGTTAGGATCACTAGACTAATGAGGCAGGCAGAAATGAGATATGACTGTAAACTAATCAGTTTCAGTTACGTTTCATGATGTCACGTGCTATGTGTCAGTACAACACCCTGAATCGTCGTAATCTTTCCGGATCCACAAGAGCAATCTTCAAGTTAATGTGTCCAGTCTTACCGGGGCCCATAAGACACGGGCGCGGACGAGGCTATAGGAAGCTTGCCGCCGCCCGTGCACTTATCCAATTTGCTGCTATTATGATTTATTGGTAGGTACAAGTAGGCGCCTATGACCTAGACCGACTGCTTCGAGATCGAACGTATCAGCGGAGTTCAATACGACATTAGAGGGATATAAAAGGCGACTAATGATGTTGTTAACGGTACCTATAGGTGCCTATTGGGAATTTTAATCATTTTGTGTTACCTCGCGTTTCCACTGACGACAAAACATGTTGCAAACATCTAACTCTCAAAGAGTGAGTGCTATAGTAGCTGTAGTAGCTGTTTGCAACATGTTTTGTCTTCAGCGGAATAGCGGGGTCAGCCAAACAAAAAACTACGATCCGTAATCAAGAAATAGGTAGGTATTCAAAGCTACTTCGCGCGTATTCTGTAAACCTACTGATAAAATGGAAAAAATATGGTTTCGTTCAATAATTTGGTTTGATAATTTGTGCAGATAATTTTATTAAAGTAGTTATATGTGAATTCGAACAATTGTACAAACACCATGAATTCAACCTGTTTGAATTAAACAAATACAGATTTTATCAGGTATGCAGATGCTCTGTTTTAAAACAATGTAGCCCCATTCTTTACATATCATTTTTATCTTGTTTGAATGGGTCACACATGGCCTATTATATTTACTGATTTTGAAAAGGTTCTATGTTTGATCCATTAAGTAGGTAGGTAAGTTCAATTGCGATATTTTTTCAAAACTATGGGACAATTTTTAATTTATATATTTACTAGACATTGACATATCAATATATTATTTAATCTTACAATTTGAAGGTTTTGTTTTAATAATAATTCATTATAATATGCAATGAATTATTAATAACAACAAATGAATGTCAAGGTAAAAGAGTTGATAATAATGTTTGTGAATACAATGTGCAAATGACAAAGAATCAATAATTTTCCATGTGCAATTATGTGCAGTACGGCCATAAATAAGTTATTTTTATTTTTTATAGACTTTACTATGCTTTGGTATGTTGATATTAATATTTCATTTTTATTCAGTAATAATAATTATTGTTTAAAGTTTTCTTCTATTTATAGGCTCAAAGACTTGGATATGGAACTCAGTTTCCAGTACAAATTTTTATAAAGGTCTCGGGAAGAAGAATTCCTATACTTTTTCATATAAATGGATACTAGCCGCATAAACGGAGAGAGGTATGAATGTGCAGCTTGTTAGTTTAGGTTGAATTATATGATTATAATAAAACAATGGGATGTGATGAAATTCGGGTCTTTTAGGTATGTCTTCAATCATTGTCATAGCCTAGCCAGTTTAGAATGAAAAATCCATAAAAATCCAATGTTTTTCAACAAGCAAGACCAGCAGAATAATTGTGTGGTGCAACAAGACGTCATACAATTTTAAATATTAATGATTTAACAATACCCAATGATATGACAAAAGCTCCATATATAACAGGTCACTTCATCTTTAGTGTGTATGATTAAAGAAAATACACTCAAATTGAGAACCTCCTCCTTTTTAAAATTGGTTGAAAACCATTTGTAGTGGGAAAATAGAAGGCTTTCTGGGAGGAAATAAACAGTGTTAAATCATCTTACCTGAAATCTGGTAGCAGATGGATGATCTTTGAACCTGGACGGCTTCTCCACATCGCGGAAGCTGCTCTTGGTGGCAGGCGACCGCGACTGCACAGTCACCGTTCCGTTCGAGACGGCATCAGGCAACAACCGATCCCTTTCTCCAGGATCCTTTGTCTTAAAATGTATCCCCGACTCCACGTCGTCACTCCTTGTCGGTATCTCCGTCGGATACTGTATATTCCCATTCGTCGCTGCCATAGACTTCGCGGAGCTTATCTTCCTAAATCTTCCGATAATTACGTCTTCTTCATCATTTGCCGGCACGCTCAACTTCTCTGCCGCTGCACTTGTGTTAGCCTCAGACTTCACAGGGCTCATCTCTATATCCTTTTGTGGCGTACCCATCTTTTTAGTCAGTCAAACAAAGAATAATACCTATTATATCAGCACATTATTTAAAAAAAATATTATGCGACGGATACTACATCAACACAGCTAAGGATTGGGAAATTTGAGATTGACGGTTAAAAATTGCTGACCATAATTTTAAAACTCGTTCTAATCAAGAAAAGATTAAATGAATATAGTTTTCTGTTAGAATTGATAAGTTTACCACAAGCACATGGATAGCCTTTCGGAGCTATTTGAAATAATCGCTCACTTTGCCATCCATTTGACAACTGACTGCAACTGACTGTCTGAAACTCTGAAAGACGCTGGCAGTGTTGCCAATTCCATTTTTTTTTACCCCTAGAGCTCAACTTAAAACCCCGTAAAACTGTACTATTGTTTTGGAAAACCCCCTAAATCAAAAATAAAAGAAATTATACGTTTAATTAATTCTTTATTTATACATTTATACATCCAGAATTTCGTTCATTAAACCATTTTCAATCGGTTCGACATTTATATGATCATACATACGAACGTTAAGTAGTTTTAACATTTTATTTATTTGAATAAATGTCACGAAAGATCCTAATCGCTGTAGTGTAAAGTGGACCATCATTATACTTTGCAGCATTATAGAAAAATCCCTAAAAATAATTAACCCCTAAAACATCCCCTAGCTGGATTTTTTCCCCCTAAATTTAATGGAAAAATCTACCTAACCTACGCGTAAGGGGATGGAGATGAAGTCGTTCTCCCTCCCCTTCTTCCACCGATCCGCTGAGTGGGGCGCGGAAACTGCAAACCGCGTCGCCTGCTCGGGCCGTGTGAGTGGACGGTCGGACTTCCCAAGTCCGCCGCCCGTGGCCGTTTATGGTGGTTGAAACAGGGCGTTGTCTGCCCTTGGCCACGGGCGGTGGGCTAGGGGAAGTCCGACCGCCCACTCACACGGCCCGAGCAGGCGACGCGGTTTGCAGTTTCCGCGCCCCGCTCAGCGGATCGGTGGAAGAAGGGGAGGGAGAACGTCTACGTCTCTTTCCCCTTACAACGCGTAGGGGGCCGCATAGGCGGCCCGCCACTGCCGGGTCTGCGGAGGAATGTCACAACGCTCCCGTATTCCCGGCACTGAAGTGGTGACGCGAAACGCCGAGGTTGGTTTTAGTCGGTAGATCGCTCTTTTCAGAGCGGAGTCCGACACACCCCATCGCTCTCCCCAGGGCGGTGGATAGTGCATAAAGCATTTCCAACCCTGAAAAAAAAAAAAAAAAAAAGGGCGTTGTCTGCCCTGTTCCTACGCCCGGTGCGAATGCGCCGCGCACGGATCGGTAGGGTGGAGGCAGCCTCCCGCTCCCTTTCCGCGGCCTTCTTTTGAGCGATGACCTCCTCGCGAAAGGAGGCCACCGCTTGCCTCGCACTCTCACTCCCGACCAAAGAGTATACTCCCGACCAACTGGTGACGACGCACCGTGGTCCGGTTTTGCAATTTGGTGGACATTCGATCAAAAGTGACATTTTGACGTTGGGAAAAATTTTATTCGACAGGTTTTTACATAAGTAACAACAAATGTTTTACGACTTTTTATAGAAATTGGTTTTTATGCAAGAAAAAAAATATCACAGAAAAAAAATTATGGAGAAAAACCTGTACTATTTTTTTTCACGAAAGTTTCAAAAGGTGTAGCTTTCTAACCACAAAATATGTTAAGTACTAGTACTATATAATATAAAAAAAAATATAACGCGCGCGGTCACCTGCGGCTCTGCCCGCAAGGGACGTTTAACGTTTCAACTTTCTTGTAGTACATTTCTCTTAATTTATTTAATTTTTATTATTTTTTTTGCCTTATTTTATATTATGTTGACTGAAACAAAATTATCAGTATGGTATAGCAACAAAAAAACATTTTTTTTGGAAATATTTTTATTCAGTAAACCTTCGCTTTAAACCTCGACAGCAAATGCAATAGCAATTAAAGATTAAGTTTTGTTACAGTTGTTGTTTGTGACAAATCACCACGTGGCCGATTCTAAGGGAGGGGATGAAGGGGAGGGTGGTAATTCGTTTTTTCTACTTTATGAGAATTTTAAAAAGCGCGCCTTTAAAAGTCACCCTGATGCTACTGTGGCGCTACCCTAATTTAATGCATTTTTACGGACACTTTTCACATTAGAGGATTCATTAAAGGATTCATTAAAGGAGTGTCATCTTGTGTACAGAATGTACACAGATGACACTCCTTTAATTCTACACTCCATACACTCTAATCTCCTCCTCAAAACAAAACGTTGGTTGACGTTGTAACGTCCGCGGTCGCCATGTGGAACGACTACAAGAGCATTTTGATCGTTGTGATCGCCAAGTGGAACGCGGCCTAAAGGAGCGTTTCGCCGTTGTGATCGCTAAGTGGAACGCGGCCTGAGTCGGTATCTCGGTATGACAACTTTCATAGCTGTCAGACTGACCTGACGCTAGTCAAGTCACTCTTTGTGCTAGTCCGCTAAACTCCGCTAGTCGCTCGCTGGTTTGTCAGTGTCAGTTCATTCAACACGTACAGGTGGAGGAGTCGTTGATATTTTGCATAAATATTTTTTATGAAAGCCCAACATCCTAGATGGGTTTCAACGAAGGTCAGGTAATTTTAGACAGTGATAATGGTGCATATTATTCCGGGCAGACTGTTTCCGGTCGACTTGTTTTCGATCAGGACAAATCAAAAACTATTCATGGTAAGTTTTAGGTGATCATAAAAATAGTATATTGTTTGAAAAAGGCCCCAAAACGTTAGTGTTAAGTAATAATTATGCAGAGGTTTCGAGTGTAGGCTATAAATCGTACACACAACGTAAATTTGTACGCAAAGAGCGTACTGCGCGTACCATTGTTACCAGTTTACATTGGACGTTTTGTTTTATGTATCTATAAGTGTAGAGAAACCGGTTCATGTATATATTTAATTTTTGCAGGCCTTTGCGATGGAATAAAAGATAGGGCCGAGAGTCCCTTTAGAAAGTTTAAAACAACTAGTAACCTAAATTCTTAGAAAAAAATAGTAACATTAACTGAGTTTAACATGCTACAATTTTTGCTTCATATAGAAAAAGGTATAATTACTGTTTTAGAGTAATTTAATCACTTTTAAAACTAATTAAATTACTCCGCCCCAAAGGCTACTCTCTGACCAAACAGTATTATCTGAATCCACATGGGGATATTTTTAGCTTTGAAGCCTACACAATAATGTTTGTATTATTATAAAGTACACCACAGTAGTTTGAATTAGTGGTGTGCCGATTTAATTATTTGACTAATCAATTAATAGATTATGCAAACTAATGTTATCAATCATTAATCAATTATTAAATGGTTTTGTTTGATTATAAGTCTGAAATTAAACATTTCTTTAAATAGTCTTAAATAAATAAATTTGTATTTTTTATATTTTATATTTTTGTAATAATAAGGATTACAAAAAATATATTTAAATTTAAGATCAAACGGAACATATTCACTTATTTAAAAAAAACAATATAGAAATTAAACATCAAATAGAAGTTAATCACTTGTTTATTAAAAAACAACAAGATTTAAATTTAATATTAAACAGAACATTAACACTTATTTATAAAAATAAACAGTTTTGGAATGAATCATCAAGCAGAGAACTTAATCACTTGAAATGAAAATGAAAATTTAAAATTAAACATTAAAAAGAAATCAATTTCCAATTACCATTAAAAAAAAATATAAATTCCAGATGCTTTGGGTGCAGGCTGTTCCCTTAGCAATAGGGTTACCATAACTTAAATAGTTTTATACCAATTCGGTTATCTAAATAATAATTGATTGAAAACAATTATCTTAATTATTGATTCATTGATTATTGATAATCGATACTGCACACCACTAGTTTGAATATAAGACCATACCCTGGTGCAATCATTAAAATTTATCAGTGCAATGAACACATTAAAAAAAATTGGTATAACAATATATATTTTTTTGTCAGCTTAATTGGTCCCACTCCAGGGCAAAGGCCTCACTACTCTCATTGTTTTAATTAAAACTTTTCAGTCAAATTTTTATACAATAATATACATACTAATTTATTATTTAAATTATGTACTTTGGATGCACACAGACATAATTATATTATATCTAATAATGATTGATACACATTCATTGTATTGTGTATGTAAGTACAAATAACATTCTATGTTCTTTATAATTCAGTCATAGCAATTTAGTTTGAATTGAGATCAACACAATTTTCAGCACCATAATAGATTAGATAATGGTTGTTACGTCCATACATGTTGTTTTTTTGCTCCTCTGTTTTATTAGCTATTTGACCTTCACAAGACAAATGAATGCTATGTGGATCTAGAAACTGCTTTTGCACATTTATTTATCATGCTATAAACTGACATATTATTTGTACATTGTAAGATTAATTCAATCCAAAAAAATTGATTTAAATCTAAATAATATTGTATATATGATTAAAAGCTTATTTTTTATCTACTAAACATACTCTACTTTCACAAATACTTTTGGAAACTTTTTAAAAAATGTTTTTTTTTTTTTTAATCCAATTTAGTACACCTAACAAGCATTTTGGAATTTAAAGTTTCCTTTTTCTATGTAATTTAGTAAATAATTATCACAAAAAATCACATGGCAATTAACTTGTTAATCTTCTGTATTTTGCCTGTGTTTGTTGCGACACATTATGAACCCAGCGCGGACCGGTTCTGCGGAGCCACCCAAGTGCGTCCCCTCCACTGCGGGCAGCGCCGGCGGACAGTAGTATAGCTGCGCGTCGCACTCGCCTTAGGATTCGATATCGGTCGGACGATCATTTCTCGTGAGAATAATATACGGCGAATAAACTAGTACCTATTTAATATTACAGTCCACTTTTATTTAATGTCCACCAAGTACCAAACAGTGTTTTATTCAATATTTTTTTTTCAGGAATTTGTGTGGACTTCAAAGGATTTTGCAAAGTCCACTGGACCTCACAACGTACACGTCGAGTCAATGATCGCACAGAAACATATACAGTAAACCATGACTCATATGAGGAATATTTTAGAAGAAAGACCTATATTTTTGGTGGTGCTAGTGGTAAGGGAGAAAAGTAATCAAATCTTCTTTTTCTTCTTCATATGGGTATATAAAAAGGAATTGTCATTTGTTGGTCTCACTGAAACTATTGAGCGACTGGACCGATTTGACTAATTATAGTTTTGAAATATTTGTCGAAGTCCAGAGAATGTTTAAACAATGAGAAATTTTTGACTCAGTGGTTTGATTGATGCTGCGATCGTTTTCGGGCAGGTCAACATCTGTTGGGTCCACTAGTTCTTGTACATAAGAATAATTCTGCATATGAATATGCACGGCACGACCGTACGACTTGCATTTTTCTTCGTTTCCTCCATATTCATACATCTTTTCATAAACACGCGCTGGTTACGAATACTACGCACCTGACCTTTTTTTGGAGGATCTCGCCGATAAGATCGGTGTACGTCCTTCTAGGGCGACCTATCCCGGCGCTGCCGCTGACATTCGAATTGAAAGGAATATGATAAGATGGTTTGGGCATGTTGAGAGAAAGGATGAAAGACTATTAACATATGGAATTTGCTCCTATTATTTCTCCTATATTGGTCACATGTACAAGTAATACGGGAATAAACCTTGGGACCGAAGGATATTTGTGTATTATTCATTGAATTAACAATGTTTATAAGATTCGTTGAAGCTTGTTCAGAAATCAACCAATACCAAACTGGATTGGTAATACAATTGTACCAATTTACTGAATACTAGTTATCAGTTACAAGCAGGTACTATACAGTTCAAAACTTCAATGGTTGAATGTGCTTATGTTTGTTTTGATATACAACACATGTTAAGCTATACTGTTTGTGATCTATGCGATTTTTTTACATGTGACACCATCGGACAAACAGACAGACATGACGAATCTATAAGGGTTCCGTTTTTTGCCATTTGGCTACGGAACCCTAAAAACCCCTGTGTGGACAATCTATTAATACCAATAAATAGAATTCAAGTGTTAATTTGTAATGGCTCAAAAATAGCATTTTATGAATTGCATAATATACCTTACAAAAACAAGTATTTATTGTCACAAAATTGTTTACATTCACATACGGGACATAATAATGTAGGATACAAAAGTGATTCCCAAATTAAGCTAAAGCTTGTGTTTTGGCAGACAGTTCAGTCGCGAAAAATATAACACAATGTAATGCTTAAAAAAACAATACTTAAAAATGTTTGTCTGTCCGTTTGTTCGGGCTAAATGATTTTGACGGAATATTCACTGGCAGATTGCTAATGGTATAAGGAGTAACTTAGGTTATTTAACATCGCGCTACAATCCTTAGGAGCCGAGCTTAAACAAAAACAAAACAGAAACCGGTGCACAGACAATTTTTAAATAAAGCCTTTTTTTATCTTTTTGTATTTTTTAGGCATTTTACATGCAAAGATTTTACAGTTATTTTAGTGAAGAAAAAATCTCTGTACCGAACCAGAAGACGCAGGTTCGAATCCTGCCCGCAATCGAATTTTTCCTTCACTAAAATAACTTTAAATCCTTTTTTTTTCTTAATTTAGGCGAGCACCATCTACAGCCAGGCCACCATGAGTTCCAGTTTGATTTTCCCATCCCAGCGGACTGCCCATCTTCGTTCGAGGGATCACATGGCCACGTCAGGTACCGGATCAAGATCACCATGCTTACCACTGGCATGTTTTCATCAAACAAGGAAAAGATGGTCGCCGTCAAAGTCTTCGCGCCCTTGGATTTGAACCAGAATCCTTATTGTAAGGTACTAGAGTCCAAAGCTCCTGTTTGTTTTAAGTGTCATATTATTTACATAAAAAATATCCCTATCAAGCCTTGGCCCTAAGTTTTCCTACGATCTTAGAGAAATTTAACGTTGCATGATATTTGATGCCCTAGCCATCTTATTCCTTCTTTATTTTTTTTATTATCTATCTATCTTCTATATTTATTTATATACATAAAAAATTATCTATTTCCCTTGTCCCGCCATAACTTGAGAACGACTTCATTCGTCGTTTTTTAAGTTTTCTACATACATACTTTGTAGAAAGGTTCTTACGAAATACATTTTTTTTGTAGAATTTTTATGTTCTACCGAAATTATACCCAAATCTGTGGGGTGTGAAGTCTGCTAAACCGCTGGCGCCTAGAATTAAGCTGAATCCCTCTCGTTTACAGGGAAGACCCGTGCCCAACAGTGGGCCAGCGGTGGTTGATGATGATGACTAATAAATCTTATATAATTATTATCCAGGAACCGATTGAATATGAACTAGTAAGTTCTTACTGCTGTTGGTGCGTCAGTGCGGGCTCTTCGGAAGTGCTGGTCAAGTTGCCGGTGGGAGGCTACTGCCCCGGGCAGGTCATACCCATAGAGGTCAGCTGCAAGAACCCCAGCAGCGTAGAGATTGACGAGCTTAAATTTGCCATTAAGAAGGTAATGCACTAATTTCACAGTCATACACAGGTTATTCGAAGCACATCTCTCATGTGTAAAAACTCAGTGTATAGACAATTGTGGTTCTCGTGAGGAGTAAGGTGCCAACAAAGAATTAACGAAAAACTTATAAAATGTATAGAAAACTTTAAAATGTTATCTTAATTTGTGCTTTTTGGGATCTTATTTAAGAAGAGACAAGACTCCCTCTCATCCCCTTGTAACAAAAAATAAGACTTGATCGACCCCATCTCCAGCCCTAAATCCCATACTGATTTAACTTATTACTACATAATATATATGTCTTGTCTAGGACGTAGTATTCACTGCGACAAACGAGAGCGGTACCCGGTTAGACCACGACACGGTCTTGGAGATCAAGAAGGGGCCCATACCGGCGGGCACCACGCGCAACTGGACCGTCGAGATGGAAGTACCGGCCATGGACATATACAACATGAACGCGTGCCAGTTTATCGATATTAATTATTATTTTAAGGTTAGTACTGTGGCCAGCACATCAAGTGACCACAAAATGTCAAATTTTCTCAGTTGATTTTGAACTTTATCTTCAACACCTTAAGGTTTAAAATCATTTGGAGAAATTTTACAGTTTTGTATACCTTGACTTGCTGGCGACTGTTCATTAAATTATCATAAGGTCAGGGTCTTATTTTGATGGTAATTAAAAGGAATAATAATAGTATTGACTGCCTCATTAGTCTAGTGGTACTAAGCGCGACTGCTACGCTAGAGGTCCCAGGTCGAGTAGTGTTATTGGTTTTTTATATGAAATTCTCAGTAGCAACTCGGAGTCTGGATTTGTGCCCGGTTAATGGCAATAGGCTCGCCCCCTATTACATGGGACCTAAACATACTGGTGAAATGTGGATGTACTTAAGTACTCCTCTGCCTAACTCTTCAGGGAATACAGGCGAGATGGTGTATTATGATGATCATTCATTCTTTTTTCAAATGTACCTACCGACTTTTAAGTTATTTATTTTTTTATATAAGGTTTCTTTTGTAACTCACAGGTGTCATCGGAAGTCGGTGGTTGTCATGAGGGTACTGATGAAACCCATGTCATAGTGTTTGGCACTGTTCCCCTAGTCGGTTACCAAGATAACGTACAGAACCCACTACATGACCAAATGCCCAAAATTACGCAGGTTCAAAACGTTCAGGGAGCTAATTGTTACCCTCCTCCACCGATTATGAGTCAACCTCTACACTCGCCGTACCCTAATGGTAACGGGCCTTACCCCAATGCGACACCTATCCCTTCTGGTAACCCAGGTTACCCAGCTTCTGTTCCTGGATCCAATCCGCCTTACCCTGGAAACCAACCGTTCCCTAACATGAGCCCATTCCCGCCAAACCCTTATCCTGGTTCCAGTCCTTCATACTCTACGAATTCACCCTACTCTCCAGGTAACGTGCCTTACCCGGCAGGAAACTCACCTTACCCTGCAGGAAATCCGCCTTACCCTGCTGGAAACTCTCCTTATCCACCGGGAAATTCACCTAACCCCGTAGGTATTCCGCCTTACCCAGTTGTAAGCTCACCTTATCCTACAGGAAATTCACCTAACCCTGTAGGAAATCCGCCTTACCCCGCGGTAAACTCACCTTACCCTAGCAACACTCTCTATTCTACGGATAATTCTCCTCATGGTGGGGGTATCCCACATCCTGTTCCACCTTACCCTGGGCAGAGTCCGAACCCGAGCTTGGGGACTACTTCACTGAAGACCGGCACGTTTGGTTTCATGGTACCAAACAGTGGAGATCCTGCGAGTGTACCGTTGTTGCCTCTCGGAGCTAATGTACCCTATGTAAGTTTACTCTTAGAACTGTTATGTACTGTGTTCGATCAGAATTTGAGATAATCATTGTTTCAAGAACGAATCAACTGTAATTTCATACCGATAAATTTCGCTTTAGATCCTGTAAATAACAGTACTTTAATGTATTGAACTTCTATATGCAAACCTATTAGAGCATGAGAAATCTTAGCTGGCCTAATGTTTTTTTAATGAAAAATATACACTGCTTGGTTTGTGCATTGATGTATTAAGATACTTACGGTAAACGATGTAATAGAGTATAATTTTTCAGCCTACCAGTCCGCCGAATAATCCGTACGCGACTGCCTCCGCTCCTGAACCCTCGACACCTGGCTCTGATCAACGTAAGAAAATATACAGTTTTATTTTGAAAGCAACGCTCAACCCACACTACACAACCTCTACTGATAATACACGATGTTCTCAAATTCTGTCTTAAAACTATTTCAACAAGCAACAGTTCAACTACACAATTGACATTCTGTTAATATAATTTAATGTACCGGATTTATACTTATCGTAATCCCAAAAGCCTAACGATATGTTCTTAATTACAGAGAAATCACTCGACAGTACTCCTGAAGTCACCTCAAACTCACCATACAATCCAGATTTTAAAGCATGAACACAAAAAAGATCAGAAAAAAAATGTGGTAAATTAATACCTACACACAATACCTCAATGAAATAAATATCCTATTCACGGAGCAGTAAGGAATGGTGTGATAACATGAAGGTGAGTACCGTGGAGTTTCGACGTTCAAATGCAATTTAGTATTTAAAGAATTTTTTCGTTCGTTGATTGCAATTTTATAGGAAAAGTGTGTTATCACTCCAAATATTAACGAATTTATGGTTAAAAACCTTACCGCCTAAATTTTTATAAATAACTACAGAAAGTACAAGCGTCTGTGGCGCCATCTACGAACGAGGGAATGTTATTATCTCGAATGGTATTGATGTTAAGGGCAGGCGGCACGGCGACGTTCGTTGTTTTGTTATATAATTCGAAATCTTATTTCTCTCTCTCAATCTAAAGGAAATATAACCATAGTAATGTTCTTTGAGAAATAAATTATCTTTAAACTGAACCCACTGAGTTGTACTTAAAAGACATGTGTGGTCGGTCGTATGAAGTTTATGTCGGCACGGCACCTTAGGAAAATATTTTTTTACGGTCGCTAATTGTTTAATTAATAGGGAAATTAAGTTAATTAAGAATACGATTTATAATTTAAAAATAATACGTAACTAATTTACTGCGCAAGTATTTCCATTAAAGCACCTCTTTCAAATAGTCTTCAGTCTTGAAAAGACGATTACGTTAAGATTTTTATAGGGCAACTGTTCTCGGTAAAAAATATAGATCTTACTGGTTTCTAACACTTACGCGAATATTAGACATTGAAAGTAAATAAAAGTACTTTTATTTCAAATATAGATCTTTTTAATGTATGACACACGGCTACACATCAAGCTATACAAATCCAGTTTAGACTGAACTCCTATTGTAAAGGTTTTCCGCACAATTCAAGTCCAACCTTTTATTGGTTTGTATAGCTTGATGTGTAGCTCCGTGCGTACTTAAAAAGTATTTTGATAACATTGTTTACAATATTAGGTAATACCTACTTAGGTGTTAGGCTGGAAGCCAACCATCGCCGCATGGGCAGTACAAAAGGATATTAAACATAGTGCCGTAATACCTCGTCCCTATAAGTATTTTTACATTAGATTTAAAATTCTTTCATATAACAAAATAATGTTTATATTTTTAGAATGTTTACTCTGCTTATTATACAAATATTACAAAATTTGTACAGAAACATCCGTACATTTTTATACATGCATGCATGAGTGCGTACGCGCATTCTGTATGGCCTGAAGCAGGGGCGGATCCAGCTTGTGTCCAGGGGGGGGGGAGGTCACATAGTCGTGGTCAAGTCACAAGAAGTTAATTTTGATAATAATAGATACAGGTCCTGGACCCAGCCAAGGTGGGGTCATGACACACATGACCCCACCCCCCGGATCCGCCCTTGGCCTGAAGTGTAACTCTTTTCATAATTGACACCTTTATTTTACTATATTATCTACATTTAATGAAATAATTATGTTTTAAGTCTAGGATTTTGTTTTTACATCTCGACAGCATTTACTTGTGCCTTGGTATAGTTCTTAAGACGTTATAAGTATAAGAGCATGATACTATAAGGATTAATTAATATGTTTCAAAATCTATTGAAATACTGAGATAAGGTGCTAATTATTTTGTTTATATCTCGTATATTGTGCCACAGTTAATAATTTGCAATTTTTATATACATTTTTACCTACGAATAAATAATACTCAGGAAGCGTAACTCAGAACAAATTCCGCTCAAAAAGTGGACCTACTTCAAATCAAATGACGACGATTCAAAATTCGAATCACTTGCGATGTTTCAAATAGACATGCTTGGTAATTGGTTTAAATTCAGAGAGAAAACAGGGATTGGTTCGTGCGCGTGCTGTAATGTCTGTTATGACATCAGAGTCAAAATGGCGTTGACGATATTATGCAATAAGTAGACCGGACCAAGTCAATAATAAAACAATATTATAATTATATTAAATATTTTATTCTATTGTGATTTTTTAAAATTATACTATATTAATACAGGGTGGAAGGGACATCGACGCACAACCGCTTGCCATGAATACAGTACGTGATTCTGGACCCCCCCCCCAGCGTAGATATTTTTCGTCGGTTACTAAAAAGGCTTAGATTGGGTACTTTTTCGTTTTGTTGTATGGTGCTAAAACGAACAAAGCCAATGGTTTGCCAAAAAGAATTGCGACTTCATCTATTGTTGGAACGATGAAATAGTGTTAGTGTATTCAATTGGGTCGTTTGTTTGCTCTGATCATAACCTTGGCAATAGGTCACCAGGTTCCTTTAAGGTTAGTGTTGACCTGGTACTTCAGTTGTATGTGGATATTTGTACAAACTGGTACTGCAGTTTTGTGTAACATGGTATATCCCTTTAATGATTTGTAAAAATATTTTTCATCAAAACGCATGGAGCATACTCTGCTAGTTTTCACAGGCATCCAGTCATACTCTCGTCTTTCTAATTGAACTGCAGCTATCACTGCACTTATATTGCCGAATGGGATCGGCAGGGAAACTAAAAAAAAAAAAAAAATACATTAGTCTTATAAAAATATCTAAATTTTATCGATTTACTTTTCAATATTTCATCTAGAAAAAAATGTTTCTAAATTAGGTAAAAAATTTACTGACTTCATTTTGCATAATATTGACCATCTCGTTTTGATAACATATTTGAACAACTTTGAATATAATTATAATTAAGCTACTACTTACAAGTGAAAAGTGATCTCTGGACATTTTAATCTTGTATGTCTCCTGCACCACTTCACAACACATGATGGCATGATGATTCACAATGATATTAAGCTAAAATGTTTGACATATGCTCGCTTGCAAGGAAAATGTCCGACTGATGGCGTGCTGGACACAATTTTGAAGCCCCGCCTACTTGGACACAACTTTTGTTGGGTCATTTTCTTAACGCAGTTACATTTCCTGAGTATTATTTATTCGTAGATTTTTACTTTATATATTTTTTAATGTACGTTTTCTGTGTATTATAATGTATTCTCTAGTCAGTGGTATAACCGTGAGTTAAATATCTTACCTTCAGTTACAGTTAGTGGGACTGTTCCTGATATA
Organism: Subacronicta megacephala; assembly: GCA_958496365.1. Taxonomy (NCBI): domain Eukaryota; kingdom Metazoa; phylum Arthropoda; class Insecta; order Lepidoptera; family Noctuidae; genus Subacronicta; species Subacronicta megacephala. Next base: position 12,352,191 of record OY292531.1, on the reverse strand, counting down.
TTTATGTATAATCATTCAGATAAATCTCATTGTTTAAAATATATTTATAACGCACAAAAAAAAAAACAAAATACAAATAGTAGTTATAATGGATTATGGTCTATTTTTTTTTATATTATTAGTAGGGAGATCGCATTAAATGTAATCCTCAATTTATTACAACAGTCAGTTAGCCTAGAAATGAATCTCTATTCTGGTCGTACAACAACCATTCATAATATTATTTACATCTAACATGCCATAAGTTTGTCTACATCTTGTCAAAAGACATGGCGCACACTACTAATATAGGCTGGTGATGATGATGAAACTTGTCTACTGCAAATATAATCTAGGTGTGTGACTACGCTCTTCAATATCACAACAGTTATGTAAATGTATGACATTTAACCTAACCTTAGGATAAGACTGTTTTGTATACAAACATTTCTAAAATGTAGTTTTAGTCATATTGAATACAATAAAATTGTACTTTAAATGTGTCTTACGATATTAATAAAGTCGTTATAAAAAAAAGTTTCTTTTTACTCGTACAATGCCTTCTGGCTTTTTTATTGAAAATTCCCCGTAACGATGTGGATTTAAAATAAATCCAATTCCAATTTCCACCCGGAGACATGCCCCCCCCCCCCCGCTACGTCACTGCTCTCAATCATATCATTTATAATTGCTCCCGTCGCAAGATTCTTATACCGGTTTTATAATCCCACTTACAAAATTAATCGTAAAATCTAAATGAGAATCGTCAACGTCTATATCTAGCTAATCAATTTACATAGTGATGCTAAGAGAATAATAAAAAGGAGTTAGCAACAATTGCTTAAAAAAAACCACGAGTTCTCACAATAACATTTTCGTATATTTTATATTTTGTTTACATTATCATTTAAAAAAAACTATATTATAAAAAATATGTATGAAATATGACAAATATAGCACTTAGATTTTACTATTAAATTCTTATTCCAGGTATACACGTCATGTTTAATACAATATTAATAATAATTCATTATTGTAATATTTTGAACATATCGTGGGGGTTTGAACCCCCAAAACCCCTACTTACAAGGTATATACATATGCATAATGATTTAAAATTTCATATGTTTACTTTTATTATTAAAATTGTTTTGTTCTATTTTGAACAGAATCAAATTATCTTTAAAAACTAAAGTCTACAACCCAGTGCGTGTCTAATTTGTTTTGTTTTTTTTTTAAGGCAGTGTAATTGACACTTCGTGCCAAGTTTTGTCTCAGGTAAAGACTAGATTATACAAAGAATTATCATATCACTAGATTATAAAACAAGTATCTAAGCACCATAATGACTTAAATGCAAAAAGGCAGTCAAGTAATATATTCTGGGTACTTTATTGGCAGTCAAGTAACTTATAATATTCTGTGTACTTAATTAATTATTATTATGAAATTCTTCCTCTCTGCACTATAATTTATGAAACATTATGTAAAATACATATGTAAGTAAAAAGCTATGGCACTAACTTGACCTGAATCCACCAAGGGTTTAATCAACCAAGAACTCTTTGCACAAAACATAATTTGAATTTAGTGGTTTGGCATTTTAGTCTTCCTTTAGATTTTGTCTTTTAGTTAAGCATAGGCACTTTTTTATAACGTGACGTTCAAAGACCTACTGTGGTGACGTCACACATAAGATATTATTTAAGTTCATAACTTCAAATAAGCACAAGGAGCAAATGATAGATGATATTAGAATAGCTAGATTTTTATTATCTTAAAGGTGCCAAATATCTAATTCCTAGAAGTACCGAGGTAATAAGTATTTTTCTTATGACGAACTTTAATAACCATTTAATGTGTTTTTAATAAATATTTCACAATATTATGTTATCATTTACACTTATTGAAAAAACTTTAATACCGTAAGAGAATATCGTTTGAGATTTTTTTAAATATAATAATAAAAGTAGATGTATTCTATGTATTTATCTAATAATTTAGAATGAACCTAAATTGATTAATTTGACACTCAACATGTTGCTATAAAATTAAATATGGATAAATATCTCACGAAGTCCTATAAACTCGTACCTTTATGTCATTGTCATAAAGTTCAAATTTCAGTTAATAATAATGTTATCTATTATCTAAGATTGCTGCCCTTACTTATTATATATATGTACTGTTGTATAAAGTTTTATAAAAGCTGTGTACACGTCACACGTGTTTAAAAATTTACCAAAAATGGTATATCAACAACAACAACATGCAATACCAAAAGTGTAGTCAGAAATTTCAGAACTTATCAATAAGTATTGTGTTGTAAGTAGGGTACCCCCCCTACTTGCCCCCTACTTAGTTAGTAGGGGGTGGAGCCGATGGCGCAAAAGTAGCCTGCGCATATGGCGGCAGACCTTGGCTGTTACCGGTGGGGTACGGCGGCTGACCAACGTTACTCGGATACGGCAAAACACCTGCAGACATCCCTTCCAATTTGAAACCAATCTCGTAATTCGGTGCTGGCTTTTGTTCTATAGGCACAGGAGCTTGGAATCTATTTTCAGTGGGATAAGGAAGGTTTCCACTTGGATACGGTGGCGGAATCTGGTAAGGAGCAGTTTGCACGTTATTGTATTGGACTTTTTGGAGACTTGTGTTCGATCCTGTGAAGGTTGCGGAGACAGGCGGGACCCTCAGAGTTGAATTACCGTCAGACATCGGTATGGGCCCTGTGGGCAGGCTGTCAGCCAACGGATGCACATACTTGCCATCAACAGTTTCTCGCACGGGAACCAATCCCAAACATATTTCTGCCTCATCTTCAAATTTATCGTTGCAACCTGACATTTTTACTGTTACCTAAAATGAAAAATAAAATTAGCACACCCTTCTACTTTAGGATTATCTTTCAGCTGATGCGCATGTTTTGTCGCTAGTGGAAGCGCGGGGTTAAAATGACATTTTTATGCTTATAATACTTTTTTTTTCACTTGAATATTCATTTCTCTGTAGATATGAAATGCATCATGGCAGCATGGGCCATGATTTTTAAGTCAATATATTCCAAACCAAACCAAAACTATCGTAGCAGATGATACTGTAAATATTGAGGATTCTGCCCAAAATTTACTACAATACTATAATCACTGGGAGGGGGGGGGGGGGACCACGCTACGCCACTGGGTTGATTTGATGATAAGTAACAACTCACCCGAAAGAAGTACCCCACGTCGATAATGCCGCAGTTCTCGAGATACGGCGGCAATATATCAGGTACAACTACGTCACACGTGAAATTACGCTTGCAGTGGGCCATCACAGGTTGAGCCTTTGTTGTCAGCAGTACCTTCTCCGGGTGTATGTACTCAGACGCAGGGAAGCTACTACGGTATAACTCTCTCTGTAATCAAATGAACGAATATAAGTAAGATTATAATTCTATAATATACTTTGTTCCATATTTCAATCAAATAAATATATTTGCATTTAGCAATATGGGTCGCCCATTACTAGTATCCACGTACTAAGCTAAATGCTTGTATTACGAGTGGGTTCACGTCGGTAGTGCAATGGGTCGGTTTCGAACCGGCAACCACATGATCAAGCTAATAAGTACGACGCCCTAGCCATTAGGCTACAATATGTTTTTTTTTTTAATGTAAATAAAGTATTGGAAGGTTCTAATGATAAATAATAATATAATATAATCAATCAATCAATAGATGGTGCTGACGTCGCCATAAGACGTAAAAGGTGGAAGAGAAATTCGACATCACAGGCAGTGGTCTCGGTAGCTTAGTTGGCAAAGCGTCTGGTGTACTTAACCAGAGGGACGCAGGTTCAAACCCTGCCTGAGATCGAATTTTTCTTTCACTAGGAATTTTCTTTAATTAGAAAATCCATATCTTTGTGAATATTTCGCAATATTTAATGCTAAAAAATAATAAAAAATAAGCATAATACGGTTAGGCAACATCGTTCGACATTGAACTACCTGTAAAGGCAGTCGTGTTGGTTGAAAGACATAGTAATGTCTTCAATAGATGGTGCTGACGTCGCCATAAAACGTAAAAGGTGGAAGAGAAATTCGACATCACAGGCAGTGGTCTCGGTAGCTTAGTTGGCAAAGCGTCTGGTATACTTAACCAGAGGGACGCAGGTTCAAACCCTGCCTGAGATCGAATTTTTCTTTCACTAGGAATTTTCTTTAATTAGAAAATCCATATCTTTGTGAATATTTCGCAATATTTAATGCTAAAAAATAATAAAAAATAAGCATAATACGGTTAGGCAACATCGTTCGACATTGAACTACCTGTAAAGGCAGTCGTGTTGGTTGAAAGACATAGTAATGTCTTCAATAGATGGTGCTGACGTCGCCATAAAACGTAAAAGGTGGAAGAGAAATTCGACATCACAGGCAGTGGTCTCGGTAGCTTAGTTGGCAAAGCGTCTGGTGTACTTAACCAGAGGGACGCAGGTTCAAACCCTGCCTGAGATCGATTTTTTCTTTCACTAGGAATTTTCTTTAATTAGAAAATCCATATCTTTGTGAATATTTCGCAATATTTAATGCTAAAAAATAATAAAAAATAAGCATAATATAATATATTTATTGACATAAAAAACTTTTACAATATGTTTAGAATTCTCTGACCCCTGCGCTAGTTAAAGAACTGTGTTGCAGAGACCAGTGTCCTTAAATAAGTAAAATGTAGGTATAATGTTCTGAATTAGTATCTAGGTATCTTACCTACAAAACCTACCATTACAAATAACATTCCTTAAAAAAATTGCTATTCTGTGGGTTGCCAGAGTGCAAATTTTGTACAAGTAAAAAGTATTTCATAAAGAGTTTGTACTTACTGATAAAAGTTCAAACACCATCTTAGTTATCTCTATAGAGCTTTCATTCAGTACTTCCACAGCTACAGGAATGATTTGTCCAGGACAATAGCCAGAAACAGGCAGCTGGATGCGAATAGAAACCGGGTCAGGATTGCAGAAACATCCACATCCATATACCTCTTCAAACTCCAGGTCTATTGGTTGCTGTTAATGAATATTTCATTATAGGTGCCTCCAGAACAATAATTTAATGATTATTCATTAATTGTATAGCACAGGTATTTCCAAATAAACTGAGAATCACAATTTTAAAGTCTAGAATGATTTATCTCACGAAGACCTTATTAATGTCATTGACTTAAAATTCAAATTTCAATAGCCTACATGAGATAGAATGTGTGTCATAATGCCTTTTGAGAATAGAGCCATAGTATACAAGGCTACAACACATCAAGCTATACAATTCAAGGCCAGCCTATATTGGTTTTGTATAGCTTGATGTAGGTACAAAATTTATACTAGGTAAGGTACTTGCCCTTATCTTAGGACTCCCTTCATTCAAATCAAATGGTGCAACAACTTGGAAGTTTTTGTTCATCTCTTCATTTGGTATTGAAGGGTCTGCATAGATCAAATGTACAGTCATTGAGTAAGACACTTCACCCTGTTCTCCTTTGAAAGATGATGGGACTGAGAATGGTATTTGGAATTTAAATGGAAAGGACTGGCCACCTGCAGCAAGGTGGGAAGTATCTAAAAAAAGGAAAATATTGTTATGTCATATTTTATAGTTAACAGAAAAAATCCAAAAGAGATTACAACAAAGCAGTCCGGTACTGAGCCATTAAACAACAAAAAAAAAATCATATTATACATAATATTATTAATTATTTTTGAGTGCATGTAGTTGCCTCATGAGGGCAAAACAATAGATTTTGCATTGCGTCTACATTATGGTGCTTGATGGGTTAAAAAATAGTTATACTGTACACAGTATAAATATTTTTTTGAGAGGAATCTCTCAGAATGAGAGGGATTAGGCTATAGTGCACCACACTAGCTTTCTGTGGGTTAGCAGACTTCACACACTGTCAGGAGGTTTGCAAGGTTTGTTGATTTTCTTTACAATTCCTGCAGTATACCATATAATTATTGTCTATCATACCTCCTGTACCTCCTGCCAACTGCTGTGTATAGTTAAAGTATTCTTCACGTCCCACATATTTGACCAATTTATGATTTTCTACCCCATTAATGGTTTGTATTTCACTTTCAGTCCACAAAACATTCGCTTCTCCCAGGAACTGTATGCAAAGAACTGAAAATAGCAGGTTATATTAAAAAATATACAAAGACAATACTATAATATACTGGTAATTACCAATACTACTTATAATTTAATAGAAAAATCCAATAAAGTGCTCGACCTGGGAATAGAACCTAGGACCTCACACTCAGCAGCCCGATTAAGGTCGCCTTGAGCGTTTTTCGCAAAAGGGAGTTGTCGCTATTGTCACTTACCTGAAAACTTTATTGGTCGGTCAAGGTCGAAGATCACAGAGCCAGATATAACTTGCCCAGAATAATATACTGCCACTGGATTCGTATCCAATCTTATCACACCGTTGGTAAACGCGCGATCCATTATCATGCGATCCTTTCATGAAACTCGAGAAGTACTATAGTAAAGTTATTGTAGGCTTTACTTTCACAAACTATATTAATAGATTTACTCTTCAAAATTAATTGTTTGAATACCAAAGAAAAGAACAACACAATGATACAAAACAAAATAAAATTATTTTTGGTTAAGCTCAATAAGTCGATAGGAAGTTAAACTTTATGCGGACGTCAATAAGTTATATTTTACTTAGCGACAGAATACTTCTGAAGTTCTGATATCGCAAAAAAAAATTTGACATAGGATTCTATGTTTCAACTTTAGAAATGTGAAACATAATTATCTTTACTCTAATTATCTTTACACCGACTCTTTCTATTAAATTTTACCACTTCTAAACCACTTGCAGACAACTTCTGATCGGCTTACTTATTTCGAACAAACCGTACTTTTTCAAGGCCCTATTCGTTCGTTACCCCACGCCCCACAGTGTTTGCATTACTAATCTGTGGTAACTAGGCGTGTTAACTCTTTACTAAGACGACTCATTGTTCCTAATCATTTATGTGATACAAAAGATTGGAACAATAACAATTTATCATTTGTATCATTGGATCCGGAACAGTACTTAGTTCTTTCTTTAGCGCGATCATATCGTTTACGTGTGACAGAGATTGTCCAAGGCATATCGTAACGCTGAGAGACGCTTATTTTATTTATTTGGGAAAATTAACGGTTGTACATTATTAAATACAAAACAAAAACAATAAAAATACAGGATGCATTAAATGTATAACCAGCGACATTTTCCACGGAATTTAAAAAGATTGTTAAAATTGCGTCGTACAATGTAGGTAGGTACAATTATATGTAATTGATTACTTTAAATATTACTTAAATAATGACACTCTATTGACATCTATAAGTTTAGTACCGTAAGGACGTTTTTGGCATTTGTATCTGACAAGTTTGTTAGACTCTGACAGGGTGTTCAAAAATCCGTATTTTATATTTTTGACTCACTGATTCAAATAATACATATCAGTGATACAGATCAGTTTACTGATACAGATTCAAATGTACCAATCATCACGATGAGACATTTCTCCCACGCCTAGTGGTAACTGACTGGTAACTTTCAAAACAATAACCTGACACTGGCCAGCACATCAAGTTACCACAAAATGTCTAATTTTCTTAGGGTCAGGGGGTCAGATTCTGACCCCCTGACCTCAAAGAGCATATTCAAAATAATTATAAATTATTGTTCGAATTGCTCGTAAAAAAATAAAAAATAAATTGCTCGAATCCCTGATCCTGAATGAATATAGAATAAAAAAAGTTTTGCGCGAGAAGAAAACAAAGTTGACATTTGACAAATATCAGACCAGTCGCTTGTCAATGTCAGTCAGATTTGTATTTCTTTTTTCTCTTTTACTTTGTTGATATTAGAGATGCGAGAAATAGCTCAATGAAAAGAAAAGAGAGATATAGCTCTTTCAATCAAAAGAGATATATCATTCTTTTAGCTCTTTAGCTCATTTAGCTCAAATTGAATCCTGAGTAGCGATGCGAGAAACCGCTCAATGATAAGAAAAGAGAGATATAACTCTTTCAATCAAAATATATATCACACTTTTAGCTCTTTAACTCATTTAGCTCAATTCCTGAGTCAATGAGCGAAAGATATACTTACATTCCCTCTCAATACAACATGTGAGTGATCAACGAGCTAGATATGTTAAAATGCTAAAGCATTTTCTACTTTGTTTCTATAAAAATAAAGATCGATTTACAATAAAGATTCATTGAGCGAATTGACCCGGAGAGCTAGATATGTGGATATCCTAAAACATTTCCTACTTTGTCTCCATTAAAATAAAGATCAATTTACATTATAGATCCATTGAGCTAACTGATCCGGAGAGCTAGATATGTAAATATGACAAACCATTTGCTACTTTGTCTTGATAAAAATAAAGATCAATTTACAATGAAGATCCATTGAACTAATTGATCAGGAGAGCTAGATATGTAAATATGATAAAGCATTTCCTACTTTGTCATTATTAAAATAAAGATCAATTTACATTGAAGATCCACTGAACTAATTGAGACCGAGAGCTAGATCTGTAAATATAACAAAGCATTTTCGACTTTGTCTCCATAAAAATAAAGATCGATTTACAATGAAGATTCATTGAACTAATTGAGCCGGAGAGCTAGTCTCTCAGTGAGTGAGTGAGTGAGAGCTAGATTGGAAACAAAGAGCTAGCTCATTTTTATCTCTCATTCGCGAGCTACCCATCTCTAGTTGATATGTTGGACGGTACATGATCACGTTGACAAATATAATTTACCATAAAAACCGAATCCAAAATAATATACCAAGATGGGCAAGCTAGACGTCGCAATATTACGTTATTTATCTGGTGAAGACTTTAGAGTTCTGACCGCTGTAAGTGTGAACTCAAATAAACATACTAATATAACCTCAAAATGAAAGTATTTCTAATAAATGGGTTTTGCTTTCTAGGTGGAAATGGGTATGAAGAATCATGAATTGGTACCTGGTTCTCTAGTGGCGTCTATTGCGAACCTCCGTCATGGTGGTGTCCACAAGCTGATGAAAGAACTGTGTAAACATAGATTGTTGACATACGAGCGTGGAAAACATTGTTAGTTTCTTTACTTAAGGCTTTCAAAACGTATCTAAATATTTATTATATGCACTACTTATTTTACCCATACTTAAAAACGGTATTATGAGATAGTCATAATAGTTCAGATAATAATGACTATGCTTTGTTTTTTTTTCTTTTTGTTTTTAGTTTATTTGCTGATAATTGTGATGTAAATAACTAATTACCATTTCGTCAGAGATTCGCTTTAGCCATTGGATGCAGTGTGCAGGGGCACTAGACTCAGCCAGTTCTATCAAGGGGGGCAGAAAACACAAATCTATATAAAAAACATGATATAAATTTTAGGCACCAAACTTTCAGTGAAGCAAATTAAAGTACCTTAAAAATTGGTATTGCCACTAAAAGTTTTTTATTAACCCGTCAAGCGGCATATTGTAGACACAATGCAAAATCTATTGTTATGTCCTCATGAGGAAACTGTATGCATTGACGGGTCATTCATTACTCACGACAATACATAATTAATAAAAATACTTTCACTTCAGATGATGGGTACCGTCTCACTAATGCTGGATATGACTACTTGGCTCTGAAAGCCCTTACCAATAGAAAAGTGATTGCTTCTTTTGGTAACCAAATTGGAGTGGGCAAAGAGTCTAACATTTATACAGTTGCTGATGAGGATCGCAATCCTTTGTGTCTTAAGTTGCACAGGTAAGCCATGCTATCATATCTATAATAAAGCTGAAGAGTTTGCTTGTTTGGACATGCTGATATCTGGAAGTACTGGTCAGATTTCAAAAAATCATGTTGTATCTGATAGCCACATAAATGTAAATAGTAAAACCTATAAATATGTTTGTTTAACAAGTTAACTAGGACTAGTTTTTTGCTTGACCATTATCTCACTAACTAAGTCGTGAATAGCAGGATACAGGCTACTATCAGTTGTCCCAACTGCCTGCCTGTTAATAAATAATAATAATAATAAAGATGTTGGAGACTTCATCACAGACTTTGGGTATTAAGACCTACTGGTCTTAATACCCAAAGTCTGTGATACTGCACTCTGTGATATTGCTACTGCAAATGAAGCTTATTTTGGCCATCTATGATATTTTTTAAGAAGATGATAAATAACTATAATACCTTAATATCATAAATGGACTCACATAATTATCTCAATAGCCATATTAGAGAAACAGATATCTGATTCTCGCAATGGCCAATCAAATGATAATGAAATGATAGCATTTTTCTATATTGATGACAGACTGGGCCGCACTTGTTTCCGCAACATAAAGGATAAGCGCGACTACCACGCACACCGCAACCGCGCGTCCTGGTTATACCTCTCCCGTATATCTGCCACCAAGGAGTTTGCCTACATGAAGGCACTCTACGATAGAGACTTCCCAGTCCCCAAGCCAATTGACTTCAACAGACATTGTGTTGTGATGCAGTTGGTGAGCGGAGGGCCCTTGTAAGTATTTTCATTTATACATTGCGCCTTATTCAATAAAGTATGTTGGCAGTAATCATTGTGTTTAGTTCAATTCTGGCTGTTTGTGCAGTTTTTGGCAAGTTTCTTGTATGATAAATGATAACGATTTTTAAGCAAAGGTTTTTGCCAACAATTGCCAACAAAGCAATAATTACTACTGTCATGTCCCTAGAATGTGTAATAGGGGCAAAATTTGCAAAAAAGAAAAAGAAAAATTGATATTGGCGCCCAAGATGAATAATCAGCCTTAAACCTGCACTAACTTAACACTAGCTGCCATACATTTTGATAAATGATAGAACCTGTTTGTAAAGTGTTCTACATGATCATGTAATCTACAAGTACTTTCCAAAACATTTTTAAAGATTTGACGTGATTTGATTTCAAAGTACGAAATCTCGTCATTGTTATATTGTATCAGGTAAGGGTCCTGTGCCCCTCTTATAGAAAATAATATGTGCAATACATACACTCCTCATCTACAGGACCCACGTAGCCTCAGTAGCCGACCCGGAGGGTTTGTATGACGAGCTTATGAACCTGATTGTGCGCCTGGGCAACTGCGGCGTCATCCACGGCGACTTCAACGAGTTCAATATCATGATCGATGAAGACAACCACCCCATTATCATCGACTTCCCACAAATGGTCTCCACGTCGCATACTAATGCTGAACTGTAAGTTTATTGGGGGGCTTTCGACCTATTTTAGTCTGTTGGGGAAATTCGTTTTTCGGGATCTTGATGAATGTAATCAAGAATACGGCCCTCACTATAATTTTGGGTGCTTAAAGTAAATAAACTAACATAACATACCATCACGCCTGTATGCCCCGGGGTTAGGCAGAGGTGTACTTAATGTGCACCCACAGTTCGCCGGTATGTTTAGGTAGGCTTGGTTCCCATGTAATAGGGGGCGAGCCTATTGCCATTCACCGGGCACAAATCCAGACTCCGAGCTGCTACTGAGAATTTCATAGAAAAACCCAATAACATTTTGCTCGACTCGGGGATCGAACCAAAGACCGTTAGCGTCGCAGTCGCGATTGGGACCACTAGACTAACCAGGCAGTAGTAAATAAACTAATCCAAATGCCACTATTATAAAACGTCAACTTATCGCAGCTACTTCGACCGTGACGTCCGTTGCGTGCGCGAGTTCTTCAAGAAACGCTTCGGGTACGTGAGCGACCTCTACCCGAAGTTCAGTGACCTGGAGCGAGACGACCAGCTCGACACGGAGATCGCTTGCTCCGGTTACAAACGCACCAAGGACGTCGATAATGAACTGCTTGAGGTAACTGCACGCTAGCCGTATCTTAAAAGATTTCCATTGCTTGCTTATCCGAATCCGGACCTAAGATAGATCCTTGAGATACACCAAACCGAGTGGCTACTTATTTGATTCAAATATATAATCAATATTGTCGTAACACCTGCTAGAAAGTATTCATGTTAACTTAAATGATTTGTAGTTATAGTAATGATATGCAAGATGATAACCTGTGTTTGATGAGTTTAATATCCATCCATGTTCTCTATTATTAGATTACCTACTTAAATTGTGACTGATTGTTTGTCCATAGGAAATGGGCATTGGACTTCAAGTAAGCGATGATGAAGTGGAATCTGAAGATGATGAAAACCAAGAAACAGAAATTAAAAACAAGATTACAGAGCAAGACTTAGATGAACTTAGGAGAGAGGTAACAAGATAACTAATTCTGCTTTATATTTAAAAATATTACTTCGTCTTCGTTTTCAATAATGTATGTTATATAGATACGATAGAAAATAAATATTCTCGGGCGCCAGAATTACCCTATTGCTCTTTCATTTCCTTTGTATAAATTCCTGAAACTAACAATAATATCTGTTTTAGGTGGATGCCTCAATACAAAACGATGAACGCACAGTGCCTAACATCACAGCAGAAACTGTAAATCTTACGATAGCTGATAAAGAGCCCGAAAAGGAAGAACTTAAAGAAGATGAAGAAGAAATACCAACACTTGTAAACCCTTCAGAAGAAGTTGACGAGTTAGACAAAAATTCACAGAAGTACAGACTTGCAATGATTGAAAAAGCGCTATCAGACGTCAGATCAATGAGAACTTACACATCAGCGAGCACAATAGCTCCAGAAGTAGTGAAGCAGCAAGTGAAGAAGAATTTAGAAGTAAGGCAGAAGAAGATGGAAAGAAAGAAGGCCATCGCGAAAGGAGAAGCTAGTGCTGTCACTAGGCACAGGAGAGATAATAGAGAAACTATTAGAGAGAGCCACGGATTGTGGGGATGGGATGAATAAATATATACATTGTTTAATTTACTTTTTTACTACTCACAATGGAACGGAATGCATAATACTTGAAACTAATTGCCGAATTTTACGAATGAAATTTTTGAAGCGGCGGTAGCCTAATGGCTAGGGCGTTGGACTTGCGATCATGTGGTTGCCGGTTCAAACCCCACCCATTGCACTACCGACGTGAACCCACTCGTAACACAAGCATTTAGCTTAGCACGAGGGGTTACCTAACAAGAATACTAGTAATGTGTGACCCACATTGCTAGTAAGCTATTATTTAAAAAAAAATGGTTTTTAATCATTGGCAATATTTAATTAGTGATACTAGTGATTGAGAACTTTGTACGGCCACGGGGCGGGCCATATTTAGCTCATCCAATTTAATTTCACATACCGCTGTACCTCGCCTTCATAGATTTTTCCAAAGCTTTTTATAGTCTACATCACAATTCTTTATTTCAAGCACTTCATAACCAAGGCATCCACTCAACTTACATTAGTTTACTACAAGCCATGTATCGTAACAGCACTGCACTGTTATAAAATGTAACCATCTACTATAAAACAGACTATTGCCGAGCCATATAGACCACCAGAGATGCGGCTGTTCGAATACAATGCCAGGCGCGGAGTTGTAACATCAATTGTGGCACCCCTATACCTTCTCCTTCCTTTTGACTACTTACAGCGAGCAGAGCAGGACGGATCGTCGGAGAGCCCGAGATTTTTGGGGGTCTAGATCCTAAAAGTAGAACTTTATACCGATTACAATAAAATTGCAACTTGCAACACTAAAATTATTGTCCACTGCAGTTACGTCAATGTCACTTCGCTGTGAGTTCAATTGTTATCTGTCAATCGTTTGGCTGTTTGTCATTGTCACTCTGTCTTCTGTCACGTGTCATAACAAAACGAACGAATAGACGAAGTGTTGGTTCTTGATTTTACAATAATTTTAATTTATTTGTATTATCCGCTCTATTGCAATTTCAGGGCACTTTTATAAAAGCATAGTGATTATAATAAACTAGAAATCTACTACAATGTCTCTGGAAGACAGTAAAATCGATTTAATTAAGGTAAGGTTTTAACTAAATTGTTCTGAGATCAAACCGGTTCTTCTCTGACCGAGAAAACACTTCCCGTCGCCTGGTGCAATCTGCATTGATAGGTCTTCGCCTCGGTAGAGAGTTTGTTAATTATCTACTAGCTGTTTGCTAAGGTACTAACCTTAGCAAACAGCTCCTATTCAGTTCATTAAATTAAATATCTTATAAATCATGTACCTACCAACACCTTCACTTTACTTTCAGAAAAGAAAAGAAGCAACATTCATTGCAAGCGGCTTAGATAACACAGCTCCAGTGGACAAAATCATTGAATATCTAGAAGAAAATCAAAAGAAAAAGAATAAAATATATACACTTTACAGTCAAACTGTAAGACAAAGACGTACAACAGCAGGAAAATATCTTGATAACAAGCACTTCCTTCTTGTTGGGCATCCGTTAAATATGTTTAGTGAAGACTGGGATGGAGGCCTCAACTCTGGCTACTTTGAAACATTTACACACAAGAGTATGCCCCCTAAAATGATATCAATAATTAAGAATTTGGAAAAGAAAGACCCTGTTACAGAGTATATGAAGAAGAAAATGGTTTGGCAGGATACTATGACTGATTATAAAAGAATTATGAGTAAGTGTCTAGAAGGTGCACCTATTGTGATTGTCTAATGAAATGATGTAGTTTAATTCTATGGTCAGAACTATATGATGATGAGTGAACATCCCCGATCCCTCCTTCCTTAGTTTGTTTGCTACAACCAAAATTTTAAAAGCAAGACTGAGTGATTTTGATATCTCAAAAGCGCATGCCATGGACTTGAACTCAAGATGTATAACTTATCAGTCCAATATCATTACACAAAGCTCTCTGTTTTGAACTGTAGATGAAACCTCATTATGGATTACATTTTTGTTTTTTCACAGGTTTGATGAACAGGAAACGTACATATGAATGGATCAATGATGAAGTCTTAGAATGTCCAAAGCAATTAGTTGAAATAGCTGCACACTATGAACAAAACCCGGACCCATATTTTGAGAGCAGTTACAACTGGTACTATGCAGGGCATGGAAACATATTGATGATATTTATCAATGGACTGGAGTACTTGGTGCATAGTGAATTAAATGTTATGTGTGAGTAGATTTTTCATAACATAACATGCCATCATGCATGTATGCCCCGTAGGCTTAGACAGAGGTTTTCTTAATGTCCACATACAGTTCGCCAGTATGTGTAGGTCCACTGTAATAGAGGGCAAGCCATTTATTGCCATTAGCCAGGCACAAATACAATAACACTTTGCTGGGGCCAGGAATCCACTCCAAGATCTCAGTGAGTAGATTTTAATGGAATAGATATATTTGGTTGGGACTTTTTAATTCAGCCATTATCTTTCCACTGCAGGGCTAAATGCTCCCTACACTCCTCTTGGTTCAAAGCTTTTTGCAGCCAGTGCTTTCAATAGAGGTCTAGCTGATCCCGCCATCTCCTTCTGCTTAACAATAATTTCAAAATCACTACACTTTTTGTCTTCATTGTAAATGTTGGGTCTCAGGTAATGATATATCCATCTATGTATTTAGGACTTTGGGGAATGACCCAGGCTAACTTTTATCTCAAGAAATTATTTGAAATGCAAGTGAAACTACAGCTAGTTGACAATTATAGGCAACAGTTAGTTGACTATATAAATCTTTTTTTTTTTTCAGATATTTCCCACTTCTCAAACTACAATTTAGTATTAGAGAATGACAATGTAGCAAAGTATGACTGCGGAGAGGATGTCAATATCCTTGAAACAATATCATCCCAAAACATAATAGCATTGAGAACTAAAAACAAGATATTTATATTGAAAATATTATCAAGAGATGATTCAATAGAAATAGAGAAAATAAAAGAAATGGAGTCAACTTTGCCATTTACTGGAATATCTTTTGATGAATACCATAAGAACATGTTGTATGTTACTACCTTGGATTATAACATGACCATAGTTAATATAGACAGAATGACTGGACGAAGTAGACAATTACGAGGAAACTTAAAAACTTTGACTGACAACTGGAGTACAGTACTTGGCTCCGAAAGAGGTTTCTACACACACATTTCTAAAAGTTCTATAACCCTGTATGATAAAAGGACTAATTCAGCTTTCCAAAGCTGGAAAGATCTTAGGAGCATAACTGATGATGTTGCATGCAATGACATCAGTGTAGCAAGCCATGCCACTGACAAACGCTTACTGTACTTCGGAACCGACCATCATCTTTTCTTGATGGACCTACGATATAATAAGAAAGAGAAGAATAAGTTAAGAGTTGTTCAGAGATGGACTCATGGTATGCAGTGTCTCCCAACTTATATGAGAGTGTGTAAGTTTGAATACAACAAAGAACTTATTTGTTTGAGTAGTCAGTGGTGTGAGGACCTGTGTGTTATCAGTAATCATGCTGACAGGCTGACGAGACATACAGATATCAGCAGTGTCACCCTTCCATATCGTCCACCAAGCATATTACAGGTGTTAAATGAGGCTCGAGAGAAAATGCTCTGCTGTGACCTAAGTAACCCCATTGAAAATAGATTATGTACTTCCATTACCGGATTGTCTGTGTTAGAACAAGATGATAAGTATCACTTGCTCATGTTGAACTCTCTCGGTGATGTTTCATGCCACACACTATGTCCGCAACATATGACTGCCTTTTTCGAAGATACAAGTACAGAACTTTTAAGTGAATGGAGTAAATTTTATAAGAGAGAACCAAAAAGCCTGGAAGTATCGTCTATAAAAGATATAAGAAATGTTTGGAAACAGTTAAAACGGATACCAGATGACTTTAAATTAGGTGAAAATAAATTCTTAAGGAAAGAAAGCAAATTCAGTGAAAAGGAAATTTATGACGCTTTTGAAAATGAAGACCTTGAAACAGGTCTCTTGGATGCGTGGACCAAAAACCAAGAAGAGGAGACTAAAAATGAATCATCCTTCAATTTATTTTTCTCCAATGATGATGATGAAATAAAACAATAATATTATTTATAAACAACTATAATTCCTACCTATATTGACTGTGTGTTAACAAACAACCTTGCATACATCAAATCAACATACAAACATATACACATTAAAATTAATTCATTAACAGGGCGCGACGTAATTTTAAACTTTCGCGTCTTCTGAGTAAGTATATTTAGTAAAAAGTTTAAAACTACGTCCACATAGAATCATGTTGGGAACTATCAACCGTTCATACTAACAATTTTGTGTATCTTTAAGCGAAGTTAGTTTACAATGCATATAAATGCATTTGTTAAAGCTTAGCTTTTTAATAGATAGCATCAGTAGTGGGTATCCCGTAGATGTATTCAGTCTTCGGAACATCGTTGGAATCTGAAAATAAAAACAAAAGGGTGATATGATCTGTGACATATTCACTTTGACATAAGGCGTATCTGGTGTTGCTTGCTAAAAAAAATTCTGACCCAGTGACAGTAATGACAGTGTCACATGTAGTATTGCCATTCAAAGAAAATTTACCAATATTAAAATAAATACTAAAACCATCCAGAATCGAATAGTTCGGATTTGACGACGATCATTTTGCATGCCGTAATAACTTATGAACACCTACACAAGAATTCCATAAATCGCCGAAATGTTTGGTATTCGTGATGACTTTTGCAGGTAAACCTTCGGCTGTTGAG
Source organism: Subacronicta megacephala (assembly GCA_958496365.1). Taxonomy (NCBI): domain Eukaryota; kingdom Metazoa; phylum Arthropoda; class Insecta; order Lepidoptera; family Noctuidae; genus Subacronicta; species Subacronicta megacephala. The sequence continues at coordinate 12,334,502 of OY292531.1, read as the reverse complement.
CAGATGGCCACATACATTACTTGAACTTTATTTTTTTTATAGATAGAGTGATTCAAGAGGCATATTTATATGTATTATACATACATATTATAGTACAGAAGAGTCGAGAAAACACGCGGGCGAAGCCGTGGGCGGAAAGCTAGTTGATTTATAAATAAATCAATGCTTTCAAATTTCAAGAATCACGGCGTACTAACCTACAGTGGATGCTAACGCCTCGTGAAGGTCCTGAGCCAGTTCCTGGTGAGCGGCTGGTCGGGCCCCTTGTTCTCGCGCTCCTTCTCCTCGAGCTGTTCCATCAGCTTGCGCTGGTTCTCGCGGAAGGCGGCGATGGGGTCGTCGAACTGGCTGTAGTACGTCAACACTTCACGCACGTCGATTACGTCCGACATCGCTATCGCTGTGGGGGAAAATGTTTCAACATACCATCACGCCTGTATTCCCCGAAGGGTAAGGTAGAGGTGTGCTAATGTACAACACAACAACCACACTTCACCGGTATGTTTAGGTCCCATGTAATAGGGGGCGAGCCTATTGCCATTAACCGGGCACAAATCCAGACTACGAGCTGCTACTGGGAATTTCATAGAAAAACCCAATAACACTGCTCGACCTGGGGATCGAACCCAGGACCTCTAGCGTAGCAGTTGCGCTTAGGACCACTAGACTAATGAGACAGTCCTCAAACGTTACAATAGACTTGATAATTGTGTGTTTTTATGGACTCATAAAAATATTTATCATAAGAGCTGATCAAAAAAAACAAAACTGGAATTGGTTCAGAAATAAGGAAGTTATAAGTATTTTGAGTACTATAGCGGCTTGTGACGTCACAAACCGATATGTCATACAAAAGCGTTTTTTTGGTGGGTTTTTAGAGGGAATGCTCTGGCTCTTTCCAGCAAAATTATTAGTATAGAATTTGTATGACATATTGGTTTGTGACGTCACAAGCCGCTAAAGTTCGCTCTCTGTCAAGCATAAAATTAATTTTAACTTCCTTATTTTTGGCCCAATTCAATTTCGTTTTTGTTGAGACCATAAATACAGTCAACTAGACTATTTATTAAAAGAGCCTTACTTTGTAGCAGGTTAGCGAGATCCAGAAGCGCGGTGTCGTCATCCGCTCCCTTCCACTTCTTGAGGATGAGAGAGTTTTGCGGGTGGAACTTCGTTGCTGCCTTGTTCCAGTCAATCACTATTACCTGTACAGGATAACATAGCAGTTCTCTTATTGAAACCTATTTTTTTATTGTGATTTTTACTTTATATGGCAACATTTTGTTCGTTACCAAGTTTTTTTTTTCTCATGTGATAGAGAAAGTTGTAAAGATAGTCAAATGTAATGTGAATTAAAAAAAAATTTGAGAAATAGTAACGGCATACTTTGAGTTTATGTTGGTATAGCTGCTACTCGCAAAATAATTTAAAAAATGTTACAGAATTTATTAGAAGAATTTGTTTAGAGTAGGTGAAATGCTTTATATCTCTCAGAAAACTTATCATAGAATTAAATTGGACAATTTGTCAGCTTGTGTATTGAAATTCACTGATGCATGTAGTTGCCTCATGAGGGCAAGTCATTAAATTTTGCATTGTGTCGACAGTATGGCGCTTGACGGGTTAACTCAATTGTTATAATTTTTAATATGATTAAATAACAACAAATAATAGACGATATTACTGAAATTGCTGGGAAGAACTGGATGTCAGCCGCCCAGGATAGGGATGAATGGCTTAAGTTGGAGGAGGCTTTTACCCAAAAGGGATCCATATCTTAAATCTAACACAAACTAACTCTTAAGATGTAAGTAAATTGTACTAATACTACATTTGAATTGTAAGATATGGAGAAAGAAATAAGGCTTATTTATTTATTATTATTATAATTATAACAACAAATAATAATTTATTCATACCTTCGATAGATCACGGTTAAGTCCCTCGAGATTCTTGACATGCACTCCATCCATGAAATGTGTGGAGTCTCTAAACAGTCTGTATGTGATGTACTTATTCTCAGGGTCTAACTTATCCAGCACTGGCCAGATCATGAAGGCGTTCTCCGAAGTGAAGATAACCACCTCATAGTTGGAGCTGGCCACCGTTTGCAAGAACTGGTCGACGCCGGGACGCTTCTTGAACCTGTATAAGGGCATATAATAATATGTTCTTCACTCTTGATAAATAAATATATTCGGCACCTTTAGCCCGCGGGTCTCGTTAAATAATGAGTAATTACATAAATTGCCTCATTAGTCTAGTGGTCCTTAAGGCGAGGGCTACGCTAGAGGTCCTGGGTTCGATCCCCAGGTCGAGCAAAGTGTTATTGGGCTTTTCTATGAAATTCTCAGTAGCACCTCAGAGTCTGGATTTATGCCCATTGAATGGCAAAAGGCTCGCGCCCTATTACACGGGACCTAAACATACCGGCGAAGTGTGCGTGTACATTAGTACACCTCTACCTAAACCCTTCGGGGAATTCTCCAGAATATAACAGATACTTTTCTGAAAACCCCATCAAAATCGGATCAGCCAACCGCGAGATAAATGCGGACAAACATACTCCTTTTTTTGAAGTCTGTTAAAAATATAAACGCGTTATCTATCCGTACCACTAAACTTAACATAAGTATTGTGACGATACCTCCATCCGGTCTGATAGGACCAGTCAGGGTGCACCAGCACGTCGGTGAACTCCAGCACCAACGTGTACGTGGGCTGGTAGGGCGGAGGCAGGGGGTCCGGCAGTAGCTTCTCGCGAGACGGCTCTTTTATCATCTGCAACCCAAGCATATTATAAATAAGTTTTCAAAACAAGTAGATAACAATGCTTAATTATACTAGAATTGTTTGTTTGTAATTTTAAGACGATATGGCGCCATTAATTTGTTATGTAAGGCGACTTATTTTTGGTCAGAGAGTAGCCTTAGGGGCAATTTTATTTATTTATTTATTGTGGACTTATTATTAATTTATTTGTAGAGTTAGAAGATTTTTGGAGAAAATTTATATCTCTGTGAACATGTCTTATTTTTCTTACAATGTAGTCTCTATAGTTGATAGCAAGCCTGTCTGAGGCCAAATTTTTCAAAACTAGAAAATTCATATCTTTGTAAACATTATGATAGGTATAATAAAAAATAAGACATGGTCAAGCCACCTCCCCCTTAATCGTCTTACGTTATAAAGTAGGGCCTAAGGTTTAAAATAGTTATTTTATTATTAAGGGCTAAAGGGCTTGAGAGAAATCTATACTCATTAATAAATAAATCATCATCTATTTATTATTTATCCAACTAGTGTTTTATAAAGATTGTCATTTTAATAGCCTTACCTTTTCATAGAAAGTTAGTTCCTTCCATGTACGCCTTAAATACTGCAAGACAATGGGCATTTGTGAGAACTCGTCCTCAATGATTTGTCCGTCATCGCCGCGGCGTGGTGCGCCCATCTCGACCACTAGACAGCCACCCATCACGGTTAGGGCGCCGCCGAACACTGCAAAACTGTGGTTGGAAACAATTTATTTGCCTGCTATAAATAGATTCATACAGTTCATTTGAAATAACTTGGCTAGTCTGAAGTTGTCTACAAGTGGGTTTGCAGTGATAAATTTTAATATAATGACTCCAGATAAAGACAAAAGGGGTTGTAAATGCATGGCATTTGTGATATTTTTTTTCCTTACCAATTTTGTTATTTATATTTAGTTCAGAATGGCTAATTTCTGACCTGTGTTAGGTATAGAGTTTATGTATGTTGCATTTACTGATGGTGTACTTTATGAATAAATCGCTTATTTAAAGAAGAGTATAAAAATGATTGTATTAAAATTTGACATACCAATGGGTACAGTGATAATATTTGATAGGGTTTAACGTAAAAATGGGTTTATGCTGGTGAACATTTTGGGCCAAAATAAATTGGCTTAAGCATCTCTAGACATACCTATTATAGAAGTGTAAGCTTATGCTTAGCTTCATATCAGAATTTCATGTTTTTTTTTATCACATATAGGCTTGAGCTTGACCACAACTTGCCAACAAAAGTTGGTTTTTTGGATAATGTAGCATGCTACATCATAATTTATGTTTCAAGGTGTAGGGCAAACCCATGAAACATAAATTATGAAGTAGCATTCTATATCATCCAAAAAAATGAAAATCAGTTACCCCATCTTCATCCGTCTCCAACTCTTCTCATTCTCCTCTGATTTCTCTTTATTCTCCTTCTCAAAGCGCTCTTGCTCCTTTTTGATGGCCTGTGCATCTTCAGTGGTGAGTGGACTTTGTGGGAAGAATCGCCCCAAAATATCTGGTTTCTCAGGGTCCTTTTTGCTTCGCTCTGGGAGTAAAGAATAATTATATTTATTTAGAAAAGTAATATATCTTATGGCAGTGGTTAATTGCAGATTGACTAACTTAAGTCAGCTTTGTTTAGTTTACTAAAGTGTTAATTATTTGTTGTATTTTTTATTATGTTATATAATTAAATAATGTCAAATTTCTACAGATATGAATTTTCTAGTAAGAAGAAGAAGTCGAACTTGTACTGAATCAAAAATACAATATCATTCTTAGTGAACTATGTATATTATTACCTGTATACCTATACATTACCTGCAATGTTAGTGCATAGTCATGTGAACAATATTTGATTTAATAAATTTAACAGAAGAGAAAATGAAGGAACTTGGGATAAAGTGTGTGTTGATCAGAGTCACCTTGGGTGTAGATACCCTTGCTTAATTAACTACCCATCTAGTTTCAGGTTAAATTAAATCCAGTATCCAAGGAGAGACCCTACCGATACAATGGCACAAGTTTTTAACATATTGATTTATGTCATAATTTTTCAGAGCACATACCAGTTGATGATATAATTAATTAAACCTTCATTAAGTTACTGCTTTACAAGGTTATTTGAATAAATTTGTTATTAATTATTCCATTAGCCTTCTGAATAAACATTAGCCCGGTAAAATAGTGAAAATAGAATACTAACCTATATTTTCAGTAGCGAACAATCTAGGTGTGTTTGCGGTAAGTAACCATATATTCTGCCTTAAAAAATTTTTTGCATGTAGATTTGCAATCTTACAACATGCAGTTTTTGTTAGAAAATGTATTTTTCTTAGAGACATTATTTCATTTGAAAAAACACATTCACAACAAATGAAGAAACGTCATTGAACTGACAATTGAGAATTGACTGACTTTACTAGTGATGTCCATTGGAACCACAGAAGACATATACCCTAAAGACTCTTACTAAATTCGTTTTTAGTCAGATTTTTGAAAAAAAAAAAATTTTTATCTGTGTGACTCTATAGCATTCCAATTCAATATTCTTCTAAAGCTTAACATAATAGTCGAACAGATGCACGTGTTTCATGCTATTAATTGTCAAGTAAACAGATGGAAGTGATGGAACAAGGAACGAGATAAATTCAATTCACCATAAATTATAATTGGATTCTTGAAAAGTGCGGTTTATGATAGAATATTTTGAGAAATGTGAATTATTTTACGATGTAGGGAATAATTGTTTATAAATGATTTAACAATGTCATCACTCAGCAAGCAATCCTCTTTGATGAATTTTATTAAAAAATCCAGTGGAGTTTCAAGTTCAAACAATACAAGGTAGGAAAACTTTTCCTTTCCGAAATATATCTTAAAGGATCTAATAATATTACATGTAAAGAAACAATACCGATACAAAATTTGTGTTCAAACAAAAAAAAATATTAGGGTTAAAATTGAAATAAAATAATGTAAGACAATAAAACAATTTGGAGGGTACTCCAATACCTACTGCTGTTCTTTGTCTACTTAAACAATTTGTGAAGCATTAAAAAGCTTGGAAGCTATATTTTTCAAGTACAGCCAATATTAGTATCTTTTTATTGAAATATCAAAGTGGTCAGTAAAACTTCTGTTTCATTCAAGTCTATTAAACAAGGCACAATACAGCGGGATTATCTACTGCCACTGATTTTTATTATCCTCTGTCTTTCTACCCACTGTTTCTCTACATATTATTCAATAAAAATTGTGTAGAAGGTGGTATTTCACTAAAGTATATTAAGATAGGTTAATATTTATTTGGTTATCCTGATTATAACTGCTCATTAATTTAATGATTTTTTTACACAGATTAGGCTTATAAGACATAATTATCTAGCAACAGAATTAGGAAAAGACAGATGTCCAAGGGTAGCACTCTGACCATTTGTAGTATATTTGGAATAAAAACCCTTTAATGAGCATTCTCATAAATTTTGCCATAAAAATAAGAATGCAAAGTGATTACCAATTTTCCTTTTGCAGTGAAAGCAAAAATGAGCAGGTCTCAGAGAAGAAAACTAAATTTGTATTCAAATCAAAGTCCACTAGTTCTGGGAACTGTAAGTATAAGATAAGATGTGTTTTATTTATCAAAACATAACATACCATAATGCTGTATTCCCAGAAGGATTAGGCAGAGATGTGTTTACTGTACACCCACAGTTCGCCTATATGTTCTAGGTCCCATTGGCCTATTGCCATTTACTGGGCACATATCCAAACTCTAAGCTGCTACTGTGGATTTCATAGACAAACCCAATAACACTGCTCAACCTGCAGATCATACCCAGGATCTCTAGTGTAGCAGTCACTCTTGGGACCACTAGACTAATAAGGCATTCTTTTACTTATTGAAACATAAACCTGTTCAAGGTATCTACTAATTATTATATACAATTGTTTTGGACACAGTCTCACCGATTGCTAATTAATTCATTGATGCTCATTCCAGTCACTGGTAATCAAAACAATAGATTTTGCATTGTGTCTATTGTGTGGCTTGAATGATTAATATATCTTTCGTAGATAAGTAATACATTTTGCATATTATTTCAGGGACACCTCCATTCAAAAAAGCAACAGATGATAAGCCTAAGGATGTCACTGTAAGTATATTTACCTAGATTTATTACATACCTAATATTATCAAACACACCCAGTACTTTCCTAAAGGTTTAGGAAGAGGTTTACTACTGTACCCCCTCAGTTTTTCCTCTGGGAACCTCTTGCCATTAACTGACACTCGCATTCCCCAATCCAAATTCCAAGCTGCTACTGAGAGTCTTATAGAAAAAACTGCAGCAGTCACAACCACCAGACTAGGCAATTTCCGCACTAGAGAATAAGCACTGTCAGGCAGGATTCTTTACTAACATACAATTAATAGATTTGTGTCCATTTCGTGTACACACAGAATTGATACAAATATCCATTGCCACAGGTGGAAATCGAAACCACGACATGTGGCGATGCAGTGATCTCCATAATGGTTACACGAAATATACTGTCCACCAATGTCTGTTCTGTTTGTTTATTATTACCCTTATTTCCAGAATTCTAGAACTTTAAATGGCTATCGAGAATCACCAGTCCTTAATAATCATAGAACAGTGAACAATGGACCTATGGCGATTTATAATGATAGGACACACGAGGATAATCAAAGTAACGACATGTTTGCAATGGATGTGGTGAGACACTTAATTATCTCCTAAATTGTAAGCAGATGAAAACATTGTAAGCATTTTTATTTGAGAGAGTATGTATCTATGGAGCTTCTTGCCGGCTTGCCGGAACCGTGACACTAGTTTGAACATTTCAAAAGTATCTTTTTGTATTTTTTATGCACTTTCCATGCTAATATTTTCAAGTTATGAAAATTAAAAAAACACATTAGGTGATCAAATGAAATCAAATATTTTATTTCAAATAAACAGGTACTTTTGAAATTATTTTAGTGAAGGAAAAATCCAACTTATCTGAATCGAATCCACAATTTTACACCAAAATCTTCGACGATAACGATTTTTAAGCAAAAGTTTTAATACTCAACTGCGATTAAGTTATTGTTGATGTCGCAATTTCTACTGCCATGTTCTTACAATGTGTAAGTAAGTAATGTTATAGCCGAAAATTTTGCGAAATACCAAAAAAAAAATAGAATTGCGCGCCCAACCCCGACGCTTTAGCCTTAAATAAAAAGAAATTGCCAGTATAATAAAAAATAATATTTTTGTTCATAAATAATGATTTTAGGATGATATTCAAGACTTCCCAGTAGCATTTAACAAGAAATCAATAACTCGTACTCCAGAGAAATCAAAGAATTCAATTATTAGGATAAGTACAACTCCAACCCCACCGAAGAATAAATTTGGATCTAGACAAACTGAAAAGAATTTCCTGAAAACACCTGAAAAGGATAGTCCCAGTCGAGATAAGGATCCACTGAAGAACATCAAATTGGATCAGTCACTATCCCCGTTCTTGTCAAAAGTAGCCAAACATCCTGCTTTGACGAATATTAAGGTAAAAAAATAAAAGGCTTCACTTTCGTGCACACAGTTAGTAATTTTATCGATTTTCATTCGAATATAATCATGGTCAGTCAGGAACTACCAATTCGACAATCGAATGCGCAATAGCATAATTTTCGATTCAGTCGATTTTTTTTGCAGTAATCGCTGATGGCTGTTATACGCATGTATTGTTGTTATTTAACTTAGAATTTCGTAGAAAACCCCAATAATACATTGCTTGAATCGAACCCAGGACCTCTAGCGTAACAGTTGCCCTTAGGGTAGTGGTCCTAAGCGCGACTGACGCTAAATGTCTACTAATGAAGCAGTTTTATTTACTTCCGTCATGTTCATATTATTATAAACAATTTATTTTTCATTTTAGGATTCTATGGAGCCTGAGTGCAGAGAGCAGTGTACAGAACTTTATATAGATCTACTAGAAAAAATATTTGATGCCTTTGACAAAATACCTAATTGTATAAAAGAAAAATTTCCTGGATATGACAGAAAAGTTTATGCTAAAATAAAACAGTTAAAATATAAATTAAAGAAAGTGTTATCGAAACCTGATAGTTTAAGTGCAAAAGTATCACAATGCGAAATTGACAAAAGACTGAGTAATGATGACAATAATAGGTTTAGTAATAGTCAAAGTCCCTCTCTACTTAGCAGATATGATGACGACATAGATGATTTTGACCTTCAATCTAGTGGAATCCATAAAAAAGTTGCAGAAAGTAATTTAAATGGGTCTAGTATCCCAGTAGCTGCAACTTCGACGCCAGATCTGGTTGTGAATAACAAAGGGCCCACAAAAACAATATATTCAGATCTTTTAGCAAAAAAATCTCTATCGTTCGACGCATTTTCACCGCTCAATAATTCATCCAAACTGGAAACAAGCTGCCAATCCGAAAACGAACATAATACATCTGAACAAGTTAAAGGCAAAGGGAAATTTGTATTCAAAAAGCCCTCCAGACTTACTGTAGAGGAAATGAAATTAACGCCTAATAAAGACATACCTTCAACTACCGCAGAAAGGATCAGAAGCGCTTCGGAGAAGCTAAAGCCTTTGATACCGAAAGAAGCACCGAAACACACACCAGTAGCTAATAGTTCTGTAGAATTCCAACCACCACAGTTTAGTAAAAGTTCTCTGTTGAACAATAACACACCTAGTTCAGATTCTCCTCATGAAGAAGACGAACTCATCGATGATTATCAAGTACCTATTGACATGGATGACGACACAGATGTACTATCTGATATATCAAAGTCTAACGTTATAAATATTAGCGATTCTGTCGCCGGCACAAGTAACATGGATTCAGTGAATAATTCACAGTTACCGATAGATGATGAAGGGTGGCCGGAATACAGGCCTGAGGACTTCGAAGATGACAATGGAGATGGTAACCAAGAGCCGGAGGTCGTCAATCTGATGGAGCATTCAATTATGAAGGAAAAGACAACGAAATACGAAGGGATGGGCGATTTTCATGCCGGCACTCAAAATGATGGAATCACTGGTGAGTTCCTATTTTGCTTGTTGTATTTTTTTTAATAAAGTGTTACAAATGCCATTTTTTTTTTGCGCTTGTCTGTAAATAAAGATTTAGGCAGAGGCGCACTAACGTACACCCACACGTACGCCGGAATGTTTAGATCCCATGTAAAATAGGGGGCGAATCTATTGCGATTAGTCACAAATCCAGACTCTGAGCTGCTACTGAGAATTTCATAGAAAAATTTCATAAAACTTTGCTCGACCTGGGCATCGAAACCAGAATCTCTAGCGTAGCAGTCGCGCTTAGGAGCTAGACTAATGACGAAGTCTTAATATTATTATTAAAAAACTGGATTTTACAGCTGGTCTGGTTGTCACTATATTCCTTAATCGAGGACGGAATTTTGAATTTGGATCGAAGTAGTTACAAGGTCTGGTTGCAGGTGAGTTCGATGGCATGGACTACCCTCACTCGGCGCTGATGATGGAGGTGTTCAGCGAGAGGTTCGGGCTGAAGTCGTTCCGGCCCAACCAACTGCAGGTCATCAACGCCACGCTGCTTGGAAACGACTGCTTCGTACTTATGCCTACTGGGGGCGGTAAGATACTCAAATTGGTGTTTGATTGTTATAAGAACTCTTAGAAGTCGTTAATAGTCGTTTTGAAGCGGCGGTAGCCTAATGGCTAGGGCGTCGGACTTGGGATCATGTGGTTGTCGGTTCAAACCCCACCCATTGTACTACCGACGTGAACCCACCCGTAACACAAGCATTTAGCTTAGCACGAGGGGTTAACAAGAATACTAGTAATGTGTGACCCACATTGCTAGAAAGCTTTTTTTTTTTTTAAAAAAAAAATAATAAAATAAAAATAACCTCCCATACTACTCCAGCAAAATAATTTGGGGTGACAGATATATGCAGCGTGTAATTTAATGTACTCAAAATCTGAAACTAGTCAATTACACTACTTTTTAATATACTGTTAGGAGATTGATGCAGGTTTTAGGAATACCCGCCTATTCTAAAAGTGACATGCGTCGGTTTTGTATAAAAGACAAGCCGATACGTCAACTCACTCAATTTTGCTTGGGGTCTCGGAGGCGACGGACATGTGTCATGGACTTAATGCCAGACACTGGTCCGCTAGTTATTGTGACAGTGAGGTCGAATCTCTGTCCGATCATAACGTGTAAATTATTGTGTGTTTGCCCTGATGTAATCCTGGCTCTATAAATTGTTACTTTGGCCTAAAGGCCTTTGCTATGAATCGGCTTAAATAAGCATGAAACTAAAAACTGCTACAATCTCCGAAAAAAATCTTGAAAAATGAAGATAAACTACTTTTAATTTTAAATACATTTATTGTAGGTAATAAAAACTAGTTGGGGTGTCTGCGGTTTTCATTTATTTCAATTCCATATTGTATATTGGAACTATTGGAGGAGAATATCCAATTATCAAAATCCTAATTGATACAATATGTATAATTTTATTTTATTGTTATGAAGTTGTTCGCACGGCTACACATCAAGCTACAGAAAACCAGTATAGGCTGGCCTTAAATTGTGCGGAAAACCTTTACAATGGGAGGTCAGTCTAAACTGGTTTTTATAGCTTGATGTGTACATTTAAGTATGAAATTAATGATTTCTTCACAGGTAAATCGCTATGTTACCAGCTGCCAGCGATATTGATGCCCGGGGTTACCGTGGTTATATCTCCACTCAAGTCACTTATTTTGGATCAAGTGAACAAACTCTTGTCGCTTGATGTAAGTCCATTTTAATGCTTTCACAATTTAAAATAATGAAATAAACTTTAGTAGGAGTAGCACTAGCATGCTTACATGCCAATATGAATGGGTCGGCACGACCGGGGAAGGATGGGCAGTATGCATACTGTTGTGTTTCGTAGGTGAATGTGGAGCCCCGGAGGCCCAATTCCTCCCTCAGTCCCCTTCCCCTTTTCTCCTTCCCCTCCCTTTTCCTTAAATAGGGTCGGCAACGAAGTGCAACTCCTTTGGTTTTGCAGATGTCGATGGGCGGTTGTGACCACTTACCATCAGGTAACTCGCCTGCTCGTTTTCCGAATTATGAATGAATAGCAATAGACCCCCCCCTTTGACGTAGGACCGATACATACGGCAAACTTTGGCTGGGAACATTAAGTACATCTCTGGCTAGCCCATAGGGGAATACAGGTATAAAAAATGACAATACGGTTATTCCTATAGATTCCGGCCGCTCACATGTCGGGTGACGTATCTCTAGCGACGTGCGACGAGATCTACCACAAGCTGTCGATGCGGGAGCCGCTGATCAAACTGTTGTACGTCACGCCAGAGAAGATCAGCAACTCGCCCAAGTTCCAGTCCATGCTCAGCGCGCTGTACTCCCGCGGGAAGCTCGCCAGGTAAGGTTTAACGAGGTCATTTCCTTATTCCTGAGAACGACCTATTCCATAGCTATACACTAATCGAAAGGCGTCGGTATTATTTGTTCTCACAGTAGATTCAAAGGCTTAATACTTAAAGAGCTCTCTTGATGTACTTATATGTAAAAATGTAGATGGACATGATAGTTAAGTAAGTTTAGTTTTTATTATTATAAAAGGTCACCCTAGCGTTTTTCTTTTTCTCTCATGTATTTTATATTCTTCAGTTAATCTGTGAACAGCGTTGTGGGCTACAATATTGTTCTAATATTTTGTGTATTTCTTTTTCTATACTTTATTTTGTAGCTGTTTGTTGTTACTCTTTAATAAAAAAAAAATATGTCGTGGATTGATCGCGCACCGATGCGACGGACAGCGCCATCTAACAATTAGTTTCGGTAACTAATCAACTGTGGGACTGTGGATTCAATCAGTCGCGCTTGGACAGTCGTAGCGTTCACTTAGTGCCGACGCACGTGTTTGTTTCTTGTTACTTTGAAAGTTTGAATAAAGTTACTTTAATTCCGTTTAAATTATCTTTCGCTCGAGATACCCACTACAGTGCCCACATTTACCATAAACCATGTTAGATCGTGAAGAAGACCCGATGTTTCGCATTTCGGCCACCCATGATGCGACATATAGGTATCGGTGCTAAAGGCGTCGGGATTATAGATATCGGTGCTTTAGGCGTCCTTGTTACAGAAGTAACACCAACTTCTATAACACCGATGCCTACAGCACCGATATGCGTTGAGAGTTAGAAAGAGTACAAGACCGGGATGGTTGGCGCTCTTTGGGGGAGGCCTATGTTCAGCAGTGGACGGCAATAGGCTGACATGATAGAGTAAGATAGATATTTGCAACATGTTTTGTCGTCCGTGGGAATGGGGGGTAATATAGACGTTGTTAATTGCGTCGATCTCATTGATAGCTTCGGTCTTCTGGGTGTCGCTCGGTGTAAATAGTGTAATTATAGGCATCGTTGGTATGGGTGTCGGTCTTATAAATGTTGATGTTATAAGCGTCAATTTTGTAGAGAACGATAACGAAGATGATTGCTATAAGTTAATTAATTATAATTTATTTTCAACAGACTTCAAATAGGAGGTTTGTTACGCGATATCTCCGTCAATTATGGATCGATTTTGATGATTATTTTTTTGTTTGGTAGGTTATACTTCAGAGGTGGTCCCATTTAAATTTTATCGGAATCGGTTTAGCGGTTTTAATAAAATCAATAAAAATCTAAAAATGTTTACGTTGATGATATTATCGTTTACTCAGAAACATCGCTTTCTCATTGGAGCAGTGCGTTAAGTTGGTATAAGTACTTATAAACAAAACTTTCCACAATTTTTTTTTTTAAAAAGCTTCCATTTACCCTAAGCATTGAAAACTGTGATGTGTTGTTAGGTTCGTGATCGACGAGGCACATTGCGTGTCTCAATGGGGCCACGACTTCCGTCCGGACTACAAGCGGCTGTCCATCCTGCGGACCCTATTCCCCAACACCGGCATCATCGCGCTGACGGCCACGGCCACGCCCCGCGTGCGCATGGACATCCTGCACCAGCTACAGGTCAAGCAATGCAAGTGGTTCCTCAGCAGCTTCAACCGACCCAATCTCATCTACAGGATATTGGAGAAAAAACCCAAATCCGTTAACCAGGATATCGCCAATATCATCAAGGAAAAGTTTTCTAGGTTAGTGAGTTTATAGAAACAGGATTTTTGTATAGTACAGTCGTTATCAAATATATGGGTGTGAACGGGCTGTCCATAATTACGAGAGAAATTAAACTTTATCTCAGTGGGGTTAAAATACATGTCAGAATGGCAGCTGCCATCTTCATTCTAAAACATCTTTTGTGTAGCTGATAGAAGATTTAATTTCCTTAATTTCTTAGACCATTTTAAAAAGTTTGACTGTAATTAAATGATCTATATTTTGAAGTAATGTTTGGCGTTACTGCTGAGTTATCGACTTCTCCGTCACGGGCTTTGGGATTGATCTTTGCACACACTAGTGAGTGAGTGCAAACACTGGTGGGTGATCACAAGGTGTTGTGATCACCCACCCATTGCAATACCGACGTAAACCCACTCATAGCACAAGCATTTAGCTTAGCACGAGGGTTTAACAATGATACTAGTATTGTGCGACCCACATTGCTTGTAATAGTTTTATTTTTATTTTAGTACTCTATCGTCTGTATTGATGATGTCGCAATGACTACTGCTGTTAACCACAGAAACTTTATAGATCCCCAAATTAAAAAAAAAAACATCGAGTTTGTTGTCTACGCTAACGCGTTCACCTTAAGGTGATTTTATTGTTGTACAGAGCATCAGGCATAGTTTACTGTCTGTCGCGTAAAGAGTGTGAGAACCTATCGTCGGACCTGCGGCGGGCCGGCATCCAGGCGGCGCCCTACCACGCCGGGCTCAGCGACAAGAAGAGGGAGGAGGTGCAGGCCGGCTGGCTCGCCGACAAGTACAATGTGGTGAGTGATACGTTAGCCAAGAGCTGGCAGATAGATGCCAATGAATCTAATCTACGAATCCCCGTTCATTGCTGTCCTCTCATTCGCATAATGTTCAGTAGCCGCAAAATTTAGAATACGCATAATGTGCAGCGGTCGCAAAATGAATAATTCGCACGATATCCAGTTCGCAGAACGTCCAAATCGCAGAATGTCCAATTTGCAGGACGTCCATATATTACATAGTCCATATATACAGAATTCTGCACCTAAACGACGCTTTATCATTTTCGCACCTCTACACAACTCTCTCACTATCTTCCTTTCCCTCACACACGCGCAAACACGTACATACACAGACTGTCTGTTATTCTTTCACGACCCCATTTCCGCGAATTCTTGTCGTCACGCGTTCCTGCCAGCAATTTGTGATTTTTCTCGACATCCCACATTCTAAGTATTCCTAATTATTGTCCACCGGAGAGAATTCTGATCAATATCAGAATCCTGTCATAAGCTGAAACCACTTCCAGCCGGCTGAAACCACTTCTAGCTAGACTGGGAACCGAGCCCAATTTTGTTAAAAGGCTAGAAAGTTGATGAAGATGACTGTACGTAGATATGCGCGACGATAGCGTTCGGCATGGGCGTGGACAAGGCGGACGTCCGGTATGTGATCCACCACAGCCTGCCCAAGTCCGTGGAGGGCTACTACCAGGAGGCGGGCCGGGCCGGCCGCGACGGGGAGCTGGCCTCCTGCCTGCTCTACTACGCCTACTCCGACGTCGTGAGGTACCGCCGGCTACTCGATAGTAAGTCACGTTTTACATCAATACCTTTAAATTTCGCTTCTGCTTCTCTCAAACTCAAATCGTTTGTTTAAATTCCATTATAACTGCTGCTACTTTTGAATTTGTAAACTACTAGGGTCACGCTTCCAAGTATAGGGTCTTATTAAGAAGAAATTGCATGAAACTCCATAGATACCCCTTTTAATAATTATGACGACAGTGTTTTTCTTTATCTTTACAATGTTGTTCTTATAATGCGAGATTAATGCAGTTAGATGTGTAAGATAAAAAGAGGCTGGGATTAATGTCTTTCTGAAGGAATAAAAAGCGGTTGCTATGTGTCATTATCGTCAAGTAAAAAATTACATAATACCGAGAATTTATCGTTCCTACCCTAATATGATTTAGTAATTTATTTTTGCTATAATGGCAAGCAAGCAATAGCCGTTTGATGGTCATCGATAACCGCAACATATAGACGCCAACAATACCAGTATTAAGCTGGAAACACACTATCGGACGCGGCTGACAGCCGCGACTTATAGGAATCTAGATAATGAATGTACATTAGCTGTGCAAACTATCGGACGTAAGTTGTGGACGCGACCTTGTGGTGACTTTGAGCGTTCGGACGTCCGACTGGGATCTGGCAAACTACGTACCAAAACACTGTGCAAACTTATCAGTACTGCGACTGTCAGCCGCTTGTCATCAGCGCGTTGCCGTTGTCATCTTGAGATGTTAAATAAACTAGCATAATTATATAGTGACTGCCTTGTTGGTCTAGTGGTCCCAATCGTGACTGCTACGCTAGAGGTCTGGGGTTCGATCCCCAGGTCGAGCAAAGTGTTATTGGGGTTTTCTATGAAATTCTCAGTAGCAGCTCGGAGTCCGGATTTGTCCCCGGTGAATGGCAATAGGCTCGCCCCCTATTACATGGGACCTAAACATACCGGCGAACTGTGAGTGTACATTAAGTACACCTCTGCCTAACCCTTCGGGGAATACAGGCGTGATGGTATGTATGTTAATTATATAGTGGAGCGCAATACAACGGCGGATGCGAAACGCGTTCACATCGAGAACCTGCTGCGAATGGTGGAGGTGTGCGAGAGTGTGACGGAGTGCCGGCGCGCGCAGGTGCTGGCCTACCTCGGGGAGAGGTTCGACCGGCAGCTGTGCGCCCGGGACAAGCGCACCGCCTGCGACAACTGTCTCAACGCACACGATTATAAGGTCACTGCTTTTATTAATCCTATTTCAGATAACTGCTTATTTTTTATTATTTTTAGATAGATATTAATTTTCTAACGAAAGAAAATTTCAAGTGAAAGAAAAATTCGATCTGAGGCAGGGTTTGAACCTGCGTCTCTCTGGTTAGGTACACCAGACGCTTTTACCAACTAAGCTACCGAGACCACTGCCTGAGATGTCGAATTTCTCTTCCACATTTTTATGTCTTTAGGCGACATCAGCAACATCTATTGAAGACATTTCAGGTAGTCAAGTGAGCACTAAAGCGGGATATTAGGAAACGAACGGCAGTGGATACACAGCTAATCGCCCTTTAACGGGTACAAGTGACTAAATCGGTATCCTGTATGCAAGTTGCACGGTCAATGTTGCTTGCGCGATTCAAGATTCGTTACGAAGTAGTTTCATGTAGCGCGCTAGATGTCGCTAAAACACATTATGGTTTAAGGCGATGGCCAAATAGAAAAGACTTAAGACGAAGATGCGTCGCGGACGCGGGCCCCTTTTATTTACTTTCATACAAGATGTATAGAAACTTCGCGATTCAAAACATACAGAATAGTCTGGGCACAGGCGCGTGTCCCGTCTATTCTGTATGTTTGTATGTAAGACGCATCTTTGTAATGCGTCTTTTAAGGGGCTTGTTAGACTTTGTATATTTTTATGAATGAGACTGTCAGCCTATTATTATAGTTTATATTCAAATGGCATGCTACAATAATATTCCTAACAACATAAGTATCTGTGTCTGCCTGTAGCCGGTGGACGTGACGGAGGAGTGCAAGCTGATCGCGCGCTGTATCCGCGAGCTGAACGGCCGGAACAGCTTCACCCTGCTGCATGTTGCAGATGTGCTGCGAGGATCCATGCAGCAGCGCCTGCAGCACCTGCACAACGCCACCATACATGGACGGTGAGCGACTCCTGCGCATACATCACATGTCCATACCACGATAACTGACTTCTGCGTGTGTCCCTTCTGTATGTGTCCCTACACATCCTCATTCAACGTTCTCATTTCAGCTGCGTGTAATTGGTTTCCATGCATCCCAGACATATTATTATATTTGTATGGTCTAAGGATAATTGATGTCTGGATTGGTCTGGTACCTACGAATCAAAGAGAAATGTCTATGAAAGAGAGAGAAAATATTTTTCTTTGTTTCTGCTACTCAAATTATCATTTAAAGATAGTCTTTGTAAAATTAGCAGTAAAATAAGAAGGTATAAATTAAGGATTCTATCAAAATTGACAATTAACACTACCATCTGTTATGAAAAAAAAAATAAGAAATAGTTTTAGTCGTTAGTTGCTGATATATTATAGGCGATGTTGCAATTCCTACTACTTCCGTCCTTATGTAACGTTTGTTTTCTGTTTGTCTTCTTTTTTGTCTCTTCTTGCGTACAATAAAAAATAATATCTACTTATCTATATACAAGTCGCAGAAAAATACTAAATAAACATATTTAATAATTACTTTCGCCCTATTTTTTTATGTAGGTATTTATATAGATTTTAGACATACAGGGCACCAATATGTCGTTACGGCGTGGCGTTCAGAAGTCCTCACGTTGTTTAAAGGTCTTCTGTAATAATGTGAATGTGTTCTGTAGTTGCAAGTCGTGGCACCGCGGGGACCCGATGCGCCTGCTGCGGCAGCTGGTGGTGCGCGGGCTGCTGGCTGAGCGGCTCGTCGTCAACAACGACATCGCCAGCGCATACGTCGGGCTAGGACCCAATGTGGACAAGTATGTCTGATATATTCTTATACTTACACTCAGTTTACATAACATAACATACCATCACGCCTGTATTCCTCGAAGGGTTAGGCAGAGGTGTACTTAATGTACACCCACAGTTCGCCGGTATGTTTTAGGTCCCATGTAATAGGGGGCGGCCATTCATTGGGCACAAATGCAGACTCCGAGCTCCTACTGAGAATTTCATAAAAAATCCCAATAACACTTTGCTCGACCTGGGGATCGAACCCAAGACCTCTAGCGTAGCAGTCGCGATTGAGACCACTAGACCAACGAGGCACTCAGTTTAATCATTCATATTGTCTACAGGGGCCGTATTACCACGTATCAATGCCATCATTTTTACGTTGTGAAAGAGGGACACCACTATTTAACCTGTAGAGCGGCATCCCTCTCTGACAACCTAAAAATGATGGCATTGAAACGTGGTAATACGATAGTTAGCCCTATATGTAGGGTTGCCATTATTGTTGAGAGCTGATAGGGGACTTGTCAGTGGCAAATAAATTCCGGTTCCAAAAGAACCGGGAATTCCCGGTCCTGACACAGGCCTCCTCTCGGTGAGAGGGAGTGGGCTGTAATCCACCACGCGGACCCAACCAAAAATTCGAAGACATGTGACTGAAAGAACCGAAAAGACCGGTTCTCCGATTTACAGAACCGGTTCTTTCAATCACATGTCTTCGAATTTTTGGTTGGGTCCGCGTGGTGGATTACAGCCCACTCCCTCTCACCGAGAGGAGGCCTGTGTCCCACCAATGGAAACATTATAGGCTGATCATGTATGTATGTATTTAACACCCTTCGCCTATCTCCGGAGTATCGATATATAAAGAGGTGCGTGTGACGTCAGACTGATGCGCGGCGGGCTGCGCATCGTGTTCCCCATGAAGGTGGAGCGCAAGGCCAGCGTGGTGACGTCAGCGGGCGCCGCGCCTGCGCCCGACACGCCTATAGCCGGCCTGCTGCAGCGCCTGCACGACCGCTGCTACGCCGACCTCGTCGAGGCTTGCCGGTAATACGCACCTTACTTACATCCACATATCATTCAGGACAAGCCAACGCAATGCTGCTTTGGCTCTTTCTTCAAAAGGCCTGTTCAAATATTGCACCTTGTCCTTTAGTCAAAGACCTCAAAAGACATCATGACTCGAATTTGTTTCGGTGTTTCTTTTCAGAGGTCATCATTTGATTTTTTGTCTTTAAAAGTTTTATTGTTTCAGAAATGAATATGAAATGAAACTAATCCCTCTATTGATATAAAAATACTATCTTTACCTGGTTGTTATGATTATAACCCAAAAAGTAATGTTTAACACAAGCATATTCGAATGGAAATTTTAACCAATTTAACAAACTTAGAGATATATTTTATATTATACTTTATCGACGACCTTTTTTTTCACGCATCTGACTACGTAATTCTTTAATTTAATGTACCATAATGTTATGTAAGTACATAAAAGTAAACGTGATTGTTCAGCGAGATGGCGGCGGCCCGTGGTGCGTCCCTGGCGGCGGTGCTGCCGCAGGCCGCGCTCAAGGCCATGGCCGCGCGGCTGCCCGAGCAGGCGCCCGACATGCTGGCCCTGCCCTACGTCACCCGCGCCAACTACGACAAGTACGGCGCCAAGCTGCTCCACATCACAAGCGCATACGCCATCGAGAAGATGGGTCAGTCATCTACCTACTACATACTACACACACGTACAAGTACACACACAGACACAGATACCCACGCATACAAGTCTTCGCACATGCACATCACACACGCACACACACACACACACACACACACACACACACGCACACACACACGCACACACACACACACGCACACACACACACATTTACACACACGCCCTCTTTCGCTTACACACACATGTATACGCACGTTTTCGTAATACAATAATTACAATACACACGTGTTCTTTTTTTTTTTTTAATTTATTTAAATTATTTATTTAATTTTATTTCTCTTTCTTTCTCTCTCTAACACACACAAACCCACATAAACACACACACACACACACACACACACACACACACACAAACACAAACACACAGTTTTATTTTCGAGCATACACACACTAATTCATTTAAAAAGACTCCTAATATCAATATCAACAGGTATCCTAATGCAGTACCAGGATGAGTGTGAAGAGGAGCAGCCGAAGCAAGAGGAGCAGCAGGCGGGCTCGGACTCGGACACGGACTGGAGCCGCCTCGGACAGCAGGCGGACATCTCCAGCTCCGCGCCCAGACGGGGCCGGACATACCGGGGCGGCGTGCGCAAGAAGTAACATATTATTTTTAACCATCGTCATCTACTAATTTGTAGTGTCGCTACTGGGCACGGGTTTCCTCTCAGAATAAAAGGTATAAGACTAATGACCGCCACGCTTGCCCACTGCGATGCCATCAAGCCGACAAAACATGTTGCTAAAAGCTACCTATCCCACTCTTTGAGATTTATAATGATGATTAATAATTATGATTAATATTTTTAATAATTGTACTTGTTATTTAATAGGGCTGTCATAAAATTATTACTTATTGAATATGGGAAGTATTTACCAGGCGATGGTTGGATTACTTATGCGATGTAATTTTTATTAAGAGGAGTGTCCCTCGCGAACGCAACAATGTTGCACAGTTGTCGCTGTCTCTATCCCTCGCGATGCGAACGCGTGCCCGAGAGGAGAAACAACAACATTTTCACGCGTATTTCGTATGTTCCGAATTTTGGAGATTACTCCTATAATATTGCTAATATGTAAAAAAAAAAATCTTGTAAAAAAATATTCACTATATTATCTGGGTTTCCTTCGAATCAGAACTTTTCTGTATTGATACATTGTCGAGAAATACTACCATAAAGTTGGGCCGTTTTTCAACGAAAATTGCCAATCTTTGAGCTCGTGTAACTTTTTAACCGTATATTGAAATGAAATTTTATATTACAGGAACACGTATATTAATGATAAGATTGTTACTGCAAAATTTCAATGACTTTCATTGTTTAAAATTCAAGCAAGGGCCAAACTGCGTTTGTATGGGGCGCGAAGCGGATACTATCCTCTTAATAAGATTTTGTTTATAGGTTTAAACGAAAGCCAGCGTCCGCAGCTAAGAAGAAAGCTGCGCGAGGAGCGTACGCGGCACGAGGCCGGGGACAGTCACGAGGAGCATCCACATCTAGCGGTCAGTTATCAATCATATTAATCCGTACCAATACAATAATTAGTACCAATTATAAAATTAGTATTTGAGCTTCCCAGGGCCGGATTTAGGGGAGGGCAACCGGGGCTACAGCATCGGGGCCCCCACAATAAAGACTTCGTAAAAAAATCACAATGAGTTATTTATTGGAAGACTCGACGGAAAAAAATTGACCATATTATTTGGAAATAATTTGGGGCCAGGGGGTTTCCTTTCCTTTGTTGCCCCGAGGCCTCCAAACCTCTAAATCTGGCATTGGAGCTCCCCTGTAAAGCAAAGTGACTCGCCCATCGCCACGTTAAAACATCATCAAAAGAACTATAAATTATTAGAAAAAACTAAAGATGATTTTAAAAGACCCATTCAATGGTACCCCACATGACATAGTTCGTTGACTTTTTTATTTATCAAAATTTTCTGCCATTTGTCGCCATATTAAGTTTTGGTCATCTCATAAGGATTTAGAGTTGAGGAACACGAAATATCTTCGATGTTATTGGTGCTCTAAAAGATAATGGGAACACACACTTACGGCCGGAAAAATAAAATAGTATTAGTATTTTGGCTTAGTTCAATTCACTTCTTACACAATACGCGAAAAAAAGATTATACCATTGAAAACTGTTCCTAATTTACTGATTAAAAAAAAAACTTGTGTTCTCCCTTTACGCGCGAAATATTAAGTGGGATGGGCGCTTTAGAAATGCTATCAGTATGTATAGTTGTTGTTCCTGTTGGTTGCACCAGGCGGGTCCCGGCTGGGCAGCATGCCGGTGCCGCGCCTAACATCGGCCGGCGCCCGCCCCGCTGTCTACAAGCCCTCCAGGCTCAACCTCTAGTCAACAACAACTACTCGTTGACGCGGAAATCCTCGATGTTGTTACTGCTACTTCCAGCGAATTAGGCAACACTTAGATTAAGAGAACAAAAGCAAATATCATACTTCTTTTCGTAGTTGAAGACCACCTACTTCTTATAATTCAAAGGTCCCTTTGAATTATAAGAAGTAGGTGGTCTTCATAGGTGACAAGTACCTCTTCTCGTGGCTTAAAAGCACCTACTTTCATAGCTCACGAGTACCTCTATATTCGTGGCTCAATAACACCTACTTTCATAACTCACGAATACCGTTTTGTGACTCTTAGATCACCTCTACTTGTGATAAAAGGGAAAATCCTTTCAAAGAGTAGTTTCTCTACTCATAGTATAAGATCACCTAATTTCATGGCTCAAAAGTCCCTCTTCAAAAATACCTTTGTGGCTCTAAACCACCTCTTTTCATGGCTCCAGAGTACTTACTTTTTGTTAGCTCATGAGTATCTAATTTCAAGCTTTAAATTACCTAGTTTTATGCCTCAATGGGCACCTACTTTCATGGCTCGAGACTACCTCATTTGTGACTAAAATGACATTGCAGTACTGCACTAATACATAAACGTATAAAGTGAGCTAATATTCAAAGTGCAAGAATGCGCTATATTAACCCATTTTGCGAAAATTTAGAATAATTCAAGGGTTTACCTAAAATTTTGTGTTGTGCATCCATGGGCGTACCTACCCAGTCATTGGTCTACCCATCATTTGGTCGTTAAACTAGGTCTTTTGTGGTATCGGTAGTCCGAATTTCACAATAATTGAATTTCAGACACAGAAACCTGTAAAAAAGGTATGGGGGGTAGGAAGGGACCCGGAAGAGTACGCCCATGAGTGCAACAGTGTGTTTTGTTATTTCGTTTCAAACAACGATTAGAATGCATTTTTATATTAATTTCAATAATAAATTATTATCCATTGTGCCTGTTAAAATGTTCAATTTTGATATTCAATACTGTAAATAAATGTTGGTAATTTTTAATATTCTGTTTTTTTTTATTGTGACATATGAATTTATCTCTGTATTGCGCAAGCAACTTATTTTGTAATGCAAGCGTATTATACAGGCGCTTGACATCAATCAAAATACCCATTTACCGGGGAACCTCCATTTACATAAGAACACACCCCATCCCTCCACATCTTAATAATTGTCACCCATCCGTGGGCTAACCGCGGCAAGCGCAATTTAACCATACAGATTTGTTGATCATTTAAGTTATTACTTAGTCATGATCAGTGATCGGAATAGGTAGAGCTATTTAGGTTCATTGACCGCAAACGTTGATGTTAATATGGATATTCCACGGGATTCCGACGATACTACGGGATTTTATTGAATTTCATTAATTTTGTCAATACATATGTATAAAAATGGTTTATTTAAGTCAATAAGCGCATGAGCGACGATGTCAATTTTACGTCAACAGCACACTATAAAACTTGTTGCCTAGCGCGCGACGTTGCCGCTTTGTTAAGACACGTAATTAATCCCGAAGGCGGGAATCGTTTTTTTATGATTTTACTACTTAAAATCCAAATCCCGGGACTAGGGAATATCCATATTATTCTTACCTATGGCAAGTACATAAAACAGGCTCTACCTATTCCGATCTCTAGTCATGATACGATAATAAAAATCAATTAATTCTGTACATGTATAATGATCTTCATGGCGTCGCCAGTCTTGGCTAGGTCCAGCGCTTCTTTAGTCTGGCGCAGCGGGAAGTGGTGCGTGATGAACTTCTTCAGCGCGATCGCACCGCTCGACACTGCCGCTATAGCAGGCGGATATCTGACGAACATTTTATGGCACATGTATATATTATAGCACATGTTATATTATGGCGCATGTATGTATTATAGCACATGTATGTATTATGGCACCTTTATATATTATTATGGCACATATATATTATAGAGTGCTAGTCGTTAACGTGCTGTCAAAAATGTTTTAAAGAAAATATATTTCAGAGCTGTTCCGTAGGGATTTTCTATCAGAAAAACGCCGAAACTTGACTGTTTTGGACTACCTCATTAGTCTAGTGGTCCTAAGCGCGACTGCTGAATTCACAGTTTGCAGCAGCTTGGAGTCTGGATTTGTGCCCGGTTATTGGCAGTAGGCTCTCTCCCTAATCCTTCGTGGACCACATGCGTGATGGTATGTTACTTTATGTAAGTTTTGTCTTTTCGCTTCTACCACTAATTATCACTGCTTGCGAAGTATAACTTACGTGTTAACAATTCTGTATGAGCCGCGCACGTCGACCTCGCGCAGCAGCGCCTGCGTCAGAGGCACCTCCACCTTATTGTCTCCTATGCCCACAACTAATACCACACCTGCCGTCTTTGTTACCTGAAATATTTATGAACATCTTTAACAAAACTGTATATCGTTACTGGAACCTATTCCAGGCGGAAGAATTGCCTATGCGCATACCACGCACTTATTTAGGTAAGTAATTTGAATTTAATACTGACCTTTACAATTGTATTTAAGTACACGGTCTCTGAGTACCCGTTACGACCTTGATAACGATGAATTAAGGTGTTCTGCGAGACACGAAGGTCTGTCAGGGCTTGAAGTGAAATCGATCTTTCTGATAGCTATAATCTCTGTGTTTCTGCGACTTGTATGAGCGATACAGTTCATACCATAAAAATATTAGCACGTCCACAGGTTAACTGGGAGGATGAACATGAAAGACGGCACTCAATTATTATTATCTAATGGTATTTATAGGACATCACGCATGTAGCCTTTTTTAATGCACTTCAAATTATCTACAAGTTCTACGTAATGACTGCCTCATTCGTCTTGTGGTCCTAAGCGCGACTGCTACGCTACGCCTGCTGTCCTGGGTCCGATTCCCAGGTCGAGCAGTGTCATTGAGTTTTCTATGAAATTCTCAGAAGCGGGTCGAAGTCTGAATCTGTGCAATAAGATATCCCTCTTTTACATGGGACCTTAACATGCTAGCAAGCTGTGCACATTAAGTACACCTCTGCCTAACCTCTCGAGGGGAAAACACGCGAGATGGTATGTTTGTAAGTGCAGTGATAGCCTAGTGATATGACCATTGGACTGCCAAGTCAAAGGTCTTGAGTTCGAATCCAAGGCACATGTGCGTATTAATAATTAATTATCAGGCGCTTAAACGGTGAAGGTAAACATCGTGAGGAAACCTACATGCATGAGAGATTTTCCTGACGCTACGCTACGCTAGCCTAATCCCTTTCGTACTGAGAGGAGATCCGTGCCCAGCAGTGGGACAATGTAATGGGTTGATGATAATGTTATGTTTGTACGTAATAATTACCATCAACGCGATCCTCTGTGCGGAGGAGTACCCGCAGGCGTCGATGGTGACGTCAGGCTGGGTGCCGAGCTGGGCCACGATGCCGTCCACCACCTCCTGGTCGCTGTACTCGCGCTTCACCAGCAGCGTGTAGTCCGCGCCCAGCTCGCGGGCCGTGTCCAGCCGAGACTGTACCACGTCTGTAAAATGAGACCAGTATGATGTACAGTCACCATCAAATATATCGGAGCGAACGGACTGTTCATAATCATCTGAGCAACTAGGGAAATTAAACGTTATCTCAATGGGATAAAATACATGTCAGAATGACAGCTGCCGTGTGTATTGTTCATTCTAAAACATACTTTGTGTCTTTGTGTTTGTGCGATATGGTTTAATTTCTCTAGTTGCTCAGATAATTATGAACAGTCTATTTGCTCCGATATATTTGATGGTGACTGTACCTACTACAATATCGAGAAACACGATAATAACTTTTCTTTTTTATGGGATGACTGCAATCGAGCAGGCGAGCTACGATGATAAGTAGTCATCGCCGCCCATGGACATCTGCAAAACCAAAGGTGTTGAAGATGCCTTGCCGAGCCTATTTAGTGAAAGGGAGGGGAAGGAAAAAAGGAAAAGGAAGGGGATTGAGGGAGAAATTGGACCTCCGGCCCTCTCGCTTACCGAACGAAGCGCAGTAGTGAAACGCTACTATTCGGACTAATTTGCTCCTAATAAGAAAGTTATTTAAAATTGACGTTATTGACAATGATGTGAATGATTGTAACATTTTTTTTGTTTTAAAAAAAGCTTACCTACTAGCAATGTGGGTCGCACATTTCTAGTATTCTTATTAACCCCTCGTGCTAAGCTAAATGCTTATGTTACGAGTGGGTTCATGTCGGTAGTGGGTGGGGTTCGAACCGGCAACCACATGATCACAAGTCCGACGCTCTAGCCATTAGGCTACCGCCGCTTCAAAAACTAGCTGTGATATACGGGTAACGTGAGCACATTTACCAGTGATAAGTATTTTGCTGGCACCCATAGCGCGGGCGGTCATAGCGCACAGCATGCCTATGGGCCCGGCGCCCAGGATGACGACGGTGTGTCCCAGGCGCACGCCGGCGCGGTTGCACGCGTGCATGGCGATCGCCAGCGGCTGCACTGCTGCTCCTTCCTCCATGCTCAAGTTATCTGGCATCCTTCAATGCAAAAACTTTATTGGCCTTATTTCAAAACGCTCAGCAACACTGACACTACTTTGTCCGTCTTTGTCACTTTGATATCGATAGTCAGACGAGACGGCACTAGAGATAGAAACCTAATGATAACAAGTATTACCATATCGATGCGACTAAGTATTTCCTAAGAAATAATGAATGAAAGGAACTTCTTTAAGATACTTTGCGAATGCAAGGCAGAGTTGAATATTGCATGGTTTGGATCGAATGGATGACACCATGCGTTGTCCATTTATTCGCCTACCGTACCTATAGAAGACAACCATCGTGATGTTTTTGACGATTAGGAATCCGAATTTTAGGAACTTTCCGAGTCTCAGGAGAATCATCATAGTTTGTGTTTCATATCGTGGGGGATCCACGTCGAGCAGCAGACTGTTATAGATAGGGGAGGAATTCCTGAAGGGAGCTCTTCTTGCTCCTGGGAATCAAAAACAAAAAGACTGATAAACTATTTACAGAGGCACAAATTCCACCAAGGGTGAATGCGGGTGGGAAAGGTGATCACTTACACATATACACTTGTTACGCGCTCCTGGCCCTAGCAGGTAGACCAGCACTCGTACTCGCTCGGTATTTCTAAAGTGAATAAGTCTATGTGATCACCTTGCCGACTCGCATCCATCTTGGGTGGAGTTCTTGTCTTTGTCCATCGTTAGTTTTCGTTCTGAATCCCGGAGCCCCAGGGCCTCCCCTTAGTAACCTCCTCCCCTATAACAATCTACTGCTCATAAGGTGAGTGGTTAAAACTTTTTACTTTGGAAAAAAACAGGGCTAACTTGTGACAGAAGTCGGCGATGTGTTTGTAGTAGCGTGTGAGGTTGCCGTGAGAGCCCATGGTGGAGCAGTAGCGTGGCGCCAGGCACAGGTTGTAGCGCCCCACCTTGCAGTACTCACACCCGCGGCAAGGTTGTGTGGGCTCGATCGACACGCGGTCACCTACCGCCAACGAGCGCACGTTGGCTCCAATCTGACAAAAGTCAAAATCATTTATTCATAGTTATTTTAATAGTGAAGGAAAAATACGACCGCGGGCAGAATTCGAACCTGTCTGATTAAGTACACCAGACGCTATGACCGCTTAGCCACCGGACTCCCACCGTGTGCGTTACCCAGGCCAGATGTTGTCGAAAATGGTCATTTGAATCTTATAGATAATTAGTTTTGCGGCTTCTGTAATTGTTGCGCACATTTTTAAATTTGTTGCGCTTATAGTTTTTTAATTATTTCACAAAAACATTTCCTGCTGGGGTAACGTTACCCCAGCAGGAAATGTTTTTGTGAAATAATTAAAAAACTATAAGCGCAACAAATTTAAAAATGTGCGCAACAATTACAGAAGCCGCAAAACTAATTATCTATAAGATTCAAATGACCATTTTCGACAACATCTGGCCTGGGTAACGCACACCTCCCACCCGCCTACTTAACCAGAAGACGCAGGTTCGAATCCTGCCCGCGGTCGTATTTTTCCTTCACTATTAAAATAATAACCTTTGCATGGAAAATGCCAAGATAGTCATACTTTTTGATCGTCTTTTTTTTTATTATAGGCAGCTTCCAAAGCGACCGCCCTTCACCGCCTCCTAGTGTTTGAGTTGGGAAAGAGAAGCGGCCCAACAAACTCCCCAGCAACACATTCAATTTACATAAATACTTATACTTACAAAATTTTAGATGGTACCTACTCCGTCTAAAATTTTAATTAATTTTTCATCGAAATCGTCATCGAAATTAATAATCGAGCATTACTGATGATAGCAAGTCTCTTCTTATAATATTTTTCATGTATCAACACAATTCCTAGTCCTACATTTGTCTCATGACCCCGTCGTGACGACGTCGACGTCTGCCCCCCCAGACGTTAAAAATCCAGCCAAATGAAAACCAAATGCAACCACTGTCCACTCACTTGCCTGACCGAATGTTCCTGCTTCGTTTTTATTAAAATTGCCGTAGAGTTAGAGCTTCATCTTTTAGCAGCTCCTAGTTGCATCAATAATAACTTAGGTACCTCTACAACGACGCCTGCACCCTCGTGGCCGATGACCAAAGGGTCCGTGATGACCTCAAAGCCGCAGGCGCCCGTAGTGTACAACTTCACATCGGATCCACAAATGCCCACGCATTCCATCTTCACTAGAACCTCTGAAATATTTAAGTAAGAGTTTACTCTGAGAGGAGACCCGTGCCCAGTATGGGATAGTAAATGGTTTGAAGATTCAGGTCGCATTCGAGTTGTTTGAATTCGAGAATATTTTTGGATTCGTGTAAAACTGAGATTGGTGCTATGAACATGGACTTGTATGCATGTGGGTGTGTACCTATGTTTGAATTCAAGATAATTTAAGTTTGAACTGCTGTCTAAATTTAAATTTAAAACAATATCTGTTGTGTTAGCTAGTAAAAAAATTAAGTAACAGAAATAACAAAAAACCAAACGAACCATTCAAAACAACACTATAAAGAGGAGTTCAAAGTTACGTGTTAACCATGTTACCATCTATCCAACATCCAGATTGTCATAATGATAACCCAGAACAATTTTACTAAGTACTAATCCTTTGCAGTCTGTGTTATTTGCTTTTTATAAAATGCAAGATACATTAACTTACCATCATCGTTTATTTCTGGTATCGGCCGCTTTTCCTGAAACAACGATATCGAGTGTAATTAAACTATGTTATGTACATACCTACTCGATGGGGTTAAAAGTTCATTCGAATCCAGATGATAAACAAATAAGTTACATAATAAAAGAAATAATAGGGCTATCATTACATGTGTGCTGTAGTGGAGATTTTTAAATGTACCCATACCTACTTTCACGCTAATATTCTGAAGGGTAAGGCAGGGGTGTATCCTGGTGGTGCAACGTATATTATCATCATCATTTGTGATAGATGCGAGTCTATTACCAGTTACCGGGCACTAATTAACAACCCCAGGCAGTAGCTGAGAATTCCCAACCCAAGAATTTAATCCAACCAGCAATGGATTAAACGAACAGACGGAAACTGAGGCATCTCATCAATTTTAAGTACTGTTATGCGATAGATTATTACTAGTACTTGTTGTACTATAATACTTATATTTAATAATAAAATCTTAAACTAACTCACAATTCTGACATCGTAAGGTCCATGAAGCACCGCTGCGTAATTATCAGCCATTTTGGTCCAGTTGTTGAGAAACAGTGATGAGACTACAATAAATTTAAATAATAATTATGTAACGACGATTAATTTGATTTACAATCCTATTTGACGTCTCTCATAATGTAAACATAGAAAAAGATAAGTTATCATGAGAATAATAATATAATGAAGTTTACTGTAAGTAGTTGTTGCCAAATACTTAAATTCGGTGTGATTTGTTTGCTTTTTTAGGACGGAAGACTCTGGAGACGTCGAGTCAGTCTCATATAATCTTGCTAGCTAACGTACTGTGTTAGTAGTCGAAGACTAACGAAATACTAGGTATAAACTTGTCTTATAAAGGTACAGACAGTTAATAATTAGAAAATGTTAAATTCTGAATACCTAAGGTATAAATTACTGGCATTCATTGTAGACACAATGCAAAATCTAATTTTTTGCCCTCATGAGGCAACTACGTGCGTCAGTGAATAACTTATTTTTAGGTAGATAATCAAACATTTATATATGCATAACTAATAGGTTCACCTATAACCACCTTGTGGTGTTCCCTATCATTAAGAATGCAGTATGTTGCAATACCTACGCTTCTACCTATTTTTGCGTTTATACGTAATCATCTGTAGAAGAAAAGATACAAGATATATTAGAATATATCTTTTGTCTATTTTTTTTTAAGTAAATAAAAAAAAAAAACGTTTTTCATTTTATCCAATACTAGCTTTCCGCCCGCAGCTTCGCCCGCGTGGACAACACGATTTTAACTGTTTAGTTTTTTTTTCAGTTCAGGCAGGATATTGAAAATTATTTAACATTATCTTTCCGTCCGATACTTTTACCACAAAATTTATTATCTTACCGAAATATAAAAATAGAAAGATAGAAAGCAATTTCTTTCTTTTAAAAATCAAATATAAAAGGCAATGTCCCGACTGATATATCATCGCCCAGCCGAAGCCAAAAATGATAGAAGTTTGTAATTTTAAGGGGTAATTGATTTTATACTCTAGGCGTCATTATTTAGAAAGGATTTTTGGAAATTCAAAAAAAAATAAAAAAATGAAGGGATGAAATGGGGGTTTAAAGTTTCAGTCCAAGTCCAAGTCGCGAAGGTCGAAAGTTGAAGGTCGAAGGTCGAAAGTCCAAGTCCAGTCGAGAGTCGAGAGTCGAGTCGTGAGTCTAGTCGAGAGTGGAGTCGAGAGTTGAGTCGAGAGTCGAATCGAGAGTCGTGTCGAAAGTCAAGTCGAAAGTCGGAAGTCGTAATTCGTCAGTCGGAAATCAAGTCAAAAGTCGAGTGTCGAGTCGAGTCAACAGTCGAGTTGAGAGTCGAAAGTGGGTAGACGGAATTGGGAAGTGTGAAGTCGGAATTGGGAAGTCAGAAGTGGGAACGAAGTGGGAAGTGGAAAGTCGAAATTGGAAGTCGGAAGTCGGAATTGGAAAATGGGAAGTCAAAATTGGAAAATGGGAAGTCGAAATTGGGAAGACAAAAGTGGGAAGTCGGATGTGGGAAGTCGGAAGTGGGAAGTCAGATTTGGGAAGTCAGAAGTGGGAAGTCAGTAGTTGGAAGTGGAAAGTGGGAAGTCGGAAGAGGGTTGTTGGAATTGGGAAGCCGGAAGTGGGAAGTCAGAATTGGAAAATGGGAAGTCGAAATTGGGAAGACAAAAGTGGGAAGTGGGAAGTCGGAATTGGGAAGTGGGAAGTTGGAATTGGGAAGTCATAATTGTAGTGTCAGAAGTGGGAAGTCGGAACTGGGGAGTTGAAAGTTGAAAGTGGGAAGTCGGAAATGGGATATCGGAATTAAAGTCAAAATTGGGAAGTGGGAAGTCGGAAGTGGGAAGTGGGAAGTCGGAAGTGGGAAGTGGGAAGTCGGAAGTGGGAAGTCGGACTAGGGAAGTGGGAAGTCGGAATTGGGAAGTCGGAAGTCAGAAGTGGGAAGTCAGAATTGGGAAGTCAGAAGTGAGAAGTCAGTAGTTGGAAGTTGGAAGTTGGAATTGGGAAGTGATAAGTCAGTAGTTGGAAGTTGGAATTGGGAATTGGGGTCGGAGGTGGGAAGTCAGAAGATGGAAGTCGGAATTGGGAAGTGGGAAGTCAGAAGTGAGAAGTCGGAATTTGGAAGTCAGAAGTGGGAGGTAAGTCGGAATTGGGAAGTGGGAAGTCAGTAGTTGGAAGTTGGAATTGGGAAGTGGGAAGTCAGAATTGGGAAGTCGGAAGTTAGAAGTGAGAAGTTGGAAGTCGGAAGTGGGAAGTCGGAGTTGGGAAGTCAGGAGTGGAAAGTTGGAAGTCGGAAGTCGGAAGTTGGACGTGGTTGGACGTGGACGTGAATTTACCAGCAAATTATGTTAAAACAATATACAGGGTGTTTGGTGCATCGTTTGCCAAATGGAAATGGCCGATAGAAGAGGTCATTAGCTATGTCTTCAGGCCCAATAACTCATTCCTAGTCACACCAGTTTTTTTATAACAACTTTTGAAAATTTATTTGGAAAAATTCCAGAACTCAGCATTAAACCTTTAAATTGAAAAAATCTAATTAGTATTACGTTTAAATTTCAGTTTAATTTTGATGTCTACTCTTGTATGGTTCTATGATATTCAAAATTACTTGCTAATAACACCTAGTTCCTTTTTAAAAGCATCACAAAGTTTTTTGAAAAAGATAAATTTTATTAAAGCTCAACTTCAAATTGTTGTAAAAAAATAACTAAAAGCGATCGGGATCTTCGAATTATTTTAAAAAGTTGTCTAGTCTGTCCCCTTTCTAACGGTATACCATAAGCCAAAAAAAAACTGTTATTAACTTTACTAATTTGCTAAATGTGTAATCGAGGCACATCAGACTGATTTTCGATATTACGGTAAGTAGCACTAGTTTTCGCATTTAAACATGCTTTAAGTAGGTAGATAGTGTTATCTGAATCTTACGCAGTCTCCTATCTCTTTCTTACATATGGTACAGTCGCCAGCACATCATGTTATACATTTTCTTCAAATGATTAAAATGTTAACGATTAAGCTCAAAATCACTGAGAAAATTTGACATATTGTGATAGCTTGATATGCTGGCCACCGTACAAACTTTCCACGAACAAGACAAAAATAAGAAAGTAGTAGTAAGTAGTAGCATGACCGTGGAAGTACTACCCGCCCACAGAATATCGACGTCAAGTAGCTGTATGCATACTGTTGCGTTTTGTCGTGTGAGTGTGAAGCGCTGGAGGCCCAATTGCTCCCTCAGTATCTCTCTGTTCTCCTTCTCCTTTTGTCTTTGAAAGGGGGGGAGGAGAAAAGGATTCTCCTCCCCCCACCCCTTACCTTTAATAGGCTCGGCAACGCATCTGCGACTCCTTCGGTTGTGCAGATGTTCATGGGCAGTGAACATAACTTACCATCAGGCAGCTTGCATGCTCGTTTGCCGAGTTATGCCATAAAAAAAGTAAGAACCTAATTACAAATATTGTTCCAATTGTCTGACTCTGCGCGACATCTTGTTTTGACTATCGGTGCAAACGTATTTCTGCTTTGATAGTGACAAAAGCCCTAGCTTCAAATTCCGATGCGTAAACAAGTTCTTTCTCCGAAGATGTCGCGCATGCATATAGATTCGGACAATTTTAATAAAATTGGTAATTAGGTATTAATTGGACGTAGTTATACAAAAATGTTCCAATCCACAACTAGTTGAAACCAATATATACATTTTTGTGTTTTGACTCCGCATTTTTTTGTTTGAACTAGGATAATTCAATACTGTAGGTTTTATTCAAAATACCCAAAACTGTCACTTGAGGACTGAAACAGATTCATAAAACAAGTAGTAGATGTAAAAATACGCAGATCTGTATATTTAACTCATTTTAGCATGACATGTGGATTGGAACATTTTTGTATAACTACGTCCAATTAATAAAAAAAAAAATGTTCCAGGATAGTTAGTTCCCTATGTAAGAAAGTGATAAGAAACTACGTAAGAGTCAGATAACACTAACTACCTACTTAAAGCATGTTAAATGCGAAAACTAGAGCTACTTACCGTAATATCGAAAATCCGCACGATGTGCCTCGCTTACACATTTAGCAAATTAGTGAAGTTAACAAAAGTTTTGTTTTAGCTTATCGTATACCGTTGGAAAGGGGGTAGACTAGAGAACATTTTAAAATAATTCGAAGATCCCAATCGCTTTTAGTTATTTTTTTACAACAATTTGAAGTTGAGCTTTAATAAAATTTATCTTTTTCAAAACTTTGTGATGCTTTTAAAAAGGAACTAGGTGTTATTACCAAGTAATTTTGAATATCATAGAACCATACAAGAGTAGACATCAAAATTAAACTGAAATTTAAACGTAATACTAATTAGATTTTTTAAATTTATAGGTTTAATGCTGAGTTCTAGAATTTTTCCAAATAATTTTTCAACAGTTGTTATAAAAAAACTGGTGTGACAAGGAATGAGTTTTTGGGCCTGAAGACATAGCTGATGACCTCTTCTATCGGCTATTTTCATTTGGCAAACGATGCACCAAACACCCTGTATTTTAAAAGAGTGTCCATGGAGTTTCTTGCCGGATTCTTCTCCATAGGATCAACTTTTTGGAACCGTGCAACTAGAGTAAATAACGTTTCATAAACGCTTGTGAAAGCTTATTTGAAATAAAAACATTTGATTTGATTTGATTTGAACTCAAAAATTTTTTTTTCATCAGACCCATACGTGTGAGGTATCTATGGATAGGTCTTCAAAAATGATATTGAGGTTTCTAATATCATTTTTTTCTAAACTGAATAGTTTGCGCGAGGGACACTTCCAAAGTGGTAAATGTGTCTTATTTTAGAAGTTACAGGGGGGGCCTGTAACTTCTAAAATAAGAGAATGATATCATTAAAAAAATATATGATTTACATCACAATGTAAACTTTCAACGAAAATTGGTTTGAAAGAGATCTAGTTAGTAGTTTTTTTTAATACGTCATAAATCGTAATGGTACGCTCCGTGCGCGAGTCCGACTCGCACTTGGCCGGTTTTTTCCTTTTTTTCGCAAATTATTCAACAAAGGATGGTTACCATACTCGAATATTCCGACTAAAAATTGGCACTCACATTCGCTAATTCTATAGTCACAACTATTGGTTTCTGGACATTGGCTATTCGATCTGGGGCGAATATGTCGATAAGAAGTTTGATACTGTGATATCAGAATATTTCGAACGTGAAGAGTGCTTCCGCAAGCTGAGAGCAAAATTCGAAATTGCGTTAGGGCCCCGAGGCACAAGAATAATGAATACTTATTGCAATGTCTTTAAGTTGTATATTGAGTTGTGTTAAATGTAAGCACTTGCAAGAACAGTGTTTTAATAATATCAACGTAAACACTTACCCCATTGCTTATTCATTCGTACACAAGAAGCACTAAAAAACTTGATTAGATTTAAATAACTACTGTTAAAATCTGTAAAGTCCAGATAAGAACTGCACCAGCAAAGCGCGTAGCGTCTCGGGATACAAGAACAATATAATTAACATAGTATTCTGTAATTTGGCACAGTATGGGTTAAATTATTAAGTGTTAATTGTACGGTCCGTTCCAAAGTCCGTTCCGTCTCTGTGAAATATTTTATCTGCCGGTAGCGTGACAAGCTTCGGCTACTTATTTTCCGTCTACCCTCACAAACCACATGTTCAGCGTGGGTACTAACGCCATCTATAGGTGACAGTCACATTAAACCCATAATATTAAACTCTTATTGCCTACCTACACGAAAGAATTGCCCACTTGTTGGGTTCTGTTGTCTAGTCGACTTAGGTAAAATAATGAAAAACGGCTTTCGGAAAACAAATCTTTATTTAAATATAAAAATATTTTCATA
The DNA here is from genome assembly GCA_958496365.1 of Subacronicta megacephala. Taxonomy (NCBI): domain Eukaryota; kingdom Metazoa; phylum Arthropoda; class Insecta; order Lepidoptera; family Noctuidae; genus Subacronicta; species Subacronicta megacephala. The sequence continues at coordinate 12,298,220 of OY292531.1, read as the reverse complement.
TCCCGTTTTGTACTTGTTCTTTTAGATACTTTCTTTTGTAATTGGTTGAACCTTATCTGTGATATTTCATACAATTCCTTAGAGATGTGGTTCCCACACCCATAATTTATTTACAATTTCCTTATCAACCCTAAACAACAAATAAAGTAATTTAAATACATTTTTTATGTTATAAATATACATCCAATAATTCGGTTATTGTTTAACAGTTTATGTACCTATTAACATATAGTTGGAATAGTGGCTGTTTTGCCATCCCTGTACTAAGTAAACGCGATAAACACAGAGGAGAAAAAAATAAGAGCGCTGTCGTTTCCCTTCTTATTTCTCTAAAAATAAAAACTCTTTCAAAATTATATATTTTCTCTTTTTTTCCCATTACTAAGAATATAAAATTTCTGGGCTCTGCAAACTGAGGCCTAGTCTAAGTTGAAATTAAAGTGACGTATTTATTTTCTACTCTGTGATCATTAGCGTTAAGTGTTCTTTAGTCTATGTCCATTTAAGCTTACTCTAACTTGGCAGACTCAGCTAAAAATCTTTAGTTAGTAATTTGCTCTAGAATGAAATCATCCTAAGGTGCGATATCCTCTAAGCAGTTGACAACTGTCTGACGTAATTTCACTGCAAACTAGCTGCTAACTGCATGAGTTTATCAACTAAAAAGATTCGCAGGTTGTAGATTACAGGTAAAAGAGAGTAGTAGAGTAAAGGTACATTCGCCAGCACATTAGGTTATACAAAAAGTCAAATTACTCCAAATGATTTGGAACCTAAAGATGATGATAATTAAGTTCAAAATCAACTGAGAAAATGTTACCACAAAATGTTACCGTACTCTGCGACCGTTGATGGCCTTATCCAAATCGCTTCGATGGCTCTCTGATATGGACATAGGCAAAAATCTTTTGTTCTAGAACTTCTTAGGGTTGTTGGTGTCTCTAGGCTGCACGTGGATCATGACCTTGATGCCGGTGCCCTGGCGCGCCACCTCGTAGGCCTGGACCGTGTCCTCCAGGCTGAAGTGGTGCGTCACCAGCGGCTTCACGTCGATCTTGCCGCTCGCTACCATTGATAGCGCAATCGGGTATCTGTAAAAATAGCAAAGTCAATTATAACTTGTTGGAAATGGGGTTTAAGTGACCTGATTTCTTTTCGGTGCTTAGTATTTTAACTGCTGATGTGTTCCCGAGGGACGATTTTAACACCACGCCTGATACCATTGAAGTATCCTCATTCGAAAATTGTTAGTCTTAAGTTTTTCTGTATCTACGTTACTGTTTCCCTACGTAATTCAGTCGTAAGGATAATTATGTTTAGCATCCTCAATCTCATGCGTTACTTTTAAGGAAGTTAACTTGCTGGAGTCTGTGTTACCACCTGAGAGTCTTCAAGCTCAAAAGTGTTATTTTGGAGACCTAATCTAACCTAATGTTTGAAGTTACGTAAAGTCCTTTTGAACGCCACGCCATAACGTCATCTTCGTGCCCTGTACGCCAAGCTCGAAAATCGATATAGGATACCTACGTAAAAAATAAGGTAAAAGTAATGATTTCATGTTTTTTTTTGAGTATTGACGAGTATAGACGTCATTGGCGCACAGGGCACGCTTGCGCATGTCGAGTATAGCCGTCGTTGGCGTTAAGACACTTGTTCGCTAGTCGAAGTAATTGTCATTGTGATAGTGACATCTAATCACTGTCCTAACTTTGTGTTTTCCCTGATGTAATCCTGATCTGTAAAAAGACGGCTAGTCTTAATTAGTAAGGATACATACTCGTTGACGTATCGGAAGATCCCGCGGATGTCGACCTCCCGTGAGAGCGCGCCGGCCAGCGGCACAGTCTGCTCGGGCGCGCCCATACCCACCAGCACCGCCACGCCGCCGGACTTCGTCGCCTGATACACAAACATACACATAACACATAGCTCATAGCATAACTAAAATAGCAAAAGCGTGAGGATACCGGTTTATTGGTAATAAAAATTGAATTCGTGAGAGCAATAAGTAGTACCTAGTCATAAATAATAATTTGTAAAAAATACTCGTTCGAATTTAGTAACAGATCTACTAGCCGGGATAAGGATCCAGGGGACTGGATCCGTTGCTAAGGGGCTCAAGCCCCGAAGCAAAGCCCCAAAAGTATTTGGATCTAGCCCTGACGAATCCTTAATTAAACTTAATGCGCCCCAGACCGGGATGGTTTGCGCATTTTAGGGGAGGCCTACGTTCAGCAGTGGACGGTACAGGCTGATAGATATGATGATGATGACTAATTCCGTAGTATAACCCCCTCCCAAACCGAAATCCTGGATCCACTACTATTCGAATTAGTCAAATAATGTTCAGAAATAAGATTAAGAATCTTCCATCCAACTTCGCGTCTTGGAACTCACCAATAGTGCCATTCTGACAGTAGCCTGAGCTCCACTGGCGTCAAAAGACTTGTCGGGTGCTCCGTCAAGCAGTTCATGGATCTTCTTCGCCACTTCCTCCTCCTTGGACTCCCGAGTAACGAGGAGAGTGAAGTCAGCTCCCAACTTCTTTGCGAAATCTAGTCGAGACTGAAGAACGTCTGTGAAGATTGAAGAGGAAAGTTCAATATAGCTACATTATCATTTTATGTGACACAATAGCGTTAAGGTAATAAGACTCTTAGTGATGGTGTTTTTATAATAAAGAAACTGCTTTTCTACGCTCTATTAAAGATATGTAACTAGATATTCTTATTTCTCCTGTTCTTTCCGTGTAACTGTCTGTTTACACTTTAGGTATTATTCAAATAATATTGTCGAACTTATTATTTTCAACGATTGTAAGGAAAGCGTTTTGAAACTTTATAACGTTGGTATTTGGAATAAATGAAACTGACTTCTGGACGGCCACAAAGTTCTTGGCATATGGGCCCCAGGTCTGCTTATTTTTTTGTGGCTATAAATCGCCATTCTATGGCTTCAGAATTGAAAGAAAGAAAACTTTTTATTTTGGACTCGCACATAAATTACAAGATAAAATGGACAGATACAATTAAAAACAATAATGGCAACTCTGCGCGAGGCCAAAAAGGGTCCGTTCGTCCGTCAATCTCAGCAAAATACTGTGACATTAAAATACCCCAGCGCTGATTTTAGACCAATTTTCCTACAAAAGTAGTTAGTCCTACGTCATTTAGTGCCGCTGGGTTCTAATATAATTTAATGGTAGACTTTGGCCTTGGTGTAACTGACCTGTGATGAGCACCTTGCTGGCGCCCATGGCCTTGGCGGTGAGCAGCGTGAGCAGGCCGATGGGTCCGGCCCCCAGCACCAGCACCACGTCCCCGCCCGTGAGCCCGGCCCGCCGGCACGCGTGGATGCCCACCGACAGCGGCTCCAGCAGCGCGCCCTCCTCCATCGATACGTGGTCTGGTAATCTGAGGATGAACAGCCTCGTGTAATAGATTTATTCGTAGTTTAATAGCTTCAATTACTATTACATGGTTGAGTAAGAGATTGCTTTTAGCGGTAAGACCGTCCATTGTCCTATTCGACATGCACTTGGCATTATTTTAGGTGTATACTTAATAAAGAATATTCCATCTACCTACACTTTTCACCAAATGCGAAGAGATAAGGTGTATTTCTCCCTAACGAAATCTGATTAGAGCAACATTAAAGTTTGGTGATATCTGTACATTTCTATCCCATTACAGCAAATCTAATATCTTGAAGGACAGGGTGGTTCCCTCAACCGGAGGAAGGGTTCTCCAAGCAGGTGGGTATGCATAGCCGGATGGTTGATGTCAGGCATATAATGTATCGTGATTTGCTTTGTAACTCCTCAGAGGCGCTACAATCCACTTTTGGCGTTCCAAAACCACAATAAGTATGATTTGCGGTTCCACGCTGCAAATCGTGCTACAAGTTAAACTACACCCCTGACCCCAGTATAAGCTGAACCAGTCGATGTCAAGAAATATTTAAAGAAATAGGACGATTTGCACTCATATTCCGATGCATCAAATGAAGATAAAATATATATTATTTCTGTAAAGACACTTTTACAAGTCGATTTAGCATTTTTTTTAAGATGGCGCCGGTGTTTCTTGTTTGACGACCTCTGAGAAGAAATGCCGAAATAAACTCAGACAATCATGGTCTCTTTTTTTAAAGTCCAGACAGTAGTAAATATAATCAGGTATGCGAATTTTGTTATGTAGGGAAATAGAGAGAGCCATAGCAGCTTTGAGTTGCCCTAACTGACGGCACGCACACATCAGTCATCGTGTAGCTAAACCAATGACGTTGGATAATGAGTTAGATAATGTCCGTACTTGTAGCAGAAGTCTGCGGCGTGTTTGTAGTATCTGGCGAGGTTGCCGTGCACGGGGGGCGTGGCACAGAACATCATGTCGGGGCACAGGTGGTACCGCCCCGTCTTACAGAACTCGCAGTAGCGGCAGGGGACGCCCGGCTCAATCGCCACGCGGTCGCCCACCTTCAGGCTCTTTACTTTAGCACCAATCTGTGGATGAATTAAATAGGAAATTATTACATAACATCCCATCACGCCTGTATTCCCCGAAGGGTTAGGCAGAGGTGTACTTAATGTACACCCACAATTCGCCGGTATGTTTAGGTCCCATGTAATAGGGGGCGAGCCTATTGCCATTTACCGGGCACAAATCCAGACTCCGAGCTGTTACTGAGAATTTCATAGAAAAACCCAATAACACTTTGCTCGACCTGGGGATCGAACCCAAGACCTCTAACGTAGCAGCCGTAATTGGGACAACTAGACAAACGAGGCAGTCAGACTAACGACTGCAGGAAATTATTAGTGAAGGAAATATTCCAGCCTGTGTCTTCTGGTTAGATACATCAGACGCTATGGAAAATGCATAAAAAAGATAACAAAGAAAATGTCAAAACCCGCTTCGTCACCCGCGGCTTCGGCGTATCATAATGCATGCACCAGATTTTAAGTAAGAACTCCAGCAATACAACTGTGATAAAACAGTACTATACAATACAGTCTAGCGTCTCTTTTTTCCGGATATTTTTTATATATCTATGTGGACAACCCTCTGTCAGTCACCTGCGGAACTAAATTCGCCATACAAAATATTGCCTTCTAAACTTAATACTTCTGGTACTTACACTGGAAGTTGATAGTATTCAATAAAATGCCCTTGGTATATTTCGGCCAATTATTATGAATTGTTCTACTAATTTATTCTTGACACTCCATTTAGTTTCACAATTGTGCCTCGTAGGGTTGTCGTAAATTGAAGCGCTAGTAGGTACAAACATTATTTCAACCAGAAAAATTAAGCATACATTTTATTAATTTAAAATAATGACCGTCCGTTAGTTTCTAGTTTTTAGTTTACCCGCGGTGTGACAAAAGATAGGCTAAGTCCTTTTATAAGATACAATCTGTCTCTATATTAAAATTCATCAAAATTGGATCAGCTGTTAATGCGTGAAAACGTTACAAGCAAACAAACAGACACGGAAATATGCATTTGTGATCTCGAAAATCATTCATTATATTCATAGAAAAGGCGGGAAAATCTTTAGAAACTAAGGGTTATTGTATACAGACGGCTTCATTTTTTATCCCGAAAATAAATAAACCTGAAGTTTAAACTAACAATTATTACGATCTTCGATCGACAATAATTACGACATACAAGTCCTCATACTTAAGTACCTCACTCTAGATGTTTACGTATGGAATATTTAATTCTGATGGTAGCAAGCATTTACATGTTATTTCCTTATCTCATTACATTTATCTACAGTCATATATGTTTGTTATCACATCATAACATTAAGCTATTATCATTATCGTTGTAAGTATAAACAACTAAGAATTAACTTATACAATGTACATACAAGTACAAGAATCTACCATGGCATGTTGCTTTACAAAATAATAAAGCCAACATTGAAACATCATAATCATCATTGCAATTTTTTTTTAATAAAACTTAAAATATCAGAAATTCGAATGATGTAAGCTAAAAACGGGATACTTAGTAGTTACTTAAATGGATGGAAGGAAGGGCATAATACATCATGCCATATACGTTCCCCGGAGAATTGACAGAGGTCCTACTTAATCGTTTTTGCTTGGACAACATTTTTTTTTATTTAATTAAAACTATTGCCCAAAAATAGTTACCGTAGCAGATGGTAGTGTAAATTATAAATTACAAAATCTTCGTTAAAAAATAAAGTACAATTCGTTTTAGTACTAAGTTGTGAATGACCTAGTTGTCTGTGAAAACCCCCAAAAAATCTCACCATAGAAAACTCTATCACTTGTCATGAACTAAGCTGTTTTACTACAAGAAATCATGAGTAGTTGCTATCAGTAGTCAGATGAGTTAATACGCATGAGGTCAGAACCGCAAATTCTTTTTCAACAAGAACAACTGATAATGTATCTAGTTACTGACAATGAAATTCAATTTAAGATTAGGTATAATAACGAGGTCGGTGTCCTAACATTAGGGTAAGCTATCGCGATTATAATATTATGTAGCTATTTTTTTAGTGTGGAAAATCCTTATAGATCGTCAGAAAAGTCAGCTACGGCGAGGCGTCAGGGTTTATCGGACTCGTGCCGACTAAAACCCAGCCCATTGGCCATGAGATTTCTAAACCGTCATCGGGGTATCACAAGCTGTAGGTATTCTACTGTAGAAGACAAATAAAGGTCACATGTTTTGATGATAAACTGACGGTCGATATAATAGTGACGTTGGCTACAAGACTAGATATCTATGTGCTTACTCAACTAAACAACTAATAATATTTCTAGTACTAATATGTACGCACGGCTAACGTCGAACATATCCAGTTTATTACCTCTTATTGTATTGAAAACCTATACAATGCGATATCAGCTTAAACTGGTGACTTATAGGTTGGCCTGTAGCTGTGTGTATTTATTATTATATATCGACTGTTTCGCGGTTTTCCTTAGGGAGGAAAGCTAAACAGGATTTCTATGGCTTCAAGACTAACTATCCAACTACTTCTATAGTGTAATGATTTAATTACACTATGGTACTTCTTTTACTTTCTACAATCTACTACCTACCTACTTTTTAAAATTTTCCCCAGTTGCAGAAACAACTGCATTGCGGCTACATTTGTTAGAATCGATAACTGTGTCGCACGGTTCTGACAGAGGAATGGAAGCCAAATGCGATTTCGAGCAGAGCTACTACCTCAAGAGATGGTAAGCGTCATCATTATTACAAAATAAGGTTACCAAGCTTCTCGGGTATAATTCCTTATTAAAATATAAGTTCTGGCTACCCATCTTCTTTCAAAAAAAAAAAACAATACAACAAATCAGCATGGCTGAGAAAGTTTCTCCATCTCCTCCAGGTTTATACCAGCGTGGTGGACTAGCCTGACCCCTCTTACCCTCATTATAAAAGGACGCTAGTTATCGCACAGCTGTTTGACAATTCCATCCATCTCTCTATTCACCCGTGCACTGTCATTCATTTATTTATCGCAAATGTTACATAACATATTATGGCCGACAGCACTTATGTACACTAGGCACCTATGTATGTAAATATGGCGGACAAATTTATCGTATGACGTCCTATTTGAACAATGCGACCATTTAAAAACATACGGAGTGAGAACAAGCTCCGAATCCGTAAAAAATGCGAGAGAAATTAAGATAATGTTTGGTTTTGTGTGTGTTTCAAAGTATACGTAAATTAATTATAAAATAATTAAATCGTAAATTAATTATAAAATAATTAATTCGTAAATTAATTATAAAATAATTAATTTACGTATACTTTGAAAGAAGTACGTACGTAAGAACTATAAGTATAAAGTATAAGTATACTTTGAAAGAAGTATTTACGTATACTTTGAAGTATACGTAAATTAATTATAAAATAATTAATTTACGTAAATTAATTATAAAATAATTAATTTACGTATACTTTGAAACACACATATTTTTTCTATTAACGAAAAAAAAGACGCATTTAAAACAATTGTACAAATCGATGACGTCGAGCTTACCCCGCGTTTCCACTGATGACAAAACATGTTGCAAACAGCTATCTATCCCACTCACTCTTTGAGAGTTAGATAGAGAAAGATAGATAATTGCAAATTGAAACGCGGGGTAAGCTCGACGTCATCGATTTGTACAATTGTTTTAAATGCGTCTTTTTTTTCGTTAATAGAAAAATTTCGCATCGTTGTCAGGCAGTTTTTATCCACTAATTAACATTGAATGTTTACCAAACACCTCATTAATAAAACAGCAATAAACCGCTGCGCACACGCCCGCATATATTAGAGCCATATTTTTTTGGCAAGACAGTGACTTTTATCGAAGTTCACGGTCATTACTGTCAACAACATAATGGTATAAATAGCCGCTATCATACGACATGTGTCTTTGTGGGTGTGTCCGTGGAAGTACATGTTGACGACAACACACCTCCAATATGTATTTTCATATACATAAAACAGGACTTTTTAAACACCGAAGAACCGGATCTTGGTAGCGAGTGGTCAACCTTGCTGAGTGTGTTTACGGGCAAATATGTGGTAATATTTGCTATGCATAAGCATAATCGGCCTAAGTATAATGTTCCCACTGCTGGGACACAGGCCTCCTCTCCGTGAGAGGGAGTGCCGTAATCCACCACGCGGGCCCAGTGCGGGTTGGTAGATGTCACATATCTTCGAATTTTTGGTTCTAAGACATGCCGGTTTCCTCACGATGTTTTTCTTCACCGTTTTTTGGGACCAGTGGTGACGAAATAATTAACACAAAGTAAAGAACCTGTCGGAGTTCGAACCTACGATCTGCAACTCGTAAGTCGCGGCCGTTACCACTGGGCCACCACCGCTACAATAGCAATATTTGCTATGGATAGGAGGAAAGTAGCAGTAATCGCATCAGACCGACATATCAGTATCAGGCTATATTGCAAGGATCAATAATTAATCGTGCTGTTTTATCAAAATACAGCATCGATCTGGTAACAATAATTTTTGGGTAGGTGCTAACTCCGCCTTATCTCTGACAGGTCAACAGCATTTGTTATTTTTGAGCGTTGTCACTACAAAGGTCAACGATCGCCCTTCTATATAACTTTGTAAACGATGGCTTCCACCAGAGCCCATAGCAACTGTAATATGAAGATAAGAATAACAGTGGGTCAACCCTTTTTTTTTATTTTGTAGCAATATAATATTATTATTTATGGACCCAACGATTGATCCCAAGTGGGATGAAAAGGCCATTTTTAATCAATCGCTTACCCTTGACCATGGTTTCACTCGTGAATTTAGATTCGACAGAGCCTCAGGATACAATCTATCTACACGAAGTATTATTCTATTATATCTTCTTGCCTGTAGGCGTTAAAAGGTCAACCAGACAGAGATAATTAGAGTTACTTTCGTATTTGTGATATTAGTGTCGATATGGATAATTTATCGAAAGAGACCTATGGGGCTAAACTGGTCATTTGAGAAATACATCTGATATTTAGAATCATACCTATTATAATTAATAAAAAGCGGCTTTATAGCTCTAGTATCTAACTGATGATTTAAGGAGAATTGCTTAATGTATTACTAAGGTTTGAATGCTTCCTATTATGAGGATTTTGGACTATCTTACCTTGGCGACGACTCCAGAGGCTTCGTGTCCCATGATCATGGGTTCTTTGAGCACGAAGCTACCGCAGCTACCGGTCTGCCAGTAGTGAACGTCTGAGCCGCAGATGCCCACGCAATCCATGCGCAAGAGCACCTCTGCACGAAAATAAACAACATTTAACCTCAAAAATGGAACAGAATTTAACGGAAACTTATTCGGGAAATGGTTGCTGAAATACGGCCTGTAACATTACTGGACTACAAACCTACTTTGAACTCTGACCATCGTCGTATTCATAAAATTATAAAATGTTCTACACTTAGCTATAATGTTTTTGTCTGCTTTTCCTTATCACAAAATATTACGTTTTAAAACAAGACCAAACAAATCACAGTTATAGAGGCTTATTAGATGTTTTATACATTTACGAGTATGAATAAGACGGTGTACATGTAAGACATGTTAAGGTGTAAGACATTTTACACATTACTTACGGTGGCTAGCACATCAAGTGACCAGAAAATGTCAAATTTTCTCTGCTGATTTTGAACTTTATAATCAAAAATTTAAGGTTTATAATCATTTGGAGAAATTTGACAGTTTTGTATAACTTGATGTCCTGGCGACTGTACCCTAACTACTAAATTGTATTTATACGACGAATATTAACGACCTCTTGACATAATTGGCATTAACTTGCCGCCACATTGTATGTGGGTATTGTGGATAAAGTCTGTTACTTAACAAGGTATTATCTGCATTAATCAATGGCAGATAAGGACGATAAGTTCGGTAATAATTAAGGTTTATAGTTTCATAAATCGATTACACTTCAGCGTTTCCACTAACGACAAAACATGTTGCAAACATCTATATAACTCAAAGAGTGAGTGGGATAGGTAGCTGTTTAAACATGTTTTGTCGTCAGTGGAAACGCGGGGTTACAAGTATATTCACAAACTTACCATCATCGTTTATGACTGGTATCGGCGTTTGTACCTGTGAATGGGGATATAGAATAAGTATATTAGTGCAGTTGTGCAAAGGAAGGTACAAAATAACAAGGAACAATAATTCACATAAAATTAATAAAATCATTTAATAAATTCATGGTAAGCGGTAGTGCGTCGATGTCCCTACCACTCTGTATATACACTGTGACATTATATTTTATATATTTATTTATATTTTGACACAAACAGTCAAAAAGAAAATAATTACAGTCGTCTGACAGCCAAAAGCTTGTTTTTATACTGATTATTTTGATCAATTTATACTAGGTGACCAACCCTAAAGAAACAGCTGTTCTCTACATTTAATTTTGTTGAAGAACACTTTCTATGAAAATGCTGACTATTTTTCACGATTTCATGTTTGTTTCTAGTGTGAAAATTGTTTATAATTATGAATATGACGAGGCCCTTCCACGCGTAATCCTACTATTAAAATTTTACGGTGTATATTTATATAAAAGAATTCATATTATGTAAAAACTTTTGAACTTCTTTTCTATGGGGTGAGGACCATAATTTGCTACAATTAGATATAGATACGTTATTTGTATATGTAATCTGTCTTCCCTTTTATCATTAAATAATAATAATTATATGCGATTAAATAAACATAACAGCTCTTATCAACTCAATAATTAAAAATTACGCTGGGTCAAATACGTCACTGTATTACTATACAGACCTACAGCGTATTTTATTTAGCGACAAAATGTTACTTAGGCGCAGTTATAAAGTAATCGGCTTCCACGGTACAAGTTGCGGGTTCGATTCCACAAACCGAACAAAATTCCAAATTTAATTTGGCCGGCTACTTGAACGAAATCCATGTGCATAATTGTGATAATGATAAATGATATACCATTCATATACACAATATTAGGTAGGTGATTAGGATTACTGATATAGATAACGGGAAAATCAACTCCGAGTCATATCTGCCTAATGCAATATTCTGTGACTTAATTGACTTTATTATCCCCTTAGTTCCTTAGAAACTGGAAAAATAAACTCGGTATAATAATTAGATTAAGTAGGTATATGCTTACTTAATATTTTCATAAATACTTTTAAACAGCGCGTACTTTTAGACTTCGCAAGCGACGACTCAGTTATTTAAATATTTTATCGATTAAGATTTAAAATTCGAACACAACGCTTCGTCAATACTTTTTTAAAAATTCTATTTTGATTAAGACTACAATATTATGTTTTTCTGGACTTACCAGTTGCAAATCCTTGGTTTTTGTGAGAAGTGCGGTTAAATTGTCTGTGGCCATATTGGACGTGCGGTTTCCTCGGCTGTCACTGAACTACTGAAGTTCACTCCTTGTGAAGTACTGAGCGAGCTACTCTGTGTGTTGGCAAATGTGTTGGCGAATGGGACTGATTAACGAACGAAGTTGAATGGGGCAACGTACCAAAATACACGTGGGAGAACGGAGGCGTGTCTGTCTGTGTGTAAATAGTAAATTTTATAGTAGGAGTACATGGTCAAGGCCGTTAACTTAACGTCCTTCAATGGTTTCGACGATAATGTATCAAGTAGATACCTATAGTTTTTATTATTTGTGTAGGATTAATTAAGTCAAGAAGTTACATAATGAAGTACCTATTGTATAATTTACTAGCCAGTTATGATTATAAATGATCATTTTTAAATGAGGTCGGTTACTATACTTACAAGCTTATTTTTATAGAGATTTATTTAGGGTTTTTTCTTTAAAAATCAATTCAGCTGAATAACTCTGAATGGGTCGATTCGCACGAAGACAACTTCGTGAGGGGCGGGAGATTCGCCCATTCGTCCAAGTTAAATTGGGGCGGATTAACCAATAACGTTTTTTGCTTACATGTAAGTAAGTTACTTCATTGATAAGTCTATGGACAGTCTACATCGAATGATATTAAGTTCAATGTCACTCTAATCTTCATCACTAATGATATTGATAATTTCATATAAAACATCACAATATGTATTTAGTTAGTACCTATTACTTCGCATATCAGTAGTTTCTTATATTATCGGCTGTTGTTAAGTAATAAGTATCTACCTACCCTGCTAAAGTCTATCGCAAAATTCCGACATCATGATTGATACAACGCACCGCTAAGGTCTCGGTCATTATAATTAAGTGTCAAACTGTACACAACCAGTTTAAGTTGATCTCGCATTGTGTAGGCTTTCCACACACTAAGAGGCCAGCGTAAACTGGATTTGTGAGAGCTTGAAATGTATCCGTGCGTACCTATTATTTAGTTGTTACGTAAAATATAGGTACTATGAAAATTAAATATCCTAATGCATTGACTGTTTTGAAAATAGAAACTTGCCTCGACCCGCAAAAAATATCCCGTCAAAGACTGCACGTATGGTGTACCTAGTTTGCCACTATCGTTGCGCCGAGTTTCGTGGGGTCAATTTTCACTCCCAGTAGTAATTGAACCCACGGAACTCGGTTACTCTTGCGATCCCTACTCCCACCGGAGATAATATTGTGTTAAAAAAATTTGAACCGGTATTGTTCTACGATTAATCGTGAAAAATCCAAAAATTTTAAATCTATGTTTTAAAATACCTAGCCTTTTTCATTCGTGATGTATTTGAAACTTGAAAGTGATAATAAAGGTAATTTGACGGATTCTCTTTTAGTCTAGACTCAAAGGTTGAGGTTAGTCTTCCATCTTTTGTAATGTAGATCTGATACCTTCCTATACCTACACGGCCAATACGAGGAATTATAACTCCTCGTTGTGTATGATTGCCTGGTAGATTGGTACGTGTGTTTAAACGATAATCCTCTTATTATAATGACATTAAAAAACAATCAAAATAGCTAAATTACCAAACTAAAGTTTATAAGAGTGCTTGCACACAATGCGACATGCACAATGCAATAGTGAATGAATAAAGTCTATCAAACAGGTAACTTCCTCCTTACTTAGATAAGTTAGGAAGTAGGTATATACCTACTTAGGAACATGGCATCAACTTGAATTATTGTAGTTGTTGTACTAATAAGTCAAATAAATTAATAAACACTAACTAAAACTAAGTATTTAATGTAATTCGTCGTCGAACAGCAGTTAGCGCAAGTTGATCACTAGTCATACACTAGTCAAGCGAAAAGGGTAACGCGTAAAATATCGATTAAAAGTTTTACCGTGAAATACAAATCTCTAGGAACGATTTCCTAGACTGACTCTGAAGGTTTGAAAATAGTTCTGCAGGTCTAACATAAAATCTAGTCCATATTTCATCTTGATACGCCGTCTAGACACCGGCTTATTATTATTAAGTAGGTAAATCCTTTTGGGACGCGATTCAAATCACGGAACACAACTACTTAGTACCTATTTATGTATAATAAATTAAATACCAGTCACTTCATCAGAAAATATTTTCTTAATGGAATAACTCAGCAAACGAACAGGCGATCAACCTGATCACTGATGGTAAGTAGTCATCGCCGCCCTTGGAGATCTGCAATACCAAAGGAGATGCAGATGCGTTGCCAAGCTTATTTAAGGAAAAGGGAGGGGGAAGCAGAAAATGAGAAGGGGATCGAAGGAGGAGTTGGGCCTCTGGCGCTCTACCTATCAAAATCTCGGAAACTATAAACTTAAACTTGGCGTGTCCTACAGGGTGCAGACATTAAAGATTTAGGAAAATTCCCACTGTATTGAGGTAAATTTCATAAACGTTTGAAACACCGTGGGATAACTACAATTCTAATGGTAAGTCTTGCCCTATAGAAGATAAAAAAAGACATGAAATCGGTCAATGTAGAAGCACTCTTACCTACCCAATGGGAGTTAACGAGGCGTTTATACCTGAACGTTATGCATACATTACTGTACTTAGTGACCTGAAAAAGGTAGTGCCGATGTTCACTAGAGACCTAGAGTACAATGATTTATCAAATCATAATTTCTCTGATCTCCATCTCTCTAGTGAGATGTTCCCTGGCACCGACACGCTTGCTGTTGACCCGGGCTGGTCCATGCTCGGACACCACAAGAACAGTTATTAATGTATCTGAGATAAGCCTGTCAACGCACACGTACGAATCGCTGCTCAGCGGCGAGCTAAACATATCCGAGGATATTGATAACGGCTGGACGATGAAGGTAGATAAATAGATAACTAGATAAATTATTCTTTATGGCACACCAAGAACTAATGCAAAACTACATTAATAAATAACTACTGAACCTTACGCAGCTTCGCTTACGTAAACGCTACGCCACCACACTGTATACTAAACAATCCAAGGATCTATAAACCAGTCCAGAAGTACATACAAATATACGTGAAAAAGATCGATATGATACACTCATATAAAAATCGTTGTGTATGTTCCCTCTGAACTCCAAAAACTACATTTTAAGAGCTAATCTTCAGAAGATTAGCCGAGCGAGTACCTAAGTAATGTGAAGTCAGGCGACCGGACGAACCGATTTTTTTTATTACCCGTGTGAATACAGGTCTTGTCGCTAGCTATATCTTATGTATAAGTTTCGGACGAAGAATAGTATTATGGCGATGAAGTATGTAGCCATATAATTACTCTTTAATTCTATATTCTTATGTAATGAAGTATCATTACAACATAATAATGTCAACAGTAAAAGTAATTATGTACTAAAACTTTATGACAAGTTCCATATCACAAGTGTTTGTTTTGTTAAATACCTCTTATCTTTGTCCAGTTTGGATTGCCTGTTAACTTATCTTTCACTGTAGGTAGTAGGTACTAGGACTACAGTTTGTTCGAAATAAGTAAGCCGATCGGAAGTTGTCTGCAAGTGGTTTAGAAGTGGTAAATTTTAATAGAAAGAGTCGACGTAAAGATAATTAGAGTCGTATATGTTTCACATTTCTAATTATTTTGTTTACTGATTTCGATATTTACGTATTAAAACACTTAATTATACGATTTTATCACCGCAGTAGTTCGGAACGGCTAACTTCCGATCGGCTTACTTATTTCGAACAAACTGTACTTGTATCATTCGTTAATTTTCTGCATCTTTTATAGAGGATGAGTGGAAAATGTGTACTACAGGGGTTTAGGACAATTCCCAGAGTATTGGGCAAAATTCTCGCTTAGTACTTTTAGCTTATTTTAACGTTTATACTTACAGCACTACACACTGTAAATATCGTATTATGCATAAAAATATAAAACGTCCAATAGGTTTCATATAAGTAGCTATAATGATTTGTCGTAAGACAAAACAAGTTCTAAAAGGCATATGAGACAGTTTCCGTACCTTATTTACTTCTAGTCCAGAATAATTTTAAAAACGCTAGTCTGCTGTTGACTCACGCAATGTCTTGTCTTCTCTTCAGGCGACGATGTTGAAATGCGTGGACATCCGCAATTTGGATTCATGCGATCACTTTCGGTCCTTTGTCCTCGTGAAGAACGGCTGCAACGACGATGACGAAGATGAACAGGAGCTGTATGAAATGCTGTTCCACTACGCCAACCCTAAGTGAGCAGTTCGGATTCTTCTTATTAATTCTCAATGTACATAAGTAAATGTACAAAGGTGGTATTAGGACCACCTTTGTATAGATTTGTAGATTGATAAGTAGTATGAAGCCAACAGAAAACAATACAAAGAAAAATAATATGAACATCAAACTAATAACAATTTAAATTACCGTTACTTACCTATTTGTTTTCAAGACGCAACTGTTATCAGCGTTTAAAAATATTGTTGTTTTAAAAATACCCACTCAATTATGTTATTAAAATATATTACCGATATGATGAAATTGAATGTGGACTAGCATGATCTGAAGAATGACGTATGGACATAATTGTGTATCTCAAATTCGCAAAGACTATCATTTTCATATCAAGGCATCACTTTTTTACATAATAAGTTATTTCATAAGAGGATACGCACGTAAGAAAAATATGATAGTAATATTTTTTTAGTTATCATTTGTAGATTGGAGTGTCCTATAAAGGCTGGTCACTACAAAATAGTCAATTACCCGCTCTCTACCGAGGACAACTATTTGACAGTACACGAGTCAAAAATATCAACCAGCATATTTGGTTACACTTTCAAGTTAGATGGATTCTCTCTGGATCGGAAGGTAAAATTGATCTATAAGGTAGTATTGAAGATGACTTCCAAGCAATACTGCAGCGTCAAGATGACAGCAACACCAGTAACTTGGCTGTCATCTTGAGACCTCAGTTGTTAAGTTGTTAAAGTCTAATTAGCCCAGTCACACCTGTTGTGTAGACAACAGGTGTGACTGGGCTAATTAGACTTTCTCTAAACCGGAACACAATTGGACGTAGTTAAGCAGAAAGGACTCAATCCAAACAATGGCCGAAATTGAGTTAAATATGCCACTGTACTACTTTTAATATCTCGTAATGTATTGCAAAATATATCATTATTTTGATAGGCAAATAAAATATAAAGTCGTCAATAATAAGGGTCAAAAATTAAAAAATAATAACTTTGTTATTTATTGTTAGAGAAATCACAGCTGAAACTTCGCCCATAACTCAAAAGTGACATTGTTTGGATTGAGTCCTTTCTGCTTAACTACGTCTAATTATGTGAACTAATTATTGCTTATCGGTAAAATATTATTGCAATGTAGTAGTGGTAACAACTTAAAATGCCCCTTCATTACTAATCTGCCATCTCTCTATAACAAATGATTCAAGAGTAAAACCTGCAGAATTGCTTCAGAAATCTGACAGTTTCAAAAAATTTTATATTTTTCTAAGTGTTTTCTTTTTTGAAACTGTCAGATTTTCGATCGAGAGAGCTATTTCTGCTTAACTTTCCCAAGATAACATCTCACATAAGATTGAAATAAGAATTGTTTTTTTAAGGTATTCTGTGTCGAAGCACAGTTGCAGCTTATGTACATGAGGCGGCACGACTGGGTAGAGAATGAGGGCACACAAGAGACTACAGTAGATCTTACTGCCAGTATCAAAGACAAAAGTGTTCAAGACGAAATACCTACATGAGGAACACGAAGAAATTGAATAATGTAATGTGAAAGTACGAAAGGCTTCATTTTTAGCCGCAAAAGAAGTTTTGTCTACCAAAACGAAGCTTTATCAAATGTCAACAAAGAAGCAACTTCTAATAAAATTGATATACAAATGCAATATTTTTTAAACTTATATTTTAAAATAAATAAACAATACCAAATCAATTTAAAAACAACGAATTTTACATAGGACATTTCTGATGACGAAAAATAAATAATAGAAGGATGTTAGCACTGGATCGAACATTTATACCAAAGGCCATACACATAAAATTTTAATACTACAATTAATAAAACGTCTAGCGAAGAGTTAGGTAATAAATACAAGAAAATTATTAAGAACATCACATTAAATAAAATGCATACGATGTTAAAGTACCTACTAGATAATAAAACTAGTAACAACGCTAAAATTATTAAAATCTGCTAGTATAGAAAAGGTTTTATGCATATGGCCCATACATTGCGTGTGTTCAAACACGATACAACATTTCAGGGAACGACAAAGCAGCGAACACGGTGAACACCAAAATTGAATAAACCGTTACCAAAATATCTCTCTTCATCTTCATAATCGGATCAAAGTCTGTTTTCAGACGATATGTCCCTTTAGATAGGTTTCCTTTTTTTTCAATCCCTTCTCTCCTAAAGGGTTGTGTTTGCTTTTTATAGGATTTAAATTTATTTTCAATGGAGTTTTCAACTACTTGGTTACTAACTTCATAGTACGCAAGAGATTGGTTAGATTCTCTTGTGATAATTATTTGTGGAACATCTATGCTTTTGTGACTTAGAGACGAAGAGTTGGAATATATTGAATGGTACTCCGCAAATGAGATCATTGACTGTGTGGAAGGTTCGCTGAGCACTCCTATAATTGATTTGGTCATGTTCGTACTGTGATTCATGCTAACCGGAATAATTTGTGAATGAACATCCGTCAATCTATTGCTACACTCTTTGTCTATTAAGTCTACTCCTACTTCTTTATCAGCGTAAGCTGGCTTACAGCACAACATAACGTTGTTCAGTGGAACAGTATTCAGTGGAACAGTGTTCAGTGAAACAACGTTTAATGGAGCAGTGTTTAATGGAGCAGTATTTAATGGAGCAGTGTTTATTGGAGCAGTGTTCAATGGAGCAGTTTTCAATGGGGCAGTGTTCAGTGCCACAGTGTTCAATGGAATATTGCTCAGTGGAATTATCTCTGACGGAACGTTCATGTTACTACCATCAATGTCAAACCCTTCATTATCAGATAAGTAGAAGGAGTAAATACTCTGGTTAGACTCCAACTGACGAAGTCTATCAAGCGAGGTAAAAGAAATTACGTCGCACGGACTGCTTTTCATAGAACTCTCTAGTGTAGCTGCTTTATGCAGAATAGTTTCCAATTCCTTGTTTTGTTGGTTAAGATTTTGGCATTTATCGCCGTTAGTCATTTGTGTTTGACATGTTGTGATTTTTTGGATTTCGTTTAAGAGTCCGACTAATATATCTAAAGATGTTGTATATTCGATATCGTCACGGTTGCCTGCTGCGGAGCCTTTATTTTCTTTTTCAACCAAAACTTTGGTTTGTGTCCGATCGACATTTATTGAATCTTGTTTGTACTCTGTTTTATTTTTGCTAAAATCTATAAATGCATGCTTAGGTTCTACATTAACTGCATCGCACTGTTTTGTTTCTTCCTTTTTCTCTGGTTCCATAAGATGAGTACTACTTATTCCTATAGTTACTAAAGTTGGGGCTGGAACGCCAACCTGAGCAGCTTGCTCTAAACCAAGATGAGGCTGTCCGCATTTGCAACACTGATTATCCTTATCAGACCGACGACTTGTTTTGGGTAAAGGTTTCTCTTCTTCTGTACTCTTCGAAACTTGGTCGAATAATTTTATAAGCGAGGTAGAACCATGCTGGATTGATGTATATTCCGGAAAAGCGTATCCAACAGTTGAAATTTGCATAGGAAAATTAACGAAGCTCCAATCTAAATGAGATTTTGATAAAACAGGCAAGGCCTTGAGATCCGGAAAGGTATCAGCTGTTTTTTCTTTTATTGTTTGTGCTATTGGAGTTTGAACAACTAGAGAGCCCGCATCCCCGGACTGTAACACCAACACTTGTTGTACCGAGGGTTTCGGCGTCAAAGTCAAATTTTTAATCCGCAACCGTTTCTGAAATGCGCCTACCGAGATATGGCTACATAAAGCATTTTCTAACTTTTCCAATTCTGTGGATGATTTTAAAGGTACATCATACTGAGTGGCGTCCGTCACTGCAACATTAATTTGCTTCTGTTCATTTTCAGAGGCTTTGTCGATATTTTCGACTGACGTTAATACATTGTTATCATCTAATACATCTACGGTGTAAATGGAGTCGGACGACACATTTTCCGACCGGGACAAGTTTTCAGAATAGTCATCATTAGTTTCTTTGCTTATTTTAGAATTGCTTTCGTGACATTCAGCCAAAACCTCCAGGCCTTTTGAAGTAGTCTTTATCATAGAATTGATTATGTGATGCAGTCTGCTTCCTAACTCGGTAGACTCTTCAGCTCGTGGGGATGATGTCGATGACGCTATAATATGACCAAAAGTTTCAGTAAATAAGTAGACGTAGGTTAGGTAGGAAATTATATAAATATTGCGCTAGGCTATGTACACACACCCAGATCGATGTCGGTCGGTACTAGAGGGACCCGCGACTTCTGTGCACTCTGAGGTTCCGTCGCGACTGTCGTAGACGTGGCACGTCCATAATGATTTTTCACGTACGATTCAACTGCCACCATCTTTTTCTTTCTGCGTCAAATTAATATAATTGAAAATCGGAAAAAACTTGTATTTTTTTTTTAATTAATGACTTACAAAGTTTGGGGAGTTTCCGGCACGGTATTTTGTTTGTAGGACTGCCCCACCCCTTGATTCAGTCTATCTTTCACGACGGGACTACTGCTGTTAGAGTGACGTGATCTGGTTGCTCGCTCTAAAAAATGACAGTACCACGCATTAGAAAATGGTTTCATTTTAATGGGATATTTAATACAACATCGAAGTAACTCATGATGACACTGATAAACCTTTATGCAAGTGAAGGACGTACCATGCTGACCTGAACAAAATTGGGATATAAGTAGGAGGATGATAAAAATTTACATATTTAAGTTGGTTTGCTCGGATCTTTTTTGAGTTTAGGTATATGCTGGTTACCCTATTAGGTTATTTCAAGAAAAGAAATAAAATTCACCTTTACACACCTAAGGGAGGCACAGGTGAAGGTGACATTTTCACAGAAACTACAGACACTGCCTCGTTGCCACTTCGCTTGACTTTACTCCTAGAACTTGCAGACCCTGTGTTCCGATCCGGCACGGGCGGCGGCGGAGCGGCTGCTAATCTTTGCAGTCTATCTGCCATTATAGTTTTGCCATATTTTATTTGGTATTCCTCGCTGTGAGCCTGGACATATGTTCTCTTCGGCTGCGCAAGTGAATTCAATCTAGAATTTAATTTCGAAGGGCCTCTGACAGCCTCGCCTCTGGCTTCTTTCACTTCATCTATCATGTCGTTAATTTTTTTCTTTGGAATTTTGTCGTGTCTTTCTTCTACGGGACTTTGTTGGTAAGGAATTTTTGGTACATCCATCGCAGTATGCTGTCTGTTTTTCTTTTCTTTTGGTGTTGTAACTCTTACGTATCTCTCGGTTTGAGCTTCATTGTGTTGATCGAGTCGTGAGCGACGTTTTAAAGAACTTTGACGTGACCCACTTTTACCATCGGAAGATAAATTTTCTACTCTTTTATGAGATTTCTGTTCCGTGACTGGCTTTTGTCTTGTTTTTTGGACATTCTCAAATTCGTGTAAAAGTTGCGATATTGCTTTCAAAGGATTGTCTGGTATTTTGTTAATGGGACTCACGATTGCCCTCCTCTTTTTATTTTTTTCTGAATCAACTTTTAGTGCTTGTGATGCTTTTGAACTAATGATAACTTTAGGTACAACAGTTGTTGGAGTTCCAGACTTCCGATTGTAAGTGTTGCTAGGTTTTAGGACATCAGTGACATTTTTGCCGAAGCTAAAAGAACTGGGATTAGAGGATGTTAAATGATGTTTAAGACTTGTGCCACTATCACTGCCTTGACACGTGGAACTCTCTGGAATGTGCAAATCGACTTTTTCGGTATTATTTGCAATGTTCTTGTTTTTAGGTGACTTAGTTCCGGTATCTTGCGTCTTTCCTAACGTTTTCATCAAAGTGTATATTTCATCAATACTCTTCCGGCATTCAACGGAGGTTGGGATCCTTTTTTCATTAGGATCATTATTTTTGCTGCTATCTGTTGCGTTTGGTGTATTTGATGGAACCAGGTTGAGTATAGTTTTGGATGTCATCAAAGTTGTTGGAGTATTGTCATCGGTGCTTTCATCGACTCCCGTTGCCCTTAACCTAAAATCAGTAGGAATGAATCAGATGTTTGTAGGAGTGTCTCGTTGGCATGCCTGGCATGTCTGCAAGCATGAATAGGTCGCACGGCCGCGGAAGTACTATTCTCCCACATAATATCGACGTCAAGTAGAAGTATCCATATTGTTGCGTTTCGTACAGTGAGTATGGAGCGCCGGAGACCCAATTCCTCCCTCAGCCCCATTCTTCTCCTTTTCTTCTTCCCCTTCCTTTTTCATTGCTTTGCAACGCATCTGCAACACTTTTGGTATTGCAGATGTCCATGGGCGGCTATGACTACTTACCATCAAGTAGCTATTTATGTAGTAAACTATTATGTTATTTATCTTGTGAGGCAGAGTACTGAGTACCTAAAATCCCCGAGCTACTATTGTCAATTTCATAGAAAATCCCAATAAACACTTGCTTTGCTTTACTTGGCAATCAAACCCAGGATCGCTTAGCAGCCGCACTTGTGACCACTAGACCATTAAGCCAGTTATTTTACGTTCAAAACTCACAGTATATTATTTCCACCCGTAATTTCATCATTTCCAATATTCATTTCGGTTTCAGAAGGACCAATCAACTGCGAGAGCAAATTTAAATTATTGCGAAAATCATTAGAAATAACAGAAGTAGATGTAGAACAAAGATCTTTTCCTTCGTTCTCCTTGCGTTTCATATTCATGTACATCATTTCTGTTACTGCATCGTCTAAGTAATAACTCCTGTTGATGTACTTCTTGCTATTCTTCTCTGGTGACGTCATCATCACATCATGCTCGCTATCCAAACTGTCAAGACCGATGTCCATAACGTCTCGCTTGCCCTTACGGGTTCTCCCTTTAGTTTGTTTATTAGGATCCACGTTAGTACTTTGTCCATAGATAGAATTATAGAAAGATTTATTGGATATCGATAACTTTGTGACTGAGCTAGCAGACTGCGGCATTATAGCTCCCTTCCCATACCTATGTTTTGTAATCTTGCAATTCTCGACCAATGCCATTTTCTTCCTTTCTCGCCTTTCCCTTATTTCTAATAACTTCTTTCTTTTCTTTTCCTCCATAATGTAAGACTGGTTCTCGTATGGTGATTTAATTCTGACTCGCGTCGGTGATCTTTTCTTTAACGCTGTAGATTGTGACATGTCTTCTCCGCTCTCTTCTGTTAGAGCACCCTGCATAGTCAGCTTTTGTATTGTCAGACGCAAATCATCACGAAACACGTCACACGAAGCTTCTCTTTGTGCAGCCTTAAACTTCCTGACTAAAATTTCTTTTAATGCGTCGCTGGAATCACTAGATTCCTGATAGCTGGAATTCTTCAATGACGCGGTACCATCGTTATCACTACCTGCGTAGTCAACAGGCTCTAAAGAATGCTCCTCGGAATGGTCGCTGCACTGAGAACCGCAAGAATTTTCGTGCAACTCTTCATTGTCATTTATTGGTTCCAGTTCTATAATTTTGACTTTGCTGTCATGGGAGTTTTCATTATCTTTATAAGGCAAAGACAATGGTAAAGACATCTCTGGAATGCATGCATCTGAAAAAATAAAACGGCGATAATAACTGAAATTACGGTAATAGGTTTAAAAATTTACTTTAAAAAATATTACCGCATACAACAGGCGCAGTTTGCAGAATCATAATAGAGCTAATGTTACTCATAACTTGTCCTGTCTCAGAACGTTTTAACTGAAAAACAACATCAACTCTTGACTCTGGATTGTTTTCTTCAACTGGCTTCTTTTCTTTTTTACAACTAATAATGACATTATCAGCACAGCATTTACTCAAAAGTTTGTACGACCCACATATTAATTTTGGAACCTCCACAACAATTCTCTTTTCGAGGATTTTAGATAAAGATCTGATATCCACTGCTGAGTGCACTATGTCATCCCAGGTCGATCGTCGTCCTCCAACCTTCCGCTCTACATGTAAAGGTATACTGGTAGATGTTGCTAGGACTTTTGTATTAATGCGGCGATCTTCTGCAGAGTTCTCAACTTCCCGCCACTTTTCTTTAGCTTTGTCGGTTAAATAGTCACCGTTGCTGATACGCTTCAACTGTTCTATAGTATGTTTCACGTACCTAATAATATTTTCCATATAAAAGTTGTAGTTATCTTCCAAACGTTTGCAACAAATGTAGTCGAGAAGCGAAGCTGGAAGCACTGTGCTCTGCATTTCGTTAGAATTGTTCATGAACTTTAGACCTTGGAGTTGTTCTTTTATGTACGGATCTTTGAATAGAAAATGTTTGTCATATTCGGTGGTGAGATCTGAGGATTGTATTTCAAGGTCTCCAAATTTGTGGCACAGGGTGTTTTCTACAGAGGCAGGAGTGTTGAGGAGATCGATTCTTTCCTTGTTAACTAGGAAAATATTATGTAGATCCTCGTTGCTGTAAATTTCGCTAATGTCAGATCCGTCAGACTCGGGCTCGTCGTTGTACACGATGGTCTCCACGTGCTGGTTTGGTTTCTTTTGATTCAGTTCGTTCGCATTTGACATAAGCTTCGTGCCCAAGTCGATATTCTTATACAGGAGCACCAGATCTCGAGTAGTTAGCTTATCAACATCTGAATAAAGGTTATTGGGATTAATGATTTTCTAGGGTATGTAAGGACTGAAATAGAATTCTCAGAAACAATTTGCGGAACTGTATTTAGATAGTGAACAAATATTATTAGAAGAGTGTACAAATATTATTTGATAAAGAGCCAAAAGTATTTTCTTTATGTATATATGTTACACAATTTAAGAATCTTTCCGTGAGACTACATTTAACGTACACTGGACTACCTCTAAAAAGAATGTAAGTACACTTACCGCTCGTGTCAAAATTTGAATTTTTTGCCATAAGTTCGAAGAGTTCGTTGGCGGTCTGATAGTCATGCGAATCACTCTCCTCTTGCTGGGCCTCGAAGCCCTCTCCCTTACCCCCGTCATTATCAGGTACTTTACTAATCAACATTCCTGATACCACATAAATTTTGATACTAACACCTCGGCTAACAAAATTATTGACTGCTTCAAAATATACACGGTATATAATACAATAATGCCTATAAAAACACAACTGACAAAATCGTTTTTATTGAAAATTTTGATTATCATTTTCTATATGTACGAATTGGAAAAGAATTTGTGTCATTAATTTTGAATTTAGAATGCTGATATCATTTTTTACGGCCAGTTGGGCATAGGCAGGATGACAGGTTATTAATCGAGTGGTATAGAAACCTTTTAAATAATACAATCCTCAATAATTGATAATTATTATTATAGTGTTCAAGGAACAGACATAAATAATACAATTTGAACGGTGTGAGCTGATCTCGATGTTGCGGTCGAATCTGTATGGCCATGGCTAACCTTCCATTACATTAATGATCATATCATTGAAACACCTTTTATAGAGGTAGCATTTCCCAAACGACGTTGTTCTAACGTATACCTATGCGAGTCAAATAAACAGCGCATCAATGTTTTAATCCTTTTTTTTATACCCCTAAGGTGGCACTTGCAAACAAGCTTACGGCCCGCCTGATGGTAAGCGGTTACCGAAGCCTACGGATGCCTGCTACACCAGGGTATCGTTCGTGTGTCGCCGACTCTGTAAAGAAAAAGGGAGAGGAAGGACAAAAGGAGAAGGAAGGAGACTGAAGAAGGAATTGGGTTCTGGCGCTCCACACTCACCGTTGGAAACACAACAGTATGCATACTATTTTAGTGAAGGAAAAATACGACCGCGGGCAGGATTCGAACCTGCGTCTTCTGGTTAAGTACACCAGACGCTATGACCGCTAAGCCACAGTGACCCCCACCCGCAATGTCGAAACTAAAATAATAACATAATAACTTAATAATAAAATAACACTAAAATAATAACTTAATAATCTTTGCATGGAAAATGCCTAAAAAATACAAAAAGTTAGTTAAAAGGTAAGGTGGCATCGTACGATATTGTACTTGCTGTAAAGCATGTCATGTCGGTTGAGAAGCACATTTTCAACAGATGTCACTGACGTCGCCTCAAAGATTTAAATTAAAAATGTGAAGGCAAATTTCGACATTGCGGGTGGGGGTCACGGTGGCTTAGCGGTCATAGCGTCTAGTGTACTTAACCAGAAGACGCAGGTTCGAATCCTGCCCGCGGTCGTATTTTTCCTTCACTAAAATAATAACTTAATAATCTTTGTATGGAAAATGCCTAAAGAATACAAAAAGTTAGTATGCATACTGCTACTTCACGTCTGTTACTTATGACGGTCAGTTATGGTCGCTTTTTGAATGATTTGGTGGAGAGAAGTAAAACGAACGTGTAGTCGGTACAAAGTTTGTTCTCATACTAATTTTATTTAAGTTAATTGTCACATACAAAATGGTTTACTGAACAGCTGTCCAGCCTACCTACCTAGATGTATATATGTGTAGTTCGAATCGTAATAACGTCTATATTCTGTGGAAGGGTAGTACATACTTCCCCAGTCAATCCGACCCATTCATGCTAGCATGTAGACATGCCAGCGAGACTACTACTACTAACAAACGCTGTGTCTAAATTTGTTACTGGACGGGTTAAATGAAAAGTAGTGTTTTGATTAATAAAATTTATTATAATATAACAATAAAATTAAGTACATTGCGTAAATAAAATACTGCATTACAGATCGGAATGTTAACATAATTAACGATTACATTTCATTAGTTTAAGCATCATATCAGTCTTAATAAATAAATACCACTAATAGAAAATCTACCTATACATTTTTCTAGATCTTTAAGAGCCCGAATAACAAGTAGGGCTTTTCTCAAAAATGGAACCCAAGCTCTGGGTAATTTTTTACTGACGTTGACGGACAAATTGCTCTTGCATGAGTTTGCATGCAATAAAAATTTTAACTTTGCCTTCTAGGTTCAGCCCACCTCTGTCAATGGCGGAGAGAGAATAAGCATACAAGTTCGTATGTTTGTGTATTCTATAAGAAATTATGATCCGTTACTCGAAAACTTCCACAAAACAGTCTTACCATGCGATTAAATAATTATAGGATAACGTATTTATAAACTTTATACTCGTCAATATTTGACATAAAAGTACTGACTGCATAAAAATTTAGTGCAATAAAAACATAGAAAAATTAAATTAGTAAGCGAATACTCACGAAACTTATTTTTCAAGCAGATATTACACAAGAAAAAGGTGGAAAAATAATATTATTTTATAAATAGGTTTTTGCAAACTGACATTTCTTTTCTCATCTCAGTCACACGGCTAAACAAAAATAAATACTGTTAGAATAATTCAGTTTCGTGCAGACATCATACGTTCTTAATTGATAAAACATTTACTGTAGTAATTCCAATATATACATTATAGTTGAAGTGATCAGCTATCTAAATATTACATCATTAAAAAGCTGTAGTCAGATGTACAGTCAGCGTTTAAGATGTACGGAGCTCATTTCAGAAGCGAATAATTAGGGATATAGGAATAAAGATCATGGTAATATAAGTAACATAAATTAACCTACCATCACGCCTGTATTCCCCGAAGGGTTAGGCAGAGGTGTACTTAAAGTACACCACAGTTCGCCGGTATGTTTATGTTATGGTAATATTATTTAAGTATAGTGCTAAAATCAATTAAAATATTAACTTTTTTTGCTGACTGTACTGAATACTCGAAGAAGTTTACACGATCTGACTGTGCTTAAACGCTCGCTATATTAATTAGCGCTATTTAATCCCACCTGTTCGTTCTAAATGCTGACCCTATTGTGGTGTGGTTGACGTTTATGATGGAGTCCTGAAGAGTGACTCTAGCAGCTCCGGCTCAGTCAAGTCTTTCTTGTATTGTTGCGCTAACTCCTGGATAAGGTGGCGACGGCGCACGTGTGGTGGCTGGTACCTGAAATATAAAAATTTTATTAATCTATTACGGCGACTTCTATGCAATAAAACAGGTTGTGTAAGAGTGAAGTTCGGGAGGTTTAAAATATGATTG